>OY747115.1:22500-688125 GCA_963556455.1 Epiblema foenella | reverse complement strand
ATTCTGCAAATAGGCCACTAGGGCACTTTTACATGTCAAAATATTAATTTACAATTTAAGAAAGTCTGACTATAATAAGTAATACATTTTTCATGTCAAAATATTAATTTACAGTTCAAGAAGGAATAATAATTTCGAGTTTACAATTATAACAAAATTAATGTCATACAGTGAAGATAAACTTGCAAAGTTATCTATTACAAATATTACAACATCAGTAAAGTTAGAGATGTATAAGGTCTCAAGATTAAACAAGGAGTATAATGAAATTAATATAATATCCCAGAGATGTACATGGTCTCTGAGCGTCAAAATTAAAATTAATTTAATATTGTTAGAGATGTATATGGTCTCTAAGTCACTGATAATAAAATCGAATCCACAACAGGATGATGTCTCTCGTCAATCCCCTATAAAAAGACACTAGTATTAACGTAGTCACTATGGCCTAGCAAGCATGAACAGACCGGGCTCCACAAACAGCACCCGAACTGGTTACAGTCGCCATATACAGTTTATTTTTTATGGAAAAAACGTAACTTCACTTTAACGCCTTGACAATAAAGTCGTTCAAATACCATGTTTGATATATCCAACGTTGACTAATATTTTCATTTAAATAAGTTCAAAAACGATCTCAAGTTTAATTTTGCTGAGAATACCGGCTCATATTTGATACTTTTTTTAAATATGATGTGTAGCTGCATGGACGAACTATGAAATTAATATATATTACAAATTACATTTCCTGTAGACTCTATTATTTGTGTATTAAGGTCAAAAATTGATATAATGGTTTTTGGTTGATTATACCTAAAAAGCTTGTGTTAATAATTTTACTATTTTCTATTTGGATTGTTTTCTTTAACTGGGGGCATGTTTCAAACATCCTAGTATATTCATCACTACATAGTATAAAACAAAGTCGCTTTCTCTGTCCCTGTGTCCCTATATCCCTATATCCCTATGTATGCTTAAATCTTTAAAACTACGCAACGGATTTTGATGCGGTTTTTTTTAATAGATAGAGTAACTCAAGGGGAAAGTTTATATGTCTAATACATGCATCAGCATTGCACCCGTGCGAAACCGGGGCGGGTCGCTGGTCTGCTATAAAAATATATCACATAAAAATGGGTATTGAAAACCATGCTGAGAAAAACCCACAATTCCAGTAAGTAAACTTAAATCAGCCTTAACGTGAACATTTCCACAAGTTCCCTTCAACCATGAAATGGCCCTTTCCGTAGCTCAGTTGGACGTAACAAATGAAATGGCTTCTAAATCTTATGCATACCTAGTATTCAAATGACGTATGCACCATTAAAGACCTGTAGAATTATGACGTTTCAATAAGGCTAGCTTATTTGGTGTCCGAACCAATCCCCTTGGTATTTAAATGACTTACGTAGTTTAATAGTTCTGTAGATTTACGTCGTTGTATAGGTTGAGTAGTGTCTGTAAATCGGTTTACCTGCATTCTTAATAGGTATTCAGGTCGGGTGCTTAGGATAGGAGCTGGATAGGAAAATCTTTTCGAAATCTTTTTAGAGAGGTAGGGCACAGCTAAGTGTCAGCTAAAATTTGAAAGTCCCTCGTAAAAACGCCGTCTTGTGTTTAGGAATGCTAAGTTTTGTGCATCTGCTTATTAGTTTTAATCGCGTATCCCGCATATTTAGTACCTAAACTCGTCCAACATCTTTTTGATTACAGTAATGCCCCTTTTCCCTACCTCAACACTAAGCAGATTTCCATCGCCTCCTGGTATGATAAAAATCAGCGTAATAAACGTGCAAGATTTACGGCAAGTCCGGCCGGCGAGAGCCAGTTTAATCCGGTTTAGGGCTGCCCAATCTTATAAGCTCTGGATATTACCAGTTGGCAGAAGTTGCTTTATGTATTCATTTGTAGAGACTGGCGGGCCCTGGTGTGCCGAGGCTAAAGCGTTTATTGCAACCCTGGCTCGTCGCTTAAGAGATCGGGGAGGCGGTTCCCGTTCTGGTGAGTACCTGGTGCAAAGAATATCCCTGGCCATACAACGTGGGAACTCCGCCAGTATACTAGGGACCTTTGCGCCGGATGGTGATAGGAACGAGGAATCCCCCCTTCTCACCCATTATACTCATTTCATATAGTTACGTAGTAATTTAATTTGAAAACTAACTACAATCTATCTATGCATATAATAAAGCTTTATTTTGAAATAAAAAAAATATATAATTATTATATACATAATTGGCTTTATATATACCTAGGTTGTAAGCGATAATGTATATTGCTGCTTCAATGCTTAATTTATAAAAAAAAGTGTCACTCTGTACCTACTAAATATAATATTGTACCTATAATAAACTACTTACCTATTTATGATGACTTGCTTTTGTAGACCCTGTTTTTATGTTGGATTGTTGGAGCATTGTGGCTCAATGGTTGGTGTTAATAATTCATTTATGACTATAATACGACAAAATGCCCTTATGTACAATCAATGTTTATTTATTTATATGAAATAAAAATGCGCATCCATTAATTTTCGAAAACATTATGAGATAGATGATCATACTCTCAAATTTGCTATTTTATAATATATTCCAATTTGGACAGATATAAAAATAAAATAATGATTAATGCGTCGTGCTAAAACATAATAATTTAAGAGAAAGTAAATTAACCATGACGATTCACTTACCATTTCAGGTACGTCATCAAAATCGCGTTCCGAAATTATTACTACACCTTCTATTTATTATGATAAATTTGACATATCGCCAATTGTTCAACCAATCAATTCGAATGGCTCTGACCTATGGTTGATTGATTGATACTGCCATCTGCTATAAAGTCTGTAGTTAGATTGATGACAACCCTAATAGAAAGAAAGAAATGAAAGAAAAGAAAGAAAAGAAAGAAAAGAAAGAAAAGAAAGAAAAGAAAGAAAAGAAAGAAAAGAAAGAAAAGAAAGAAAAGAAAGAAAAGAAAGAAAAGAAAGAAAAGAAAAGAAAGAAAAGAAAAGAAAGAAAAGAAAGAAAAGAAAGAAAAGAAAAGAAAGAAAAGAAAGAAAAGAAAGAAAGCATTTATTCACTGCACCAAAAGACACCGTTACAAATATAATATACTCAGTACATGAACATACAGTTAAAAAAGTGCGTCTTCGCGGCAGTGAATCGGTCGCTGTCTCAGCATTATGCCGAGGTGTTAGACACCTGCAGCGCTGGTTTTCAGACAGCAAATACAAATACAAATACAAATACAAATCATTTATTCTGCAAATAGGCCACAAGGGCACTTTCACATGTCAAAATATTAATTTACAATTTAGGAAAGTCTGACTATAATAAGTAATACATTTTTCATGTCAAAATATTAATTTACAGTTCAAGAAGGAATAATAATTTCGAGTTTAACAATTATAACAAAATTAATGTCATACAGTGAAGATAAACTTGCAAAGTTATCTAATACAAATATTAAGTTAGAGATGTATAAGGTCTCAAGATTAAACAAGAAGTGAAATTAATATATTATCCCAGAGATGTACATGGTCTCTGAGCGTCAAAATTAAAATTAATTTAATATTGTTAGAGATGTATATGGTCTCTAAGTCACTGATAATAAAAACAAATCCACAACAGGATGATGTCTCTCGTCAATCCCCTATAAAAAGACACTAGTATTAACGTAGTCACTATGTCCTAGCAAGCATGAACAGACCGGACTCCACAAACAGCACCCGATCACGAGTATGACGAGCACCGTACGTGATCCACGGAACGCAACACAACATACTATACATATAGGAAAGGTATACATATATTGAATAAAATAATAGGTGTTATATATATGAATGACACTACCGTAAAACAGGGCAAACTAGTGTGAACATGAGGAGGAATTTACTCAACAGTGGGGGGATACAGACCGAAATGAAAAAAAAAAAACAAGGAACAGCTTTAAAACAATTAAAATTAATTGAAAAGACATGAAAAAAAGGCGACACAGTTGGGATACGTGCTGGTTGGTTTAGGAATAGGATTTTTGGAGCGTCAACAGATAGCCCTTAAGCTTGCGCTTAAAGGTATACTTGCTAATCTGCTGAGGGTCTATTGGACTGAGCGTATTAGTTTGATATCAAGGCACTATTGTGCGTTCGATTTCAAGTGTCATGGTAAAAACTGTAACTTACAATTGGTTAAGCTCTTTAAACTATTATGAAACAGAAAAAATAATCAAATAAATAAATTTACACACCTCTCACCCACTCTACACGCTAATTAATACATACACACACTCGCTTATTAACACACTCATACCGTTACACTTACGACGAGTACCTTCCTATCAAATAATTAATAAAAATCTAACTTTTTAAATTTCAACTCCGCGATTGGTTTATTTTTTTATATATTTTGATCGTTTGGTAATGTTAATAGTACTGTGTATAAATAAACTATTTTGTATTTTTTGTATTTGTTTTTTTGTAAGTTCAATGAGTGGCAATTTTAAGTGAGGTAGATTAAAGCGGGAATCTCGGCTCATACTTGGAGCAGCCCAACAAGGAATCTGTCTTATAGAATACCGCAGCCATAATATCACCAGCCCCTTCGCAATAATTACTCAAAGAGTACATCTGAATGTCTGTCAAATTAGACCAGCTTGACAGAACTGGCTTCCCACGAGGCGGCTTGACCCTTTCTTGCGTTGTGGTGTGGTTGGTATTTTTGGTCGTGAGTGACGTCCAGAGTTCAAATTCAAATTCAAAATAATTCGTTGCCAAAAAAACAAAATGTGTAAAGTACAAAGAGATCCCTTTAACATAACTTAAAATAGACACTTAAAATACATATTTATTGTATAAGATTGGGTAATGGGTGTCCGTCTCAGCATATAAATAAATAAAATAAATAAATAAATATTAGAGGACAATCTTACACAAATCGAGCTAGCCCCACAGTAAGCTCAAGAAGGCTTGTGTTATGGGTACTAGACGACGATATATTTAATAGATATAAATACTTAAATACACAGAAAACATCCAAGACTCAGAAACAAATATTCATGCTCATCACACAAATATTTGCCCTGACCGGGATTCGAACCCAGGACCGTCAGCTTCACAGGCAGGTGCGCTACCCACTAGGCTAAACCGGTCGTCAACATCATCATGCAGGGCTTTGTGCCTTAGTTCTCGAGTATGTGGTGCATTCTTTTTTTAACACGCCGGTGGCAAACATGCGTACGGCCCGTCACCGCAGCCTATGGACGATTGCAACTCAAGGGTGTCACATGCGCGGTGCCGACCCTTAAAAATGTTAACACTCTTTTCTTGAAGAACCCCATACTGTAGACCCTCGGGAACTCGGAGCGTCCGAGGGAGGAAATTCCACTGAAACCGTACCGTACGTGAGCATTTCGGTTCTAGAATGTGAGGAATGCCCTGCCGATGGCGAGTGGTTCGATAATAGAAATTGGCCGTGGAAATCATGTCGAACAGATCTTCGGGGCATTATACTAAAATGTGAGGAATGCCCTGCCGACGGCGAGCGGTTCGATAATAGAAAGTGGCCGTGGACATCATGTCGAACAGTTCTTCGGGGCATTCTACTAAAATGTGAGGAATGCCCTGCCGACGGCGAGCGGTTCGAAAATAGAAAGTGGCCGTGGACATCATGTCGAACAGTTCTTCGGGGCATTCTACTAAAATGTGAGGAATGCCCTGCCGACGGCGAGCGGTTCGAAAATAGAAAGTGGCCGTGGACATCATGTCGAACAGTTCTTCGGGGCATTATACTAAAATGTGAGGAATGCCCTGCCGACGGCGAGTGGTTCGAAAATAGAAAGTGGCCGTGGACATCATGTCGAACAGATCTTCGGGGCATTATACTAAAATGTGAGGAATGCCCTGCCGACGGCGAGCGGTTCGATAATAGAAAGTGGCCGTGGACATCATGTCGAACAGATCTTCGGGGCATTATACTAAAATGTGAGGAATGCCCTGCCGACGGCGAGTGGTTCGAAAATAGAAAGTGGCCGTGGACATCATGTCGAACAGTTCTTCGGGGCATTATACTAAAATGTGAGGAATGCCCTGCCGACGGCGAGCGGTTCGAAAATAGAAAGTGGCCGTGGACATCATGTCGAACAGTTCTTCGGGGCATTATACTAAAATGTGAGGAATGCCCTGCCGACGGCGAGCGGTTCGATAATAGAAAGTGGCCGTGGACATCATGTCGAACAGATCTTCGGGGCATTATACTAAAATGTGAGGAATGCCCTGCCGACGGCGAGCGGTTCGATAATAGAAAGTGGCCGTGGACATCATGTCGAACAGATCTTCGGGGCATTATACTAAAATGTGAGGAATGCCCTGCCGACGGCGAGCGGTTCGATAATAGAAAGTGGCCGTGGACATCATGTCGAACAGTTCTTCGGGGCATTCTACTAAAATGTGAGGAATGCCCTGCCGACGGCGAGCGGTTCGAAAATAGAAAGTGGCCGTGGACATCATGTCGAACAGATCTTCGGGGCATTATACTAAAATGTGAGGAATGCCCTGCCGACGGCGAGCGGTTCGATAATAGAAAGTGGCCGTGGACATCATGTCGAACAGATCTTCGGGGCATTATACTAAAATGTGAGGAATGCCCTGCCGACGGCGAGCGGTTCGAAAATAGAAAGTGGCCGTGGACATCATGTCGAACAGTTCTTCGGGGCATTATACTAGAATGTGAGGAATGCCCTGCCGACGGCGAGCGGTTCGATAATAGAAAGTGGCCGTGGACATCATGTCGAACAGATCTTCGGGGCATTATACTAAAATGTGAGGAATGCCCTGCCGACGGCGAGCGGTTCGATAATAGAAAGTGGCCGTGGACATCATGTCGAACAGATCTTCGGGGCATTATACTAAAATGTGAGGAATGCCCTGCCGACGGCGAGCGGTTCGATAATAGAAAGTGGCCGTGGACATCATGTCGAACAGATCTTCGGGGCATTATACTAAAATGTGAGGAATGCCCTGCCGACGGCGAGCGGTTCGAAAATAGAAAGTGGCCGTGGACATCATGTCGAACAGTTCTTCGGGGCATTATACTAAAATGTGAGGAATGCCCTGCCGACGGCGAGCGGTTCGAAAATAGAAAGTGGCCGTGGACATCATGTCGAACAGTTCTTCGGGGCATTATACTAGAATGTGAGGAATGCCCTGCCGACGGCGAGCGGTTCGAAAATAGAAAGTGGCCGTGGACATCATGTCGAACAGTTCTTCGGGGCATTATACTAAAATGTGAGGAATGCCCTGCCGACGGCGAGCGGTTCGAAAATAGAAAGTGGCCGTGGACATCATGTCGAACAGTTCTTCGGGGCATTATACTAAAATGTGAGGAATGCCCTGCCGACGCCGAGCGGTTCGAAAATAGAAAGTGGCCGTGGACATCATGTCGAACAGTTCTTCGGGGCATTATACTAAAATGTGAGGAATGCCCTGCCGACGGCGAGCGGTTCGAAAATAGAAAGTGGCCGTGGACATCATGTCGAACAGTTCTTCGCGGCATTATACTAAAATGTGAGGAATGCCCTGCCGACGGCGAGCGGTTCGAAAATAGAAAGTGGCCGTGGACATCATGTCGAACAGTTCTTCGGGGCATTATACTAAAATGTGAGGAATGCCCTGCCGACGGCGAGCGGTTCGAAAATAGAAAGTGGCCGTGGACATCATGTCGAACAGTTCTTCGGGGCATTATACTAAAATGTGAGGAATGCCCTGCCGACGGCGAGCGGTTCGAAAATAGAAAGTGGCCGTGGACATCATGTCGAACAGATCTTCGGGGCATTATACTAAAATGTGAGGAATGCCCTGCCGACGGCGAGCGGTTCGAAAATAGAAAGTGGCCGTGGACATCATGTCGAACAGTTCTTCGGGGCATTATACTAAAATGTGAGGAATGCCCTGCCGACGGCGAGCGGTTCGATAATAGAAAGTGGCCGTGGACATCATGTCGAACAGATCTTCGGGGCATTATACTAAAATGTGAGGAATGCCCTGCCGACGCCGAGCGGTTCGAAAATAGAAAGTGGCCGTGGACATCATGTCGAACAGTTCTTCGGGGCATTATACTAAAATGTGAGGAATGCCCTGCCGACGGCGAGCGGTTCGAAAATAGAAAGTGGCCGTGGACATCATGTCGAACAGTTCTTCGGGGCATTATACTAAAATGTGAGGAATGCCCTGCCGACGGCGAGCGGTTCGAAAATAGAAAGTGGCCGTGGACATCATGTCGAACAGTTCTTCGGGGCATTATACTAAAATGTGAGGAATGCCCTGCCGACGGCGAGCGGTTCGATAATAGAAAGTGGCCGTGGACATCATGTCGAACAGATCTTCGGGGCATTATACTAAAATGTGAGGAATGCCCTGCCGACGGCGAGCGGTTCGAAAATAGAAAGTGGCCGTGGACATCATGTCGAACAGATCTTCGGGGCATTATACTAAAATGTGAGGAATGCCCTGCCGACGGCGAGCGGTTCGATAATAGAAAGTGGCCGTGGACATCATGTCGAACAGATCTTCGGGGCATTATACTAAAATGTGAGGAATGCCCTGCCGACGGCGAGCGGTTCGAAAATAGAAAGTGGCCGTGGACATCATGTCGAACAGTTCTTCGGGGCATTATACTAAAATGTGAGGAATGCCCTGCCGACGGCGAGCGGTTCGAAAATAGAAAGTGGCCGTGGACATCATGTCGAACAGTTCTTCGGGGCATTATACTAAAATGTGAGGAATGCCCTGCCGACGGCGAGCGGTTCGAAAATAGAAAGTGGCCGTGGACATCATGTCGAACAGATCTTCGGGGCATTATACTAAAATGTGAGGAATGCCCTGCCGACGGCGAGCGGTTCGATAATAGAAAGTGGCCGTGGACATCATGTCGAACAGATCTTCGGGGCATTATACTAAAATGTGAGGAATGCCCTGCCGACGGCGAGCGGTTCGAAAATAGAAAGTGGCCGTGGACATCATGTCGAACAGTTCTTCGGGGCATTATACTAAAATGTGAGGAATGCCCTGCCGACGGCGAGCGGTTCGAAAATAGAAAGTGGCCGTGGACATCATGTCGAACAGTTCTTCGGGGCATTATACTAAAATGTGAGGAATGCCCTGCCGACGGCGAGCGGTTCGAAAATAGAAAGTGGCCGTGGACATCATGTCGAACAGATCTTCGGGGCATTATACTAAAATGTGAGGAATGCCCTGCCGACGGCGAGCGGTTCGATAATAGAAAGTGGCCGTGGACATCATGTCGAACAGATCTTCGGGGCATTATACTAAAATGTGAGGAATGCCCTGCCGACGGCGAGCGGTTCGAAAATAGAAAGTGGCCGTGGACATCATGTCGAACAGTTCTTCGGGGCATTATACTAAAATGTGAGGAATGCCCTGCCGACGGCGAGCGGTTCGATAATAGAAAGTGGCCGTGGACATCATGTCGAACAGTTCTTCGGGGCATTATACTAAAATGTGAGGAATGCCCTGCCGACGGCGAGCGGTTCGAAAATAGAAAGTGGCCGTGGACATCATGTCGAACAGATCTTCGGGGCATTATACTAAAATGTGAGGAATGCCCTGCCGACGGCGAGCGGTTCGATAATAGAAAGTGGCCGTGGACATCATGTCGAACAGATCTTCGGGGCATTATACTAAAATGTGAGGAATGCCCTGCCGACGGCGAGCGGTTCGAAAATAGAAAGTGGCCGTGGACATCATGTCGAACAGTTCTTCGGGGCATTATACTAAAATGTGAGGAATGCCCTGCCGACGGCGAGCGGTTCGATAATAGAAAGTGGCCGTGGACATCATGTCGAACAGATCTTCGGGGCATTATACTAAAATGTGAGGAATGCCCTGCCGACGGCGAGCGGTTCGATAATAGAAAGTGGCCGTGGACATCATGTCGAACAGTTCTTCGGGGCACAACTCATTATACAAGCGATACGCACAAGGATGCAGTCAAAAGATGCAAAGGTAAATTAATGTTGAAGTTTCAATAAAAATATTAAAAGTAGTGACACAAAACTTGCAACAGCATTATGTATGCTGTTTTTTTTATACAACGCCGGTGGCAAACAAGCTTACGGTCCACCTGATGGTAAGCGGCCACCGCAGCCTTTGCCGACCCTTTATAAAATTTGAGGATGCACTGTGTTGACAACAGATGGGACAAATTTACGTCCCTCGCTCTCAACACAGTGCATCCTCGGGAGCCCTGGCAACCTTGCTCACCTCCAGGAACACAACACTACATACTTGTATAGTAGATAATGTTATTATGGCTGTGGTCTTCTGCAAGGCGAAGGTACTTCCCCAGTTGGGCTGCTCCAAATTCGTGCAAGATGACATTTTACTGTGCCCTACCTCTGTCTGTTTGCGTGGTTATCTAACCACGATCAAACGTATTATAAAACTAAATATTTACTTTAGTTTCACCAGCGTATAATTTTCCCATAACTTTAGATTCAGATTCAGATTCATTTATTCACAATATAAGATAACAATATAAATTACATGTCAATTTACAGGAATCTCTATTGTGATCGTCAATAACATTAAATAAAACAAAATACGTATAAATTAAAAATCAATGAATAAAATAGCAGTAAATAATACAATGAGTATGATAAAATTCACCTGAGAGGATCGTCATGAATATATTAATATTTTTGGTACTCTAAACACGGTTAACAAGGAATTAAATATCAATATCTCGTAATGATCGTCAAAGTAAATATTAAAACAAGAATTAAATTAAATCAATAATATTAAATTAAATGAAACAATGTCAACTATATTTTATTTCCATGTATTCGCTAATAGAATATAACGGGGTTTCTAATAAAAAGTTTCTCAGTTGACGTTTGAATGTTTACATTTATACAGGCAAAGCGCAGTTTTATGAAAATAAACATACATTTTGCTTAATTTGTGCTCCGCTTAGTTTGCTCGTAAAGCAGCTACACGTAAGCTGTTTATCCGTGTAGCTGCCTCGGGCTGTTAGCCTAAATGAGCGTTTGCGCTACTAGCACAAAAGAGCTAGACAAGCGATGGGACGGCTAAAAGAGCTAGCGAAAGCGGGATAGGCTGTGAAATCACCAAAATAATGCTTTTTGAACGCTTCAGATTATGATCATTATCCTAGCGTTATCCCAGAACCAGAATCAGAATATTTATTTGGTTAAACATAGGTAGAAAAAGATGGTACATAGACAGATACGGTTGAGCACTATGTTTTACCCGCAATGCAGGTGTACAAAAATTCATTTCATGCGATTGTAATAAACATGTCATTCACTAATACAACTATCATTAATTTAATAAAACAATAAGCAAATTAAAGAAAAATAACTAATCCCAGCACAGTTGCGTCAAGGATGCCCGGGGTCCGCTACCTAATCCCAAGATTCGGCTTAGGCACTAGTTTTTACGAAAGCGACTGCCATCTGACCTTCAAAACCGAGAAGAAACCAGACTTTATTGGAATTGGGCTTGTCAAGTGACTGGGCAACTTAACTGTTAGAAGTTCTTAAGCTGCCCGAAGGCCTGTAACTTGGTTTAACGACTGCTAACATAGACAGCAGCCGGGATCAACGGCTTAGTGTGCCTTCCAAAGCACGGGAGCGCTCAGTTAATAACCACTCAAAGCGGTCACTTGCGTTTTTCCTTATGTTGGCAGTAATTATATTAGTTTTGTTATTGTTTCAAACCATATGAATTCAGTTGTTTGTTACGAGTAAGTTGGCAGTTTTGATTTTCGTTGTAAGTTTAGTGATTTTTTATTTTTATTTGTTGGGTTCACAGGGCACCTTTGTTAGCAGTTGCATTATATCACATAATAACCCTAGGGTCTTTACGAAGAATAGACTAGATAAACTTTTTTGAAATTGCATAAGACATGCTTTATATTCAAATTTAGAATGAAGGAAAAATTTAAAAAGTTTAGGCACCGAGCAGGATTCGAACCTGCGACCTCCCGGCACTTGCGGCCAGTCGCTCTAGCCAACTGAGCTATAGGTGCAATCGCTACCCAGTTCCAAATTCATCAACCGTTCCTTCGTATTAAGCAGTACCGCTGCTAACGTAAACTATTTTTTATACAAACGCCTTAAGGGAGGCGTACAGCGACATCTACCAGAAGACTTATACTGTACGCCTCCCTTAAGGCGTTTGTATAAAAAATATGCTTTATATTCGTTTGCCACCATATAATTGACAGATAAAACCGACCGGTTTAGCCTAGTGGGTAGTGCACCTGCCTGTGAAGCTGACGGTCCTGGGTTCGAATCCCGGTCAGGGCAAATATTTGTGTGATGAGCATGAATATTTGTTTCTGAGTCTTGGATGTTTTCTATGTATTTAAGTATTTATATCTATTAAATATATCGTCATCTAGTACCCATAACACAAGCCTTCTTGAGCTTACTGTGGGGCTAGTTCGATTTGTGTAAGATTGTCCTCTAATATTTATTTATTTATTTATTTATTTATTTATAAAAGTACCGGAGTAGAAAAAAGAACTTTTCGTGATCGTTTCACACTTGCACCAAGTGCGGTCTCAAGATCTCAATTAAAGTTCCTTTCGTAATTGCTGCGGCGGCGTAGGTACTGCCTTATCGTGCCTTACCTGAGTTTCGTAGGGTTGTCGACGCCTCCGTCGATATAAACTGAACCGAATTCTGACCGATTAAATTTTTTTTAGTTAATTTTGTTTTTTTTTGTATTTTGTGTTTTTGTTTTGATGTCTAGTGGGTAGTGCACCTGCCTGTGAAGCTGACGGTCCTGGGTTCGAATCCCGGTCAGGGCAAATATTTGTGTGATGAGCATGAATATTTGTTTCTGAGTCTTGGATGTTTTCTATGTATTTAAGTATTTATATCTATTAAATATATCGTCGTCTAGTACCCATAACACAAGCCTTCTTGAGCTTACTGTGGGGCTAGTTCGATTTGTGTAAGATTGTCCACTAATATTTATTTATTTATTTATTTTATCCCACCAAATTTTTAATTAATTGTTATGGCTGACACTATTTTATTCTTACTATTCTATCACTGCTATAGAGCAGTGATATATATAGTTATTAATTATATGTATGTATATTTATATATTATTTAAGTATGTGTATTTATATTGAACAGTTGTTTTGGAATTTTTTTTTCTCATTGTAATAGTTTATGCACCACCTACTTTTCAGCTTTATATTTAATTTCTCCACTACCCAAAGGTTGTCTGGAAGAGATCGCTCTTTAGCGATAAGACCGCCTGTTGTTCTGCCTCTGTCTCTCTGTATCTTTGTTTTTTGTTTTTTATGTGCTATTTTATTATGTGAGGTGTGCAATAAAGAGTATTTGTATTGTATTGTATTGTATCCCACGTCACTTTTATTTCTTTATTCCTTTATTGATTTACTAGCGGTAATAATAGTTCATCATCCTCTTTAGGGGAAGTTGGTTGAGGGGGTGTGGACTACACCCCGGAGGGGTTTATGGAATCTACACTCAGTGAGAGTCAGAAGTAATCTGTACAACTGTGAATCTGTAATTATATTGACAGTTCTCTTTCCTTATATAATGTGCTAGTAACATACATACGTAATCATCCATACATCTCGCACGCTCTTAATCACTAACTTACGCACGTAATATAAGGTTATCTTATCAATTTAGAATTATGTGCCTGGTCGGCACATCCTCCTAGCGCTGTCCCGGTACAGTTGCATCCTGAAGGATGCCCGGGGCTCGCTACCTAATCCCAAGATTTGGCGTAGGCACTAGTTTTTATGGAAGCTACTGCCATCTGACCTTCCAACTCGAGGGGAAATCAGACCATATTGGAATTGGGCTTGTCAAGTGAGTGGGCGACTTGACTTTTAGAAGTTCTCAAGCCGCCCGAAGGCATTTAATTTGGCTTAACGACTGCTATCATAGACAGCAGCCGGGATCAACGGCTTAGCGTGCCTTCCAAAGCACGGCAGCGCTCAGTTAATAATCACTCAAAGCGGACACCCATCCAATAACTGATCTAGGCCGACGTTGCTTAACCTCGCATACCGCACGCGGTACGCGGGCGCCGCTGGGCCACGAGCACTTTATTTAAGAGGTCTTATAAGTTTTAAAATGTTTTGATTTCAAATTATGACAAAAACATTGATAATACTAATAAATGTATTAAAGGATTCGATGATTTTATTAAAGTTTTAAATAGTAACATAGCCATTTTTTGATTTTATTGTGTAGTAGAATTTTAGCGGAAAAAACAAATTTTTAGTTTGAAAATGGTCGATTTAGAGTCATTTTTGAAACGATATTTCTTAATGAAAAATCCAAAAAATACATTTAAAATTTATGACATAAGGTCGCAATAATCTTGTTCTAGACAGTAACATTGAGAAAATGTCAAGATACGTGTCTATTTAAACAGAAAATGGCGTAACTAGATGAGCGTTTTTTAACTGATAAGGACCCTTAACATGACTGTGTTTACTTGGCCTATGCATGCTTAGCCACAGGCACAGCTAGTTTATACGTTACTCGAAGCTTCGACAGCCCTGTGTTAATAGTTCAGGCGATTATGCTGTAAAATGGGTAGAATGGGGCAAAATATTACTCGGGTTACCCGGACCCTGTGATGTAGACAGGAATTATATACGTACGTGACTGTTTCATCATACATCAAGAGAGGTAGGGCTCAGCAAAATGTCATCTTGCTCGAATTTGGAGCAGCCCAACTGGGGAAATACCCTTGCAGAAAACCACAGCCATAATAACATTATTTACTATACAAGTATGTAGTGTTGTGTTCGTGGAGGTGAGCAAGGTTGCCAGAGCTCCCGAGGATGCACTGTGTTGAGAGCGAGGGACCTAAATGTGTTCCTTCTGCTGTCAACACAGTGCATTCTCTTTCATAAAGGGCCGGCAACGCGTACGTGACTCCTTTGGAGTTGCGGGCATGTATAAGCTGCGGTGGCCGCTTACCAGCAGGTGGACCGTACGCTTGTTTGCCACCGGCGTTGTATAAAAAAAAATCTCGTAAAGTCGCCAAGGTAAACCCAATCATATCCAATTACAATTACATACATTTTTAATTAAACGGTTCTCATTCCCTCTAATAACTCATTAACACAGAATAGCATAATTTCCAATCATTAACAAGAACAATTGGCTCCCGGCAAATACCTCCGGGCGATAATCCGCGCTTAGTTCCCGGTAATGCGGGATTAGGCGCGTCAATTACTATAGAAATTGTATGCTAACGAGCTGTCAGCGGGCGATTAACGAATTACACACGCCAATAATGTATGTATTATTGTACAGTGTCTTAATAGGGTCAAGTTGAATTGTAAATCACAGTATCTTAAGGGGCTTCGAGCCACCAATGACCTTCGATCTATAACTCTTCGTTTTCTCGTGTTTTTAAGACGACCGCTTTAGCCTAGTTGGTAGTGACCCTGCCTTCGAAGCTGGAGGTCCCGGGTTCGAATCCCGGTCAGGGCATTTATTTGTGTGATGAACACGAATATTTGTTCCTGAGTCTTGGATGTTTTCTATGTATTTAAGTATCTATTTATCTATATAAGTATGTATATCGTCACTTTGTACCCATAGTACAAGCTTTGCTGAGTTTGGGACTAGGTTGATTTGTGTAAGATTGTCCAAAAACTCCAAACTCCAAAAACTCCAAAACTCCAGACTTATCTTATTAATCAATGAGGTTTACCAAAATAGTATACCATACTTCAAAACTATCTTCGAGATATATGGCATCAAGCTTTGGCTGTTATATGCCAAAAATCCAGTTTTTTGGACGTAACTTCCGTGAACGTAAATTGTGACCTGATCGGCCACGATTTATGTCTTGCCTAATCTTAATATATAATAATGTTGTTATGGCTGTGGTCTTCTGCAAGGTGGAGGTACTTCCCTAGTGGGGCTGCTCCAAATTCGAGCAAGATGATATTTTGCTGTGCCCTACCTCTCTCTTACGATCATATTACATGTCGTTTCATACTTGTCATAACGACTGGTTTATTAACTGAAATCTCAACGAGCGGATTAGGCTAATCAAATTTAATGAAATACAGTCTATAATCAGTTTTAATGGCTGCAATAGTAAATAACACAAAATTAGGACTCCAAATTGGGGCAAAAGTTACTTTTTTTTTAAATCTGACTTGGCTGACTTTAGCACCCCTGATATTATAACTAACGCACATTGTGTACTGTACTGTTTTAATTTTTTTGGTTATGCAATAAAGAGTATTTGTATTGTATTGTATTGTAACGCAGTTAGTATTATGTACCTAGATGTAAACCATATTTGCTATATATAACAAAATATGTCGTAAGGGTCGGCAACGAGCATGTGACATCTCAGGAGTTGCAAGCGTCCATAGGCTACGGTGATCGCTTACCATCAAGCGGGCCGTACGCTTGTTTGCCACCGACGTGGTATTAAAAAATGTACGAAAGATAACTTCCCAGACTTTCGGTTATTTCGGTTATAAAATATCTTCTAAGCTAAAATTACAGACAAATTACTTACACAAGAATAAAGTTTTTAAGAAATACCAATTTTTATAAATTTCTTAACAAATTAAAAGGTAAAAACGCCTGATGCTAACGGAAAGTTTTCTTTGTCTTGAATATAACTATGGGTTTTAACTCGCGCCTGTCAATTAGACTTTCATAACTCTGAACACGTAAGAAGTTGTTCAAAGTATTCTCATTAAATTTTCACACTACAATGCCCCAACCAGGTTGAGAGATATTCGTTAATTAAAACATTTGGTAGCTAATAAAGGCACGGCTTTACAAAAACGCGGATTCTTTGAAAATAATGTGCTTGATAAATGAACTTTCAATGAACACAGACCGAAATGCGACTAATGATGAAACAAAAGACAATGACTTACCATGCAATAATCCCATACAATTCAATCAACTCAATCAAATCTTAACGGTATTACAACCAACAAAAGTTTGTATTACGATGAGCGGAAGCATCGTGATACGAGCTAGTGAAAACAATTGAAATGTAAATTTGCTTTAACGAAGTGAATTTATTTTTATTTGCCAGTGTCCCGTTTTGTTTGACCGCGAGTGTAATTCGCCAGGTTATATTGCGGATGATTGAGACAAAACTCAACCTTGTTATTTGGTAATACGGTTGTGTGGATGGTAAAGTGTATGTTGGTGTTGGCGTCTGGGTTTTCTTGTGGGTTGTTTATTTGTTTATTTGTCCAGCTGTCTGCTTGTGAATTGATGGTGCTGTGTTGAACGCAGGTGATTGCTTGTAGTTCTTAAAGCAATTGAAGTTTTCTAAAGTTCTTGTTTGATTCAGAGATGTAGAAAATATGAAGAAAGTAAAATGGAGTGCAATCGGAATGTAAATGACTATGCACAACTATTTAAATACTGTAATGTACTTGCAGTACAAAACAAAGCGAGACAAGCTTAGTAGAGAACGTCTATAATGTTACAGCCCTAAAAGTCAATAAGAGGTGCAAAAGTCTGAGAAAGTTACCCCATAAACTATTTCTTATACCTAAATTCAAAAATATACATGGTGCTAGAATACATGCACACTTACTTCCTAAAATAATAAATGAGTTACCCGAAGATGTACGAAATGTATATGTTAGCGGAAAAAAAGTCCAAAGATTAATTAAAATGCACCTACTGAAGTCTAGAGACTTCAGCTTCATTTTGTAATAATAATAGTAACACAGTGTACCTATAGTAGTTAGTTTTTTAAGACTATTGTGAGCCTATTGTGCGGGGCGAGAATAGGTATTTCGGAATATTTTATATGTTTCATCCGTCGGGGTCTTGCGCCCGCATCGTTCGATATTTTTTGAATGGAAAAATTCTGCTACACAATACTCTTAAGTAAGTACTGTAAAACGAGAACTCCCCATCGGCAATTTGGCATACAAACCTCCCCAAGGTTTTGCCTACGATGGGTATTAAATTAAGTAAAAAAAATGTTCATATTTTGATCAATAAAAAAAAAATACAAATGTACTCGAAATCCCAATTGAGGATGATTCACAGTAGACCGTTCCGTGTCCGGGCCGTTCCGCCTCCGGGCCGGCTCGTCTCCGAGCTATTCTGTATGTCAATGTGCTAAACGTTCCGCCTCCGGGCCGGCTCGTCTCCGAGCTATTCTGTATGTCAATGTGCTAAACGTTCCGCGTCCGGGCCGGGCCGGGACCGTGCCGTTTCCGATCCTCGTACGTCGGTAGATCGGCCGTCAAACGTTTGCTTATAATAGAGCGACCGTTCCGTGTCCGGGCCGGCCCGTTTCCGAGCGTCACCGGGCCCGTCCGTGGCCGGGCGGCCGTTGATTTTCTGTCATAGAAAACGGGCCCGACACGGAACGGTCTAGTATGAATCATCCTTTATCCTAAATCTTTTTTTGTAAATGACTTTGATTATAAAAATATATTGAAAGTATAACAAATGGCAGTAAAATGAGCAATGGTAGAAACAGAACTTTCCAACATACAGAATATTTAGAAACACCAATATCAAATCGAAATTCACCTCAAACGCAACGAGTTAAGGTTAAATTCAAGCTATTACAATAACAGAGGCATCAATCATTATTGCAGTGCATTAGAGTGAGATTACCGATGTGATCTGGCTTAGAACGGAGATAATGTTTGGTGAACAATTAGGACACTGATAGGTCAATTAATGGCATGAATATAATTGAGACAAACATTAAAGGCCGATTTACACGGTGCAAGAACTTGCATGCAATTTTGATTACATTGCGGGCTGCAGTACCGAGGTAAAAATAGAACGATCAAACCCACCCCTTGCTTTCTGTTCCATTTAGTCGAAAAAAGTATGTAAACAACAAGTTTTTGGCACGAGCTTGCAACACATATAACAAAAAATACTCACATATTGACTTATTTCAGTTAATTCCAATTATTTTTGTCTCCGCAATCAAAAAGGCTTAATGTTACTTTTTTATTTTTACTTTTGCTTGTTCTTCCATCAGTTTGTTGTCTTGCTTCTTTTGATATTGTTTTTTTTTCTTTTGATTAGGTTTCTTTCTTTTATCCCTTTTTATTCAAAAAATTTGTTTTTGTCAATTTAATGTAATTCGTATTTAAATTTGTTATTTCGTTTAGATTATTTACTATAACGATCATATGTTTACTACATTTTACTTACAGAGCAAAGATTATGTGAACATAATTTCCAGTGGAAACTGTTTTTGGCTATTGTCATCATTCAGATTTTTTTTATCATGTTCTATATTATGCTGTATGTTTCCCTTTAAATAAATTAATAAAAAAAAAAACCCCGGTATGTAATGAAAATTGCATGCAAGTTATTGTACCGTGTAAATCCGCCTTAAGCGCATAGAGAAAGCTAGCTGCAGTTTATTTTTTTTACTGTTACCATCGAAAATATATACGTGATCTCTAGTGACAAAATAAGCGAACGTGACTTTAGTGACAAAAGGGCACCGATATTTTTGCCACTTTGGGAACTTAAAAATATTTATGCCTTTGACTGTACTGGTTCGTACCGATCAGTGTACTTGAAATAGTACAATACAATACAATACAAATACTCTTTATTGCACACCTCACATAATAAAATAGCGCATAAAAAAAAACATAGATACAGGGAGACAGAGGCAGAACAACAGGCGGTCTTATCGCTAAAGAGCGATCTCTTCCAGACAACCTTTGGGTAGCGGAGAAATGAAATATAAAGCTGAAAAGTAGGTGCATAAACTGTTACAATGAGAAAAAAAGAAAAAAAAAGATTCCAAAACAACTATTCAATATAAATACACATGCCTAAATAGTGTGCGGAATACTTATTTATTTATTTTTATTTATACACTCACACAAAGAATACGGGTTGGTAAAATACTGTCATATTTCCCAAAATAGTGCAAACAGTTTTTTTTGTCCTATCACGATTTTTATAAACCAAAGGAATAATGACACATACAATATCGTCAATATAAACACAATTTTGAAAATCGATTCCAAATTACCATACTAAGACAGAAACTATTGAATTGGCCGTCCGGGCCAGCTAAGAGCCAAATTCTCGAATACGTTTCTGTAGTACTAAAATAATATGTGAATTGTTCTCGTAACGCCATCCCTATCACGTTAATACATAGCCTGGTACGTGTGAGTGGGACGAACTGATATTGAATGTTGGAATGAAATAGATAGTTGTAAAATGGAGGTCGTGGTTATAACCGAGTATAATAGGATTAAGCGATGGTATATAATATCGGGTCGTTTATCTTAGGCAAATAATATCGTATTATTGTGAGCCGATTATCGGGAGGGGAGTATGTGATCTGTGAGGGTGGATGGAGTTATGATTGGGATTATGCGCGTATAGATATGGTCCCGGTTTTTTTTGAGAAACCCTTTCATTTTTTCTAATTTATGAAAGTTACGGATAATGGAATTTCTGGTTATTTTTATCTGTATTTTGACATTAATGACCATACTATACTGTATTGCAGGTGTATATACCTCTCAATTTCACATGCCATTTATAGTAAATTTTAGTGATACTAAGACTACTTCTAAGATCTCATTGTACCTGAAATTATGTGAAATAAATTATTTGATATTTGATATTTGGGAAAACTAAAACTAATAACAATTTCAAGGCACCTTAGGTTAAGTTTTTCATAAAGGAACATTGTTAAATCCCGACTTCATTAGTAATAAGCAATTAAATGACAGCCAAATCTTTTGTTTGTTTTTAAACGCTCCTTTTTTTGGGCTGTCATTTGTAATGTCAGAAAATTATTATTGCTCTGATGACACGGTTTTGAGATGGTGCATTGAATTCTTTCCCATCAATATTAATAGTTTTCTCCCTTGTTGCGGTATTTGTAAGCGATTCGCCCTACTACTTTCATTATCAGAGACTTAGAGACCATATACCATGTACATCTCTGGGATATTATATTAATTTCATTATATTCTTTGTTTAATCTTGAGACCTTATACATCTCTAACTTTACTGATGTTGTAATATTTGTAATAGATAACTTTGCAAGTTTATCTTCACTGTATGACATTAATTTTGTTATAATTGTAAACTCGAAATTATTATTCCTTCTTGAACTGTAAATTAATATTTTAACATGAAAAATGTATTACTTATTATAGTCAGACTTTCTTAAATTGTAAATTAATATTTGGACATGTAAAAGTGCCCTTGTGGCCTATTTGCAGAATAAATGTTTGAGTTTGATTTTGATTTTGTGCTCTGCCTACCCTTTTGGGAATACCTACATAATACACAAGTAAGTGTTGTCTGCCTACTAATCATGTTAACCTACATTCCCTTAGCAAACTGATGCCACTTGAGATGATAAACGGACAAAGCCGACGCTTGAATACGTGTGTACATTTCATCGCCGCTAAACACGCCAGGTGATTGTTCTAGAGCTCACTAACACGTCAGTATTGGACCAATAGTTGGCCTAGCTCTGACACATACCAAGACACTGTATTGTATGTAGGTTATGGTTGTGGACTCCTTTTTCCGCACTTAGTCCGTGTAGGTCGGACCATTGTGCGTGAAAAATGTATGTAGGTTAGGGTGGGTCGAAATTCACGAATTTTGGAGTATCATAATGTAATAGGGCTCAAAAATGTTTGATTTTGATTTTGATTTTTTGACTACACCGGTCGCGGATCGTTTTGCCGTGTACTCGTAGTACGAAAATTGTGTATTTCGGAACCAACTATGCCTTTTGCGTTCTCACGTGTTCTTCGAAGCCAGCGGTAGGATAACCTTGCTCCACAGCTTGAGCTCCGGAGCCCCGTCGAGACTCCAGGTACGCCGCTCACGGACCAGAAGAACATTGTCGCGTGAGTTATTGAACAATATAAGTTGTTAGGTCAAGTGAAAATTAGGTTAGGATTTGTAATTTAAGTGAAGTTCCGTTTTCCGCGGACTACGTGTTAGGCCTAAATCCCTTAAGTATAGACGCCATCAAATATATCTGTAATCTTCAGGGTGCCCAAAAATATCTGAACATGCACTTTAACGCCTTTAGAGTCGTGTTCAGATATTTGTGAGCACCTCGTTCGCTCCGATATATCTGATGGCGACTTTACCTATACAGCAGACATAAAGTATAAAATAATTATCTTTATGTTTAAGCCGCACGTGATAAATTCCACTTTCTGGCCAGATTCAGATATAAAATGTTGTACTTACCACGGGCGGTAATAAAAAGTCTCAGGTCAAATATCTGCGATTTGAAACATTCTTTGTTTTACCGCCCTAGTTAATTAATGTACTATTATTTCATACCAACTGTAATGTCCAACAATTGTTATATGTAATAGTGTCACGTATTGTTTAAGAGAAGCACAGGAAAATGTCATCTTGCTCGAATTTGGAGCAGCCCAACTGGGGAAGTATCTCCACCTTGCAGAAGACCACAGCCATAATAACATTATTTACTATACAAGTATGTAGTGTTGTGTTCCTGGAGGTGAGCAAGGTTGCCAGAGCTCCCGAGGATGCACTGTGTTGAGAGCGAGGGACCTAAATGTGTTCCTTCTGCTGTCAACACAGTGCATCCTCAAATCTTATAAAGGGTCGGCGACACGTGATTCCTTTGGAGTTTCGGGCGTCTATAGGCTGCGGTGGCCGCTTACTATCAGGTAGACTGTACGCTTGTTTACCACCGGCGTTGTATAATAAAAACGTACCATATCACAAGAAACTTATTTGCCTCATACTTCTTTATCCAGTCGTCTTTAATAGAATTTCGACCTTAAGGACGTGAGTGACCCGTTTAATTACATTTTGAACTAATCCATTTGACAAAATCTTCTTATTTTGACCGAAACATGTACATAAAGGACACCAAACTAAATGTTTTTTTTATTTATTTATTTAGGCAACAAACAGTCACAAGAGAATCTCTAACATAAAAACATTTGAGTGATAGACCTAGAGTGCCATAACCTAAAATTTAATTACATATATGAGATTAAAGAGCGATAGTTACAAAACAAATTAAAAACCTAAAATCCTGTTCCATATTGGAATCCCATCGGAGTGTTTTGTTTTTGTTTTTCATCATCATCATCATCATCATTTCAGCCGAAAGACGTCCACTGCTGAACATAGGCCTCCCCCAAGGCTCGCCATTTAGACCGGTCCGGTGTTTTGTTTTTATAATTATTTTATATGATTAAAATGAACACGAAAACTCCAATGCTATTTGGAATAAAAACACACATGATATTTAAACTAGCTTCTAGAAACCCCTTTTTTCCTAAAAACCTCTTCAGACACTGTGCTGCGCCTGCCATCTATCTAAGTTTGGCTCGCACCCAGCGAACACACATCACCCTAGTCGATTATTTTTGTTTTCTCGCCGGCCGCGACTTGGCTCGTTTTCTTCACGGATGAGTTCATACCGTGGATGTTAGATGTATAACCGTGTCTGGGCTTTATGGCGTCTGAACCCATTTGTTATGAACTTGCAGTTTGAATTTGTTTGAAGAGCGATAAGCCACGTGAATTTCATTCTGGAGGTCGCTAGTTCAAATCCCTGTTCGTACTACTAAATTAAAAGAAAACCTTTGTACATAATATAATTTGATGTTTAACAGTCGCTTCGTTGAAGAAAAATCATAACCTCCTAAGACCCCGCGTGGGGTCATAATATAAAGGACAAAATATGGTCAATGAAAAATAGGTCAAATTTTGAAGTGACAGAGTTGCATTTGTTTTGGTTTGATTGATTTTTAATAAAATACGTAATCGGAACTGTAAGGTTCAAATTCGATTTTATTTCTATTTGTATGGCCGGTCTCAGGAGGACAGGATACCGGTTTAATTCCGACAAGGTCTAGTTTTTCTTTCTTAAAACTAGTGCCTACGCCAAATCTTAGTCAATCAGGAAAACATTAGGAGGATAATGAGGATGTTGATACTTTCCTTCTTAAGAGAACCATTGGATCTATCTAACGTAAGATTAACATGATATATAATTATCTTGCTTTTGCCCGCGAATTCATCTGCGTAGAACTCGTTCCCCGCGATACGATTTAATTGCTACTTTTTTACATCAAGTGCTTACCTACTTCCACACAAACTTACACTAAGGGATATTTTTTTGATAAAAGGTATCCTATGTCCTTTCCCGGGTCTCATACTATCTCCATGCCAATTTTCATCTAAATCGGTTCAGTGGTTTTTGCCAATTACCTCGTTCGGATTATCTGGGGAGACTAGAAGGTAAGTAGTCGGGCTCACTTTTATACAACGCTGGTGGCAAACAAGCGTACGGTCCAACGATGGTAAGAGGCCACCGCAGCGTTGCCGACCCTTATAAAATTTGAGGATACACTGTGTTGACAACAGAAGGGACAAAAGGTCCCTCGCTCTCAACACAGTGCAGTCACTTTCTTTTGGATGACGTAAGGACCATAGATACATCTTGGTGCGAATTTAGAAATAACGCATTTCGAAGCATTACTTATGATATGTGTCTTCATTAACAAGAGATCACTTTCGTGCAGCTGATCAGTAAATCGTCTAAAATGCTTTTCTGCGTTCCGAAGATCCTGCTGCTTCCCGATGCTTTCTTTGCTAGAATATAAAGTGTCTTAGAGTGTAATAAGATAAGGTGTAATCTGGGGCGCATAATTTACAGCCATAATAACCGCTCTAAGATCTACCTGTGCAGCTAATTGTGACTGAAGCTCACGGGCGAAAGTAAGAAAAGGTAGGGAAAAGGGACAGGAGTCTGCTGGGTCGACTTGGTCCAGTGACCACTACACACTACATACACACTAGATAATGCAGTCAGTATTAAGAGCAAATCGAATAAGCGGTAAATCTTCTGGCCATTCGCGTTCATGACCTTCAACTAGAATCGCCAGCTTTATCTTGAGTTCCTTATTTTTTTCTTTCAAACGTGTTTGCTTCCGGATGATACGACGGCATTAGGTTTTGTTTTACATCAAGGGTGTACAACTCCTCTTGCATGACGTCAGCAAAGAACTGGACACCCTTGTCCGAAATTGTGCGTAGGGGACAACTATAGCGCAGGAAAACTTCTTCAATTAAAGTTTTAGCACACGCTTCGCCCGTTGCGTCGACGAGAGCATAAATCTCAACCCATTTACTGGCTGTGTCTTCCACAATCAGCACCCATCTCTCCACGACGTCCTTTAGGTAACGGTCCGAATAAATCAACTGCCTTGGCAATTCTCGCTGGCGGGGACATCCATCGCGCGATCGCGACAACACTGACACATAGTATAGTCCCTATTTATCCCGGTACCGCCGCACACCGGGTAGAATCAGTCCGACCCAGGTCGGGCCTAGCTGAGTTTCTTGCTGGACTCTTCTCAGCTAGGCTAGGTTTAGTGAACCAGTGACAAAACTCCCAGTAGCTCGATTCCACTCACACCTCAGATTCGGTTGAAAACGCTCAACCAATCTCACTGGAGCGCAAACTCTTAGAGTATTCCAGTGTTCCAAACAACACGCGTGGTCGTGTCGGGGGGTATTCCCCAGGCTACTCTTTATTGGGCCCGGACTATAAAGCCACAGTCAGATTAAAAAAAAATCGACTGCCAGCGTGTACAGACAGATAGACAGAGAGACAGACACTTTGGCATTTATAATTATCAGTATGGATATGGATTGCATGTTTACTGGAGCTCATCAACGGAGAACGTACTATGTTGAACTTGCCAGATCCTCATTTATGTCTCTTCTTATACACTGATCGCGTCCTAAAATCAATTATGGATCGGCGACGGGCATTTGACTTTTAGAATCCAACATTACAGCTGCAAAGCTGCCAGATCCTCATATATGGTCTCTTCTTGTACACATATCGAATCCTAAAATCAGCTATGTATCGGAAACGTGCATTTGACTTGTAGAATCCAACATTACAGCTGCAAAGCTGCCAGATCCTCATATATGGTCTCTTCTTGTACACAGATCGAATCCTAAAATCAGCTATGTATCGGAAACGTGCATTTGACTTGTAGAATCCAACATTACAGCTGCAAAGCTGCCAGATCCTCATATATAGAGTAATAGAGTAATAGAGTAAATTTATTGATTCAAATACAAAGATACAACAGGTTACACGGGATTTCTGGTGCAGTCCAAACTAGGCGAGCCTGTATCTTGGAATGCACCATTTGTAGCAGTTACGAGTATAAAACATGAAAATTAATAAACTAAGTAAAAGTGTTTGTGTGTAATATGTGTGAAGATGTGTGAGTGTGTAAGTGAGTAGGGGTGTGGTGTGTGCGTGTGTGACGTGAATGAGTGCGAGTAGCTTAGCTGATAAAGATTTAGCTGACCACAGACCAAGAGTAAGTGCGTATTATGTCCTCTGTATCATTGTAAGATAGAGTTGCAAACCATTTTTTTAATATTGATTTGACTTTTATCGAAGTGCAAGTTTTTAGGTCGCAGAATTTGCAAACAGCATTATATGTAAATGGGTGAATGTAATAGCCAGATCGTTGAGCATGAGCCGTTTGGATGGTAGGTACAGGGACTCTGTATGTACGTCTAGTCATAATGACATCTTTTAGGGCTGATTTTCCTAAACATTTGTGAACCCTGATAACAGCATTGAGAATAAATAATTGTCTAACTCTGAGAAATCCGGTTTCACTAAACAACAAGTCTGTAGGATATCTGAAAGGTTTTTTTAGCATTACTTTGATTACAGCTCGCTGAGCGCGCTCAAGTTCGAGTAGTAGGGCCTTTCCAGCGCTACCCCAAACTGCAATACAATATTGTAAAACAGATTGACATAGCGCATGGTAGACAATGCGAAGAATATATAGAGGTGAACAGTCTCGTAGTCGTTTTACTACGTAGATAAGTTTTCTCACTTTTTTAGATAGACTAGTTAGGTACGGTTTAAAAGATAGGTGTTCATCTATCAGAAGGCCTAGATATTTAATGGTGCTGCATCTATTTATGAACCCACAGGAGCAATCAATATGAGACGTTTCACATGAATGTATTTTAAGGCTGTGAGTGAGTGGAGGGGAAGATGCTGAAGTCTTTGAGAATGTGATATAGCAGCTTTTAGTCGCATTTAGAGTAAGAAGATTGATATCCAGCCATTTTGACACCTTTGATAGTCCTATCTCAGCTGACTGGTAGGTTTCTTCCCATGTCTTACCACTAAAGACGGCTACTGTATCATCAGCATAACAGATAATTTCAGAGTTTGGGATAGTTTTATGAAGGAGATCGTTGATGTACATGATAAAAAGCGTGGGTCCGAGAATACTGCCTTGTGGAACGCCAAAATGAATGTGTGATTTGCTGCTCGTTACGTCTCCGATTTTTACTATTTGTTTTCTGTTAGTTAGGTAGCTAGAGAACCAATTGTGAGCTGAGCCTCTAATGCCAATGGCCTCTAATTTCCTAAGTAAGATGGTAATCGAGACAGTGTCAAAGGCCTTAGCCAGATCAAGGAATACACCTATACAGCATCTACCGGCGTCTAAATGGCTATGAATCATATTTGTGAGAGTAAGTGCAGCATCTTCTGTCGATTTACCAGACCTAAAACCAAACTGATGTTCTGAAAAGACTGAATTTTTCTCTAGATAGTTCATAAGACGAGTATTAACGAGTTCTTCAAGGATTTTAGAAAAAACGCATAAAAGTGAAATGGGTCTGTAGTTGAAAGGAGAGTCCTTTGGACCACTTTTATGAATAGGTGAAACTACAGCTAATTTCCAGCATTCGGGGAAGATACCCTTTTCTAGGCTCAGGTTGCAAAGATAGACAAAAGGCTCAAGAATCACATCTTTTATTTCTTTGATTAAGATTCAGATTCAGATTCAGATTCAAACATTTATTCATGACAGACAAGTACATAATAATGGGACAGAATACAAAAACAGTCGTGTCACGAAATGGACCCAACTCAGCATAATGCCGGCATTACCGCCGGCGCTGGTCTTCCGTTGGACCCATTAGGTGTCGGCACGGTGGGTAACACACAATAATAAAAAATAATAATAATAAAAGGATTACACAAATAAGCTAAAGTTTTACAAATAAACAATAGAATTGAAAGAAAACCAAACAAAAGTATAAACACATAACAAAAATAACAAATAGTTTGCGCAAACGCACCGACAAGTGGTTCGTCTGTGCGGGCCTTAAAATTGCGTTGACCATGAACGCAGCCGTTTTCGCTGCTACTAGCGCCAGTGATAATTTTAAGCAAACGAAACGTCAAACAAAGTGTATATATAAGAAAGGTTTTATACCATCGAAGCCAGGAGCACTATCAGATTTTAGCTGCATGATACATTTATCTATCTCGTAAGTATTGGTTGGGTGCATGAAAAATGAATTCGGGGTGTTATAATAAGATAGGGCAAACGTGTTAGCTAGAGATTGTTGGGATTCAGCCAGTCTCGATAAAATTTGGTCAGCAAGATTGCTGCCAACTGAGGAGAAGTGATTATTACATTTATCCAGGGAATCTAAAGCGGACTTGTCGCTTTTGATTAAGTGAACAGCATCATTTGTATTATTTGGGGTTTCGCAAATAGTTCTGATGGTTTTCCATAGTTTCTTGGGTTTGTCTTTGCTTTCTTCTATTTGTTTTTTTTTGCCACTCGGTCTTTAAGTTGTATAATAGTATTTTGCAAAAATTTCTATACCTAGTATAAATTTTATGTAAGACCTGGTCATCTGGAGAGGCTCTTGTATTATATGGTCTCTTCTTGTACACAGATCGAATCCTAAAATCAGGTATGTATTGGAAACGTGCATTTGACTTGTAGAATCCAACGTTACAGCTGCAAAGCCAATAGTGTTGTTATTCATAAGTTCATATGCACAACATGAAAACTACCCCTTCAATTGAAAACAGATCCGTGGCTTGTACCGGGCCGTTGTTGAGCGCTCGAACAATAGTAAAGTTTCTAGTGGTAGCCAATGGAATGTTTTGTTGAAATCCGTATTTGCGAACTCTTATGGCTTGAAGAGTAATTGAAGAGCTGAGCAGAGATTCTGTATGCATGTAAGCAGTTTATTGCACACAATAACAGGTTAATATAATTGTATGTATGTATGTATGTATGTAAGCACTTTATTGTACACAATAACAGGTTAAAACAATATACATGTCACATAAGATTAGAGTACAAAGGCGAACTTATCCCTATGAGGGATCTCTTCCAGCTAACCTTTGAGGGATTGAGTGTATAGTGGGAGAATGAGATAGACAAACTTACATAGTGTACTAAAACTTTTCAATAAGGAAACTTATAGCTAAAACCAAAACCAAATAAATATATAACAACTATAACATATAATAAATACATATTATAAATATATACGTATTTAAATAAATATACATAAATAAATATATATAGTATTCAACCAAATCACAAGTCGTTGGAGAGCCACAATTTCTTCAAATTGCTCTTGAGTGAGGCGACAGACTGGGACTGTCTTATTGACAAGGGCAACTCGTTCCACAACTTCACAGCGCGTACCGTGAAAGATCTAGAGAATAGAAGAATAACTTTTGATTAGAAGAGAAACTCAGAAATAAATAGACATTAGCTATTTATTTAGTTAATGCGTTCCGAAATTCTCAGAATTCAATAATATCACAGTTAGAGGCCTCCAGCTCGAGAAATTCTATAAGTCAAGTTGCCCACTCACTTGATGAGCTTAATCCCAATAACGTCTAGTATCCACCTTGGATTGGAAGGTCAAATGGCAGTCACTTCCGTAAAAACTAGTGTCTACGCCAAATCTTGGGATTAGGTAGCGGACCCCGGGGATCCTTCAGGATGCATTTGTACTGGGATAATGCTAGGTGGATGATTATTTATTTATCGTATGGCAATTATTCCGAACCGTGAGATCTTCTAGAAGACAGTACGGTTGCGAGGTTTGCTGCACTCTTAGTACCACCCAGGGGTCACGTGTAGGGTTGCGGTGGGTACTCCCCCTACGGACATGGTGCAACTTCGACACCACTTTGTCAAGTGAGGGGGCAACTTGACTGTTAGAAGTTCTCAGGCCGCTCGAAGGCCTTGGCCTAACGACTGTTGCCATAGACAGCAGCCGAGATCAACGGCTTAACGTGCCTTCCAAAATAAGGGAGCGTTCTGTTAGGGTGGGTTGCTCCAAACCGTCTGTAATCGTAAGCAGTGTTCGTTAAAATCTGGTTGTATGGAAAGTTTGACAAGTTTCTATGGGATGACAGCTGCTGGCGCCATATTTGACGATGACCGGTCTGTTATCGTATGTTGAAGCAACCGACCCTTAGTAACCGCTTAAAGCGGTCACCCATTCAAGAACTGACCTCGGCCTACGTTACTTAACCTCGCATACTGCGGGCACCGCTGGCCATGAGCGCTCCAAGGATAATGATTCAGTTCCATAAAATTTACTTAAGTATACATCCGTTTAGAACCAAATTGAGGGCTAAAAGTAGGATATGTGGTCGAACAACAACTTAGGTAATGTAAGAAAAGTTGTTTTTCGACCACATTTTCAAAGATAATAATTTTGACCGTTTATTTGGTTCTCCCTCAGTTTGGATTTTCTCGCAAATTTGTTGCGGCTTGTATCCTCAATATATTTCTGGCTAAACACGTAAATTGTCGAGGGGCGGACAGCTAGACAAGCTTTTAAATGCCGACAAAATATGGACTAGTATGAGAAAATCGATTCAAAATAAAAAGGTTTAGTGTGGGCTTCATACTCAAATAAACTGCGCCAAATTTGATGGCTGATGTTAGTCAGAAAAAAAAACACAGCGCTTGGCAAAAATCGTTTGGCGGTTGGCAAAATACGGGGATTTTGTGGCAGATATTATGAATAATAAATCGCTTTCGTTGAAGCTTCGTGGGTTTAGTAGTTGGCGTACATAATATTAACTAAAATAATATATACGCAAAAACGATACCAAAATGTGCTATGTTTAGAGTAGAAATTTTGAATGTCGCGTGGAGGGAAAGACTCTAAACATTGAAAATGAGACAGGACCATAGGAAGTTTAAAAGAAGGAAGATTTTTGAAACAGGGTGGAAAAATCTAGTTTATAAAAATAAGGCACACCCTGATCCCTGAAGCTCCAGCGCCGACATCCGTCGCTTTTGTCTAACTAGGGCATACACCAAAATTTATTTATGTATACCTAAATGGAACTTACGCCAAGGAAATATCCTATTCGAAAGTGTCTACATATTTTGGACACCGCACCCGTTACACGCTTCGTCGAACAATGCCGATCAATCAATCACCGGCTACAACGTAATGGATTTGGCTGACGTGTCAATAAAAGAACTGAGCTTGCAAGAGATGCGTCGGTGAGTTCGGAATCCAAGAGGTTTATTTGACACATAATGTTATAAGTGAAGCTTCGCAGTGTATTCTCGTCCAATTTACCGCAGTGCCTCAAGTCAAAAGTCTTTGATCAGTGTGTGTTGCCAGTGATGACATATGGATCCGAGACATGGGCGCTAACGATGGGCCTCATAAGAAAGCTCAAGGTCACCCAAAGAGCAATGGAAAGAGCTATGCTCGGGGTTTCTCTGCGTGATAGAATTAGGAATGAAGCTATCCGTAGCAGAACTGGGGTCACCGACATAGCCTTCAAAATTGCGAGACTTAAGTGGCAGTGGGCAGGGCACATTGCTCGCAGGACTGACGGTCGATGGGGCCAGAAACTGCTTGAGTGGCGTCCACGCACCGGAAGACGAGCTGTCGGTAGGCCTCCGACGAGGTGGAGTGATGACCTGGTGAAGGTCGCGGGAATCCGGTGGAAACGAACGGCACAGGACCGGTCTAAATGGCGAGCCTTGGGGGAGGCCTATGTTCAGCAGAGGACGTCTTTCGGCTGAAATGATGATGACGATGATGATTACTTCAATCTTATATGACAAGCACTAGTTTTAACCTGTTATTGTGTACAATAAAGTGGGCCTGGGACCCTGGGCTCCCATAGAGTACAACCGAGAAAATACTAGGCGGAAGATCATTACATTTGTTCAAAAATACCTGAAAATGAAAACAGCTCTTACTTGTTTTTTTTTTTCAAGCATGAGTCTTCTGGTAGATGTCGCTTCACGCCTCCCTTAAGGCGTTTGTATAAAAAATAGTTTACGTTAGCATCGGTACTGCTTAATACGAAGGAACGGTTGATGAATTTGGAACTGGGTAGCGATTGCACCTATAGCTCAGTTGGCTAGAGCGACTGGCCGCGAGTGCCGGGAGATCGCGGGTTCGAATCCTGCTCGTGTGCCTAAATTTTTCAATTTTTCCTTCATTCTAAATTTAAATTTAGCTCTTACTTCATTCAAGAGTTACAGCTAAACTATATTCAATATTACAAAACTGCTTCATTCAGTACATAAAATCCAAAAATAAACGGCTTTATGCAAAATATTCTGAGCTAAAACCGCTGCGGCGAACCACACCATCCCGCATGCAAACAGTTTATCAGGACAGTTTAGTTTCATTCACCGACATGCCGCGGAACAAAACGGTATTTAAATTCATAGAGTATATAATTACAGTTTGTACCATCAAAGAGATTGTATCGATACATTGATTTACATCGATTGTATTGTACGATCGTCATCATTGGTCATACAGAGTTTAAATAGGATATTCAGCAAGAGGCACAGCCCGGCTTAAGACTGCTTTTTGTGTTATTACCCGTCAAAATTAAAGAATTGCAATGCCTGAACTGTACATTATGGGACAGATATGTAGTGTTGTGTTCCTGGAGGTGAGCAAGGTTGCCAGAGCTCCCGAGGATGCACTGTGTTGATAGCGAGGGACCTAAATTTGTCCCTTCTGTTGTCAACACAGTGCATCCTCAAATTTTATAAAGGGTCGGCAACGCGTACGTGACTCCTTCGGAGTAGCGGGCGTCTATAGACTGCGGTGGCCGCTTACCATCAGGTGGAACGTACGCTTGTTTGCCACCAGCGTTGTATTAAAAAAAAAGATTACAATATCTGAACATGGTTTAGCCTAGTGGGTAGTGCACCTGCCTGTGAAGCTGACGGTCCTGGGTTCGAATCCCGGTCAGTGCAAATATTTGTGTGATGAACATGAATATTTGTTTCTGAGTCTTGGATGTTTTCTATGTATTTAAGTATTTATATCTATTAAATATATCGTCGTCTAGTACCCATAACACAAGCCTTTTTGAGCTTACTGTGGGGCTAGTTCGATTTGTGTAAGATTGTCCTCTAATATTTTTTTTTTTGTGATGGGTTGTTATGTAGTAACTAACACGACAATCCCTTCCAAATTATTGGCTCATTACACCCCTCTAAACTACATATCAACCAAACAATAGCGCGGACAGTGAACACGCGCAGCCACTGCATATCGCCATTATTTAACTGGCTATTTGCTGAAAGTCCGCTGTTTGAATTGATTAGCCGATCGCAAGGGAATCATACGCCTCGCCGAGCAGAACATGTGGGCCTATACCGATTTACAACCAAACTACAACCATTGAAAACGCCTTATCGTGTTCATAAAAAGGTTCACTGTTACTTAATTCATAGACATTGTATTATTTTGTATTAATGTTACACGTCTACTATAAAATTGAGTTGCTGTGAAAGTCGTATGAACCTGATAAAAAAGTTAAAAATCGCGTAGCAAAAGTGTTTGATGTTTTCAAATAAGTGAAAGGGATTTAGTTATTTATATCTGTAGCGGCGTTTTGTGTTGTGATTAATTGTTCACGGGCTGGTAGTGGTCACGCAACAACAGATAAAACAAACGAGCAGATAAAACAATAAAACAATAATTTCAATATGAATACCAGTTACAATGGTACCGTATCAAAGTCACGCTATTGAATTCAGTTGGATTACTAATTTTATTGAGGCTTTAGTATCAAACTACCAATTAATACGAGATAAAGTGCATAATTGTCAAGAGGATGACGATGATACAGATCCTCAGTACACTTCCCACAAATGTCGACGTAAATGTCGATCAAACGACATATCGTAAAGTGCGTGTCAGAAAACGCACAATGAAAGGTTCCGTACCAACATCTACTAGTCCACATTTAAAATCACTATCCAATACATTGAATCAGAAAAAGTCGTATCTTCATAGGGAACTCACGGCACTGACCTTTTGTTTGGGCTAGAAAGTTTTTAAGCGAAAACTCAAAAACCGTAAAACCTATATTGATCAAACCAAAAATCGTTGAAAGTATTTACTAAGTAATGTACACCACCTCAATTTTTTTCAGAATTTTAAACTCTATAGTTTGGAAATTAGAGGGGGGGGACACTTTCTATGACTTTGACAGCTAATATCTCACCAACAGTTGACCTTAAATGGACGGGAAGGGGACGGGAAGTTTTTTAGAAACCTCCATGTCATTTTTAAAGGCCTATCCATCGATACCCCACACGACTATGTGCGTTGAAATTTTTTTTCCATCTACCGGTTACATGTATGGAGTGCCCCCCTGATTTCATATTTTTTTTTGTAATTTCACTTCACTTTTATGTAGCGGTTCATAGAATGCACCTTTCTACCAAATTTCATAATTGTAGTGCTTATAGTCTCCGAGTAAATCGGCTGTGACATACGGACGGACGGACAGTCATGTCGAATCTAGAAGGGTTTTTCCATTTTGGCTACGGAACCCTAAAATGGCACAAGCAATATCAGCAAAGATTTCATTATCGAGAAATAATTTCACACGTAGTTTTCTTGGTACAATAAGGTTTAAATTGTCAATTCGCTCTAAATCTAATATTGGTTTTGTGATTTGAGGGCATTGCTGTTATTATATTGAATTTATTCAGCTACAGACAATATGAAAAGTAATTGACTTCACAATGTAACTTGAACAAAGAACATCGATTGCCAAACGTAAGAAATTGCTACGTTAATATTAAAGTTTTCTAATAAATATTTTTTTTGTTTGCAATGTGATGTTAAACTTAATACTTTCTTCGCTATTAATAACAATATTCAGTGATATACTGCGAATTCATGTATTAAATAAACATTTAGTATCACTACATCTAATTCCAATTTTGCGTCCGCGAGGTTATTATTTTATAATATTTTACAGCTGTGTTAGGGAATGTACCCATACTCTTACCCATTTTTTACCATTATTAGGCTCCTCCCTGCCATCTGTGACCACCCGTAGTATACGCCAAGACCCCCCTTCCCCCCTCTATAGTTTCACGTAGTAATTTATATATGGTTACAATCATTTTTTGCACCAGAAAGGAAAAAAAATCGATTCTCTCTGGGTGTGACACAAGGTCAGGTTTTGTGACGTCGGGAAGGGTGCTGTGAGCTTAAAAAGCTCAGAACTCTGCTCGTCATCATTTGAATGTAACTCTAAAAACCTCTATTCCCCTAGACGATATTGAGTACGTGACGAAGACACCACCCCCTTCCCCTTGTGATCAAGCATAGTATTTTGAGGACCCCCTACCCCTCACCTAAACAGGTCAGATCATTTGAATGTAGCTCGAAAAACTCTATTCCCCTAGAGGATATTGACTACGTAACGAAGACAACACCCCCTTTCCCTTATGATCATGCATTGTATTTTGAGGACCCCCCACCTGTCACCTAAATGAGTCAGATAGTATGGGTATGTTCCCTTAGATAGCCAAAGTACCATGACCATATCGCAGTCGTATGATATTTTGCACAATTTTTCACCACAACTTTCAAAAGAGTTAAATTCCTGTCATATCCAATTACTGTGTGAAATGAATAATCTTCCTCACTCTCTTAGCCTCACTCCTCACTCTGCATTTTCTATCGGTTGTATCACGGGGAGTGCTCGGAGGAATTGTTTGGAATGATCCCTGCCGCATCTTTTCGTCATCGTCCTACGCGTCAGTATTTCCATCCTCACCATTTAGATGGTTGGCAGTCCAAAACTGTGCGTTTCTCAAGAAATTTCCTGCCTCGCACAACCAAACTATGGAATGAACTGTCGCCTGCGGTATTTCCGGACCGATATGACCTTCAAACCTTCAAGAAAAGAGCGTATTCCCTTCTGAAAGGCCGGCACTTGCAACTCCTCTGGTGTTGCAGGTGTTTATGGGCGACGGTAATTGCTTACCATCAGGCGATCCGTCTGCTCGTTTTTTTTATTTATTTATCAAAAAAGTACATAACAGTTACAACCTTTTAATTGCTCGCCAAATTGCTATAACAGTTTGTTGGGGTTTGCCCCCTATAACGTAAAAAAAAGTCTATATATTTTCAAATCGGGGACATCATTTGGCAAAACGGATTTCTTTCTTTTGTCGTCGCAATTCTTTGAAGTAATGATGTACTCAATAGGTAGAAGTAGACGGGGTACACTTTGATAATACCTATGTAACGTTGATAGCAACATGCTGCCCGTACTTCACGATTACCGTAAACAAACATGGTAAAGGGAAAAGGTCAACACACATTTCAAGGAAAGAGAGGCTCTTGTCCTGTTTGCTTCATAATGTGTTTCCACTTTGCTCACTCATCTACAGTATAACTTGACTCCAATATTTGCAACAAGTATGTGCGATAAAAGGTCAGACTTTAATGGTTTTCCTGAGGTGAGTTAAAGTCTTGTGAATACCATCGGTCACGCCTCTTACCCTTCGCCGTTTATTTCACAAGAACCTCTTACTTTTTATTGTATTACTTTTTCTAGTGCGAGAAAACATTACTAGAAAAACATGGTGATAAAGGCAAATGTCTGTTGAGGGTTTAGTTTTTTATGTAAAAATATTTGAACCTTTGATTATCGTGTAATCCTTGGATACTGCGAATGTCAGACGAGACCAAATTGTCCCACTTTGCTTGCTCTCACTATAATCAAAGTTCAATGTTTTTATTTGTGAGTGTCAATTTGATTACAGTGGTGGTAAACAAATAATATATGAAACACTATATGCCTGATGGAATAAAAATTCTTCATCAAATCATCATCCACTTAACTTTTCCCCTGTTGTGGACGAGCTTACAAGTAAGCTTGTTTGCCATCGACCGAAAAAAAACCATAAACTCAAACTCAAACATTTATTCTGCAAGTAGGCCACAAGGGCATTTTTACATGTCAAAAAATTAATTTACAACTTAAGACTATAAGAATACATTTTTCATGTCAGAATATTAATTTACAGTTCAATAAGAAAAATAATTTCGAGATTACAAATACAACAAAATTAATGTCATACCGACAGTGAAAATAAACTTGCAAAGTTATCTGTTACGTTATTCATAGCTATTTGAGGATGAGTTATCGACATAAATATGAACCAAAAATAGTTAAATATCTTCGTAAAATAAATCCAAATGATATTTTATTAGAATATTCTCGCAAGCCTCGACTCAAATAAAAATATGAGTACTACTAAAATTTTATTGTCTGCCTAGAAGCAAATTGCGGTCTGTGTTATAATAATGTTATTATACGAGAGTGAAATATGATAAAATGTTTATGAGATAGTACTTGATATCATTTGCCAAGCCTTTAGTGAATATGTATGTTAATATACTTGAACGCAATCGCTTTTAACATTAGTGATCAAAAGAACCACCATACAAATTTTGTCATCATTAGTTGTTCGCTCCAGGACCCTGAAAGCCCATAGTCGACCTCCTCCAAAAACTGGGTAACCCTGGGGCGAACACCCAATGCGATACGCACTTCCGAATCTTAAGACTAACACTTAAAATTAAGTGGGATTTCTGTCTTCTTTCTTCGGAGAGAGAGCAGCCGTTGGTATCAACGCCGGCCCTGTGGATAAGGACTAGCATAATACCTATCCTCTACTGCAGGCAAAATATAGTGTGAGCGCGAGATATATACAAATGACTCTCTCCAAATCCCACTTTCCGATCCGAATTCACTTAATAATTACATTAAAACTAATCCACCATCGCGCTGGTACTTTGCCACACAAACCGCGACATCAACCAAAAATATCTACACAATACGCGCCACATACATCCCCATCGAACGTGGCTTTTCCAAGCTAGCCTCAAAATGCAACTATCAAACTGACTGTAAATTTTTCATCAACTGACAGCTCAATGACGTGTGACGTTTTATCGATCCGAATTACGCTAAGGATGCATCTGGCCGCAATATTAGTCATATTTCCCTACAAACTTCACATGAAACGAGCGGTTTTCGACGTTACTTTAAAAAAAATCTAATTTGACTATATGTTAAATCCCGTATTTTATTAAAGTGCAAAACAAAGAAACCGACCAAGTAGAGGCCCAACTAGATCTATATGAAATTAATACGAACATGGTCCTCTATCGACTCTTTGATTTATAGTTTCAGCGTTCAGTCTATACCTATCCTAGCATCGTAGACAAGCTGAATAGAGTTGATTAATCAAGTGACGTCAGTAAACTATCAGTCTATCAATATTTGACTTCGCTGTGGCAGACATCAATTCGTCTTGTCGCTGCGTGTCTGCGAAATAACTAATTGTTGCCTTCACTTGTTACCATAAGACCTTGTGGCTATAAGAGGACGCATTTTAAATATTGAATACGATATTTGAGACGGTGTAATATATTTATATTTTAAAACCATTTCATTTTCGAAAACATGAATATTGACGTTTAAGTACATTTCACTTATAGATATTCTCAATAGAAAAAAAAACGATTTATACATATTTTTTTCATTTTAATTTTTCAGTAGGCAGTAGCATATTAATAATGTGCAATTTTAGTAAAGTGAAACAAAAACCTGTACCATACCAACGCAGACACTTTTACGTGAGTGATCATGTCCTCATCTAAATATTTATAAAACGTAATAAAAAATCTTGATATTACTACAATCATAATTTGTTGCTTCAAACTTTTATCTTTACAATGTATCCAACAACCATAATAATAATTTTTCATAATTGTAAGTTTTTAGCACTATTTATACTACTAAGGATATGTATCAATAACTTAAATATTTATTTTATGTTTTTTTTTTAATAAATAAATAAATATTAGAGGACAATCTTACACAAATCGAACTAGCCCCACGATAAGCTCAAGAAGGCTTGTGTTATAGGTACCAGACGACGATATATTTAATAGATATAAGATAGAATACTTAAATACATAGAAAACATCCAAGACTCAGAAACAAATATTCATGCTCATCACACAAATATTTGCCCTGACCGGATTCGAATCCAGGACCGTCAGCTTCACAGGCAGGTGCACTACCCACTAGGCTAAACCGGTCGATATGTATCAATAACTCTTAAATATTTATTTTATGTTTAGGTTTACATATTCGAATTAAGGAAACTGTAACTCTACAATACCCATTACTGTGTCAATTGTAAACATATAGTACTGTTTGTTTCTTAATAAATTAAGACTAATATCATCAAGTACAATATTTTCTATTTTTTAAAGTAATATTTATTGAAATTTACTCCTGCGTTAAGTTATTGTCCAAATGTGGAACAAGCGCCATCTAGGTCACGGCAATTGAACCCGGGACCTCGATGGCTTGGTTATTATCGATATATTTAGATCATAAGGCTATCTAATAATATATCGTCGTCTAATACCCATAACATAAGCCTTCTTACGCTTACAGTGGGGCTAGTTCGATTTGTGTAAGATTGTCCTCTAATATTTATTTATTTATTTATTTTATGTATTTTATCTAACTTACCGCATAGTTCACAGCTCCACCGATAGTGGGCGCTGTTATTAATGTAGAATTTAAGTATATAAACGAATGTGAGCTACATTCGTTTATATACTTAAATTCTTTAAAACAGTTTCTTTACCAAATAGACACGATAGAATCAACACGCATCTTATTATTACCTAAAACCCATTTCGACACCCCAGTCTGGCCCACGAAGGAACAGTTATTATAAACATTATTTCGTACGCAGGAATTTAAACGAGGTTGGTCCTTAACAAAATGTGATAGCCATGATACAACACGGACGACACGAAAGTTGGCACGACTGGCTTGTTTAGGAAGGGTTGTAATTGGAAGGTGTGGCTCTTTGATTTAACTTGTGTTCGGGGAAGCAAGTTTTAATTAATGAATAGCCCTATTTCATTTCGCTGGTCACGAACGTATATTTGATTTAGTGAATAGCTATTTGTTACGTTTATTGAATAATTCAATTATTGTTGTTTGTGTTTTAGTTGATTGCTAGAAAAAGCATTAGAACAGTCATTACGTTTATGTTCGCCATTGGATTAGATTAGATAATTTATTTCATGATATGGAATTAAGAAGAGCAATGGAAAGAGCTATGCTCGGGGTTTCTCTGCGTGATAAAATTAGGAATGCAGCTATCCGTAGCAGAACTGGGGTCACCGACATAGCCATCAAAATTGCGAGACTTAAGTGGCAGTGGGCAGGGCACATTGCTCGCAGGACTGACGGTCGATGGGGCCAGAAACTGCTTGAGTGGCGTCCACGCACCGGAAGACGAGCTGTCGGTAGGCCTCCGACAAGGTGGAGTGATGACCTGGTGAAGGTCGCGGCAATCCGGTGGAAACGAACGGCACAAGACCGGTCTAAATGGCGAGCCTTGGGGGAGGCCTATGTTCAGCAGTGGACGTCTTTCGGCTGAAATGATGATGATGATGATGAGGAATTACATTAAAAATTTGCACACATGTCAAAGTTACAAGAATTGTTATCATGATGCATGAGCTCACAGAGCCACTAGTAATAGATGCCTCAGATTTTAAGATAGCCCACAATATGCTGCGGTTCGAAACAACCGACTCTAGTACATAATAGAATACCTACGCACGGCGTTAACCCAGACTGTTACATTCCTAAATTCGAGTAATGTTGGAATAATCCCGAGCGCCTGTCAGCTGTCAGAGGCAGGTGTTGCCAACCTGCTGGATGATAACTTCATTGTTAAGCCCGCTAGTCATGTTTAGGTTCACGATCCCTGGAAACGTGGTTAGTTTTTAATAAGCTTGGTACGGATAGGTTTGACGGTATGTGATTAGAATAGTCAATAGTAGTGCAGCAATATTACGGTTTTGCGAATAAGAGGGCTATCGACTGCGCCAATTAAAAAAAAAACTTTTTATGTCACACCTGGCCATAAAGTGGCAATTATCGCACGCTCCGCGCGCGGAAAATCCCACTTGCTGGCCAGGGGGTGACATAAAATTTTGTACTTACCTCGGGCGGTAATTAAGAAAGCCTCAGATCGCATAATTATCGCCCTTGCCTTCGGCTCGGGCGTCAAATACCTGCGATCTGAGACATTCTTTGTTTTACCGCCCTTGGTAAGTAATGTACTATTCTTCATCATGCAATGCATGATTACATAATTTTTCGTACCTTTTAAGTGTCTTATCTTTTTAAGATTTTGAGCATATTTATTAATTTAAGTACTGTTTTCTGTCAAAATTTGATGGTCACATGTTATTATTATTCATTCCGTATGCATATTCTCTATTGCTCGATGGGCAGATGACATACACAAGTGGCTAGCCAACATTGAATGGACAGAGAGACCTAAAAATCACTAGAGGAGGTTCACCTTCGAGCAGAGGGATTCTTACTAATTAGTTAATGATAATTAGTAAAATATTTAGTACATACTGTTACTTCCATATTAATAGCATGTTTTAGCATGACTTTGTTTATATTTTTCGTAATATTTTTTAGCGAGAAATGTAACACTTTTTTTTATTTTTAATATTTACATCTGTAATTGACGCTCTGTGCCTTTACCATGAGTTTACATGACCGTACTCTTTCTCTCTCTCTCTAAAAATTTGTATGGGCAAAAGTACAGCGCCTCTGGCGGTTACGCAGTGCATCCTCAAATCTTATAAAGGGTCGGCAACGCGCACGTTACTCCTTTGGAGTTGCGGGCGTCTATAAGCTGCGGTGGCAGCTTACTATCAGGTGGACCGTACGCTTGTTTTCCACCGGCGTTGTATGTAAAAAAACGCAATAGAACTAAGACTCGGCATACTAAATCGTTTACGCAGTCGCTAGCGAGTACGGTCATGCAAACTCATTGTAAATGCACTGTTATGTACTCCCAAATCTCTACAGGTTAACTGTTTACTATATCGGTCCATAGTTCCCCGCCATTCCACACCTTATCAGTAACAGTCAGTAAGCCTGTTTCTTATCCATTCCTTTGTCGTTCCATTGTTGCCGTTCAATCCATTCGTTCTTTGAGTTTCATTCGCTCACTGGAATGGGTATTAGTTTCTTTTCAATGTTACAGATCTGTGTTATGGAGAATGATAACGTATGAATGGAAAATAAAAAGGGATTTGAAAGTGTGCTTTTATGAATGTCAAATCATTCAGTTCAATGGCCTACAGTTTGAAATATAATTGAGTTTTTGTTGTGTATTTTGGTTATTTTTTGTGTGGCATTGTTTGATATTAGTAAAACTGGGCTGATCAACGTTAAATTAGAATGATTAGCGCCATCAGCTATAATCCCATACAAACTTGTCAAACTTTCTATACAATCGGATATAAACGAGCAGCACGGACGGTTTGGTGCAAGTGCAACCCAACCTTTATTTAAAAAATAATAAAAGTTAGTAAATAAAGATTTTTTTTCTATATTATATATACTTACTCAACCGTAAGCGCGTGAAATATTGGGGTGTCTCATAAGTAATGTCGGTTCGATAACTTTTATAGGTCGTATCTAATAGTTTTAAGTGGCGACGTATAGTGTCTTTAGAAAGTCCAAGTGAGACCGATAATCGACGAGTGCTGGTACTGGGTTTGTTTTCAACGGCTTCTTTTGTAGCCTCAATATCGACAGAGACCAGATCTGGTCTGTGATATCGATAGATAGGGCGGTCGATCTTCATCCGTCAAATCTCCACTGTTAAAGAGATTAAACCAACGCTGTGCCATCCGTTCATTTAACACGTCTTCCCCTTCAACTTCACATGATTTTCTTGATGTTTCTTGCTTTAAATTTTTGTTTTCAATAATGTCTCAATACACGAATTTCGTAATTGTCGCCTTCCATACTTTTTATTATCAAAACGTGTTACGTCGTCAATTAACAAGGGCAGTATGACTAAAACAAAGTAAAATAATTGCATTCTTTATACAGAATACAGAATACAGTCTTTATTGGTAAAAATAAATTTTACAGGTCATATTATTATTTATTAAATTTTATTTAATTATGGTAAATTTAATTACATTAGGTATAAACATATCTAGGTCAATGATCTTTCTGAGCACATATAAACTCGTCAATCGAGTAGTATGCTTTATTTAGCAGGAATAATTTGAGTTTATTTGTGAATATTCTGAAACTCTCAGAGTCTACTAGAGAATTGTCTTAACAGGTAACGACATTCATGAATAGTGGTGTAGTAATATTTTAGTTACGAAACCCGACATTACTTATGAGACACTTTCAGGCACATCAGTTTACATCTACAAACTGGACTGTTAAAAAACATAGTTGATAAAAAAACCAAAGTCAGTTGTAGTATTAATAACTATAAGTCCTTATTTAAGACACTAAACATACTGCCAGTGCATGAAAAAATTAGGTATCTGATAGCAACTGACCAATTCAATAAATCGGAATTTAAATCACCTCGAGTGTACACCCGCAACCTGAGAGTGACGACGCGCCGAAATTACGTAGAACCCGCAGCTAACAACTATTACGGCAAAAGAACTCGAAGTTATTTAACAGCATTTTCAATACCATCTTTCCAGAACATGATTGTAGTAGCAAACACGTCTTCAAAACTAAATTGAAAAAATTGCTAAAGGTCAAAATTAGCACGTAAAAAGCATGCTCATTAGTAAGCTTAAGCTGAGCATGCTTTTGAGTTGTATACATTTTCTTGGGATAAGCATACTACTACCATACTAACTAATAGCATGCTCATTAAGCAGGAGCGTCCACACTTGCTAATCTTACTAATACCACGCCCCCCTCCACTCGCGCTGCACGTAGCATGCTCAAAAATCGCACGAGCGTCGATTTTTGAGCAAACTCGAAGTGAGCATGCTCATTATTAGCAATGTTTCGACACACATACTACTAAGCAGCAATTGCTCAATAGTGGCATGCTTTCGTGCTAGTAATCAGCATGTGTAACTTTAGCATAATAGATACCCTCTAAATACATATTTTATTTTAGGTTTTAAGGTAGATAGGTACATTAATTTGTTAAGAGCATGAGTGCATTACTCGCCAATAAACGTTTGGCGAACGGATATTAATGTAAAACTGTATCTAACTTTTTTGGTAAATAAATTTAAAAAAAAGTAAATATAAACCTGGTATCACACATACCAAGTTGAGTGAAATAGACCTTCTTATTTATTCTGCTGAAAAGACGTCTCGAAAGCCCTGAATAAAATAAAAAGCCGTATCATCACGCGCCGGTAAACAGTGGGGATGAGTCGCATTTATTATTTAATTTGCTATGCAAATTCGGACTTGTTCAAATTTTACACAATAAGGCAAACAGGGGATTGTTGTGTTGAACCTAATTTATTAGGGGGGTTTATTCACTCGTTGATTTCCGACGTGTTAATTGAAATTTACAATAAGCAATTCCCATTTTGTGTATGAATAAGTAATTAAAACATACACGATTCTTTGTACATGATTGATCTGAATTTAGAATGAAGGAAAAATTGAAAAATTTAGGCACCGAGCAGGATTCGAACCTCGCGGCCAGTCGCTCTAGCCAACTGAGCTATAGGTGCAATCACTACCCAGTTCTAAATTCATCAACCGTTCCTTCGTATTAAGCAGTACCGCCGCTAACGTAAACTATTCTTAAAAAAAAAAAATTGATCTGTTTTTTTCTGTATAATTTATTTTACCTTGTCTTGTGTACAATTAAGTATTTACAAACATGCATTAAAACATTGTTCACTTAAGGTACGTGTCCGGACGCCCATAAACACAACATAAATTTTTCAAAACAATATACTATGTATATAAAATAACAGTAAAAATAGTACAAAATTCAAATGCTACAGTATAAACATACATACATATTTTTTAATATTAAGGACAAAATATTTCTGTGTTAGATTACTTGTGCGGGACGCTATCACTGCCAAACATCCCTATCCATGATGTAATCGTTTATCTTATAATATGCTTTTGAAATAAGTGTCTGTTTCACGACAGATTTAAATTTAGAATCCGTAAGTTAAGACTAAACTACATATTGAAGTATTAAGTACATGCAGTCTAGATTTCCACTTTGTTGTTCTTCGTCAAAAGAGAACTTCGGTGTAAACTCCCATAATCCATCAAGCACAGACAGAATTCGTAAGCAAAGACAAATCCCCATTCATTTCAACCCATCTATATTCACCACACATTAATCTATTTACTAATTCACCCGAATAATTATCCCAAATCCACCTCTCACCCTAATCTGGAGAAACTTGTTTCTATTAGGCCTTTTTCCTCTGAGACTCCAACCCGACGAGTTGACTCCAACTTTAGGAATACATTAGCCTAACGGTGACAAATTCGAGTCGGCGTGTTTTGTTAATTCCGACCGACGAGCAAACAGCTATTTTGTTGTACATTAACGGTTAACAATGGATTTGGGAGGGGTTGCGCTTGTTCAGGCATCGGTGGATGTCGGGGTCGTGGATACACCAGTTAAGTCTGAGATACCGAGGCGGAGGTTCCGTCGCTTTGACACCGAACTCTTTGAAGGCTCGTAATTGTGGCTCGCGACAAATTAAAGACTTGGAGGAATGTTTTATTGGTTTTTTGTTACCGAAACAAAGAGTGACTAATAGTGGTTTTGCTTTGAAGGTTTTCGTGATATTTGGCTTTGCGGAACTGAACAGGTTTTCACAAGCGGAAGATACTCTGGTAATCACTAACACATACAGTGAATTCTCAAATTTCATAAATGGTCGGCAACGCGTACGTGACTCGTTTTTTTATGTTATAGGGTGCAAACGAGCAGACGGATTGCCTGATGGTAAGCAATTAACGTCGCCCATAAACACCTGCAACACCAGAGAAGTCGCAAGTGCGTTGCCGGCCTTTCAGAAGGGAATACGCTCTTTTCTTGAAGGTTTGAAGGTCATAACGGTACGGAAATACCACACCCCGCGTGCGCATTTGAAGTTGCGGGCGTCTATAGGCTGCGGGGCTGCGGTGACCGCTTACCATCAGGTGGACCGTACGCTTGTTTGCCACCGGCGATGTATTAAAAACAAATGTTCATCGTGGTGTTTGATAAGTAAAATGAATTTAACACCATTTCCCCAAAATGAAACTGTTACTTAAAAAATTAAAGGAATAAACTAGTTTTAATATATGTACGTACACGTACCATAAAGAACAGGGATTATTGACCCACTAGGCAATGTTCGCAACTTGGTCATGTAATGCAAATCGGGACTGACACGACATAGGGTAACATCTGTCATTCATTACACGACTAAATTACGGACAATGGCAAGTGGCTCAACAATCCCGGTTCGTGACTGTACAGTCGCCATCAAATATATCTGCACTCTTCAGGGTGATCAAAAATATCTGAACGTGCACTCTAACACCTTGGTAATACAGACGTGTTCAGATATTTATGAACACCTTGTTCGCTTCGATATATCTGATGGCGACTGTACAATAGAAAATAAAAGTGTGTAGTATTTAGTGTGAATAAATAGTAGATTGCGTCTCAAGGGAGCAAAAGATATATTTACGGCGAGGGCGGTATATTGAATTTTGAGTGAAGCGAAAGATTCTATTGCAGAATCTTGAGCGTAGCGAGGGATTCAAGTGTTTACGCCCAAGACGGAAATAATTTTGCTACCGTGTGACACATGCTGCTTTTCACACCGCTGCTAAAAACATGAAATATCTTGCAAATGATTTTACTATAGAGTGTCACATACTAATTTTCACGCCTTCTATGAGGAAAAGAGTCATTGTTGCCCTCAAATGAGGGAAGAAAAATACATCTTTGATCCCTCATTCGAAGGCAACAATAACTCTTTTCTGAATAGCAGGTGTGAAAATAATCATTAAACAACATTTTTAGTTTGATATCTAAAGAAATATCCAAGTTACATCCGTGGCTTTGAAAAGAAATCGGGTAATACTCTAGCTAGCTACGAGTAAAGGTGCATTCAGAAGGCACGTAACTACGTCAAATTGCATGGACTCAAGTGAAAGGGTCTTTACGAATGTTGCGAAATTACGTCTGTGGAAGCTAGGGGGTCAATCTGGCTTGATATTTCGCATTTCGGTATCATACGAGCATATGACATGTCTGAAAGTAAGAGAACAAGTCACAAGCCTTGGATGATATAAGATTTCAAGCTCACATGGTCATTTACATTAGAATTACGATTTGACACTATACGAAAAAAGTGAATCAGGAAGAGGGTAGATCGCTATGGTGTGTGGGTAGATCACAACTAAAACTCGCAGCACGTCAGTTAATCCTTGATAATATAAGATTTCAAGCTTACATGGTCATTTACATTAGAATAACGATTTGAAACGGGATATTTACCATGTATATTTGTATTTTTGAGTTCCCGATATTTCGGCACTATTGCAAGCGCCATTATCAAGGATTAATTGACGTGCTTCGAGTTTTAGTTGTGGTCTACCCACACACCATAGCGATCTACCCTCTTCCTGGTTCGCTTTTTTCCCACAGTGTCACCGTCACTACCACCGTCCGCCTTGTCACTTGAAACTCGATTACGGTCACGACACACCACACTCACAGTATCAATATGCGAGTTCTTTCCGGAAACAGTCTCTTTTCGATTTGAGAACTTTTGGATCAAAAAAAAAAATACAAATATACATGGTAAATATCCCGTTTCAAATCGTAATTCTAAGCCTTGGATGCTTTTTTTTTGAATTCCTTAGTAAACAAATAACATGGTGAACCCTCGGGAGGTTTGGAATTTGACTCTTGTGAGTAGCGACTTTACCACTAGGACACAACACTTTTCAGAGTCCTTATCAGTTAAAAAACGCTCATCTATTTAGGCCATTTTCGATTTGAATTAACACGTATCTTGACATTTTCTCAATGTTACTATCTAGAACTCCTGTTCTACTTGTGCAACCTTATGAAAAAAACTTTTAATGTATTTTTTGAATTTTTCATTAATCGCTTCAAACATCACTCCAAATCGACCATTTTCAAGCTAAAAACTTTTTTCTGCTTAAATTCTACTATACACAATAAGATCAAAAAATGGCTATGTTACTATCTAAAACTTTAATAAAATCATCGTGTACTTTAATCACTTTAATGGTATCATCAATACTTTTGTTATAATTTGAAATCAAAACATTTTTAAACTTATAAAGCCTCTTCAGAGCAAGAATTGATACATATCAGTATGATAGCCAAGTTGCGCTCTTACGGGTCGAAGCGCATACAATATTGATATGTAATTTGTCGAGTCGGACTGTCCTCCGGGATGTAGGTTACATAGAAAATGTTCATCAAATTGGATGCGTCGTGGTCGAATACACTTCCAGTATTCTATATTTGATTCATTTGGCTTGGCTTAGCGTAGTATTTCATTGAATCTGGCTCTTATTTGCAATAAATAACTCACTGCAACTTGCGTTCGAATACTGCATTCACATATATTTAACTTCACATATTTCTTGGTGTTTGTATTTTATATTAAATAAGTGCATACAGGAATATTATAAAATGACGAGAAAATCTTTCGTATGCACTTAAAGACTTTACGAGGGGTATCATTGTGTATTTTTTAAAGCTACACAATGGACATCAAAAAAGCTATTAGCCGGCAATTTATTTACATCATATAAATGGTTTTTAAATCAATTAAGTATATTGTTCCCTTACAGGGATAAGTTCGCCTTTGTACATATATGTCAACTGTTCTTGTAATTTATGTTATGTTTTACTCATGTACAATAAAGAATTTTACATACATACATTGTTTTACTGCAAAGAAACCAAACGCTTAGCACTAGTACTACATCAAATATGAATATTGCACATGAAATTTATGATACGCTTCTGAAATGGTCAGTTAAAAATTAAAAATTAGGTAGTTTTTCTACACAATAGTTAGGTGCAATAACGAGCGAAGCGAGGAGGAGTGTTAGGAAGAACAGCATGCGAGCCCAGCAATCAAATCGTGTCTGCTGCGCCAGCGGGCGGCGAAGCGCAAAAGAACCGAATATTTTTTTATTAATACCCTATCATTTCTAACCTAATCTATCTTTTTTAAGAAATTAGATAGTTTCGAAGGAGCCCCGGGTTCCTAAATATTCCTAAAAAAAAAGATATTTTGATGAAATTATTTTGCTTTGCAATCAGTATTTTTGATTCTTTGTACAGGCACCCAGTACAAAGAATCAAAAATACTAAAGTTTATGCGTAAAGTTATCCCTTGGTATACTCCTTGTTTGTTAATGTTATACAATACCCATCTAATTTAAACTGAGCAAATTATATATTTTATTATCAAAACAGCACAATGAATACTTACGAATTAATATAAAGTACCTAAAGAATTATCTCCTTAAACATTTTATATCATTTGACAGTAACTTCTCACCAGTTATTACAAAATAATGTTATATGCAAAATAAGTAATTTAAATGGTTGCTTTTTTCAATAATTGAATCGACATCAATCATACCACATGAAGGATCGAGTTACGGTGACGAAACGTTTACAAAACAAACACCAATATCGAATACGGTTAATATGATCCTACAAAATCATATATTCAAAAGTGCTTGTTGCTAGACCTATTTGAATAATAGTATTTTAAGGCCTAATTATGTACAGTTGCATATACTACTTTATCTACATCCGTATATTAAATCCTCTTTCATGTGTTCAGGAACCATTGCGTTGCAAGTGTAGTGAGGTCGAGCGTGAGCCCGTTGAAGTCTTTCGAGCACGAGCCTGTATCGTTATGGACGGAGAAATGAAATGAAATAAAATGAAATGAATTTATTTGGCCATAACGATACCGTTTTTGATGCTGTTATGGCCATCTCCGCCCCGGACCTGCACGATATTGTAAAGTTGGTCCTTACCTACACTTTTTGAGCTCATAAAAGAGGATTTACTGTATGGGTGTAGATAAAGAATATTTTGAGTATACCGTAAACCGGGGTTACTTTCAAATTCAGGGGCGACTTTTAAAATCAAGTTTTTATGCCGTATTTCCAGTTTCTATTTGGCTAACCTAGGTGTGATCCGTTGGTATATTTCCTAACTATTTACTGAACCAAATAAAATTAGAAATACTTAGTGGCGATTGTTACGAACTCTTTGCTAATATATTATTCTAGATAATTTTAATTTAAATCTTAAACTGTTCTATGTCATCGTCAATTAGATTTCTGGTAAAAAAGGCTGTGTCAAATATTGTTCACGAATTTCTATCCGTTTTACAATATAAACTACATTTAACAGGTAAACAATACTTTCATTTAACGCAGGATATCAGCCCACACTCTCCCTTCTATAATCCTTAATCTTTTTCAACGATTATATTATTGTTGTTAATCTATCAAAGTGGCCCCGTTTTGTCATATTATCACCCCAGTTTACGGTATAGACTAATAAATAAAGTAAAAGTTTTTGACTGTAGAAAAACAGAATAATAATTATTTATTTACCTCATCATTATCGTGCAAGTGTTATGCTACAGTTAGGTACACATGCAGTTTACTAGCACGAAAGCATGCCACTATTAAGCAATTGCTACTTATTAGTATGAATGTGTGTCGAAATATTGCTAATAATGAGCATGCTAACTTCGAGTTTGCTCAAAAATCGACGCTCGTGCGATATTTTGGGCATGCTACGTGCAGCGCAGGTGGAGGGGGGCGTGTGGTATTAGCAAGATTAGCAAGTGTGGACGCTCTTGCTTAATGAGCATGCTAGTAGTTAGTATGATATTAATATGAAGTATGCTTATCCCAAGCAAATGTATACAACTCAAAAGCATATATGCTCATCTTAAGCATACTAATGAGCATGCTTTTTACATGCTAATTTTGAGCATGTAAAATGTGTACCTTTATCCCAGTACAGTTGCACCCTGAAGGATGCCCGGGGTCCGCTACCTAATCCCAAGATTTGGCGTAGACACTAGTTTTTACGGAAGCGACTGCCATCTGACCTTCCAACCCGAGGGAAAACCAGACCTTATTGGAATTATGCTTGTGGACAACTTGACTGTTAGAAGTTCTCGAGCCGCCCGAAGGCCTCTAACTTAACGACTGCTACCATAGACAGTAGTCGGGAGCAACGGCTTAACGTGCCTTCCAAAGTACGGGAGCGCTCAGTTAATAACAACTCAAAGCGGTCACCCATCCAAGAACTGACCTCGGCTCACGTTGCTTAACCTCGCATACCGCACGCGGTACGCGGGCGCCGCTGAGCCACGAACGCTCCTTTATTTATTTACAGCATAATATGATATAAATTTTGAGTTAGTGATGATCTGTGAAACTTAAATTTAATGGAGGGAAAAAATTAAACTTAAGTATACAAAATACAAGCTCGTCGACATGTGCGTTCTGCCTATCCTAACCTACGGCGCCCAAACTTAGTCATTAACCGAAGCCCAAAAGTCTCGACTCAAGGTTTGCCAGCGAGCAATGGAACGCAGCATAGTTGGAGTCCGTAGAATTGACCGAATCAGGAATATGGAGCTGCGTTCCAAAACTGGTATCGTAGATGTGGGTGTTAAGACCGCAAAGCTGAAGTGGGACTGTCTGTCGAATGCACTCGGAGCGATGGGCCAAAGTAGCCACTGAATGGATCCCACAAGATGGCTCCCGAAGCAGAGGCAGACCGAAAAGGAGATGGCGGGACGACCTTGATACATTTTGTACGGATTGGCGGGAACTGGCATACGACCGAGACGAGTGGCGAAAAAGAGGGGAGGCCTTTGCCCAGCAGTGGGACACTATATAGGCTATTAAAAAAAAAGTATAAAAAAATGAGAGTAGAGGCACATTATAGACTAAATAATTAGTCTTTCACTCTTCTCTGCCTCTCCTTTCAATTACCTCATTACCTCGGTTCTAAGAAGTTCTAAGAACCAAGGTGATATAACGAGGAAAAATCGTAAAGTACAAAAATGAAATAACAAGCATCTTAAACTCCTTTAAAATTATATTCAGATTCAGATTCAGATACTTTATTAGTAAAAATTATTTTTACTGGTCAATAAGATTACACAATTACAATTTACAAAGGTGTCGGCAAGAAATAAATAATAATAAATTATTAAACAGAGAAATTAAAAATAAAAGAAACAATTAAAAATAGTGTGTTCAGTACAACAATTATACGATTATATTAACATTATTGGCAGCGAAAAAACACTTTGTCAACTAGATCCCCGTAGAAACTCGTCACTATAACATGCTTGCTGTACGAGAAACACTTTCAATTTTTTGTTGAAAACAATGTCACTGTCGATCGACTTTATTCCTAATGGGATCTTATTATAGATCTTTGGCCCTATATTTATAGCTATAAAAAGTATGTTAAATTTTTTACAATAATATTTAAGTAGCCAGTTTTGTAGTATTCCTAATAACTAAGTAAACTTTAAAAAAGCCAAATTTAAAAAAGAAACACTTAAAGTTATTGAAATAATGTAATACTTAACTTATTAGCTCTGCCTTAATAGCTGTATGTTTGACGTTTATTGCTTATTGTAATCTTTAGTTTTTACTTTCCATCTCATTGATGTACTTCAAAATATGTAATTTATATTAGTAATATGGAGTTAACGTTGTTGGTATCACAATTACCAAACCTTAAATGTAACTTTAAAGTAATACATTATTGTGATCACTGTTTGTTAACTTATAATAAATGAAAAAAAAAAACTACGTCGGATTTAAAACCTTTAACAACCGAAACGAGTTCCAATTAAAAGCCAGCTCATTAACTCCACACTAACACAGCTACTTCGCCGACTGCCGTTTTAAAACGACATAACTACCATAGTTCCTATTACGAATGTGACCTTTTTAGATTTAGCTAATGAGGTTAGTTCTGTGCCAATCGAATCCTAACATCAAAGTTGGATAACCGAGGGCAGGGCTTTTTGATTCCGACTTAAAATAGTTCCATTAGTGCGGTGAGTTTTGGTTCTGTTAGTCAAGTTTTGGAAGCTTTTAGTCGGCTGTGTCAGAACAATTTTAATTTAAATAATCTGCTAAACTTGTGTGAGTTATTCACCGTGGGCGTTAATAAGCCGAAAGATTTAAACCAACGATGTTAAAGCCTAATTAGAGTATAATAAAAACCCATAATTAAAAAAAAAATATTAGAGGACAATCTTACACAAATCGAACTAGCCCCACAGTAAGCTCAAGAAGGCTTGTGTTATGGGTACTAGACGACGATATATTTAATAGATATAAATACTTAAATACATAGAAAACATCCAAGACTCAGAAACAAATATTCATGCTCATCACACAAATATTTGCCCTGACCGGGATTCGAACCCAGGACCGTCAGCTTCGCAGGCAGGTGCACTACCCACTAATTTAAGAGATATTAATCATTTAAAACAAATCACAAGTTAAAAAATCTCTATTCTAACACACTCTATAGACGTGACGAAGCCACCTACAACATTTACACTCAGACGCACTAACTGCATGGTTATCAGCCAGTTTCACTTAATTATTAATTAAGTTTGGTATCTATCCTACAAGAAGGCTTCACTACCGACAGTTTTGTTCTGTTCTCAATCGCGAGAGTGCAAACTTTTACTTTTACTGATAACTGTCTGATAGTTAGAAATTGATGTCACTAAAATGACAATGCTCGCTCTCTGTTTCTCAACTTGAGATTAATTAAACTCGCTCACTCTTTGAAGTAAAGGTTTGTTCATAAAGAAACGGTCAATTATTATTTAATTTGTACTGAAATAGTAATTTAACTAAGACACATAATTGGACCCATGTTGATATAGCATTATTTACTCGTACCGTCGTCAAAAATACGTGGTTTAAATCTTTCGGGTTATTGACGCCCACAGTGTATTCAAGATTAAGATATTTCTAGATAATTGAACATGAATATAGTCAACAGTATTATCAGCTCGAATAAATCTCTGATCAGCAGGCGAATCACGTAACTTTATGTACTAACGGTAGATAGATTTTACTGTCAATTTTGAAGTATAAATGTATGAGCTGACAATTAAAATTTGACATTAAAATCTACAATACAATACAATACAATACAAATACTCTTTATTGCACACCTCAATCAAAGGATACAGTACAGTACAAAAAACACAATGAGAAGAGGCAAACAGCAGGCGGTCTTATCGCTAAAGAGCGATTTCTTCCAGACAACCTTAGGGTAGCGGAAATCTAAACAGAACGATTCATAGCAGGTGGTGCAGAGTTAATACATATGAAGCCTACTAATAATTACAACAATAACATTTAATTAAGGATAAATAAACACGGTAACGCTAACGGTAGTAAAAAAGTTACATGATTACCTCGCTGGTTCTATTATTTCTGGCAACAATAGGTCGCGTCAGATTTATGGCCCACGATTTCTTACGTCAGATTATAATGCTGGTTGCACCTTTCGTATTTCTTAGTTATCATTATTATTTATTTTCCTATTACTTTAAAGTATATAGCCATTTTGGTGAGCTGGTGATTCACCATTTATTAATTTAAATAAAAAAAAATTGCACAAATCCATATTCATTTTCATTTTACACTTCAAAAGCAGCAGTAAAGCTAGATTGGCCTTAAATTTCGGTAACAAGAGCGCTTGTATATGGTGCTGCCATCTGTGCCTTATTGTTGTTGCTTTAAGGCACTTCAGGGGTGGTAAAATCATTTCTTTACTTGATCCACGCATTTCTTTCTTCATTTCAAAAGCATATTATAAGATAAACGATTATATCATGGATCCCGCACTATTAATCTAAGACAGAAATATTTTGTCCTAAATATTTTCAAAGCAAACAAATATGTTTTCTATAGTAGCATTGTAATTCTGTGGTATATATTATGATACTGTTATTTTATATACATTGTATATTGTTTTGAAAAAATGACACCTCACCGAATTTCTTACGCCGGTTCTTCTCGAGGCAGAGGTTTAGTTTATGAACCGATGGTAGTTTATTGACATTCTTAGGTGCATGTAATATGCCTAAATTGAAGAATAAATAATTTCGTTTCATTTCATTTCATCGACGCCTCTCGCTCCAGCTCAGTCCACCGCCATAACTCCAAAAAAAAACACATTACCCTCCTTTGCGTCGCGCAATCGGGTAATAATGTCTCAATTACTGCCACAATTATTGATGGCTATAATAGGTAGCTATAAGCACAGGCATTCCTTTAATCAGCCCCGCTATGATAACGCAGCAAAATACCTCCATATTGTTTCTTACCCCTTGATTGCTACGTCGTTTTCCTGTCCGGCTAATCGAATCAAACCGAGCCTAGGTAATTGGGTTCCCTTCATCGCACACGTCGGCACGGCCGATATATCAGAGGTCAAGCTTTCATTCTCTACTAGCAAAAGGACGAAAGTGTGTGAGATTCTTGGAGCACATACTCCTTTATGTGTGGGGAATGCGTTGAATAAAACAAAACCGAACAGGTTTTTCCTGAATGGTGTGGACGCATTTTTCAATGTGAAGGATCTGAGTGACGTTTACAATTTACGTAAATTCAGTACGACTAAGAGTAAAATATGTACAGTACAGTACCGTTCCTAAGGTAGGGCAGATATTGTAACGATGCGTGAATCGGACCGTTACATACAAACTTTCTGGCCGTTTTACTGACTTATCTTTTCTCTAAATTTTAAAATTTGAACTACATTTTCGAATTCCATGTGACGTTGCGCAGCCATTATGGGCAGCGCAGTTCGATCTTGATTTCCGATCGATAATCATCTACTCAATTATGCTGTTATTTTAATAAAAAATAAATATATTAGACCTAACTACCTATTTAAAACAGTCAAGTTCTATGATATTATTCGTATTGTGATCGAAAGATTTGTATTGTTATTTTCTACAGTGCAGTGTATTATACCGTTCCAAGGCACAATATTGTAAGGTCCATACCTATTTGTTAATTTAACCCATTTAATACTTAGCTGACCAATAAATCGTAGTCTAAACGCATCATATGCTTGTTGCAGGTGCCTTATTGTTTATATGAAATAAATACCTTCTTCCCTGGCTTCAAATTTTTGCTTTCCCATCCAAACACCCACACCTGAGGACCAGCGGACCTCACAGATATAGTGCCCGCTCTAGGTTCCAGATATAAGCCCTAGATTCTAGTGAGCGTAAAAATATGGTGCCATTTGAGTGGAACGGAATACATCACTCCGTCATGATAAGGAATCAGTCACTACTTAACCTAATCCAAAATAGCTTCCTAATTTATTGCAAGATTTTTTAGGGTTCCGTAGTCAAAATAGCAAAAACGGAACCCTTATAGGTTCGTCATGTCTGTCCGTCCGTATGTCACAGCCGATTTACTCGGAGACTATAAGGACTACAATTATTAAATTTGGTAGGAAAGTGTATTCTATGAACCGCTACATAAAAGTGATGTGAAATTACAAAAAAAATATTAAATTAGGGGAGGCACTCCCTACATGTAACCGGGGGATGAAAAAAAAATTTCAACGCACATAGGCGTGTGGGGTATTGATGGATAGGCCTTTATAAATGATATGGAGGTTTCTAAAAAACTTGTCCATTTAAGTCAACCGTTGGTGAGATATTAGCTGTCAGAGTCATAGAAAGTGTCCCCCCCCCCTTTAATTTCCAAACTATAAAGTTTAAAATTCTGAAAAAAATTGAGGTGGTGTGCATTAGTAAATGCTTTCAATGATTTTTGGTTTGAACAATATAGGTTTTACAGTTTTTGAGTTTTCGCTTAAAAACTGTCTTGCCCAAACAAAAGGTCGTAAGTGCCGTGAGTTCCTTATGAAGATACGACTTTTTTAGATTCAATGTATTGGATAGTGATTTTAAATGTGGAATAGTAAGGTGTTGATATGGAAACCCTCCATTGCGCGTGGTCCGACACGCACTTGGCCGGTTTTGAATGAATGAATGAATAATATTTATTTCAGATTTTAAAAATCCATAGTAATAGTTATAATAATCCATAGTAATAGTTATAGTAATAGTAATAGTTTTATTTTTTATAAAAAAATAATAATAAGAGATTTATTTAATTGTCGCCAGAAAGAAGTTACACAAAATAAAAGCAACAAATAACAGAAACAGAAATTAATAATAGAGGTAGGTACATTAAAATAAATTAAAAGTAATTGCGACAATAGGCTCGGGCTCAGCATATCTGGACAGCGCTGTTTTTCAGCCCGCACCTACTTCACAGCTCAAGAATATATGTCTAATAGCTAGTTATGGGAAACATAGTCTTATCATGTTATTACATTGTCTTAATATATGTCCAAAGATCCTTCAATTTCTCACAAAATGCCTTTTGTTCCAGATTGCCTCCACCTCCAACTGTACCGGGACCCGAAGGACCGCTTCAAGAAGGGGCAGACGAAGGCCTCTCTCTCCCTCCAGCAGTTCCTCGGCTTCGAGTCCGGCTTCACGCTCGACAAGGAGTCCAACACCATCGCCATCATCTGCCAGGATGTCACAGTCGTGCTAGCTTTTGAGACTAGGGAGAGGCTGATTGCTTGGCAGGTGAGTGGATTCCCGTATTTCTTATCCCTTAACCTGGCTTATACTGATTAGTCTAATTCGTTATGGGCGGAGAAACGTAAATACCCTGCCTGACACTGATTAGTCCAAATGATTCTTCACAGAGAAAACAAATGACGGTCAAGTGGAGGTATACGTTATAGCATCCTTTTAATAGATGACAATAAGTTTTAAAATGTTTTGATTTCAAATTATGACAAAAGTATTGATAATACCAATAAAGTTATTAAAGCCTACCATGATTTTATTAAAGTTTTAGATAGTAGCATAGCCATTTTTTGATTTTATTGTGTGTAGTAGAATTTAAGCAAAAAAACAAGTTTTTATCTTGAAAATGGTCTATTTGGAGTGATGTTTGAAACGATATTTCTTAACGAAAAATCCAAAAAATCCATTTAAAATTTATGACACACGGTCGCAATAGCCCTGTTCTAGATAGTAACATCGAAGAAATGTCAAGATACGAGTAAATTCAAACACAAAATGGCGTAAATAGATGAGAGTTTTTTAACTGATAAGGACCCTTAAAGACAATAAGCCTTTTAATAAAATCGCAGGGATTTAATTGGGCCGCATACTTGTTGCAGCAGTGGCGAAAGCCTTTTGGGTCATTATTTCAGAGAGCGGGTTTGATTCCCGGTGTGCTCGCTTAGATGTATTATTAAGGATATTTATTTCAGTATCTTTATGACTCTTTTATTGTTTTAGTCCCATTTCCTGACGATTAGACTTAACCAGAAAGTTACTGTTAAAGACCCATGTTGAATGTCAATTACTTTATCATTTTTTATGTATATCCAGGTGAAGGTCGGCAGTCAGCTCGGCCAATCCAAAGAGTGGCTGGTGATGATCGGAGGAGGCTCCCGCAAACTGCCGGCTGGACCAGCGAGATTACATCTTCAGGGGAGACGGTTCGCCCTGGCCAGCGGAGTGCCACCACGTCTGCTGGGGCTGTGGGAGCTGGCGCACTTGAGGTAAGTTCAGTTCAATTTGAGGGGAATTTATCGTAATGAAAGACTCGTGAAGTGTACTGCTGGACGTGGTTCAATAAGGTCTTATATCGGCCCTTCGATCTTACACAGCTTTTACTGGAATTGTATAGGAAAACGTAGTTGGTATTAAACCCAGCCGTTGACATGTTGGAGTAAACATTTATAAATAAATTCTCTTTTTTATCTACGATCAGTCTAGTTGTTTTTTAGCAGATGTGTTGTGTTTTGTTTGACGTGCGAGACTTCTCAGTCACCTCTTCCGTTTTGGAACCATCATGGTTGTCCAGGTTATGTACATCGTATCGTTTCAATCGTTTGCAATAACTTATTTGTGATAGGTTAGCCGCCAGGTTGTTGGGGTGTTTTTGAGACGATGATTGAGATCATTAAAAGTGGTCAGTGAGTTTCAGATTTTAAATGAAGTGGTATCGTAAACCTTACAAAACGTACTTTCAAATTCAGGGGCGACTTTTAAAATCAAGTTTTTAATCCTTATTTCTAATTTTTATTTGGTTAACCTGGGTCGGTATATTGCCTAACTATTTACTGAATCGAATCAAATTAGAAATACTTAGTGACCATTATATTAGTGTTCTTAATCAATCAAAGTGGCCCCGTTTTGTCCTAAAATCACCCCAGTTTACGTTGTGGCTTGTATAAATTATTATAATTATGCACTGGATTATTAAAAGAATTTTCAAACTTGATCATAAAACTACGTTGGTCGGAAAATTAGACGTTAACTCAAAGACCAGATTTACAGTTTTGCTATGCTTTGCACGCTATTTGTGCAAATATTTTCTTAATTTCCAACAGTACAAATACAAATACAAATAGTTTATTTCCCAAAATATTTAAAAACAGTTACATTTTGTGCTGACCCCCACACTAGGCATAGCCTGTCCCGTGGGGGAATCGGTGCGGTTTACATATAATTATTACATAAGCGGCAGTGGCATAACAGAAAGAATACAATAAAACAAGCTTAGGCCTAAATAAAACAAAGCAAAGTATATCCAAGTTAAATTGAATTACAACAGTATAGAATCACAAAATAAATATTTTTTATTGACTGCAATTTATTCGCAAACTAAAATCCTTTGACACAACACACATTTACAAACTTTAAACCGAACTAAACTCATAGGAGTCCGCTTAGAGCAGAATTTGTCACGAAGTAACATTCACGCCAATAAAATTCGCAGTCTGGCACCGCACTTTATTATGATGTTACAACTTTGCATCCATCCCTTTCCCACTCCCACGCATTTGCATCCCCCGTCTGGTACACACTTGCGGTTTTAACTCATATGCATCGCTCTAACTGTGAAAGCATTTGGTCGTTCGGATTATAAATTGTTTTATGCAAATACGTTGAGATAAACATTTTCAAATGGAAATTTTATTTTCTATGACATGTGATACAAGCATATGCATTACAATGGCGTTTGTGGCTAAATTTGGTTTTCAAATGGAGGAAAGAGTTATGGAGGTTTAAAATTCTGGGTTTCATGTTGGGTTATGAATTATAGCTGTAAATTATGATTACTTGGTGAAGTGAAGGTATGAGGTCACAACATGAAAGAGCAATGCAGCGAGAGGAAAATAAAAGCGATCAGTCTTACTCCTTTTTTTTAACCTGACTGTGGCTTTATAGGCCGGGCCCAGATAGGAGTGCGCGGTTGGAGAGTAGCATGGGGAAAATCCACGGGAAAACCTCCGGCACGACCACGCGTGTGGTTTGGAACACTGGAATACTCTAAGAGTTTGGGCTCTGATGAGATTGGTTGAGCGCTTTCAATCGAATCTGAGGTGTGAGTGCAATCGAGCTACAGGGAGTTTTATGGTTGGTTCACTAAACAGCCTAGCTGAGAAGAGCCCAGCAAGAAACTGAGCTAGGCCCGACCTGGGTCGGACTGACTCTACCCGGTGTGCGGCGGTACCAGGACGAATAGGGACTATATGTGTCAGTGTTGTCGCGATCGCGCGGTGGACGTCCCCGCCGGCGGGAATGCCTAAGTGTACGCGTCGAGTCTGAGTTGGACGCCGTAAGCGCAGCGTTCCATCTTTCGATGGACGCTGTGATTACGTCGTCCGGGCTTCACTCCAGAATTTGTCTTATGGCTAGGCAACTTTACTATACATCTAAGGTTTGATCGTATCAATTTGGTGTTAAGTGTAATGAAACACTTCTCTTCAGGTCTGGCATTTCACGAAGGCAGTTTTCTTTCCTGTTACCAATCAATTTCGTCAAATCCACTCGCCTTCGTGTAAGAGCTAAAATTCCAATAGAAACAAAGATACCAAAAAAAGTTGTCGTTCTGCAAAATAACATATTTGCTCATTTCTTTCAGTAGTATTATTAAACAAAGCTTGAGAATTATTGATATACAATTAAAAAAATGTCAAAAACGGTTGTTTTCACCAATATATATTTACGCAATATTTTTTTAACTGTACATTTTGTAAAGCAATCAGTTGATTACATTAATCCACTTTTTATTTACTTCTCTGAATATTTCAACCATAAATCGCTCCGTAAAGCTTGTCCCAGTAATAAATAATTCCTTAATCACGCCAGCAGGTTAAAGTAATTTATCGCCAAGATCAAACCAATAAAAGTGCGGCTACAACGCATTAGCGTTAAGCTACCCGCCTACAAAATGGCCGCAGAGACAAGATGGCGGCGACGCCGGAAGCGGCGGCCATTAACGATGCGCCGGAGATGCAGATCGTAAAGCGAGACCTGGCTTCCAGAATTTAGTGTACACTTCCATGCCAACAATATTAAGCTCCTCTTTGAACGCGGTTCATTAAAAACTGATTATTAAGGAAGATTTGCCAAGTTTATACGAGATGACAGCTGCCGGTGCAATATATATGTTTTTTATACCACGTCGGTGGCAAACAAGCTTACGGTCCGCCTGATGGGAAGAGGACACCGTAGCCTATGGACGCTTGCAAGTCCTGTGTCACATGCGCGTTGCCGACCCTTTAAAAATGTATACACTCCTTTCTTGAAGAACCCCATACTGTAGTCCCTCGGAAAAACCTCGGCAGGGAGCTCATTCCACAACCGGAGCGTCCGTGGGAGGAAATTCCTCTGAAACCGTACCGTACGCGACCATGTCGGATATATTATGAAGTTGTTTGGTCTGTCCAGGCTAATACTTTGGAATAAATGGTTGATATAGTTCACTGCATAAAAATATCTCAACGATGGTTATTCTTTAAGAAATTTAAACGCCAGCAGTACTAAAGATGTGCCAACTAGTCGTTAAAACCGACTATCCGGCCACAGTTGTAGTCCGCGATTAATCGGCAAAAGAAGCCGACTATTCGGCACATGATGATTTACTTCAAAATAATTAAGAAACTACCAACATTTACTTCAAGTTTCATAATTTTAAGTATCTTTCTTAAATATAACAAATAATCGTTTTAGAAATAGGATCTTTTTTATTTTTATCATAGACTAATAAAAAAAATGAGTCTAGAGATATACTACCGACTAGTCGAGAGAGCCGACTATCCGGCCACATTTGTAGGCGACTACTCGGCCACCTCAACACCGATTAATCGGCTAATAGTCGGCAAAACTCATAGTCGGCCCATCTCTATTAACTACCAACTTATAGTAATTTTGTTTGAGTCAGTCTTTTTTATTGTTACTACCTGATCAATTCGCATGCCCGCACACACGTAAAACAAAAATGATTAATAAATTTATTGAATCCAATAAACAACTAAAAGCGTCTTCCGGAATATACGACCTCAATAAAAGCAGGATCCTAGTGACCGTAAAGGCGTCCGCCATATTATTTCCGTGGAATTGCGTGGCGAGGGTAGATTTCACTTTGCTTCAATTGAAAGTGAAGATAATGCATGTGTAGGTACATAAGTACTACATTTTACACGAAATAAAACACAACTGACAAATACACTACTTAGTATTAAATAAAGAAAGAAGGAAAGGAAAGAAAGGGAAGAATAGACTCACATTACATTGAACATATAAATATAAAGACAATATATACATTTATTTACAATATATTTATTTACAGGCGGTAATAATAGTTAAATAACAATAAAATAATATTACAAGTAACTTAAATCTAAAACAGGCCCTTGGGGCATTGTATCGAGGATGCTGGCGGCATTTCCTCGCTGTATCGCAATGCTGATACGTTGTGCGAGGAAGCCGCCAGCTCTTCGGTCATCAGTTACGTCAACCAAACGCTTCGCGATTTCAGTTGTTGTTGTTGCAGTAGCAGTAGTAGTATTATAAATAAGATATAGTACAGTCCGTCCAACCGTGCACTCTTATTGCTTCCAACCACGCACTCCTATCGCTTCCAACTGCGCACTCCTATCGCTACGAACCACGCACTCCTATCGCTTCCGACCGCGCACTCCTATCGCTTCCAACCGCCCACTTCTATCGCTATCAACCGCGCACTCCTATCGCTTCCGACCGCGCACTCCTATCGCTTCCAACCGCCCACTTCTATCGCTATCAACCGCGCACTCCTATCGCTTCCGACCGCGCACTCCTATCGCTTCCAACCGCCCACTTCTATCGCTATCAACCGCGCACTCCTATCGCTTCCGACCGCGCACTCCTATCGCTTCCAACCGCCCACTTCTATCGCTATCAACCGCGCACTCCTATCGCTTCCAACCGCGTACTCCTATCGTTTTATTGGGCCCGACCTTTAAAACCACAGACAGGTTAAAAAAGGGTAGTGCTGATTCCAGATAACCTGTCACTGAAAAATTTATTGACCAAACGAATAATTATATTAATGCGACGAAAGTATTATTAATAATGAAGGTAACGATATGAAATGAAATCATTTATTCTTCAATTTAGGGCTTAGGCATGTTACATGCACTTATGAATGTCAAAAAAACTACCACCGGTTCATAAAATACCTAAACCTCTGCCTCGAGAAGAACCGGCATAAGAAACTCGGCGAAGTGTCATTTTTTCAAAACAATATACAATGTGTATAAAATAACAGTATCATAATACTACAGAATTCAAATGCTACAATATAAACATACATACATATTTTTTTTATATTAAGGACAAAATATTTCTGTGTTAGATTACTTGTGCGGGACGCCAAACATCCCTATCCATGATATAATCGTTTATCTTATAATATGCTTTTGAAATAAGTGTCTGTTTACGACAGACTTAAATTTAGAATCCGTAAGTTCAGTAGTGTGTCTTGGAATTTTATTGTAGAATTTTATACAATTTCCCAAAAACGACTTTTTCGCCTTGACTAGTCTATAAAAAGTTATTATGAGTTTCCCAGTGTTTCTTGTAGTTATTAACTTATCAGTGACCGTTGGAAAATTGTATAAATTCTTCCTGACATACATGATTATTTCAAATATGTACAGCGACGGCAGGGTTAGGATATCCGGGTCAATCAACTTTTTCTTGTTGTTATTTTGTCCCGTCAGCGAGGAGACATCAGTATCCGAGTTTCTTAGAAAAAAAATTATAATATGGACTTCAAGCATGCTAAGAGACGATCCATGTCCAAATGGATTTAAGCTCAACGCTAAAACTCATGTTTGATAGATTTAAACCCTATAAAATCACAGTTTTAAAGAGTGACTCTGGAAACGTAACCATGGTAATAGCAACAAAGAATAGTTGATTCACCCATCTATTTCCTTAAAGATTTCTCTCAAAAAAAATGGAGGCCCTGTCCTAAGAGCCTTGTTGGCGGTAACCTTTCCTCGTACTTTTATTTACGACGAGCCGACCCGGTTTCGTCTAATCGTAACGTCAATTACGCACGTCGTTCACACGTGGGGCAAAACACGAGAAATCCTTTGGGCAATTGAGTGAGAAAGGAAATATAAATAATTATGAAAGGGGTTAGGTTTCAGGTTGAAGTTATGCCTAATTGTTATTGGAAAGGGGCTTGTTGCAGCTCTTTTTTATGTTATAGGGGGCAAACGAGCAGTCGGATCGCCTCATGGTAAGCGATTACCGTCGTTCATAGACACCTGCAACACCAGATGAGTCGCAAGTGCGTTGCCGGCCTTTCAGAAGGGAATACACACTTTTACTTCTCCGGTTACCAGGCGCCACGGAAAATCAGCGCCACGACTTAATGCCTAATAGCTTATTTAGTGGCACCAAGCTGAGTGGCGACTATTTTAGCATATATTAGTTGTATTTTAATTTTCCTTTGTTTCTTTATTATTTCAATATTGTATATGCTAAATAAACATGTTTTCTTTCTTTCTTTCTTTCTTTTCTTGAAGGTTTGAAGGACATTTCGGTCCGGAAATACCGCAGGCGACATCACAGTTCATTGTATAGTTTGGTTGTGCAAGGCAGGAAATTTCTTGAGAAACGCACAACGAGTAATAGAACTATAAAATGCTGTTTAGGGTTTATTTACGAATTGAACATTTTCTAAGCCACATGGCACCTCCATTTTGAAAAAAAAAACAGTGACTAAATCAAATACGAGTAAAATACATATAATTAATGAACCATATGAATCTTATAAAGGGTCGGCAACGCGCACGTGACTCCTTTGGAGTTGCGGGCGTCTATAGGCTGCGGTCGCCGCTTACCATCAGGTGGACCGTATGCTTGATTGCCACTGGCGTTGCATAAAAATAATAATAATAACCATAAAAATCACAAGAATCGGTTGAGAAATGCGGCCTGTAGCGGGGAATAATCGGACATACAAAAGTATTGTTGCTCAAGCTGAAACGGAGGGCTTCGTTCGCACTTACTTAGTCAATAATCCGTGACAAGTAAGCAAGTCTGGTAATGAAAATTGTAGCTTACCCCATACTGTTAAACCTATCTTAAGAAAATAAATGTCTTATGAAGCAAATAAATGACTTATGACTTGTTTCCCCAGGCGCTACGGAGTGGTGGAAGGCCGGTTCTGCTTCGAAGGCGGTTCCCACTGCGGTAAGGGGGAAGGTCTCCATGTCCTCATCACTGACCAAGCCCAGGACATCACTGACGGCTTTGATGCTGCCGCCCATGGGAGCCCGAGGGGACCCGCATCTAGGAAGAGTGGAGGTTAGTTGTTCTCGAGGCCAGATAAATAAATAAATAAATATTAGAGGACAATCTTACACAAATCGAGCTAGCCCCACAGTAAGCTCAAGAAGGCTTGTGTTATGGGCTAGACGACGATATATTTAATACATATAAATACTTAAATACATAGAAAACATCCAAGACTCAGGAACAAATATTCAAGCTCGTCACACAAATATTTGCCCTGACCGGGATTCGAACCCAGGACCGTCAGCTTCACAGGCAGGTGCACTACCCACTAGGCTAAACCAGTCACTCCGGTCGCTGGAAAACAAGCGTACGGTCCACTTGATTAGTCTTAAGTATACTATACTATTTTGACAATTAATCCAGCTAATAATTATAGCCCAGGTGCCAACTAGGCTTCAAATCTCGATGTAAAAAGCTTCCAACGCTCAGAATCCCGGTCTTTCATCATTTCTCTTTGCTGGTGCATTTAATAGCTATATAAGTATTAAGTAAGCTAAATTTTCCAGTGTCTGACACCTCAATAGTTGACACCTATCGTTCACATCTACTGTAATGACTTTAGATGTGCAAGTGTCAATAATTATCAGCTAAAAACGTGCACTACTAGGCATAGGCCTGCCCCAAATAGTGCCACAAAGCCACAATGGCTTACTTAGTGTATTTTACCAAGTGGTATATAAAATAAGTGTAAAACGCTCCAAATATCATAAATAATATACAGAGACCAATTTTTAAATCTTCACCCTCAGTTACGATCTAGACTCAGCAAATAAAATGGCTGCCAGTAATAAAATATGAGTAGTAAAGATCGGATGCTTGAGTAATATTAAATTTACTGACTGGATTTATTTCCTCAGGCGCAGATAGGAACCGCCCTGACACGAGGCTTTCAGATTTGAATGCAGACCAATCGATACCGGACACTGGTTTATATGAAGAAAACTTCTTCGGAGAAGACTGCGAGGGAGTCTCGCCCTTCTGGCCATCGGATGAAAGACGAGGTTTCGATGACCATGACTGCAAGGGATGTGAGGAATCAAGCACCAGACCACCATGGAGTGGAGCTGACCACGTGACTTTAGAAAGATGCAGTAACTGTGTGACTAAATTGGGTGCAATGACGAGATCTTCAACTGTCGCCCTTACACCTGGCACCCAATTTAATCCAGCCTGGACGATGGAAGCAGTCCCGGAAAGCAGCTCTGATAACTCATCAAATAGCACAGAATATTTGACTCCAAGAGCAATCAAGAAGAGTCTAGAAGCTAATCAGCATAAAGAATGGGCTCCACAAAGGCCACCTAAGCCTGCGAGGTTGGAAGAGATTAAAGCGCCAGCGCCATTACCAGTTGCAGCTTGTACCTGCTCAAGTGACAGAATTACTGCTAGTAATGCCAATAATCCCAAAGTTGGACCTTATGAAAATTACGACGTTCCTAAAGCTACTCATATTGAGGTAAGTATGAAGGTATCTCACATTTTTAAAAGTTAAATTAAATGAAATTTAACATTTTAAACATTCGCGTTTTGTACACATACTTAAAAGCACACTCGGGAACTCACAAATACAAATATACATGGTAAATATCCCGTTTCAAATCGTAATTCTGACATACTTAAAAGATTTGTTTAAACGAGTCTAACGCGATATTTATGTATTTACCTTTTTTACCGACGTTTCGACATGAGTTACACCGGTCATGGGGTCATGTTCGCGGCAAAACTGTCGTCTCAGCAAGTTGTCAACGAACATATGGGCACACAACATTTGACTACCCCACAGAAGTTTGGTCCCAAGACTATAAATCTTACCTTAGACAATTAGAAACATAATGGACGGGTAGAAAACCTTTTTTCGCGCCTACCCTTCACGTTTTTATAAACTTTTGTTTTAATGAATAAAATAAAATTTTTGTTTATCGTTTGTTACAGATGGAAAGTACAAATGAGTATTATGATACGCCAAAGAGAATAAAGAGAGCATTGGCTGATGACCTATTCCAAGTGACCAAGAATTCGGTTCCCGGCAATTTAGTACTAAAGAAAAATTGTGGATGCATTTTAAAATTTGGATCTAAAAAAAAACCAGTCATAGTTGAATGCGATGAAAATATTCAGCCTGTCGAGTGCCCGTGTCAAAAAGTCACCAACTGGGCAAATAATCTGATAAGTCTTCCTTATTGTAAAAGAAGTGTGAACTATGATAAAGTAAATACAGAAGTTCTTACTAATCAGAAATCAGAGGAAATGGCCCTTTATGCCACTGTTGACGTTTCAAGGAAAACGAATAGACAAAGCTCTATAGCTGAAAAAGATGGCGTGCATGATTGTAATGAAACGCCTCTAATGAATTATGAAAATTTAGGACCTAAAAGTGAAATGGAATTTGAAGATCCATACGCTAATTATGAAAATCTTGAATTCGCTTTATCATTAGAATATTATGAAAATGCTAAAGATTTACTAAAAAAAGCTGGCGTAACACAAAATGAATTGGACGCTTTGAGCGCTAATGTTGACTTTGCGGATGTCGCGCTACCGCCTAAACCAAAACATTGTGCAAAATGCGGTCACTCAGCAAAACACCAGGCCCTGAAAAAGAATAAAAGCGACGAATACTTACTTATGGAGCCTACCAAAGACATCAAACGAGACTTATGTAAAACGACTGGGCCAAATCCAGGATATACACCAATGTCGCCAAATCCTAATTGGTCTCAAAGCTTAAGGCATCCCTTGCAAAAGCTTCACAGAGTGGAAATAGAAAAGTCTCTAAGCATACCAACACTCAACGGTGGAGCCAATAGGACACAGAGTTTTGAGTCTGCTTCAAGTAATAACAACAAAGAGGCAATTCAAAAACGATCTAGCTCTGTAGACTCGGCAAGGCTACTAGAAGACCTTAAGGAATTTGACAGTAGTATTGGCAGTCACGCTACGTCATCTTCTTTAGAGACTTTAAGGAATTTAGCTATTGAAAACAGGGCGTCTTTCTCCCAATGCGACAACGAGAGAGATTGCTGCGACCATGACTGTTGTAAGTCATCAGATTCAGAAAACAAAAGTTCAGAAGGCAATGTCTCTAAAGACATGCCGAATTTGAGGAATAAACACATGGACAATGCTCAAATAAAGAGATCATCAAGCGTTCCTTGCAAGTCTGGAGGGAATCGTGATTCCTCAAGTTCAAATGATTCTGGTGTGTCTAGTTGCTCAATGAAACACGGCCCTGAGTTCAATGAATTTGAAATGCCATTAACGTCTGGACACTCGAGGTATCAATACATGGCACATAGAAGAATGAGAGGGAACGCCACAGGCTGTATACATTCGTCCCTGCCAAGGAAGTCGAAGTCATCAGATTTGCTGAGAGATATGACTATGCAGATACACAAAGTTCACGTCTCTGCGAAGTCTTCTTCGGCGGAAGCAGAAGTACCGGTTCTACCACCGAAACAATTCAAAGGTCTGTTATGACTAGCGTTTTTACTAACGTTTTTAACTTGTGGAGAATGATGCCTGAGAGTATATTATGTAAGCCAAACAAAAATTTAACACTATGGAACGTATGCTCAGGATATTTAAAAAAAAGTAAAGTACTTCAATATACATATTCAATTATCTACGCTAACATTTATATTAAACAGAAAATGGCTTTCAGTTAAGTTTGTAGAATAGGACTTAGGATTTTAGATTGATGGTACAATATTTTTTATAATTATAATTTTTTATGCATATTCAGTCAAAATCTAAATACTTACATTTTAAAAAATTGTTTTCAGGAGTAATGGATACTCACAGTACATCAAGCGGAACGTCTGACATGTCAGATTATATAGAAACACTTTCGCTAACATCGTCACACTCATCGTCAGATAACCCTAACTTGAGGTAAGAATCTGACATAAAAATCTATTGCTAAGAATACCCGCTTGTAACTTTTCAACGTAACTTGTCATTTTCGAATTAGCCAGTAATAAAAATAGAAACTTAGTAGCATCAACGGAGAATCACACTACAGAGAAGACTACAAGTAATTGATTTTATAAAATTACACACAAATGTTTATTTATTTAACGGAGATGCAAACTGATTCTACTAGTTACGAACGATTAACATATCAAGATTGGAGTAAGCAGGCATTAGAATGGATTGTGGCTTAGTGGATGTTCATATAACGATTGTTCCCAGACTGGCTCGGCAACCGACGACAACGCTGCGACCGCGGTCCGGCAAGGAGTACCACAACCTGGACCCCATCATCACCTCCATGTACAAAAGTGGGAAAGAACTCTCCAACTACACCAACCTACCTTAGAAGATATTAAATGCGGATGACCGAAAACGAAGTTCCTTCGAGTAATCCAACTCTGTCGTCACTTACAATTCGTTTTCGGTAGGCCCTTTAAACTGTGAACGGAACTGTTTGCTGGCAAAACTTTTGAAATCATTGATCTTTTTTTTTGTAAAATAGTTACCAAGTTTGAAGCAGAAACATTATTCTGATAGTCAACGCAGTCTTTGGACTCTTCGGTGTAACGACGAAATTTTTTTTGTATGTATAAGTGTAATAAATAATATGCGTGCAAGGAACTTACTGTAGAATGTAATTATGTTCTAATATGCGAATTTAGGTACATACTCAGGACAGAATTAATATGATAAATTTAGCACTTGGCTGTATTGTATATAAATTCAATTTGAGTGAAGAAGACGAGTCATTTTAACTGTTTAACATTAAAGAATGAGACAGTCAAAATGTTTAATGTTTTGACTATCAGACGATCAGATTCTGTGTTCATGTGTTTAATTTTATAGGGTAAAGTTTTGTTTTAGATAGTTCTGTTAAACTTTTGTTGATTCGTAGAATTATATTTTTATGTTTATCCCATGAACGTTCTAGTCGGATCTGATAGAGAGAGATGTAAAATTAAAGAATCAGATAAAGATATTTAATAAAATAAATAAATATATTGAAAAGTAAAAGTAGACTGTAAGCTAGATTACATTCACAAAGTTACCGTCGGTATGGCATTCGTTTTATAAATTGACAACCTGTCAGGCACAGATAAAGAAGAATTTAGATACATCTGGATTAGTTTAGAAATAACACATGTTACGTTTGTAATTTATTGAACACAAAAGACTGATTTTCATTAATCGTTATTACATTTATTTCGTTTTTCCACACGATTGTAGTCCGATATTGTATAATATATTTATGTTTTAAGTATAGATGGTTGTATAGGTGTAAAAAACTGGGGTATTATTATAAACAACGATTAAATGACAGTATCAGTAGCGGTAGATGTAAAAACATTTTATACGACATTTTTCTTATAACATTTATCCTTGTAAAATATATCCTTCCTCAAGTTACACACTCAGTCTTAAACATCCAGTTATTTGTGTACTTTCTAACGAAAAATGTATTTAATGATAGTTACTTGGTAAAATATCTCAGGATTATAAATAGCAAGTCATTGAAAATCAAAATTTGAAACAAGTACATCTTAAGTATGCTTTTGTTTTTAAAAGACAGAAAAGTCATGATATCGATTTTTCAGAAATTATCCATCAAGTTTATGGATTGGTTGCACTAACTTAACGATTACAGACGGATGAATATTAAATATGGCGCCGAAAGAAGAAGAATCAGGGCTCGCAACTGGTTTTTACTAAGTATTTTTGAAATATGGAGATAATATGGAAAAGTATACATACAAACATTTAATAATCTAAAAACTGGTTCGAATGGCATCACTTTTATTGTCATCATGCCTATTACAGACACTTACAATGTCATATTTATTTATATAGTGATGAAATTGACAATGTCATTTCTGTAATTTGTTTTCAAATCTGATCGCTAATAAAATTAATTCTAGAGATGTTTATTTTTTTCTCAGTGTATAGAATTCAATGTAACTGATTATGCGTAAGATTGAGTTGTGATAAGGTAAACGTCCCAATGATTGACATCTTAATTCCTAGTAGTTGACATAAATATATTGTTCACCTCTAATGTAGGGAATTATGACTGAAACTATTAAGCATTAATCGGTCTTTAGCGATAAGACCGCCTGTTGTTTACCTCTACTTTAAGCCTAATCTACTGTACTGTATTCTTTTTTTTGGGGGGTGATCAATAAAGAGTATTTGTATTGTATTGTATCATACCCGAGTCAAGCACTGGGGCATTTAATTTATAATTAATGTTTCGCAGGTTTCTTTGTTAACATATTCGTGTGAATAATATATTACATTACTGCAGCCGCGAAATATAGGATTGTCGGCCGAGTACATCTATAGATACGAGGCCGGCAATCCCTGTTCGCGCCGAGGCTTGTTTAACGCTTTTCTCAAAAAATGCAATGAAATTTGAAATTTATAAGAAAAGTCGAAATGTAATTCTAAGGATTGTCATAAAAACACGTTCTGCAGCAACCCGGGGACCAGCAGCAGGCTCCGGAAATAAAAAATATAATTTTGCCGGCCTAGGCCGGAAATGTATGAAATTTCATTATGGGCCGCTCGTTGCACCGCACCCGAAATATGATACTTTGCAGCCTTTTATGAACATAACTTCAATATTTCTTTGCATGTTTGAGAAAAATATCATTAAACAACGCTCAGACGGCATTTTAAAGGCATGGGACATTTCAGTGCAATATTGACATAGTAATATTAAAAACACTTTTTATACCTATTTACTTTCTGTAGTACATTTGCTAGCTCGTTCATATAGGACCGGTACTGTATCCTCTATGTATACCTATTTATCTATAATAAACTAATATAGAGATTTGTACATCAGCATTTTATTTAATTCCCAATCGATAGTAAGCAAAGAAATTTACACCCGCGGGGTAATCACGTAACTTTTGTACTAAAGTTAGATAGATTTTAATGTCAAATTTTAATTTTAATTTTAATTGTCAGCTTATACATTTATACTTCAAAATTGACAGTAAAATCTAAGGTCAAAATATAAGGTTCTTACATAACCTTATATTTACTTATACTGGGGTATGCTGCACGAGAGGTACGGGTTTAGAGGTACTGGGAGGAGATCGTAGCTAAAATATAACACTGGTAACACATGAAACTAGTATATTTCTAACTGTACATACAACAATGATCTCTTAAATGATTTACAGTACATGTGTTTCCGATGGTGTCGTGAAGACAAGTCCCTGGAAAACCAATTGTTTCCAGAAGAATGCCAGTTTGACGCATTCTCGAATCATAGTTTAAATTCAATTTGTATACGTTATGATTCTGGACCTACACGGCCAGCCTCATACCGTAACAACCTCTACAGTTACTTTTGGAGACGATGAAAACGCGAGGACGATTGAAACGTTTCAATCGTCCACAAGCAAGTTGTTTCTATCGTCCCCACACTACGTTTTTCATTTCAAGGGCAAATATTATACGAGTATATAAAGAAGACTCGAACGCTGATCAACGCCCATTAAAAACATTCATTTATTCCTAATTATAACACCACAATAAGGGAACATACACAAACTACGTGACCCGTTTAGGGGGGGGGGGGTCGGCAAAGTACCACTCTTGGTCACCGGGGGGAGGGGGGGGGTCGGTTTCTTGTCACGTAGCCGGTAGAATACTTTTGAGAAACATTCTAATTGAAGCGGACTCACGCGCCACGGTTTAACCCCATCACCCCTCTTTCTTCAGAAACCACCGCCCCCGTTATACATAACGTTTCCGAGTGGATCGACTCTGGAAACGTTTTATTGAAGACATTTAATAATTAATTAAATAAATAGTTATTAAATGTCTTCAATAAATCTTATTATTTTGTGCCCCTGGCTTTTGAGACTACTGGGTGCTGGGGGTCGGAGGCTATGGCTTTCATTAGGGAAGTGGGACGCCGAATTAGGGAGGGGGGGTCTGACGCCCGCGCGGGTTTGTACCTGGTGCAAAGGTTGTCCGTCGCCATTCAGCGCGGTAACGCGGCTAGTGTGATGGGTACCTTTGCGCCAGGGACAATCCGAGGGGGACTATTTGACTAGGCTTAAGCTAGTCTTAAGTTAAGAGTTTATTGTTTATTTATTTTTTGTATATTGTTGACATGAATAAAATGAATCTCTTTTAATAAATAGTTAATTGTCATTCCTGTATTTTGAGAAAAGCCATTATTTTTTTCAACTTTCCGCAAAATTTTTTTTATAAAATATACTACGTGAAAACTAGGGGGGGAGGGGGGGGGTCTTGGCATAGTTTACGCTTGGCCACCTAAGGGGGGGAGGGGGGGTAAAAAACGCAAAAAAATTGGTCACGTAGTTTGTGTATGTTCCCTAATTTGATTAGTCAAAATCCAACAGTAAACGAGGTTCGAGAAATTTGACTTGTTTCAATCCTGATGTGTTTCTATTGTCCCCGGTCTAACCTACAACTCACACTAAGAAATACATGTAGGGTGGATTAAGAGTAATTTATTAATAAAAGTCACTAACCACTGCAACATTATCCTTTTTTATTCCGCACACACTTTCATTACCAACTCCTCCGCCGCCATATTTTTATATCCTCTCTCCCTCTCACCTTCATCCATCCCTTTCACTCTATCCCTGCTACGTTCCCTTTTACGCTATAGTAACTATTAACACTAGTGACTCTGTGAGCTGTAGACCTCGTGAGTGAGTTTTTTTCATCATCATCATCATTCATCATTTCAGCCGAAAGACGTCCACTGCTGAACATAGGCCTCCCCTAAGGCTCTTCCCTTGGGGGGGATTTGCCATAGTCGCCACGCTTGGCAAGCGGGTTGGCGACCGCAGTTTGATGGTGGTAATGATCGAAAGATGCTGCTGCCCACCCTCCGATTTTCCCTTATTCGCTTCCTACGAAACCCACGGGAAGAGATGGGGTGGCGCAATTCTTACCCGGCAACCACACGGGGGGAGTTTTTTTATAATTTCCAAAATTTAGATCAATTATGAATATCGAACCGCTAACAAAATTTCACGAGAAGCGACTGAGAAATGCGACCTGTAGAGGACAAAAAACCGAAATTCGGATGCAGAGACTTACAAAACCTTTGAAATAAAAATTGTTTTTGAAAATTTCCAAAAAGTTGACTCGACAAAAAAATTTATATAATTACCGGACCTACTCACAAAATTTCACGAGAATCGTTTGCGAAATGCGACATACGAAAGCATTTTTGTCGAAGCTGAAGCAGAGACCTTCGTTTCACTCGGTCAATAAAATCCTACATACATGTATATGATAATTAAATATCAAACCAAACTTGTGTGGGTTCGACCTCTTGGGCTCTCGGGACACGTCGGAACGTGCGAGTCTAGACTTTAATTGAATCTAGGCTGCCTAATAAACAATGAGTTAAGCTAACAGACATACGTATCACTAACTAGAGACTAAACACTAACGGTATTAGTGACGTCATGGGACGTGGTCAAGCGACAATAAAAGGCAAAATTGTCGACCGGTTTAGCCTAGTGGGTAGTGCACCTGCCTGTGAAGCTGACGGTCCTGGGTTCGAATCCCGGTCAGGGCAAATATTTGTGTGATGAGCATGAATATTTGTTTCTGAGTCTTGGATGTTTTCTATGTATTTAAGTATTTATATCTATTAAATATATCGTCGTCTAGTACCCATAACACAAGCCTTCTTGAGCTTACTGTGGGGCTAGTTCGATTTGTGTAAGATTGTCCTCTAATATTTATTTATTTATTTAAAATTATGAAAGTACCCCCCCGACGGATGTGCTCAATTGAAAAATAATTAAATAATGCATTTGAAAATCCCCCGACTCTACAGAAAATAATTACATAGATAAAAATATTTATTTCTAAATGATTAGCAGGTTGCGAGGTATATTTACAATCCCAGAAAAATCCGTCGATGCCATTGCTCTGCTCCATCATCAGATCCTCAGAGTTAAAGTGCATGTACTCCACACCAAGTCCTATGGAAATCTTAACGCTGGCCGAGCAGTTCCGGAGAAAATGCACTCACACGCACTTTAGCAAGTGAAAAATGTTTACTGCAGCGCCCCCTGGCGAGTTATCATCGTAACTCCTAGCTGGATTTCGCGCGACTAAACTATAAACCTATTGCAGAAAACCGTTTCTAAATCGGTCAAGCCGTTTCGAAGATATTGACATGCACACACAAACACACACAAAAGTGCCCTTGAGGCCTATTTGCAGAATAAATGTTTTGAATTTGATTTTTGATTTTGAACAAACAAACAAACAACCTCTCACCCTAAACGCATATTCCTTCTCCGTTCCGTCGTGGGTAATAAAAGGATCAAATTATTAATCAAATGACAAAAAAAATAAATTAGTTTTAAGAGGGAAGTTTGCGGAAAAAGACAAATTGGCATACTTTGTCTTTTTTCCGCAAACTTCCCTCTTAAAACTAATTTTTTTTTAACGCACCTTTGTATTGAAATGACCGTCATTCACCTACTATGGCGCTCGTGGTCAATGACGTCACTGATCTGTCGCTCTCTTTATAACCAGTAACATTTAGGGTCGGTTGCACCAACACACAATCACAGGCCGGTCATCGTCAAATATGGCGCCGGCAGCTGTCATCCCATAGTAACTTGTCAAACTTTCCACACAATTAGATTTTAACGAACTCCGAAAGAAAGAAAGAAAGAAAAAACATTTATTCGTGGCACAGAAACAGTACAAATTAACATAACACCAAAATACAGAAAATGGCCACGAAATGGCCCCAAATCAGAATTAAATAGTGCTAGCCATTGGCTAGCGCTGGTTTTCCTTTGGGACCACGAGAAGCCACGAAAGACAAAAAACACTAAAGTCACAAACAACATAACATTTAAATAAATGTCATAATTTACAATTTAAACAGACAAGAACAGATAAACATGAACGCGACCTTAAACAATCTTCAAATATCTGTGGTCTGTCACAAGTCGCAACTAGCGCCAGCGGACAACAACTAAAACAAACTCCGCTTACGATTACAGACGGTTTGGTGCAACCCACCCTAAAACGGTTGCTGCTTCATTATTTTTTGAGATATTTGAATAGAGACAAGGCAAGAAAATATGCCAAATGGTGAAAAAATTGGCATATTTTCTTGTCTTGTCTTGGAGTAATCAAATCTTGAATCTATATCCCTATAATAATCCAATGCATTTTAGTAATCTAAGTTGACTTTTTTTTATACAACGCCGGTGGCAAACTGGTTTACGGTCCACCTGATGGTAAGCGGCCACCGCAGCCTATAGACGCCCGCAACTCCAAAGGAATCACGTACGCGTTGCCGACCCTTTATAAAATTTGAAGATGCACTGTGTTGACAACAGAAGGGACAAATTTAGGTCCCACGCTCTCAACACAGTGCATCCTCGGGAGCTCTGGCAACCTTGCTCACCTCCAGGAACACAACACTACATACTTGTATAGTAGATAATGTTATTATGGCTGTGGTCTTCTGCAAGGCAGAGGTACTTACTTCCCCAGTTGGGCTGCTCCAAATTCGAGCAAGATGACATTTTGCTGTGCCCTACTCTCTTAAAACTGACTGACTTCTAGACCTATTGCAAGCATTATACATACAATCAGCTAAACATCTTCACAAGCCCCCATCATAAATTCAACTATATCAAGGCAGAGGTACTTACTTCCCCAGTTGGGCTGCTCCAAATTCGAGCAAGATGACATTTTGCTGTGCCCTACCTCTCTTAAAACTGACTGACTTTACTTCTAGACCTATTGCAAGCATTATACATACAATCAGCTAAACATCTTCACAAGCCCCCACCATAAATTCAACTATGTCATCAAAATAGAGGTCAATTGATAAACTTCACAAGCAGATAACCAACGGTCCTTCACATTAATCGAGCAAATACGAGATTCGATATTCAAACTCCTGCCACGAGTAATAACCGTAATCAAGATCTATGAATTGAACGAACGTTCGAGAACATTAGCTGAGTGCTCGAACCTAATTGATACTTAGTTACAGCGTCGAGATTGCTATTGAATCGAACGACTTTCACTTTGCTTTCTAAACTTTTTTTATTTCTTTGTGTTCTGGCTAAAATTTAATTAAATGAACCAAAAGCCTGGCGCGTACCTTGTTCAGCGCATCGGTCTTGCTGTGCAGCGTAGCAATGCCGCCAGCCTTCAGGGCACCCTACCGTTGGACTCTGAATTAGAGCCCATTTTTTATTTGTAAGTAGGTTTTTATCCTTAGTTTAGTATGTTCTTGTTTTTTTATATTCATTGTTCCTTAAATAAAAATCTTACAATTTAGTTCGAATATTTCTAGATAATCATGAGACGATACTAGAAATTAAATGAACTCAGGTTGTATGCCAAATCTCTACAATGCAGCCAGCATTGATGTTCCAATTTCGAAAATGGTAGAATGTTAACCAAGGGTTGGAAGCAACCCATTTCACCCGAATTATTTTCGCCAATAGTTCAAGGGTGAAATGGGTGCTTTCACCCAAGTTAAACACTCTACTTTTCATTTCGACTATGAGGAAAATAAATCCTTATTCTAATATCCTAATCCTAATAACCCTAATCACTACATAGTATAAAACAAAGTCGCTTTCTCTGTCCGTATGTCCCTATACCCCTATATCCCTATGTATGCTTAAATCTTTAAAACTACGCAACGGATTTTGATGCGGTTTTTTTTAATAGATAGAGTGACTCAAGGGGAAGGTTTATGTGTATAATACATGCATGAGCATTGCACTCGTGCGAAGCCAGGGCGGGTCGCTAGTAATATATATAAACGTGAAAGTTTGTGCGGATGGATGTACGTTCCGCTTAATCTCAAAAACTACTGAACGGATCTTTATGAAACTTTCCAGTATTGTAGCTTAGATATCAGAATAGGACATAGGCTACCTTTTATCCGCGGGTAACACCGCAGGGCGTTGCTAGTAATATTATAAACGTGAAAGTTTGTGCGGATGGATGTACGTTCCGCTTAATCTCAAAAATGACTGAACGGATGTCTATGAAACTTTCCAGTATTGTAGCTTAGACATCAGAATAGGACATAGGCTACCTTTTATCCGCGGGTAACACCGCAGGGCGTTGCTAGTAATATTATAAACGTGAAAGTTTGTGCGGATGGATGTACGTTCCGCTTAATCTCAAAAACTACTGAACGAATCTCTATGAAACTCTCCAGCTTATACATCATAATAGGACATAGGCTACCTTTTATCCGCGGGTAACACCGCAGGGCGTTGCTAGTGAGAAATAAAAGTGGATTCAGTAATAAAAACATGCGCTGCAGCAACCAGCAGCAGTAGGCCCGCGCCCGCGGCCGAAAGAACTTAAAAAAAATTACTTTCCACCCTAAGGTCGGAAAAGCGACTTTCAACCCGGCTATCTACTCATGAAAATTGAACTTTGCGAACAGGAGAGAGGGAAAAAAGATTATATATAGAAGATTTGGAAGACATTAAGCAGTCGCCCTCGAGGCTTTGGCCTCTGGGCCACGCTACTCCTGTAATTTACATTGGGAAGTCAATCAATTACTATTCAAGTCTATTATGTTGGTCCATTTCCTCCACCTCTGATCTGCGTAAGAAGAATAATATTCTTCTATCACAACTGGTTGCCGTGAAAGACTAAAAAATCCTCATAGTCAACTGGTTGTGAAACACAGTTGTGATGGCGGCGATTTTTTTCCTTGTTGTCAACTGGTTACGGAAGAAGAATAAATATTCTTTTATCACAGCTGGTTGCCGTGAAAGACTAAAAAATCCTCGTAGACAACTGGTTGTGAAACCCAGTTGCGATGGCGGCCGGAAACGCCACCGCTATAGTACAGTATCCAGTAATATTTAATTTAATTTTAACATAAGAGCTATTTTATTATTCACTTTTATCTAGAGAAGTATATCGCAAGAACTGGGCCTATTTGAATAAAGAACATTTTGAGATTGAGTTTGAGTTTGAACCTAGCAGAAAAAAAGTCTTATGTGGAGTATCCCATCTGTGTCCCGAGGAACACCAAATGGATAGTTTTATCCCGGAAACCATCCCTTAAGTGGGTTAAGGCTCGGTTTTGTAAAGATCCGTTAGACCTTATGTCGGTTTGTTATGTCAAAAAATGTACTGAGTTACAGAAATTTGATCTGACATTTGGTCTAACCATCATGAATAGTAAACAGTGGTGAAATGATGTTCTAGGTAATAAGAATTTTGGGAACTGAAACCTTCGTCAAACCAAAATTATACTAAAGGCCATTCGATGAACGAGTACGTCGATGAGCAAATAAAATACTGAATTAAAATTCGATGAGTCGATTCTAGTGTAAAAGGTAATTCGAGCAAATGTTTGAGCGATTTGATGCACTGTGGGTCTAACGGATCTTTATAAAACCCGGCCTAAATGGGTAAGTTTGTATACGATGCAAACGAGTTCCACGCACCGTCGCTGGTATAATCTAGTAAAGATAAACCCTAATAAATGTCGAGAGATTACGAGATTAAAGGTTTGTCATCTACAAAACCAAGTGGCGAAGATTCGGGGAAGTAAGTGTGTAAGTCGGTTAGTGTAAACGCCTTCATTTCATTACCCTCCTGATAAGGTTTTCACAGCGCACTGCGCCAGAGGAACCTATCTTCATACAGCAGGCGAATCATGTAACTTTATGTACTAACGGTAGATAGATTTTACTGACAATTTTGAAGTATAAATGTATGAGCTGCGGGAGAATCACGTAACTTTTTTACTACCGTTAGGTAGATTTTAATGTCAAATTTTAATTGTCAGCTCATACATTTATTTGAAAATGGTCGATTTGGAGGTATGTTTGAAACGATATTTCTTAATAAAAAATCCAAACAATACAATTAAAGTTTATGACATAAGGTCGCAATAGCCCTGTTCTAGATAGTAACATTGAGAAAATATCAAGATGCGTGTCAATTCAAACAGAAAATGGCGTAAATAGATGAGCGTTTTTTAACTGATATGGACGCTTAATAGTGTGCTATCTGTCTGCGCTGTGACGGCACCAACAAATGCCCGCCCCGCCTTTACCGTGCTGCCTCCACCGCCATTGATGGGGTACGTGTTCCAGCTTAATTGGCCTGATTCCCAGCTCTTAAGGAAACGATTTGGAATAGAGACTTGAAATTTAGAGCTTTTTAGATTTGGGAGGGTTCAAGTAGGAGAGCGATTTATTTTTTAGATTTTTTTAAACTATCTTTTATTGAACAACTAGCGACCCGCCCCGGCTTCGCACGGGTGCACTATTTAATGGATGTTATTATACATATAAACCTTCCTCTTCAATCACTCTATCTATTAAAAAAAACCGCATCAAATTCCGTTGCGTAGTTTTAAAGATATAAGCATACATAGGGATATAGGGACATAGGGACAGAGAAAGCGACTTTGTTTTAACTATGTAGTGATGGCGCTGTATTTCATATTAAAATGAAGTTTGATGTTTGGGCCAAGGTGAGTTCTTAGATGGGTGACTGCTTTGAGTGGTTATTAACTGAGTACTCCCGTGCTTTGGAAGGCACGATAAGCCGTTGATCCCTGCTGCTGTCTATGATAGTAGTCGTTAATCCAAGTTAGAGGCCTTCGGGTGGCTTGAGGAATTCTAACAGTCAAGTTGGCCACTCACTTGACAAGATTCCAATAAGGTCTGGTTTTCCCCTGATTTGGAAGGTCAGGTGGCCGTCGCTTCCACAAAAATAGTACCTTCGTCAAATCTTGGGATTAGTTAGCGGACCCCGGGCATCCTCCAGGATGCAACTGTACCGGGATAACGCTAGGAGTATAATGAAAAAGAAGTTTGATGTTTGCATGTATTTTCTTTCTAACCCAAGGCCCCGGTGACCGGTTTATTATTTTCAATATGTTTCCCTTTTATTTATTAGTATCGTTAAAATAATATATTTTACTATTGTTTAATACCACTTCGCCATTGAAAGAAACAAAGAAAGAAATATTTATTTGGTACAAGTTGTTTACACATTCTAGGATATATTCGATCCGGATTTGAATTCAGTGTAGGTCGGATGCCAAGTCTAGCAAATTAAAAAAAAAACTAATCATAAACAAAATGTCATATTTTGATTTCCCACCAAATTCCTAATTGAAAACGAAACATTCAAGCTGCTAAATGATTATACTACTTAAAGCAAAGATTTTTTTGTGTTCATGAAGAAAATGTGTATGTTTGTTGTTAGTTTGTTTATTGATTCTTTTAAAAGTCCACGAAGAAGTTATATAGCATTACTGAAGATATTGTGTAGGTAAGTTGCACAATTACTAAGGGAAAAAATGGCGCATGAAAAGTGTGAAAAATAGGTACCTATTTAGTACCAAAATGGGTGCCGCTTAGCATAGTGTCATGAAAATTATGACGCTGATTTTCAGGGCAACCAGGAAACAACATCGACCTTCTCCGGTCTTAAACCGCTATCCATAAACAAATAGACAAGCAAACCCGCGAGCAACGCGATTAATTAGCCAACCGCGTCTCACAATCTTGTTAGCGAGGAATCGATGGTAATTCGATTGGAGTGTTTGCGTGTGGGTTTCACCCTCCGGACGAGTGTTAACGCGATAAGGGTCTGTGGACTTTTTGTCAATGGACCTGTCAACGTATTGTATTGAAATTAGATTAGTAGTAGCTTTTGCCAACGACTTTTCATTAAGCGGCAATTACACTTCGTCGAACGACCCTTTAGGAACAGAAAGTTGAATTCCTAAAATGTTGAATTCCCAAAATGTTGCATTCCCAGAAAGCCGAATATCAAAATGTTGAATTTGCATAAGGTTGAATTCTTTAAATGTTGAGATTGCAAAAAGTTGAACTTGCAGGATGTTGATTATTAAAATGTTGAGTTCTTTAAATGTTGAGATTGCAAAAAGTTTAACTTGCAGGATGTTGATTATTAAAATGTTGAGTTCTTTAAATGTTGAGATTGCAAAAAGTTTTATCTTGTAGGATGTTGATTATTAAAATGTTGAGTTCTTTAAATGTTGAAATTGCAAAATGTTGAATTTGCAGGATGTGACGAAGTGTAAAGAACAAATTAGTCGGCTGCATTCGTCGATCGGCAGCTGCCAACGCTTATAGGTGGGCGGACAGACTAATGTGAAGACAACGTTTGTTAACCTAAGTAGTTTGAAATGAATTCGGTGACCGCGTTAGGTGAACGACGAAGTGTAATTGCCGCTTCAAGAAGGTTGTAGCGGCCAGTTAGCAGCCGGGCCATTCTACTTTTTCATGTACACAATTTTCAGACACTTTTTTTTAAATACAGATTTTGGAATACTTGGCCCTCACTTCATATTTTTGTTTTGTTATTTAGAAAGAGGTTTAATTAGAGTATCACTTCCGATAATTTTGGTAACTAACGAACCACAGCTAATATCCATAAATCAAGTAACTAAGTGGTCCTTGGATGTCTCACGATTTGTATGGCATAATGGTTATTATCACTGTGTTACCTTTTACAGCAATATTTTAATGTTTAAGTATTTTTATCTACAAAATCATTTTATTAGATTCAGGTTCATTTAAAAAAAAATAATTTGAGCTGTTTATTTCAGTATAAATATATTCAATTACATTTCATTCTTCATTCCGGATTTCGAAATCCTATTCTTCTACACTTGTTTTGTAATAGAAATCATCCGATAATAAAAACATCAACCGATTCATCCTGCAAGCGTTTTCTCTGTTGTATCGAAATTTGTTGAAAGCACTAGTTTTACGTAATCAACTGCCATCTCACCGTCCAGCCTGGGAAAACTATATCTCATTCGGAATTTATTTATTTATTTATTTAAACTTTATTGCACAAAAAGAATATAAGTACAAAGGGCGGACTTAATGCCATGAGGCAGTACCAGTCGACCATAGGACCAAACAGAAACTAGCAAATGTGGGTGCAATGAGAAAATTATTCATAAAAGTTAAACGATTTCGAAAGAATAAACATACATATAATCGTAACTAAATAATAATAGGAACATATAATAGGAACCTGTTCCTCACAATGTCTTGCCAAAAAGCTACTTTTCAATATATATTGACGACCGCTTTAGCCTAGTTGGTAGTGACCCTGCCTTCGAAGCTGGAGGTCTCGGGTTCGAATCCCGGTCAGGGCATTTATTTGTGTGATGAACACAAATATTTGTTCCTGAGTAATGGATGTTTTCTATGTATTTAAGTATCTATTTATCTATATAAGTATGTATATCGCCACTTAGTACCCATAGTACAAGCTTTGCTTAGTTTGGGACTAGTTTGATTTGTGTAAGATTGTCCACAAATATGTATTTATTTATTTTATTTATTAAAATAACTTATACTTACCTGTTGTGTTCTGCATTAAAATTAACTATGTTTTAAACAAATACTCGGAATAAAAACCTCGCAAAACTACTATTTTTCACTACAAACGTGGAGAAAACTTCCAGTTATAATTTACAATCGCTTTGTCAACAAGGATTGTGATGTTAATGAATTCTGCTTGGTCCTTTGTGTAGACTCGGGTTGCCTTCAGAGATTTGCATCCTTTGATTTATGAGAGTATGCTCTGTAATGCAATCGTACACTGCAGTGTGATGAACTTAGAATTCAGATGTTTCGGTTAAAATAACTGGTTGCGGTTTAGTGAACCACCGACCCCACAAGGTGGACATACCTGGTAAAGATAGTATTAAAGATTTTTTTAATTACAGGTTTAACGAAGTATGTGACATAATTAATTGATTGTTATTATTACACAATTGACTTAAAATTTTATCAATGTTATTTATACACATAATTTAATTTAATTTATCGTAGCTGATGAAGCATGCATGTTTAATGTTTAATATGTTTAATATAATGACCTAATTTACATGTAATTTTATCCCTATTTATAGACTGAGTGATTAAATCACTGACCTAAGTTTTCATATGCCTGATCTGGCTGAATATATTTTGGGGAGAAAAAATATGTACTAAGATCTGATGTAAAACCATATATTCAATATGAATAAACCATTCATTCATTCATTCATTCAAAGGTCGCGGAAGTCCGCTGGATGCGGGTGGCGCAGGACCGGTCATTATGGCACTCTTTGAGGGAGGCCTATGTCCAGCAGTGGACGTCTTTCGGCTGACATGATGATGATGATGATGATGAACCAGCGACAAAACTCCCAGTAGCTCGATTCCACTCATACAATACAAATACTCTGTATTGCACACCTCACACAAATGAGAGCTACACACAGAATCAAAACAACAGTATACAGGTAAAGGTAGACAACAGGCTGTCTTATCGCTAAAGAGCGATCTCTTCCAGACAACCTAAATATGAATAAATAAACATTGGGGGACAATTTTACACAAATCGACCTAGTCCCAAACTAAGCAAAGCTTGTACTATGGGTACTAGGCGACGATATACATACTTATATAAATAAATAAATACTTAAATACATAGAAAACATCCAAGACTCAGGAAAATATTCGTAATCATCACACAAATAAATGCCCTGACCGGGATTCGAACCTGAAACCTCCAGCTTCGTAGGCAGGGTCACTACCAACTAGGTTAAGGCGGTCGTCAAAGATATTCGGCTGAACATTGTGGTTCGATTGGCTAGATAGTAAAATATTTCGCAATAATGGAATTCATTCTCTAAGTAGTTATAATAGTTTCTACAGCAAATCTTGGGATTAGGTGTCAAACCGGAGCCATAGCCCTAAGGCCACAACCGGGAAAAATCTTGAAGGATTATGAGGATGATGATGATGATTTACAAAATCAGCAGGTGTCAAAATCAAAATCAAAACATTTATTCTGCAAATAGGCCTCAAGGGCACTTTTACAAGTCAAAATCTATGTATATCAAATAAAAATAATACAATAATCAAAGCATCATTAATTAAATGTATTGTTACATGACAAAAATAAGACTAAGAAACTAATAACAATCGAGATTTTTTAGAGATGTAAAGGGTCTCTAAGCGTCAAGATAAAAGGTAATTAGGTAGGTACACCAATCACAATAAAATATTGTGAGATACTAAACGTCAACATGAAAATAATAAAATCTAATAAATAAATATCCTCAGAGATGTATAATAATATATAATAAACAAAAATACTTTGACATACAGACATAATAGCCAATGACTTATAGGAACTCACTGGGAATAAGTAATCATACCACCTAATGTTATAAATGTAAGTTTAGATGTTTGAATGATGAAACTTGGTAGCTCGGTCAAACAATTTAGTATGTATTGAAAGAAAACCTTCGGCATTTTTATTTCTTAAACATTCGGTAAACCATATATACATCCGTGTTAATATGCATAAACATCGCAGCTGTAACTTGCAAGCAATAATATCTCATTACAATGATAAGGTTCCAAACCGTATCACATCTAAAGCATACAAGGACCAGGTCGGATTCCTGTCAAACCCGCATAAAGGAGTTCTCAAAGCGAGTTCTCGAGTTTAGGTGAAGTTAGTTTGGACAAAGATTGAAGCGACGGTTTTAACTTTTACGTGAGTTTATATAAAACTAAAATTTTCCTGAGTTTATGTGGAAATGAAGGAGGAAAGAAAGAAAACAAAAGACTCTCGTTGCTCTATTTTTATTAGATTTTAGTTTTTGAGATTCAGCGCCCTAAAAGGCGAAACTTATACTTCATGTTATTAGGTCATTCAGCAAACTTTTGGACTCAAAGACGAGTCAATTTATTTGCAATGATTCTAAGGAAAGGAAAGATATGAGACATGCTAGTATTGCTAATATAAAGGCGAACGAAATGTAATTTGAGTAAAGTAATTAATTACAAATTACAAATACAAAATGTAAATATGAATTCCCATGCCCAAACAGTTTAGGCCTTTAGTTTAGGTTAGGTTTAGGTAGTTAGTAAGATCTTGTTTTGTTTTTGTTCTATATTTTAATTATTTATATTGTAATCTTATACCAATAAACTTTTTTTTTTCATTACCCAATATATTTCGTAATTGTAATTGTTAACTAAAAGTTCAATTACTATTTCCTTGTAATCGGTAATTGAAATTACTTTTTGTAATGATGCTCAAACAAATTGTGTATTAACTGCCGCCAAAATGGGTTATTTTGAAGGTTTTTAATTTTGGTAAAAATAAAACGTTTCTATAACGTTAAATTATTTTAGTAACTTGTTTGATAATCGAATATTAAGAAATAACACTAGTAATATTCATATTTTGCTCCTATATTTTGTGAGTTCATTTCCTAAAGGATAACTAGTTCTATAATAAATAATAAGAACAACTAAAAATACTAATTTAAATACTTGACTGCACTAAAACATCGTTGCAAAACCGTATCACGTCATTATTAATGCCATTATCGAAGCATAACATGTATTTCTTTCTTCTTGCAAAATTGTATTTTAATGTCACACACATGTACCTACGGAAACACTCATACAATACACAATATCATTCCACGTATCCCCACTCACACACACTTCTTGTGCACATATTTACTTCATATTTTGGTAACTACTAAAGTAGGCTTTATCAATAGTATTGTTGTGTATATATTCTGTCATTGGCTATTGTTTTAGTTCTTTAAGTATGGTATCTTTGTATTATATTGCTGTTGATGTCCCAAATACAATAAATAAATACATGAACTCTTTCCTTCACGTTCCGCCGTCGCCGACCATCTCGTGGCAACACGGCATTTTTTTTAGCTTTATCATAAAATCTACCATTTTAATAGTTCTAGTCCATAAAATTACCATGATTAGAGTCCTATTTCTTCGCGAAATAACACATAATGATACCTAAAGATGATTTCAATATTAGTATTAATGTTTGTATTTTGAGCAAATCTTCAAATTAATGATCCGCAAAGCTGATATGACTCCATTGGAGTTGAAACTGTATTTTTTTTTCACCATAAGGCAAATAAAGTGAACCCTTTTCTGACAGCCGTATGACATAATTATCATTAAAAATGACAAAACTCACCCCACGCTATTTTTTTTTTAAATCTTGTATCTTATAATTAGCTGAAAAGATATGTGCAATTCAAAAATAATCTTAAATGAGTCTTAAATAAGATAAATAATCAATAATTTTAGTTCGCTTTCACACTAAACTTCCTTGCATATATTATCCACAAAACCTATCGAAGCAACCTTTAATGCAAATAAAATCTACATTATTCATTCAAACCTTCTACAGTCAACAATTTCCATTAAAAAGTCGATTTTACTAAGCAACAAGTAGCTCTCGGGGCATATTTGAAGGCAATCAGCAATTCAAAGCGACTGGGTCGGACGTTGGGCAGCGTACCCTATTACTTTTACTATAATAACCGATGCAATTGCCAGTTACACGATGAAATTTAAATTTCGCTGTCTATTGCTGCGTTGAAAGGACATTGAGTTACACGAAAAGTTATAAATGAGTAATGGATGGGGTATGAGGACTTATTACGATGCCTTGTTATGGTTTTTTGTAAATGCCTTCTGGGCATTAGATCCCTGTATGTTGGAAGGCATTAAAATTCATTTTTGCCAAATGTCACATTACGTGGTAATTCCCAAGGGACGGAGGGACGCATTTTTGTTTGAAATTTCGTTGGTTAAGGATAAATTGGGTATTGTGGGTGGAAGATATTCAGTGTGATATTATTATGTGGAACAAATTGGTTTAGCGGGGAGAATTTAGGTTTTAATTTGGAGGATTTAACCTAATTCGTTCATATTTTGTTGCCATCCGCGTGATTTTAACTCATTATCTCTCAACTGAGTATGATGTTGATGATATAAGTGATTCGTGTGTTTCCAAATGAGGAATTCATTACTGGAACTGCACTAACTAGCAATAGTAATCTGTACTAACGAGCATCAGTCATCCAAAGTCAAAAGTAATAAAAATTGAATCAATCAGACTATTAAAACTTAAGAAATCGAACCCAGTTCTTGACACTGACCCAAAACTATTGACTCCAGTGTTCCCGGAACGTGCTTTTTAGTACGGTTTCAAGTGGTTTTTGTACACATGCGTGCTTTTAACATGATGAAAAAACGTGCTAAAATTTTTCATGCACGATTGTTGTACCGAAAAATGGTATTTTTTTGTATAGGCCGGGCCCAATAAAGCAATAGGAGTGTGTGGTTGGAGAGTCGCCTGGGAAAAATCTAGGGGAAACCTTCGACACGACCACGTGGGCGGTTTAAACACTGGAATACTCTAATAATTTGCGCTACAGTGAGTTTATTTGAGCAGCTTCAACCAAATCTGAGCTGATACGCGTCCGAGTTTGCGTCCGATAGTAAAATTCGGCCATCTTGGGACTAGGTGTTAAAGTTAAACTCGAAAAACCTCTAGGAGTATGATGGCATATATCTAGTAATAATTCCTTACAAGAAAAACTGGCCAGGTGCCAGTCGGACTCGCTCACGAAGGGTTCCGAATCATTATCTATAAAAAGGGGGAAAAAATCACGTTTGTTGTATAGGGGGTATTTTTGTTATAGCGGTAGCAGAACTTTATCATCTGTGAAAATTTCAATTGTCTATCAGGGTTCATGAGATACATCCTGGTGACAGACGGACAGATAGACGGACGGATAGCGGAGTCTTAGCAATAGGGTCTCATTTTATCCTTTGGGTATGAAATTCTAAAAAAAATGTGCACGTTTTTCCTTTTTTGAGTTTTGGTTGTCATTTCCGTAACTGTAACAATTGAATAATACAATCTTAATCAATAGGTACGACTTTTGGCAACATTAAATAACTGTACCTCAAATTTGTCTTTGGAGGAAAAATCCTCTTTTATTAGCGTTCAGTCTGTCATTACCGCTCAAATAATTAGTCTGTAGAGAACCCTTTAATTTACTTTAAAATTGCAGTAAGATAGGACTTTTCTTTTTTTGCCCATTCCATTTCGTTGGAATAGACTTTGGTGGTCCTATTTATGTTCCACTGTTAATAAGTTTAAGTTCTATTTAGTGAGTCCGTTCATCCGATTAATTAGATTACATTTAGATTGTCTTTGACGTCGACGTTTGTGGAATTAGTTAAAATATTGAAATATTTTTCATACAACGTCGATCTAGTCCCAAACTAAGCTAAACTGGTATTGTAGGTACTAGACGATGATAATACATTCGTATATATAAAAAATACTTAAAAACACATTTATTAATATAATTACTACAAGAAGGTGTGCAATATACTTTATTGTCACAAGATGTTTTTTTTTTGTAGAAAACAACAAATCTCTGTTTACGCTATTTTAAATATTTTTAAATACATGAGGATGAAACTGAGAACGCAGTTTGATCGTAAAAAAAAACAATAATTATTATTTCCTTACAAACTTCATATCAATCGAGCGTTTTTGAAATTTATTAAAAGTTTCTCATTTAATTATCAGTAAAATACTATATTAGGTCGTAGCCAAAAATACTTAAACGATAAATATTCGCTAGAAGGAAAATAAATATTAAATGGAATTGCATTCGTTTCTGTTACCCTCCAAAAAGCGTACGATTTTCCGGTTTTTGCAAAAAAAAATGTGAGAATCGGTCCATTAGTCGAGTAAAATCTGTGGATCTGTCGCGGTAAATAATACATCGCCGCTAAGTGCGGATAGAATCGTCGGCGCGCACCATTAATCAACGACGCGGGCGCAGATACACAGCGCTGGATCTACCAACTCATTTTTATTTAAAATAGGTTGAAACGGTTGGAAAGTTTTTATGATAAGAGAGGTAGGGCTCAATTTGGATGACATAGTTGAATTTATGGTGGGAGATTGTGAAGATGTTTAGCTAATTGTATGTATAATGCTTGCAATAGATCTAGAAGTCAAGTCAGTCAGTTTTAAGAGAAGTAGGGCTCAAAATGTCATCTTGCTCGAATTTGGAGCAGCCCAACTGGGGAAGTACCTCCGCCTTGCAGAAGAACACAGCCATAATAACATTATTTACTATACAAGTATGCAGTGTTGTGTTCCTGGAGGTGAGCAAGGTTGCCAGAGCTCCCGAGGATGGACTGTGTTAAGAGCGAGGAACCTAAATGCGTTCCTTCTGCTGTCAACACAATGCATCCTCAAATCTTATAAAGGGTCGGCAACGTGCACGTGACTCATTTGGAGGTGCGGGCGTCTATAGGCTGCGGTGGCCGCTTAGGACCGTACGCTTGTTGTATAAAGAAAATAGGACTTTATGGCTGTTTAACGGCAAAGTATCGGTTCATGTGCTAAAGAGGACTTAATTTTAAAATGTTTGGTATCCCCTTATTTCATCAACGCATGTTTCATATAAAGTATTGTTTCGCAGTATTTTCATTTATTAGTTTTTTTTAGCTATTAACAGCTAAAAGAAAATTGTGTAGAACCCATTAGGTCTACCAGAAAAGTAGGTGAGGTTAGATTGGAATTTCGGCGCTTTCAACATAAATTCGATGAAAATTTTGTCTGTAAAACAATAATTGACTTTTTAGCATTTATCTAAATGTATATCTAGATTCTTTACATCTGAGAAAAAATCTCTGCGACAATAGCTAGACCTAGTAACCATCGAAAGATTTAGAGAGATCACTTTTATTTTATCGCACACGCATAAAATACTACTAAATAACTACAATAGCAAATAAAACGGATACAAAACGTATGGCATCTCAACCGATTTTCATGAAATTATGTGAGCAGGTCGATAGATAGATAGATTCATTTATTTCCTTTAGAAAATAACATTATTATTTTACATCAAAATAAAATGGATTCATTAAAGGATCGTCTATAATAATTTCAAAACTTCAAAACAATAATAATAAATTAAGAAATGTCACATGTTAATGAAATAATAGAATAAAAATGTCTAAATGTATACATGACTAGGATATCCTAGGTGATGTCAAATATCAAATTCAAAAATAATAATAAGATTAATTAATGTCATAATGTCAATAGGTACAATGTCAGCAATAAATATAATTACAATTGTGAATGTGAAAATAATATTAAAACAATAATAATAATTTAAAATGAAAACGGAGAAATAATTTGAAAATATTCAATAATTAAATAGTTCCTCGCTATATTCCTTTCCGGAGTATAACGGTTTAGAGAATAATTACATTCACGGTTTTTATTCAAAATGGGGGTGGCATGGGGTTTGTAAACTTTAGTGATAATGGTCTGAAACTAGGATGTAAGTTTTCGGTATGATGTACTTACTTTTGGCGACTCGCTCACCAACCTCTTTAGTGCACGCGTGCTGGTTGGCCGCCACGACCAGCGCGCGTGTTTTGTTTTTTATAATTTTTTTTTCTCGGAAAAAATGTTTGCTTTTGTGTTCCAATGTTATTTTTAAATGTAAATAGTAATTCTTTTTTATTTTCCCTGTATATTATTGTTAGCTATTAGTTACCTGTTAAAATGTTTACTTTTGCGTTACAATGTTATTTTTAAATGTAAATAGTAATTCTTTTTTATTTTCCCTGTATATTATTGTTTCCTATTAGTTTTTGTGGATAATCTTGTAACAATTTCTTTTTGTGGTGCAATAAAGAATAAATTATTATTATTCTCTTTATTTTCTTTAAGACTTAGGCTAGATTTTTATAATAATTATATAAAAAGTAAAATATAAATCAATATTTACAAAACATAAAATCATTATAAAAACCTAACCTAGTGTGCCGCCGGCAGCGAGGCAGGGCCTAAGCTACCGGTGGTTAGGGCGACAGATAATAATATTTTATATTATTATTATTATTATTATATTATGTAAGGTCGGTAGGTGGGTTTACGGCCTGTAATTTGATGTGCCAGTTTGCGGCCACTTGGACGAGTTGATGGACTGAAAGGATATTTTCTTGCTTTTTTAATATATTCCCATTCAATAGCTACTAATTAAAATCCATACGACTCACTATTTTTTTAGGGCAAGTAAAAATGTAAATATCTTGAATTGAAAAAACTTCGTTCATCAGAAGGCCGCAAACTGACGCAGGCCGCGTAACTGGCCTAGCGACCCTACCTTCCTTCTTAGTTTTTGTAAATATATTGTTAGTTATAAGATAACCACAGTTATATTATTTAAACGACCTTCAAATGTTATGAATGATGTCACTTGACGTCGGTGTTCCCACACTTAAATCATTTCAAAAGTGTGAAACAGTCCTTAAACAGTCTTTTCGTCTGTGCTTCTATAATGCAAACACCGCGTTAGTGACATCATTCAATCGTTCGTTCAGTAAATAGTTCGATCACGAATGTTATAAAAGTAGCGGGACCGTTAAAATGGTCCTCTTTCCTTTGGTAAATTTGGATGAATAAACAACTACTTCTACTCAGAATATTATACAATTCCAAAGAAAAACAATGAATATGGCAGACGAGTATCCAGTACCTACTTACCTCATATACTAAATAGCTTCCCTAGACAAGTCATAGATTGCATAATGGAAAAGCCTAATAGAACTAAAAATATTGTCAAACAAGCACTCATAAAGAAAATAAATTGTAAGCATAGTTATAATATAAATATATATGTATACACAATATCACATAATGTCAAATAAGTAAACAAATGTATATTTAAATTATAGATAGGGAGCCACTCCCAACACCCCATTGTTTAATAAAATCTTAAATGTAAAAGATTATAGACTATGTAGACTGTAATAAATATATTTGTAATTTAATACTGCAATAAACAGATTACATTTTTTATTTTTTTTTATTTGATATTTCACCTTTAATAATATACAGTTTACTAAGATTCTTCGCGATTTTTATTCATAGCCGACAGCCCGTAGATTACACATACTCTGTCTCTTTTAATATGTAGATGTGTGGATAATTTTAACCTAAAGTGCGATCCTTTGTATTCAGAATTAATGACTCCGGCCGTTGACCTTTGAGGAAACGGAACTGGCGAAACGAGGGGAAATAAAAGGAAACGGCTCTTCTTGAAGCGCGTACAGAAAATAAAATAGTACAGTCAGCCAAGAAATGCAAACAGAAAATTTGAAAAAGGGTTACCCATGGTAGCTCAGTGGGTTATAGCCTACGACACCAGGAAAAAATAAATTATAAGTCCTCCAAAACCGCTTTTTTATCAAAAAGTGTATTTGGTATGGCACCCCGAATTTTCAATAAACTACCAGTGAAGATCTTAAAACTGGAAAGTGGAAAAGAATTTAAAACTGCGTTATATAGCATCTAAGGCCTATTATTCCATTCAAGAATATTAAAATGCGGTTTAGCCTAGTGGGTAGTGCACCTACCTGTGAAGCCGACGGTCCTGGGTTCGAATCCCGGTCAGAGCAAATATTTGTGTGATGAGCATGAATATTTGTTTCTGAGTCTTGGATGTTTTCTATGTATTTAAGTATTTGTACCTATTAAATATATCGCCGTCTAGTACCCATAACACAAGCCTTCTTGAGCTTACTGTGGGGCTAGTTCGATTTGTGTAAGATTGTCCTCTAATATTTATTTATTTTATTTATTTATTTATTTAAAATGACCTTGTTTTTTAGTTTATAATTAAATTATGCATGCGATACACATGACATTCCTTAAACATTTGCATGTCCTTGTGACCAAACATGTAGTTCCTTATATTTTAGATTATGACCTATTTGTTGTACCATGTTTTAGCAAATAAACGACTGATTACTGATTATTGAGCAATGAATGAGTTCAAATCCAACCCGTGGCTATTAATTTTTCACTTTGATTAAAAATTATAAGATTAGATATTTTACAGTGGCTATTCAGTGATGGAAAACATATTGAGGAAACCGGTCTTATCCCAAAATGCAGATGGCTGCCGCCCTCTTGAAATTAGTGAGACCTTATACATCTCTAACTTTACTGATGTTGTAATATTTGTAATAGATAACTTTGCAAGTTTATCTTCATTGTATGACATTAATTTTGTTATAATTGTAAACTCGAAATTATTATTCCTCCTTGAACTGTAAATTAATATTTTGACATGAAAAATGTATTACTTATTATAGTCAGGATTTCTTAAATTGTATTAATATTTTGACATATAAAAGTGCCCTTGTGGCCTATTTGCAGAATAAATGTTTGTATTTGTATTTATATTTTAGTGGCTTCGCTAATATTGAGATTAGGTACAGAAGTCGACCCCGGACTCTTCATTGCACAATCGAGAGAGCGACGGAGTTCTGAGGTAACACACATTTAAAAAAAATGAACATACAACCGAATTGAGAACCTCCTTTTTTTGAAGTAGTTTAAAAACCAGAGAAAACGCGATAGGAAAGAGGCGACCTTCGCGCCGGCAGCTTTCTCGCTCAAATAATCGTAATCGCAGTTCAGTGCGGGAATGCGGCCTGCGTGATGGACACCCTGCCTAGAGACCTATCAGTCCTCATATTTTTTTTTATTTTTTCTTCTAACTTTAAGGTTTACCGATCCCGTCGTGGCGTCTAATACCCTGCAAGAAAGCCTCAGCAAAGTAGATAACTGGTTGAAAAAATGGAAAATTAAAGCGAGTGTGTCCAAGTCTGTACACATCACCTTCACATTGAGAAAAGGAAACTGCCCTCCAGTAACACTGGGAAACTGTGTGCTTCCACAAAGCGAGACGGTGCGATATCTCATAGGGAAAAAAAAAACTTTAAGGTTTAGTTTTAATTATTTTAATTGAGCAGTGAGCGTTTCGTATGTTTACTTTAAGTATATGTTTTTTGGTAGTGTACTTGGTAATGTATCATCACTACATAGTATAAAACAAAGTCGCTTTCTCTGTCCCTATATGTCCCTATATCCCTATAACCCTATGTATGCTTAAATCTTTAAAACTACGCAACGGATTTTGATGCGGTTTTTTTAGTAGATACAGTAATTGAAGAGGAAGGTTTATGTGTATAATACATTATAATTTCATTAGAATTGTACCCGTGCGAAGCCGGGGCGGGTCGCTAGTAATATAATAAAAGAAGAAGATTCAGCCAAGAAAGTAACATTTTGCGTTTTATTTGTATAAGTTGATAAAAGTGCTGATAAAAAGTGATAAAGAAATTGTTCTTTTTGCTTACTGTACCTACCGTAAAAATGTAAGAAGTGATGAGGAATATCGTGGGAAAAGTTTATGCCGTGCGGTAATAAAATATGAGGTCTGAAACGATATCGTTTTAGTTATGTGGCGTTAGTAAACAAAAAACACACTTATAATATTTTCGTACTGTTGAATATAATTGTGCATTCTGTAGATGTTGACGACCGCTTTAGCTTAGTTGGTAGTGACCCTGCCTTCGAAGCTGGAGGTCCCGGGTTCGAATCCCGGTCAGGGCATATATTTGTGTGATGAACACGAATATTTGTTCCTGAGTCTTGGATGTTTTCTATGTATTTAAGTATCTATTTATCTATATAAGTATGTATATCGTCACTTGGTACCCATAGTACAAGCTTTGCTTAGTTTGGGACTAGGTTGATTTGTGTAAGATTGTCCAAAAATATTTATATTTATTTTATTTATTTATATTCTGAAGTATATTTGGCCCTAAATATTATTGGAAATCGTTCACTCTGTCACTTTTTTTTAACAGAAATAAAAATGGCCAGGGTGTGTCACTTTGAAACAATCGAGGTCGGTGTGCAATTACTCGTTTTATTGTTACACTCTCTAGGTTCATTGTAGATTATGTAGGAAATTATATTGGATTCATTTTAAGTAGGTGTTAAAACCTGTAAGACGGGTACTTTTGTTAAATTTATTATGTATACTAGTAAAAATAAAACATTTTTCGTTTTTAATAACTTTATTTTAATATTTAATAACTAATAACATGATTTTGTGTTACCTATTACTATAAGTTCGATAACATGCAATTAAGACCGTATCGTGCTTAACTATATCATGACGTGTAAAAAGTTTATTTTTATTAATAAAGTATATGTATCTGTATCTGTATTTTGCTATCATGCCCACATAATTGGTATATACTCAATATATCCAATGTAACAACCTCAGTTTCATTGTGCCATCCACACCTGTTTCATTGTAAGAAATCATGGTTTAATGTCATCTTTTGTTTTAAGCTTATAATAACTCAGACATTTTTAAAGTGAAGCTATATACTACACCCGTTTTGGGAATACAGACTATTCCCAAAACGGGTGGGCAGAGCACAAGAAATTTAATTCAAAACAATTGTAGGTTTAAAGATGGCAAAAATGTTATATTGCTGTGATAGGTTGCTAGCCTACAATCCGGTTCCCATAGTCGACTCTTACGACCCCCACAGAAAGAAAAGGCGAAGTGCTTTTCTAACGCGGCACCACACGGGGGTATTAGTAGTAAACCGGACTTAATCCAGTATAATTTGCTAAGCGAGAGATGGTTACCTCAGGAATGAATAAATTGGGCTCGCAAGCATCCACAGACTGGGTAAGCTTATCATCAGGTAGACTGACGTGTTGAAAAAAAATAAATATAAATAAAATAAATAAATATTTTTTGGACAATCTCACACAAATCAACCTACGCAAACTAAGCTAAGCTTGTACTATGGGTACCAAGTGACGATATATTTTTATTTTTATTTATTTATTTGGACCTTCAACAATAAGTACACTGATACATGTTAGGTAATTACATTTCCACTTAACAGTTAAGCGCCTTATCACTTAAAGAAGATCATCACATGCACAAATAAAGAAATATACATAACTATAATATAAACTTAACTAAATTCAACATAGTTAGGCCGCGAGTACCTACTGCAGTGACTCGCAATATACATACTTATATAGATAAATAGATACTTAAATAGATAGAAAACATCCAAGACTCAGGAACAAATATTCGTGTTTATCACACAAATACATGCCCTGACCGGGATTCGAACCCGGGACCTCCAGCTTCGAAGGCAGGGTCACTACCAACTAGGCTAAAGCGGTCGTCATCATCATAGGTCGTCATAGGTTGAAGTTTTGACGTAAGATCGACAAAATTGAATCATGACCCACCATAAGGTCAATTCGCTAAGACATCTAAATACTAGTAGGTTGAAATTCGCCTGTACATACATTTCTATGGTAACGAACTTGTTATCATTTTATTGGACACTGACATTTGCTAACTACTGTCTTAAACAGTTTGGATAACCATGACTCGGAGTCTTGGCCACCGCTATATTCGTTGATCATAAAAGAGAAATGCTATTACTATCTCTGTTCTTCACAGTAATGCCATAGCCTTCTTCACTGAGCACTATAATCCGAGCTCTTTGTTCTACCAAATGTGAATGGTGGAAATCTCATTGACTGACTAATTGACATCTGACAAGCAATTGATTTTTGAAATTGAAATATATTTTATTGTGATGTGACTTAGGTTTTTTTTTAAATGACAGCTTATTTGAGATTCAAAATAGTATTATTTAAAATATTATGTCTAATTCAATGATAACAAAGGTTAAAATTGCATAGATCTCCAACCCGTATTGACGCAATTTGTTAATATTTAAAACGACCTAAGTGCTACTTAGTGCGAAACATGAAAACCCTATTGTTTTGACGAATCCAAGCCATTTGTAGGCCAAATGGGTCATGAATCAGTTGGTCGACTGTACATATGGCAAAACTGCTTCTTTCATTCCCAAAATTTTGCACGCTTGCACTATAAAATTACCTTGAATTATATATATATATATATATATATATATTTTTTTAATTTATTTAGGACAAAAAACAGTTACACACAAGGTTACATGCTTTAAGTGTAGAAGTTGTAAAATTACAGAGTGTGAAACCAACGACATTGTCCACAGATTAATAGATTAGTATGTAGCGCTAAGTACTTATAATCTTATTATGTGCAACAATGCTAAATAGTGGGTACATTTAAGTATGTGAAACAGTAGGTGACAGTAGGTGACGTATATATAGATAAACACTATGAAATCTCTCTCCGTCTCGCCTTGCTGATGAAAGTTGTTTATTCCAACTCTATTCATGCTCAACACGAAATCATATATCGAAGATAAACGTCATAAACTAACAAATCACTTTCCACAAACACATAAGTCAAAACAAGCAAAACAACGCTAAAACAAATTGTCGCCTCAACAATAAGAATGTCAGTGTTGTCGCAAACAAAACCGAACAAAAATGGATTGATTTATCGAGTTACCAGCCCCCCTGCCACCCCGAGCCCTAGGGGCCTAGGGGGCCTAGCAATCCGGCTTCCAAAGAATTTACATATCTGTACCGATCAATATGATCAGGTAAATTGCGAAAAAGGAGGATATAGGGATTATTGGGGGTTGAAGTTTGAGGGTGAATTGTTAACGGCGGGTCACAGTGTTGCTGTGTATTATGGAGGTAAGAAAGAAAGAAAGAAAGAAAGAAACATTTATTCACAGACACAGTAGACACACATAAATGACACGAAAAAATACACAGAAACCACACAACATTTGTGTCCCCGCGGCAGTGAAACGGACACTGGCTCAGCATTATGCTGAGGTGTCATTGACACCTACAGCGCTGATTTTCAGCCAGTACCATCGGTGACTCACGGAACACCATACAGTTGCAGAAAAATAAATAAGGTAGACGTAAACTAACGATTTGGAATAGGCAGAAATTGACAGTTGACGGTTGGGTATAAGCGGCGAGACGAGTTACATGTATAATTGAGAGCTGACGGTTGGGTATAGGGGTGAGACGAGTTACATGTATAATTGAGAGCTGACGGTGGGGTATAGGGGGCGAGACGAGTTACATGTATAATTGAGAGCTGACGGTTGGGTATAGGCGGCGAGACGAGTTACATGTATAATTGAGAGCTGACGGTTGGGTATAGGCGGCGAGACGAGTTACATGTATAATTGAGAGCTGACGGTGGGGTATAGGGGGCGAGACGAGTTACATGTATAATTGAGAGCTGACGGTTGGGTATAGGCGGCGAGACGAGTTACATGTATAATTGAGAGCTGACGGTTGGGTATAGGCGGCGAGACGAGTTACATGTATAATTGGGAGCTGACGGTTGGGTATAGGGGGCGAAACGAGTTACATGTGTAATTGAGAGCTGACGGTTGGGTATAGGCGGCGAGACGAGTTACATGTATAATTGGGAGCTGACGGTTGGGTATAGGGGGCGAGACGAGTTACATGTATAATTGAGAGCTGACGGTTGGGTATATGTAGGCGGCGAGACGAGTTACATGTATAATTGAGAGTTGACGGTTGGGTATAGGCGGCGAGACGAGTTACATGTATAATTGAGAGCTGACGGTTGGGTATAGGCGGCGAGACGAGTTACATGTATAATTGACAGCTGACGGTAGGGTATAGGCGGCGAGACGAGTTACATGTATAATTGAGAGCTGACGGTTGGGTATAAATAGGCAGCGAGACGAGTTACATGTATAATTGTTTTTGAGAACATTGGGTAAATCATCATCATCCTCCTAGCATTATACCAGAGGGCCTACTTCGAACATCGAAATCCAAAATTCGTATCGTGCCGTCCCTTTTACTCTTACGGTGTATAACACGAGAGTAAAAGGGACAGCACGATACGAAGTTCGGATTTCGAAGTTCGGAGTAAGCCCTTAGTACAGTTGCATCCTGAAATATGCTCGGGGTCCGCTACCTAATCCTAATATTGACATTGGCACTAGTTTTTACGAAAGCGACTGCCATCTGACTTTCCACACCGAGGGGTAACCAGACCTTACTGGAATTAGGCTTGACAAGTGAGTGGGCATGAGACTGTTAGAAGTTCTCAAGCCGCCCGAAGGAACTTGGCTTAACGACTGCTATCATAGACGCAGCCGGGAGCAACGGCTTAGCGTGCTTTACAAAGCACGGGAGCGCTCAGTTAATAACCACTCAAAGGGGTCACCCATCCAAGAACTGACTCCGGCCCACGTTACGTAACCCGCGTACGCGGTATCCGGGCGCAACAAAGGAAATGTAATAATTTACTATATTGTACATGTAGTTAGTACTCGTGAAACTTAGAAAGTCTGTTTTAAACTACATAAAATGAGTGCGTGTGAGCATATACATATATATACGCCGATGAATGCATATACATACATATATATGTATATCATCATACAACTAACTATTATAAGTGTGTCTACTCGTATGTACCTAACTATAGTAACTTTGGTAACTGCGTATTGTGTAAACCTACCCATCATTCTATGTAAGGGAGCCCCTCCGCCAACAAACTGTCCTGCAGTTTGGCAGAAGAAAAAATTGTTAACAAAGGGTTGTTTCGTAAATAAATTTATTATTATCATTATTAATTATAATTCATAAAATACTAAGTTGTTGTCAGATCCTTATTATATTTTAAAAAATCAACAATGATATAACAATGCAGCTACTAACAGACTACTAGCAGAAGCGACTCAAATATAAGTCAGTTCTAGTGCTGAAGAAGTATTTTTCCAACTTTTCAGAACAATGAACCCATGGCGCAGTTAACGTAGAATATATTAAATCAGTACCTTAACTTTATTGGTTAACAGATAAAGTTCGCCCCAATTAAAAATAGTATCAATATGAGGTATTTAGTATTGAGATCTTTTTTTGCAGTCCAATATTTTATAAAAATGTTATTAGATTTTGAATAATGTACCATAAAAAATTAAGTCAGTATTTGTACGGATTTCTTTAACACTCCTCGATCAGCTCAAATAATCTTAAAAATGGTGCGTGTGAATACTACACTCATGGACAACGAATACGGGTCAGTACAATACAAATACTCTTTATTGCACACCTCAATTAAAGGACATTGTACAGTACAAAAACACAATGAGTAGAGGCAAATAACAGGCGGCCTTATCGCTAAAGAGCTATTTCTTCCAGACTTTCTTATGGTAGCAGAAATGAAATATAATCATAACGATTCATAGCAGGTGGTGCAGAGTTAATACATATGACACTTACTAATAATTACAACAAGATTTAATTAAGGATTTTTTTTCTAAATATTATAATATTTTGTGTTTACTGCGATGCGTTGATTACGTGAAGAAAGTAAGAGAGTGCGACGTATCTTGGATGGTGAAAATGAAAAGTTCTAAAATTATACGTGCTTAATGAAATGAAATAAAAAAAATATTAATAACAATTGTTACAGGTCATTTGTAATTTTTGTAATACAAGTATGCTCTAATTATAAGTAATTAGGTTTAAATAATTTAATTCATTGAAAATCATAAAAAGTTGTAAATATTTCTCTCATTGTTGTAGGTACGTCGCACATCGGTGAAATTTCACATGTCCAATGGCAAGTTAAAAAACTCTACATAGCCATAAAACATATTGTTAAGTAGCCACGTTTTTATTCTGGATTTAAATACGATGATGGAAGGTGCATTTCTAATATTATCAGGCAAACGATTATATATTGAAGGGCCGAGGCTATAGACCGATTTGGCTGACTTCACTAGTTTGTAACGTACCTTCATTATTCGTGTAATGTAAATTTGCAAGTCATTTAAGGACATGATTCGAGGATAGTTGTAGAAGGAACAATATATCGTGACATTGGGGGAAGTAGTCGCATAGACGTTGGTATTGGTCGCGACATATGTGACGCTATATATGAGCTGCTGCTAGTGGAGTATAGATGGAGCTATGGGTATCGTCCGGAACATTTTCTAAAAGTCAATGTACTCGTTATCTATACTGTGTAAACTCGTGATGATTAATGGCGGCTGCTCGCTACTAATGAAAACTGAATACATCTCTGTTTGTAAATTAAGTGCTATTGTAATAAATTATACTTCTGTCATACTAAGTTTTCTTAGAATTATGCGAACAACTTTATTGAAAGTCACGGTCCTGACAAACAATGGTTTTATAATGACAGTTCCTCAGTTGAGCAAATATTTACTTAATTTCATTATATATACAGGGTGTAATAAAACTAATTAGGATTCGTTTAAGGGCATATTTGGTATCGTATTCTGATTAGGGAAAAGTAGAAGATTTTTTTTTTATATAGATAAAAACGTACTGACAACAATACCACTAATTAGAATATAGGTATTATTTTATTAGAGGCCAATTTCTATACAGGTATTAAATAAAACCGGTTTTACAATCCCTATAATCAGATCTAGTATTAAAGTACTACAAAAACATTCTACAATCCAACGTGACATTAATAATGCAATAAAAGATATAATATTGTGGTTGAATAATAATAATTAAGTAATTAATTTCACTAAAACGAATTTAATGCTATTTTATAAACGAGTTAAATTAAAAGACATTAATGTTAATTATGAAGGTAATAAATAATAATATATCATCGGTAGGAGTGACAAAATTCTTTGGCTTAGGGACGATCACAGACCGGTCATCGTCAAATATGGCGCCGGCAGCTGTCATCCCATAGAAACTTGTCAAACTTTCCATACAATCAGATTTTAAAGAACACCGCTTACGATTACAGACAGTTTGGTGCAACCCACCCTTACCTACTGATTGACAGTCAGCTGACATGGAAACACCATGTTAATGACTTATGTAAGTAATAAATTTAATAAGTCTGTTTACGTTTTTTACAAGCTCTACAAAATAAATATTAGAGGACAATCTTACACAAATCGAACTAGCCCCACAATAATCTCAAGAAGGCTTGTGTTATGGGTACTAGACGACGATATATTTAATAGATATAAATACTTAAATACATGAAAAACATCCAAGACTCAGAAACAAATATTCATGCTCATCACACAAATATTTGCCCTGACCGGGATTCGAACCCAGGACCGTCAGCTTCACAGGCAGGTGCACTACCCACTAGGCTAAACCGGTCGTAAAATAGTAAATATTGATGCTTTACGAGTCATGATCATCATGACCGGATCATGGATTTGTTGCATCCTTATTAAGATATGGAGTATTTTTTTGGGGAAAATCAGTTGATAAGGACTCAGTATTTAAACCTCAAAAAGGTGTATTCGAGGCATGTGTGGGGGGTGCGCCAAAGTTCACATAAAATTGCTACTTCGATTATTGGAAGTCCGAAAATGTTTGTTATATAATTTTATGTCATAATGATCATTACTCATAACTTGTTTTTGCGCATAACTATCGTAACACTGAATCATTCATGTTAATAATGTCAATCATAATAAATATCTATAATACTAATGTTAATTTTCATTTATTTTTAAAATATAACGATTTTAAATAATAAAATTTTAAATCATATTTATTTTTTAACAACGACAAATTAGTAATAAAAATTTATATAATATTTATTTTAAACTTTACCTGGTTTTAGTTATAAACTGTCAGGTATCTTCCACACCACATTCAACTTGCTATCAAAATAGAAATACAGTCCCAGAGTCGGGATAGGTACGACGACGAGCGAAGCGAGGAGGAGTGTTAGGTGTCTTTTGTTCCTCAGAGCGGAAAAAGGAGCCCCGCGAAGCGGGGCTCCGTCGACTCCTTAGCGGGCCGAAATCGCTTAATAAGCTAGGTACATGAAAAATAAAAAAATTGCGGGGATAATCGACATAATTGATGATTTATTGACAATCAAATTTACATGTTGTAATTCAGCGCATACATTGACAGCCGATATACAATATAAGTTTATAATTATTAAGTTTATTTTAAAAATCATTATGAGTTGTGATGAATAGTTGGAAATGACATTATGTTGTTAAAAAATCTGCCTAAATATAATTATGAGTAATGATGTTGGTAATACAAATGTATATACAACAAATTTGTAGGCAAAAAAATTATGACAAATGATTACTATGATCAAAAAGCGTTATTATGAAAAATAATATGACAAGTAATGTTATGTGAGCCAATATGGACCCATGTGTGGGTCATACGCGAATTTAAATTCGCATCTTTTCTGTGGACATACCAAAAGTTAATGGCTACACTGCCGTCTCAAGGAGAAAAACCATAAGTGACAAAAAGTAAGTTTCGAGATAAAGCCAAAAAACTTTCGATTTCTTGTAAATTATGCACTTGTGGTTGTCTAAATCGTGATCTACAAAAGATTTAGTACTATATCTCCTAGAGAGAAAGATCACATTTTTTTTCCTGATTACAAGGCTGGTAATAAGTCCATTTTGCAAAAAATGTCACTTATGGTTTTTCTTCTTGAGACGGCAGTACAAAGCATAATTTTGTATTGGACCAGTAACCCGCATAAACAGTGTCTCCGTTTCTATAAATCCCTGTAATAAAAACATAGCTAACATGCACAGAAGCCGTTAACTATTGACCACAGGAAGGACGACTTTTGTTTTTTCAACTAAGTATGACCCGTGTGGATTAAAAATTACAGCTACTTAGTTGTATTCCATATTCTAATCACTCAAAATTTTAACTTTTCCAAGATATATATTTTAGAATCTGCTGTTTTAGTAAAATGTAATCCCAACTTGTTTATTTTATTTGTTTATTTGGATTGCCAACGGTTAATACAATACACATTATTATGACTAAACTAACGGTATCATTTACAATTGATCTCCCACTTACAGGCAACCACAGCCTGCTCATTTACAATGAGAGCTTTCAACTTTAGCTACACATATTACAACTTATTAAATAACTCTTTTTTTTATATATATAAACGCCTTAAGGGAGGCGTACAGCGACATCTACCAGAAAACTCATGCTTCATTAACGGCACTATCGTCTCAAATCATATTGAGAATCGTCAGTTACGACCGCCTGCCTCCCGTACCCCTTTGCCTGTACGCCTCCCTTAAGGCGTTTATATAAAAAATAATAGTTTACGTTAGCAGCGGTACTGCTTAATACGAAGGAACGGTTGATGAATTTGGAACTGGGTAGTGATTGCACCTATAGCTCAGTTGGCTAGAGCGAGCGCGGCCAGTCGCCGCGAGTGCCGGGAAGTCGCAGGTTCGAACCCTGCTCGGTGCCTAAATTTTTAAATTTTCCCTTCATTCTAAATTTATTAAATAACTGTTAAAACTTCACATTTTCTACCTATATGGAAGGTTAGTGGGAAATTGAAAAGGCCGGAAAGTTGAAACCTTAAGGATTGCTCTCTGTGCAAAAGCAAGTTCGCTGAGGGTTCCGATACTGTTTTTGTTATATGAAATCCGGAACATGCTTCGTCAAATTAACTTAACATAAACGACCGCCCCGAATCGTAGATGGCTCGAAAGTTCCCATAACCCCGGCGGCGTTGCCAAGCTGAATGGCCAAAGAGATGTGTTGAGCCAAGAACGATCCGGACCGAGGATCGCAACCCCTCTCCCTCAGCCGTCGACAAATCCCTGACAAAGTCCCTGGTCCCCGCGCCCCACGGCCCCGCCGTCTCCACCGCCACTGGCACGAAGTCGTACATTGGTTCCAAGGCAGAGTACTTCACATGTTTCGCCCGGGCCGCCGACTCTGCTAAATAACTTAACAAAGTAGGTAAACTAAGTGAAATGTAACTGAAGTCGTCAAAAGAAAGTAATTTATTTCTAAATGTGGACTCACTGTCGTGAAAGACGTCTAGCATCGGTAGTGTACTGGCGAGCTTGTTGTACAAGCTAGACAGTCAAGGCAAAGGAGCATGAACCCCAAGATTTGTTCGGCAGCGACGTACATTAAGCAAGGCACATGGGTACAGTAGTACCCAACTGATATGGCTTACCGATGTACCTGCGCAGAAGATGAATTTTTAAAGCACGGGAAATGCTATTGACCAATCGGCACGCTTCACGCACCGCGCTTCTTTTTCCTGTACCGCTATTGGTCCGCAGCTGCCGCCATGTTAGCGCGCGCCGCGTGGCATGTTAGTCAGCCGCCATACTTCTGATCGAGTGCACGCGCATTATGAACAGTGTATTATGAACCTTATAGTAGTGATCTAAGGTTAATTGTAAGTTTTAAGCATTCTTTCGTTAATCTTCGGAGCGATACTTTCTTTTCTGCGCGAACGAAGATTCACGACGAGTCTTATCAGTTGGGTACTACTGTACCGCGGCAGGTGCGATGGCACTCTAAATCCAATTCGTGTAACTAGATCCAAATAATCTATTTTATCATTCAGTAATTTATGTAAAAACATCAAGTCCAACAAACTGCGTCTACTGCATAGGGATTTCAACTCAAATTGCTTAAACCGGGTCTCATATGTTTGGCTGATTATCTTGCTGCGATACGCAACTTATACAATACAGTTGCCAACACGTGAAGGCTCCCCACATGATCACAGTACGTGAAAATATTCATCATCATCATCATCATCATTTCAGCCGAAAGACGTCCACTGCTGAACATAGGCCTCCCCCAAGGCTCGCCATTTAGACCGGTCCTGTGCCGTTCGTTTCCACAGGATTCCCGCGACCTTCACCAGGTCATCACTCCACCTTGTAGCCGGGTCTCTGCCGGGGATTCACTGTCTCACCCCCTGTCGTGAAAATATTACGACACAAAAAATGTAACACTGCTGTTGTAAGGAAAAGTATACTTGGAATGGCAATAAAAATATATAATAAAATTCCAACCAACATAAAGGACTTGCCAGTTGGATTATTTAAGAAAATGTTGACTCTATTTTTAATTGACAAATGTTACTACAATATTCCACAATTTTTAAACGACATAGATATATAATTTAAATTAATTGTAATTGTTACCCATATTTAGTTTTGACATTGACGACCGCTTTAGCCTAGTTGGTAGTAACCTTGCCTTCGATGCTGGAGGTCCCGGGTTCGAATCCCGGTCAGGGCATTTATTTGTGTGATGAACACGAATATTTGTTCCTGAGTCTTGGATGTTCTCTATGTATTTAAGTATATATTTATCTATATAAGTATGTATATCGTCGCCTAGTACCCATAGTACAAGCTTTGCTTAGTTTGGGACTAGGTTGATTTGTGTAAGATTGTCCACAAATATTTATTTATTTATTTTTTTTTTTATTTATTAATATTATAACTATTGACATTATTGTATTTCTATGTTGACGTTATTTTAAAATTATTTTGTTTTCATTATCTATACATGAAAAAGGAAATACAATAACAAAAAAAAAACAAAATATTTGTACACCAGCCGGCAAAACATAGTGTTCGCAACATCCTTTAGTCTTAAGATCTTTAAATTGTACCTATGTTAAATAAATAAATGAATACTGAATCTGATTCCAAAGCTATCACACACAGCTTCCAATATGCGGAGATCAAAACGAACTTTGAAGGCTCTCTGAAATAAACACAGACTTATATGTTGATAGACGGCGCATGTTGTACCTGGGTCATTGTCAGTTGTAAAAACAAAAGTTGTCCACCCGGTTGTCAATAGTTAACGGCTTATGTAAATATAAGTTATGTTTTTATTACATGGAATTATATAGTTACGGAAACACGCTTTATGCGGGTTACTAGACCAATCCAAAATTAATCTTTGTAGCCCTTAACTTTTGATATGTCCACCGAAAAGACGCAAACCTAAATCTGACAATGACCGACCTATAGCGGAATGTATGAAACCCATAACTCAATAAACATTATTGTATTTTACCCAGGTAATTCTTCGCTAAAATATATTCATGTTTATTGAGTTATGGGTTTCAAACACTCATTAACAGACTTTTAATTTTTACGCACTTTTATTTCACTTATAATTCAAATCCTTTCGTTTCCGTTTTAATATTTAAAATTGTGCATACCAGTAGAGCAAATGGTACAAGATATGATAATAATACAGATGTAAATAAAACGAGCTAATAACCGGCCATTGTATTTATTATACATGAATAATGTATATTTAATTATATATATTTAGCGTGCACAAGTCATTTACTGAAATCGCAAAGCGTTTGGTTGACGTAACTGGTGAGGATAGAGCTGGCGACTTCCTCGCACAACGTACCAGCATTGCGATACAGCGAGAAAATGCCGCCAGCATCCTCGTTACAATGCTCCAAGGACCTGTTTTAAATGAATTTACTTGTAATATTGTTTAAGCTATTGTTATTTAACTATTATTACCGCCCCTTAAAGTTTGTGTTATAGTTTAATATGTATTTTGCATAACATTAAATGAACGAATGCAATATTACACCTGCTAGTAAAAACTTGATGAGCTTTAATTGAATTGGAATTCATTTGCGTGATCTGCTGAAGGTACGTCTGTGGCTGAAAAGTTAGGAATGCGTCAACAACTGACTGAGAGATATTTCTGCACCTAGGCAGATAAAACGGTCCTGCGGCGAATCAAGTAACTTTATGGACTGGTAGATAGATTTTACTGTCAAGTTTGAAGTATAAATATCCTGCAGCTTGAATATGTCATGCTCGCCTAAAGGTTTTTGCTTACGGTGGCATCGTTGATTGGGTCGCAACCTTCTCTAATGGTCGAGGGAGGCGATGGCTGAGATACGCGTCATACTCGTGAACGGGTGCTGTTTGTGGGGTCCGGTCTGTTCATGTTTGCAAGGAATAGTAACTTCGTACTAGTGTTCAGTGGAATTGACATGATGAGAGACTTCGCTCTGTTCTCATTTGATTTTATTTTTAGACTGACGCTCAGAGACCTTATACATCTCTGAGGATATTTATTTACTATATTTTTTTTATTTTCATGTTGACTTTTAGAGATATGTCTCAGAACACTTTATTATGATTAGTGTAGTACATACCTTACCTTTTATCTTGACGCTTAGAGACCTTATACATATCTAACAAATCTGGATTGTTATAATTTTCTTAATCTTAGTTTTGACACGTAACACTAAATTGAATTAATGATACTTTGATTATTGTATTATTTTTATTTGATATATATAGATTTTGACTTGTAAAAGTGCCCTTGAGGCCTATTTGCGGAATAAATATTTTGATTTTGATAAATGTATGAGTGGTGACATGATAAGCTTCTAAAATAAAAGAATAGCAATTGAATCATAGCGCGATTAACGAAATTTATGCGGACGAAGTCACGAGGAAAAGCTAAATTATTATATATGTCAATTTAAGTGAGTAAGGTTGCTAACTAATTTTAAATCGTAACATATCCTAATAAATAGTTAAACCTAATAACCTGACAATTAAAATTTTACATTAATTAAAATCTACCTAACGGTAGTACGAAAGTGACGTGATTACTCCGCCTGTACTCAACATGCACTAAAAAAATCACGTTTGTTATATGGGAACACCTCAAATACATATATGTGATAATCCACATCGAAAGGGACCTTATGGCGGCAGGCGCTTACGTTACACCTATTCACTATTGTATTGGAACAGCGGCAATAAAGGCGTAAGTGCCGGCCGCCATAAGGTTCCTTTCAATATGGATTATCACATATTTTTTTTTAGCATTTTTTGTTATAGCGGCAACAGAAATTCATTTATCTGTGAAAATTTCAATTTTTTTTTGTTTTCTAGCAGCAAACGCTCTGAACACCGTGTCGTGTTTTACAGTTACCTGAAACAGTACCGTTTAGTTTTTTCATGAGTGTACTGAAACTCTTCATTTTACTAAAATCACATTTTTTTCCTAAATTGAATATTATAAAATCTTATACATCCACTCAACGGTCTCTGCAGCCGTGCTGCATACATTTTTAACCAAGTCGCAGATAAATGAAAACGCTGGAAATTACGTGCTGGTCTATTTCACATGACGTATGACGAATTATTTGTTATTATAAAAACACCAGGGCTTATCTACTTTTTTAGTGTCTTTTTATAGGGGGCGAGAGACATCATCCTGTTGTGGATTCGTTTTTATTATCAGTGACCTAGAGACCATATACATCTCTAACAATATTAAATTAATTTTAATTTTGACGCTCAGAGACCATGTACATCTCTGGGATATTATACTAATTTCATTATACTCCTTGTTTAAACTTGAGACCTTATACATCTCTAACTTTACTGATGTTGTAATATTTGTAATAGATAACCTTGCAAGTTTATCTTCACTGTATGACATTAATTTTTTTATAATTATAAACTAGAAATTATTATTCCTTCTTGAACTGTAAATTAATATTTTGACATGAAAAATGTATTACTTATTATAGTCAGACTGTCTTAAATTGTAAATTAATATTATAACATGTAAAAGTGCCCTTGTGGCCTATTTGAAGAATAAATGTTTGTATTTGTATTTCATGTACATAATTTTAAGACACTTTTTTAATGCAGATTTTGGAATACTTGGCCCTCACTTCATATTTTTGTACTGTTACTTAGAAAGAGGTTTAACTGCAGTATCACTTCCGATAGTTTTGGTAATTAACGAACCACAGCTAATATCCATAAATCGAGTAACTTAGTGGTCCTTCGATGTATCACCATTTGTATGAAAAAATAGTTTTTATCACTGTAGTGTTACCCACTTTTTACAGCAATATAATAATATTTAAGTATTTTTATCTGCAAAATCATTTTACAAGATTCAGGTACTATTTCAAAGTCAAAGTCAAAGTCAAAGTCAAAAAATATTTATTCCGTTGACATACATTACGCACTAGAATACGTCTTATTTCTAGATTTACAATCTTTCAATGTAAGAAAATCGTACATCGTTACGTATGTATAATATACATTATTTGTATAACTTAATTATAATTTAAATTGTGTGTCATAAAAATCTTTTAAATTGTACAGAGCATTTTCGGTCAAAGTTATTTTAAGGTAAAGTTTATATTTAATGTCATTTAATATGGTAACAGAGTCAGGTAGATGATTATACAATTTAATGCTCTGATATATGAAACATTTTTTACATTTCGCTAAGCGTACTTTCGGTAGGCAGAGTTTATGTCTATTTCTTGTAGGATATTTATGAATATCGAATATATTTCGAAATCCTATTTTTGTACACGAATTAAATACATATCATAGATTTTTTTTTAATAGAAAACTGGTCATGAAAACCCAATAGCGAATGGGTTAACTACCCATCTGTAACGTGTATATCTAAATGTCAATAAGGTTCCGTACACGAAGGGTCCAAACGGAACCAAATTGCTGGCGCTGACACGCGTCCGTCGATCAGAAAATTTTGTTCCGAGGAATTTTTTAACTTCCTATTGACATATGAACTTGTAATTTGGTGAAAATGATTAAATTTGCTATCGTGTGACACACTGCTTTTCACACCACGTATGAGGCCCGCTACTAAAGTTAATTAAATAGATAATAGATAGATATTTTTTTGGACAATCTTACACAACTCAACCTAGTCCCAAACTAAGCAAAGCTTATACTATGGGTACCAAGTGACGATATACATACTTATAAAGATAAATAGATACTTAAATACATAGAAAACATCCAAGACTCAGGAACAAATATTCGTGTTCATCACACAAATACATGCCCTGACCGGGATTCGAACCCGGGACCTCCAGCTTCTAAGGCAGGGTCACTACCAACTAGGCTAAAGCGGTCATTATAATGTAAAATATCCATATATTTTACAACCTATGCTAAGCATAAATGTATTCTTTGCCGGAAAGCCTTTAAAATTAATAGTAGATTGTGTCTCAAGGGAACAAAATGAAATATTTACGGTGAGGACGGTATATTGAATCCTGAGTGAAGCGAAAGATTCTACAATAAAATCCTGAGCGTAGCGAGGGATTCTAAAGTAGAATCTTGAACCTAGTGAGGGATTCAAGTGTTTACGCCCAAGACGGAAATAATTTTGCTACCGTGTGACACATACTGCCTATAAGGCCCGCTGAAAACATGAAATGTCTTACAAATGATTTTACTACAGTGTCACATACTGCTTTTCACACCTTCTATGAGGAAAAGAGTGATTGTTGCCCTCAAATGAGGGAAGAAAAGTACATCTTTGATCCCTCATTCGAAGGCAACAATAGCTCTTTTCTGAATAGCAGGTATGAAAATAATATTTCGTATATGAGTTTTATGAAAGCACAGTTGTACGATCCGGGATTCGAAGCCACGCCGTCCAGACTGAAAGCTGCGTGCCTTACACTGTAGACAACTAAATGTCAAAACAGTATATGTCAAGTGAAATAGACCTCAACGAGGTTAGAGTGGAAATCCCGACCCGGATGTGCGCAAAATTATCATTTTATACAACGAAAAGGTTTCATAATTACAGCACGGAGTTGTGGATTTGTTTTCATTCGAAAAATAATAAATACAATTTCATTTAGTTTTGAAATACCTCACTAGACTTTAAACATAATCAGCGGTAAATTACTATAATGTATGAAACTGACATGTTGAACATTTTACTTTAACATAAATACACTAGTGGATCTGTGAGCTGAAGACCTCGTGAGTGAGTTTTTTTATCATTTCAAAAATCTGACGTTATAAAAAATATCAATTAAGAATATCGAACCTGCTAACCAAATTTCACGGGAAGCGGTTGAAAAATGCGACCTGTAGAGGAGAACAAACCGAAATTCGGACGCAGAAACTTACAAAATTTTTGTACCACATATGCAGAAGTAGCTTAATACGTGAAAATATCTTAAGTCTAATGCATGCTGTTATTTTAACAATCGAAAATGCATCAAATTCTTAAATTAGCACAAGTATCTCAAAAACATCTATTTATTAGATTTACCAGTAACTGTTACACTGAAAGTAACAATTAACGTAACTTAACAGTTTAAACTAGATCTAAGTATACAATAGAAGTCGGTAAATATTCCATTCGAATAACAAAAAGTAGTTAAACAGAAATTCAAACAAGAAATATATTTAGCAAAAAGATACATCGTGAATGTGAAACTATACCTACGTCTGCAAATTATTAATACTTACTTTACTTTATAGCCTATTGGCTGTCCCACTGCTGGGCAAAGGCCTCTACCCATGTTTTCCAGGTCTCCCTATTGAGCGCTTCTTCCTCCCAATTGCTAGCAAATGCATCCAGATCATCCCGCCATCTCCGTCTGGGCCTGTCCCGTCTGCGTTGGTCAATCAATCGGTTAAAAACTCAGGTGATGACAAATTATTAATAATATCTCTTTATTATTTTAGTAAGAAACTACGAGCTATATATGGACCCGATTCAAACTTAAAAACCCATTGAAAACATTGAATGCTAACAAAAATAAACACATTTTAACTGGATGCAACTGAGAGCCTACTCCGATCGTCGAAACCCGAACTTCGTATCGTGCCGTCTCTTTCACTCTCGTGTTATATATTATATGAGTGAAAGGTATGGCACGATACGAAATTCGGATTTCGAAGTTCGTAGTAGCCTCTCTGGATATACGTTGAAGCGACTATAATTTCCGCATTCAACCGGCAAAGCACGGTAATGCCTCTTTGAATCAATTTAAATATCATATACTTACATTTAAAACCTCATATAATCCCTTTCAACTTATTCGAAATTTAAATCGTATGATACAGTTCGTAGAGTTGTCTTTACAAGGAGTGTTTGGAAATTATATGAGACAAGTTTTACACCATTGCATTTATTTTCAGTGATTGCGTCTAGGCTTTTCGCAAAACGACGTAGTTTTATGTTTCTTGCAAGTATGTACCATGTTACACTTTAATATTTTTCTTCAGTATTTGTAAATATTACAATACAATATTCATAACTACTATTAAAATTACGAGATATGATCATCTGAGAGAGATCGTTGTTTAGCAGCGAGACCGCCTGTCGTCTAGAGTATTTGTAAATATTACAATACAATATTCATAACTACTATTAAAATTACGAGATATGATCGTCTGAGAGAGATCCCTGTTTAGCGGTGAGACCGCCTGTCGTCTGGAGAACTTGTAAATATTACAATACAATATTCATACATACTGTTAATTTGAATGTGTGTATTTTCTTTTCTGTACCTACTACTTTTGTCGACCAAGAAATAATATTTAAGTCACCTGCGGGGTAATCATGTAATTATTGTACTACCGTTATTTTTGTTCTTTATTTAAAGAGTTTAGTCACAATGACGATGTCACTCTATAGTACAACTTACTAACTATTGTTGCCAAATTTTAATTGACAACTCATACATTTAAACTTCAAAATTGTCAGTAAAATCTATCTACCGTTAGTACATTAAGTTACGTGATTCGCCTGCTGGTCATAAAGCGACAATTATCGCACGCTGCGCGCGGAAAATATCACTTCTTGGCCAGGACGAGTAAATTTGGTAAGTATAAAATTTTAGATCGCCCTTGCCTTCAGCTCGGGGGTCAGATAGCTGCGATCTGAGAGATTCTTTGTTTTACCTAGGTAAGTAAGGTAATATTTATTTTATAGTATTATAATTTCTATTCAGTGGTCATTATCTGAGCGCTTCCGTACGTTGATCCCGGCTGCTGTCTATATAGCAGTCTTTAAGCCGAGTTAGAGGCCTGCGGGCGGCTTGAGAACTTCTAACAGTCAAGTTGCCCACTCACTTGATAAGCCTAATTCCAATAAAGTCTGGTTTCCCCTCCAGTTGGAAGGCCAGGTGGCAGTCACCTCATAACGCAACTTTTTAGTTTTTGTTTATTTTTTATTTTGCTGTGTTAATTGTTGTTTTTGTCTCAAATAAATATTTCTTGACGATGTACCTTTTGACAATGTATCTTAATCCTGTTATTTATCCGCAAAGAACCTTGTCTAACATGATTCATACTCAAAAGCTAAACCAAGTTCACTCAAAGAGATGCCTCGTTTGTCATCCTCGATTTATAGCATTAACTTCTGATTCTATAATAATTACATCCACGCTGGCAATAAATCACGGAATGTCTTCCAAAGTTCACATGGAAGAAAATTGAGCTGTAAATCCCAAAGTGGCACGAAATCATTTATTATTTTACTGAACTTTACTGACGCACTCCTCTGTACAATCGGGGAATTTGAATAGTTTGCAGTGGCAGTTTTGAACGCTATTTATGTTATAATAGAGTCCAAAAGTGACAAACGTTTAAATTCCTCAACTATACTATCAGCATCACAATTAACAACTGATTAGTGGTAGGCCTTATTTCGTGGCAATAAGATTCAAGAATGGACAGGTTACTGTTATCCTGATAGACATATTTATATCCAGGTATCAAGTAAATGAATTAACAAAATAAAAGTTACAATTTCTTTTTAGGCACACATTTACGAGTATAGTCACATTTACAAGTATAAATATACGTATACTTTCCCTTTATATAAATAGATGAGTATGGTAGGAGGTTATGTATGTATTCGTAAGATTATTATATAACACTTATACATAACAGTTTAAACTGGCGTTCCTTTATCTATTATAAGCAAAAAAAAAATTTGGAATTACACGGTAAGTGTAGACGCAGTGCGTCGAATTTCGCTCACACATACTTACCTATTTATTCGCTAACGCCACCGAGACAATTTACTTTTACAAGATAGAAAAATGTAGTTCTAATAGATGGGGTTAATAGTAAGGACTGTGTTGACTAAATTGAAATTAAAGCTTAGACTAAGTCATTATTATAAGAATGACCACTTTTTCCAAATTGACCAAACTATACTATTCAAGAGCAAATAAAATGGGTAAATTATCATCATCAGCCTGTGTCAGTCCACGGCTTGACATAGGCCTCTCCCATGGCACGCCACTGAGCTCGGTCTTCAGCTCTTCTCCTCCAATCCCTGCCCACTGCCTTACGAATATCATCGCCCCACCTAGTTACAGGGCATCCTACACTACGTTTGCCGACACGCGGTCTCCACTGAAGAACCAGTCTGCCCCGACGGCCATATATGTGACCTGCCCAATGCCCACAATATCCTAATCTGCCAATGTGTACAATAAGTACCAATATTTCTTACAAATTGACTTTTAATTGTTCCGGAGTGTACAGTGAATCGACACTAGTTTTACTTCTCAAATTGTAATTTAAAAAGTGCCTCCACCGCTAATTTGTGAGCCTCGCCGTGGCTCGAGTCGCCGCTGATTGCGTCTACCGGGGCCTGCTGATTCGATGCTCCGATTCTTTCTTTTTTTTACTAGCCTGTTTGAGTGTCCCACTGCTGGGCAAAGGTCTCCCCTCTCTTCCTCCATTCGTCCCTATTGTTAGTTTGTTCCGCCAAGTTAAAGAAAAAGCGTCCAGGTCGTCCTGCCATCTCCTTTTTGGTTTGCCTCTGTTCCGGTAGCCATCTTGTGGGAGCCTGACTCTTTCTTATTACATTTTTTAATACCAGTATGTCAAGTTACAAGAAAACGTACGCACATATGACAGACGTTGTGACACATGTCGCTATAGGATGCGCAGCAGTGCGCTAGTGTCACAGTTCTCGTTTGTGGGACAAGAGGTCGAACCAAGCGTTATCGTGTTGTGTCACACCTTCACCCAATGACTTCCTCCAAAGGTCTGCAGCATGCATCTTCCAGTTTGCGGGGCTGATCTTGAAGGACTGCGTGTCACGTTTTGCGCAGTCTTTAAAACGTAACATAAAATTATACCGTAAATATAACCGATAAAATTATGGCATAAAAAACTACCTTGAGCTCATAATGAAAAGACATTTACCTAATGTCCTTCAGCCTACAGGCTAATATTATTAAAGTATTAAATTTAGGTACCGCCTGAAACCCAAACCACTTAAGACATAAAATGTACATTACATTTAGCCTTAAGAAATGAATTACAAATGTCAATTTGCCCAAATTAATTCATTAAGTATGAATTCTGCCAACAACTACTTCGATGTTGCCTTATAAGGGAGTCTATCAGTCTTAACGTATTCGATTCAAGTGAGATGTCAATTTATCACGCAGAAAGAGAGCGCATCGTAAATATTAGATGACTTGAGGAGAGGAGGGGAGAGAGCTGTCAATAACGTGTGAAGTATTCATCGAGTCAGTAGGTCATTCTACTTTTTCATGACCAGTTTTCTATTGCAAAAAGAAATCTATGATATGTATTGAACTATTGTACACGAATAGGATTTCGAAATAGTACCTGAACCTAATAAAAGGAATTTATAGGTAAAAATACTTAAATATTAACATATTGCTGTAAAAGGTGGGTAACACATTGGTAAAAACCATTATTTCATACAAATGGTGAGATATCCAAAGTCCACTGAGTTACTCGATTATGGATATCAGCTGTGGTTCGTTAATTACCAAAACTATCGGAAATGATACTGCAATGCCAAGTTGCCCACTCCCTTGACAAGCGTAATTCGAATAAGGTCTGGTTTTCCCTCGGGTTGGAAGGTCAGATGGCAGTCGCTTCCGTAAAAACTAGTGCCTACGCTAACTCTTGCGATTAGGTAGCAGCGGGCCCCGGGCATCCTTCAGGTCGCAACTATACCGGTATAACGCTTGGATGATGATGATGACGTAGCCCTCAATCATAAGAACCTTCGAGACGACCTTAAAGACGTGAGTGGCCCGTTTATTATTATAATATCTTTGAAACTCACGGGAATTTCATATTCAAACCAATACTCTCAGTCAAATAGACCCCTGGAACAAAGACTTCGTATTATATGCCCCCAAGCGTTACACTCTAAAACTAACTTTGAACTCTATTCCCAAGCGTGAAAGGCTGATGTTGTTTGGTAAAGTTTAATAACTATAGGCATGGAAGATTCAATTTTGATTTAGCTGAAGCGTTAATATCAAAGTTGGGGAAGTTAAACGTATGGGGCCGAGTGTATCGACGCCGCATCAAGCGAATGTGCAAAGTTTAAATTTTTATTCCAAAGAAAGAGCATGCAGAAAAATTGAGGTTGCTGATACACATTATTGACGACCGGTTTAGCCTAGTGGGTAAGTGCACCTGCCTGTGAAGCTGACGGTCCTGGGTTCGAATCCCGGTCAGGGCAAATATTTGTGTGATGAGCATGAATATTTGTTTCTGAGTCTTGGATGTTTTCTATGTATTTAAGTATTTATATCTACTAAATATATCGTCGTCTAGTACCCATAACACAAGCCTTCTTGAGCTTACTGTGAGGCTAGTTCGATTTGTGTAAGATTGTCCCCTAATATTTATTTTATTTATTTATTTATTTATTAGCAACCTCAATATTATTTTTAGTAGGTTCTATATACTGTCTCTCATGCATCACCTACCATGAATCATAATGCTTGATTTGATTTCCGCTACCCTAAGATTGTCTGGAAGAGATCGCTCTTTAGCGATAAGACCGCCTGTTGTTGCCTCTACTCATTGTGTTTTTGTACTGTACACTGTTATATGTCCTTTAATTTAGGTGTGCAATAAAGAGTATTTGTTTTGTATTGTATTGTATTGTAATTTGGGATAATTTAAGGCAAGTAGAGGCAAACAACAGGCGGTCTTATCGCTAAAGAGCTTTCTTTCAGACAACTTTAGGGTAGCGGAAATGAAATCTAATCATATCGATTCATAACAGGTGGTGCAGAGTTAATACAAATTATTCATGATTGTCCATTTTTTTTTAGAATTCTATTCACATTGACAATTTGACATGTACTTTTTTTAATAATTTGTACACCTGCTCGCTCAGGCTAGATACACTGTACCATGTAATTTTAAGTATTAACTTTGTATACTGTATCTAAGCAAATAAAAGTTACTGATTCCTGATGACAGCGCCTCATATAAATTAATGTAAGACTAATAATTAATTCTGTTTTAATGTACCTAACTCATATTACATTACAACATTACTGAAATGTACATGACTTATACAATTGAATAAATAAATAAAAAATAGCAATAAAATTCTATTGCGATGAACGAGTTCTACGCAGATGCAGTCGCGGGAAAAAGCTTGTATGAAATAATACCCTAACATTAATTAAGAAATTATTTTGTGTCTGATTCACATTTTTTCAGTGTATAAACAGTCCCAAAAATGACCCAAATCCATTGAAACAGATTGAGATTATCCGCCATTTCAAACATCCCTTAATCAGAATAAATGTTGTTTAAAACATATCCAAAAAAGGTTCAAAGAGAAGGAAACAAAATGAAGGGCGCCGGAGAAAACTCTCATTTCTAGAGTTCAAAGAAGTTGTTAATAAAATTAATTCGGTCCGTCGTTTAAGGCATTTCTCTATCAGTGCGAGTATAACCGGCCATTTCCTTAACTACGTTATCTGTGGTACGAATTGCGGGAGGTAGCGGGCGCGGGTGTATGAGCGGTAGCGATTCTTGTGACTACTATGGGAATTTCACACATTTATCAATTGTGTTCCAAAAATATGGTGATTTGTGCGTCGCATTCTCTCTTTCTTAGATTTGCGTTAAGGAGAAGGCACCAAGACGAGACACAATCGTTATAATACGTTTGAAAAGAGTTTCGGGATCGAAACCCAGAAGAGTAAATTGAATAACTTTGTCGTTCATAGATAACATTGGCTTTTTTTTTATTATGCTATTCGGCTCAGTTTTTCAAGAGAACAAATTTAATGTTTGCATCGGGAAAACTACAATTAAAACGCCTTCAAAATTGCGAGACCTAAGTGGCAGTGGGCAGGGCACATTGCTCGCAGAACTGACGGTCGATGGGGCCAGAAACTGCTTGAGTGGCGTCCACGCACCGGAAGACGAGCTGTCGGTAGGCCTCCGACAAGGTGGAGTGATGACCTGGAAAAGGTCGTGGGAATCCGGTGGAAACGAACGGCACAGGACTGGTCTAAATGGCGAGCCTTGGGGGAGGCCTATGTTCAGCAGTGGACGTATTTCGGCTGAAATGATGAAAAGTAAAAATAAGGTTCAAACTCAAATCGTCCTTTGTGACCGCAAAAACGGCTCCTACTTTATTGACGCAGCATTCTTACGACACAACGAATAATATGTACCTTCGAATATCTACGAAATAACTGTTGAGCGGGAAACTAACGAATTGTTATTTTAATCCTGAAATAATGCGTTCAGATACATAGTTGTCTTATCTTTTAATAGTATAACAAATCGGATTCTACTAACAGTTAAATTATATATGTATAATATATCTTAGGTTAGCTAAAAAATCCTTTACAGGGATAAGCTCGCCTTCATACATATATTTCAACTGTTCTTGTATTGTGTGTTGTTTTCACTAATGCGCAATATATAATTTTACAATACATACATGTAGGATTGCGTGAAAAGGAACGTATGGATAACGTATTGTGAGTGAATGAGATAGCATGCAGATGGAGTGAACGAGTGTGAAAGAGAACGAATGACTGTTAGATACTAGGGCTTGCTATTGGAGAATCTAGATCGGAGCTGTAACGAGAAGACGCGCTGTTACATTATTTTCTTCTATTTGTTTGAATATACGGTTTTTCATTTTAAAAGTGGTTTCTACTACCGCCCCATCCCACATACATATTTTATAAGCTGGGATGTCTCAGTCTTTTTATGGTATTTGTTAACGCCAACTCTTTAACTTACAGCATTAATGTACATGTATTCATTATTTAGTCGCATTACAAAAATCATACCAACAAGACGTGTTTTCGTTCCTTATACAATAATGAACCTTACTGCACTCAACATATGCCCGGCCGGCCCGCCGCTCTTCACTTGTTGTACAATCCGGTTCGAAGGACCATATGTTGAGTGCAGTAAGGTTCATTATTGTATAAGGAACGAAAACACGTCTTGTTGGTATGATTTTTGTAATGCGACTAAATAATGAATACATGCACATTAATGCTGTAAGTTAAAGAGTTGGCGTTAACAGTATTTCATAATTTTTGGTAGTTAAATCTTGTCACTTGCACCACACTCGTACTAAGAGAGTGATAGGGGCAAGTTATTTCATTTAGGAGTCCGCTCTGTCTCAACAAGAACTACTTCGGAGACGCAGTCGTAGCCCGTAGCGTTTCTCGTAGCACTCGTAGCGGTCGTATCGTAGCAGATTTAATCACGTAGTGCATCGAATTATGTAGGAACGAGATAAAATTAAAACATTATGTGCATGCAAGTTTCATATTACATTGCTGGTTTTTATAGACCCGTTTAACTTATAACCGCAAGGTATACGAAATCTATATCTACAGAGCGTCCCACGGCTATGCCACATGGAGGGAAAGTACTTTGAATATTGTAAATGGAACATTTTAATGAAAAAGGACATTATTTGAATTTAAAAAACAATTTAAACTGCATTCACAGATATTTAAATAATTTTATGGTTGAACCGGGAATCGAACCCGTTACACGAGAAGAATAATTGCCCTGTAGCTTTATCATACCGATCGAAAAACTTCATCATAAGGATTATTTTTTGCTAAGACACTATGTTATGTCAGAAATAAAAGGAAGACCATGAATTTTAACATTTTTAATACAAAATTTATCAATTTATCACGTGTAACAGGTTCGATTCCCAGTTCAACCATAAAATTATTTATATATCTGGCAATGCAGTTTAAATTGTTTTTTAAATTAAAATAGTGTCTTCTTTCAGTAAAATTTTCCATCTACAATATTCAAGGTATTTTCCCTCCATGTGGCATAGCCGTGGGACGCCCTGTATTGCTGGTTTTCATAGAACCGTTTAACTCATAACCGCAATGTATACGTAATCGATCTTAAACTGGGCTGAAGATTCATAGGGTCTGTTTAAAAAAACGTATTGAATTGTTAATATGTTTTTATATAATTTAAAAGTAATATTATCTCTTTTTGCGGGTCGTTGAAAACGTAAGCATTCTATGAAATGTGTTATTCGATGAATATATTTTTAATTTACATTGCCACCAACATAATTTTTACACCTTGTTTTTTTAAAGATTATAAATTAGGTAAACACAGAAGCAGTGGTCATAAACACTCATATTTCGCACAAAAGATCAGAATAATTCCTCAATCAAAATCAAAATCAAACATATATTCTGCAAATAGGCCACAATGGCACTTTTACATGTCAAAATATCAATTTACAATTTAATAAAGTCTGACTATAACATGTAATACATTTTTCATGTCAAAATATTAATTTACAGTTCAAGAAGGTATGATAATTTCGAGTTTACAATTATAACAAAATTAATTTCATACGGTGAAGATAAACTTGCAAAGTTATCTATTACAAATATTACAACATCAGTAAAGTTAGAATAAGGTCTCAAGATTAAACAAGGAGTATAATGAAATCAATATAATATCCCAGAGATGTACATGGTCTCTGAGCGTCAAAATTAAAATTAATTTAATATTGTTAGAGATGTATATGGTCTCTAAGTCACTGATAATAAAAACGAATCCACAACAGGATGATGTATCTCGTCAATCCCCTATAAAAAGACACTAGTATTAACGTAGTCACTATGTCCTAGCAAGCATGAACAGACCGGACTCCACAAACAGCACCTGATCACGAGTATGACGCGTATCTCAGCCATCGCATATTCGCAAGAAAGATCAGAATAATTACTTTTGTAAAACCCGAACCGACTACTTACAATCTCTGCCTCTTTCTTGCCTTAATCGGTAGGATTATATCAATAATCTTATTGCCACACAAAGGAGCGCTCGTGGCCCAGCGGCGCCCGCGTACCGCGTGCGGTATGCGAGGTTAAGCAACGTCGGCCCAGGTCAGTTATTGGATGGGTGACCACTTTGAGTGGTTATTAACTGAGCACTACTGTGCTTTGGAAGGCACGTTAAGTCGTTGAGCCCGGCTGCTGTCTATGATAGCATTCGTTAAGCCAAGTTAGAGGCCATCGGGCGGCTTGAGAACTTCTAACAGTCAAGTTGCCCACTCCTTGACAAGCCCAATTCCAATAAGGTCCGGTTTCCCCTCGGGTTGGAAGGTCAGATGGCAGTCGCTTCCGTAAAATCTAGTGCCTACGCCAAATCATGAGATTAGGTAGCGGACCCCGGGCATCCTTAAGGATGCAACTGTATTGGGATAACGCTAGGATGATGATGAGAAGATCGAAAGCAATACTATACCTACTTAGGCTCGGTTTTATAAAGATCCGTTAGAACTTATGTCGCTTTGTTATGTCAAAAAATGTACTGAGTTACTGAAATTTGATCGGACATTTGGTCTAACGGATGTTTATAAAACCCGGCCTTAATATTAAACAGTTAATTAAAAAAGTAACCGTAACTGTTACAGTATCTGTGGGCTAGCAACTTACCACTATAATGTCAGCAAAGGCATTTTCAATGAAGGGTCCTTTTCAGTTAAAAACGCCCATCTATTCACGTTATTTTCTGTTTGAATTGACACGTATCTTGACATTTACTCAATGTTACTATCTAGAACAGGACTATTGCGATCTTATGTCACAAACTTCAAATGTAGTTTTTGGATGTTTCATTAAGAAATATCGTTTCAAATGTCACTCCAAATCGACCATTTTCAAGCTAAAAACTTGTTTTTTCCGCTTAAATTATTTAATATTAGAATTACGATTTGAAACGGGATATTTAGCATGTATATTTGTATTTTTGAGTTCTCGATATTTCGGCACTGTTGCTGTTGTTGGCAGTGCCGAAATATCGGGAACTCAAAAATACAAATATACATGGTAAATATCCCGTTTTAAATCGTAATTCTAATGTAAATGACCATGTAAGCTTGAAATCTTATAAATTGTTTAACAGTAACATAGCCATTTTTTGATTTTATTGTATGTAGGAGACGCAATAAAATCAAAAAATGGCTATGTTACTATCTACAACTTTGATAAAATTATCGTAGCCTTTAATAACTTAATTGTTATTATTGGTATTATTTCGGGTCGGCAACGCGCGAGTAACGCCTCTGGTGTTGCAAGCGTCTATAGGCGACGGTAACCAATTACCATCAGGTGGGCTGTCAGCTTGTTTGCCACCGACGTGGTATAAAAAAAACTTTTGTCATAATTTGAAATCCTCGAAAAACACCCGAATGACCTGGCGGCTAACCTATCACAACTCAGTTATCGCAAACGACTGAAACGCTATGACGTACAAAACCTGGATAACAGATTCCAAAACTAAAGAGGTGGCTTCTACTGAGAAGCTTTCTCCGCACATCAAACACAGCATGCACAACACATCGGCTAAAAGTCAAGTCGACTGATCGCAGATTCACATAGGAAAATAATAATAATAATTTCTGTGTGCGTCCCATGACACGGGCAGGGACAGCATCCGCTCGGTGTATCCCTTGCATTTCATTAAAGTGTCAAAAGGGCCTCTACGTGTTGGCTATGTGGTACTCGTTTGGTACTTCGGTGCCTCGGTACTTCGGCTCCGCGCACGCCTCCCAAAGGTCCGGGATACCATTGTCCCGTGAACGGGAAAGACATACAAATAATAATTTTAAAACAAAACATTTTGAAACTTATAAGGCCTCTTAAAATACATTTCTTTACAACTCGTCTCGTCATTAGATGTTCAATATTTTCCTCAGATTTCATTTACAAGACCCCTCTAGTTGGTAATAAGACCCGCCTTGATCACGGCTGCGAGGTCCGAATACGGAACCTTTGTTTAGATAAACTCGTTATTTCACCCTTGCTTCATATTTCTTTTTTGTGATGGTGCAAGTGTTAAGACTGGGGAGATTGCTTATTTATGAATAGAAAGAAAGAAAGAAAGAAAAAACATTTATTCGTGGCACAAACACAGTACAAATTAACATAACACCAAAATACAAAAAATAGCCACGAAATGACCCCAAATCAGCATAGTGCTAGCGCTGGTCTTCCTTTGGGACCACGAGAAGCCACGAAAGACAAAAAACACTAAAGTCACAAAACGAATAATAATAAAAAAAATTAAAAAATAATGTAAATATATAATTTATTAGAAACATAATACAATATATGAAGAAACAATAAAATAAAAACTTAACGTAAACAGTAAAACTTAAAGATAAAAAAATTGACCCTGGTAGGGTGCCCAGAAGGCTGGCTGCATTGCCATGCTGTCTGGCAATACTTATTCTTTGTCCGACATATTGGCCAGCCCCATGGTCACCAGTGGTCTCTATTAGGCGCGCCGACAAATCTTTGTATAGTCGACGCGCACTTGGTCCCCATGGTCCCAGGGTTTCGACCCCAAACGCCTCAAATAAATATCCGCTCCCTAGGGACGCATACTTGCTGCGTTTGAGGTCTTCGGCAGAAGATGCAACAGAGCCGGCATTGATACTATGTGTTATCTAACACTTGAAAACAAATAATTTATTACACAAAAAAAAACAAAGTTATTACATACCGTTAAAATTCACAATGGTTTTTCTATTTTCTACAAAGTTTTTTTTTTAATCTCCAGTGGCACCAGATCAAAAATCTGTAAACGGTCTGCTAGGCTATATTCGTTTGAATATTAAACAAATAAATAAATTAAGTAAACAAATGTCAAGTTAAGACTATTTACATAACTATCTGGATTAAGGATTTAAGTATTTTTTTAATATTTTAGAATTTGGGTGACAATTATTGTACTTAAACGCAACATTTCACCAGCCAGTGTATGGGAAAAGAGTAAATTGCTATTTTAGAATTGAATTTGTCATTATGACATACCTGAAATTATACTGAAATAACCTTTTTTTAAAGTATTTCTTGACAAATAACGTGCATTGACGAAAATCAATATACTTTGTGACAGTATTGATATTAAAGATACTGAATTTGTGAAAGCGTAGTATCGAGCATTATTCAAGGAATTATAAAACCATTTTATATATACCGTGCCTTTGGCAAACGAACGCATTACTTATTTGCATTGCAACTACTCCGGTTACCAGGAGCCACTGAAAATCAGCGCCACGACTTAATGCCTAATAGCTTATTTCGTGGCACCAAGCTGAGTGGCGACCATTTTAGCATATATTAGTTGTATTTTAATTTTCCTTTGTTTTATTATTATATTAATATTGTATATGCTAAATAAACATGTTTTCTTTCTTCTTTATTTTGCATTGATAATTTACTTACAGAGCCCCTGCCATTTAAAGTCCGCGCCCTCTTCCGCTACCTCCTGTGGCTTGGGCCACTAGCCCCACGTCTCAGTGTCGATGAGTTCTCCCATTTTTATTTGTTTCCTCTAAGCAAATGGTATTATATCGAGAGTTAATTCCACCGCCAGATGGCGTGTTCCGGATTCCCAAATCTGATTTAACGAGTTGATCTCCATGATCTCTGAGGGGCTTTTCCGAACTTCGTATAGTGCCGTCCCTTTCACTCATACAGTGTATAACACGAGAGCGAAAAGGACGACACGATACGAAGTTCGATGTACAGGCTGATTTCGTGGAAATGAGTTCGTCGGCGGGCTATTGATATTCGAGGTGCGAATTATTTTGTAGAAAAGTTAACGTATTTTTCGTTTTGTTGGCAGGTGTCTTTTATGAAGTTCGCAACAAATTGAAACTCTGTGTTAGAGAATTTTAAATGCGAGATTGAGATGGGTTTGTATTTACTTTACGGCCCTCAATTTGAAAAAATAGAAAGACATTTATTTGTCAAAAATCTTCAATTTTGAGGAACGACAATGACGGGGAATAAAATATATGGTTTGCCTAAAGCAGATACCTTAAACTATGGACACTTGCTATCCATTGAACCTAAAAGCGTGTCGTTTCTTTATTAATTAAATATTTTGCTGTAGACGAAGAAACAAATGCAGTTCTCTATCAACACAGCTGGATGATACTCATCGTTAAATTTAATTGATGTCCTTACCGGTCCGAACGTTAAATGAAAGTTAAGGAAATCAGAGTGCAATTTAAACTTATTGTTGACTCCAGTTTACTCTATACCTGGATCCCTAACTGTTAAAATAGTTAAAGTCAGAAACAATCACTCACGAGTCGTTAACAATCCGGGCCCGGTAAGGACAAATTAAGAAAATGAATTGGAATGAGGGTCGCCCTGCCCATTCTCGGTAACTCTGGCTTTTAAATTATTTATAATATCATCACTGCATCGCATACAAACTATTTCTCTAATATTGGTACTTAATTATGATTTACGTTTTTAGGGTTCCGTAGCCAAATAAAACGGAACCCTTATAGATTCGTAATGTCTGTCCGTCCGACCGTCCGAATCACAGCCGATTTACGAAGGTGTATTCTATAAAATTCAAGTAAATATAAAATTAGGGAGGGGGGGCACTCCATATATGTACCAGGTGGATAAGAGAAAAATTCAACGCACATTGTCGTGTGGGTTATCCATCGATATGCCTTCAAAAATAATATGGAGGTTCCTAACAAACTTTTATATATTATAGTTGTTATATATTTATTTGGTTTTGGTTTTAGCTATAAGTTTCATTATTGAAAAGTTTTAGTACACTGTGTAAGTTTGTCTATCTCATTCTCCCACTATACACTCAATCCCTCAAAGGTTAGCTGGAAGAGATCCCTCATAGGGATAAGTTCGCCTTTGTACTCTAATCTTATGTAACATGTATATTGTTTTAACCTGTTATTGTGTACAATAAAGTGCTTACATACATACATACATACATACTTTTAATATTACATTTCAAAATCATAAATAGTGTGTCCGCCACGCACGGCCGGTTTTTTCTATTAGTTTACTTTGAAGTTCATCTTATGTCTGCAACCGATCTAAGAACTATCTCAAATCCTCGAACTCCGAGTCGTTATCGGGCCCCTTTAACATAACTTTATGTTATCTGCCAACTTGCGTCCCGACTCATTCAATTTCATACTAACGAACCCTAAACGACTCCTCACTAAAAGTCTCGTAAGCGACATACATTTTAATGTTTTCTTCTAATTGTTGGTAATAACAATATAATGTAAATTGATTATTAATTGCTGTATTGTAATATTATAAATACACAAAAGAAATCAAAATCCAATGAAAGATAAACACGGTAGATAACAGGCGGGATAAAAAGTAGAAACAGGCATATAAGATCGTGTTAAGCCAATTCAACTCTTATTTTTCTATTGGAAACGTGACATTTTGTATGTGTCTCAAATAGTTCGAGTTTTCGGTGGAAAATACTTATGCCATTCTGTTAAAAATAATTAACGCCGGATAGCATGAAGTTTTTGACGTTTCGAGGTTATGTTTATCAAATCTTAATTCAAATTTCATCTTATTTTCCCCTCTTTTGAGAAAAGCACTATATCAGCCTCGGCCGGAATGGCAATTGAAGGCTTCGTATTATAATTAATTCGAACGTTGACAACTTCGAGAAGCCAGTACGGTTACCAGTTTTGAAATAATAATGTACTATTAAAGTATAGAAGTAAGTGAATGTCACGCCTTTGCCAGACAGAGAATGAATGACTTTGGCAATGGTTACCCTGAACCAAAGGAATTTAGAGTACTCCCGCTGAACTCCATCATTCGGTTTGTGGAAATGCTGGAGAGCAGCTTGGAGTAGGCATAAAGGCCCTCCTTTATGCCTACTCCAAGCTGCTCTCCAGCATTATATAGCCCCCTGGCAATTACACAAAAAATTCCACTGGGTCGAAGTGCATCCGCTAGGGCCCTCATCTAAATAAGATAAGATAAGATAAGTAAAACTAAGGCCATATTAAAACGCTTAAAAGAAACTGACATGACGTCACGAGCGGAGCGGCCCGTAAAGGATGATTCTCATCGTTAAAATTAATTGATGTCATTACCAGTCCGAACGTTAAGTGAAAGTTAAGGAAATCAGAGTGCAATTTAAACTTACTGTTGACTCCAGTTTACTCTATACCTGGATCACAAACTGTTAAAATAGTTAAAGTCAGAAATAATCACTCACGAGTCGTTAACAATCCGGACCCGGTAAGGACAAATTAAGAAAATGTTTTTGGAATGAGAATCACCCTAGCATTCGGACCGTTAATTTTTAAACATCACCGACTTTTCCGATTAGCTACCGGCAAATAAAGCAAGACGGGAACACTATACTCGCATTTAACAATATATTATACCTATATCGTTGTATAGAAGTATGATCCTTACTTCTTATGCGATTAAAGATGACATCTTAATGACTATTTTCATAACTATGACATTAGATGTTGACGTTAAATTTTCCTCTTGACATTCAGATTTTATTCTAGAAACTGTCTAGATTATACTATTTTTCATGTTTTTATTTTACATATTCACGATCTTTTTGTGAATTTATTATACTCTCTTTTGACATACATTACAGTAATTCATGCCTTTTTTAAAATTTCATATGCATCAGTAAATTGATCTGAATAATTAGATTCAATTTATGTAATATATAACTGACGATTCAAAAGTGCTTGTTGCTAGGCCTATTTGAATAAAGAATATTGCTGTTGTTTGCCTCTTCTCATCGTGTTTTTGTACTGTACTGTATCCTTTGATTGAGGTGTGCAATAAAGAGTATTTGTATTGTATTGTAATATTTTGAGTTTGAGTTTGATGTTCGTTTCATATAAATAAATCACACTATCATGCAACTTATAATCATTTAATAATTTAATCAGCATTTATTATATCCATAGTATTTTCATATAGCTTTAACATAGATAGTTTTGCCTTCACATGGACCCTGATAGCGCCCAGAAATAATAAGTCTTAGAACTAAATTAATTAATTAGTAGTATGTACTGCTAACTCGTTCCTAACATGTACCTACGTAGACACGTTAGGCACGAGTTAGTAATTAAGAAATAAATAATAAAAATTGAGTTGTATGTCAAACAGTAAGAATTATATGATCTTATATGACGACGAAGTTATACGATGCATTTAAGTTGAATTTAGATTAAAATTTGTCCACATACAATATTCACAGCATTTACAAGTACTCGACACATGAGATCCAGTATAAAAGTGACAGAGTACACATATAGTTACAACGAATATTAGGGTCAAGAGATATTGGGCGGAAATAGATTGATCGAGAGTGGTTGAAAATAGAATAGCAGGTACCTACGCATGACACCTTCGAGTGATTTGTGGGATAGCTCCCTCGAAGGGACAAGTTGTATTGTTTGAGTTTCAAATCGATTCTTACACTACATCTGCAGCTTCATTTCAACGTATTTTCATTTGACTAGTGAAGGCGAAAAAGTCGTTTTTGGGAAATTGTATAAAATTCTACAATATAATTCCAAGACACATTACTGAACTTACGGATTCTAAATTTAAGTCTGTCGTGAAACAGACACTTATTTCAAAAGCATATTATATGATAAACGATTATATCATGGATATGGATGTTTGGCAGTGATAGCGTAGGTACGAAAGCATTTTTGTCGAGGCTGAAGCAGAGACCTTCGTTTCACTCGGTCAATTATGACAAAAGTAAATTAATAAATATGCTCAAAATCTTAAAAATATACACAAATTAATTATTAGATAGATTAATTACACTTAGAAAGTTCAGAAAATGATGTATTTTTTTTATTGGCTATGAGTAAATTAAAAACCACCATCAGGATTCTTATGTTTTAATAAGCAAAAAATTGTATGATAACAATGCACCTAAATGAATTTTTGTACCTAAAAAATTTCAAGACCAAAACAGTAATTTATTCGTTTTTCCATACAATGGTAGTACGGGCGCATAGTATATGACGTCACATACTATGCTTAATTTGTATGGGAGGAGCAGGGCCTTCTTTTTCATGTTGTTTAACAAGTTTTATCTATTTTCGGGTATATTTATGAAAACGAAACAGTTAAGATTCGATCCGGATTTTAATTCACTTTAGGTCGGCGGCAAAGTCTAGAAAATGAAAAAAAAACCATAATATTATCATACCATAATGTCATATTTTTGATTTCCCACCAAAAAAAATCCTAATTGAAAACGAAAACATTCAAGCTGATAAATGATTATATTACTTAAATAAAATTATTTTTTAGTGTTCATGAAAAAAAATTTTAGGTACGTTGATTCTTTTAAAAATCCACTGAGAAGTTATATAATATAACATTACTGAGAAAATTGCGTAGGTAAGTTGCACTATTACTGAAGCAAAATATGGCGCATAATAGTCTGAAAAATACTTACTTTCTATTTTGAAATGAGTCATAGAAAAAGTATTGTATGCAACGGTGTATAACTGGTATAAAAAGGCTCGTGGTGTCTTTACTTGCGATGTTTGCCAAGGCTCACATCGCAACCCATACCACTCCCTTTCTTATACACCAGTTGCATAATACACTATTAATCAAAATCAAAATCAAAACATTTATTCTGCAAATAGGCCTCAAGGGCACTTTTACAAGTCAAAATCTATCTATATCAAATAAAAATAATACAATAATCTAAGTGTCATTAATTAAATGTATTGTTACACGTCAAAAATAAAACTAAGAAACTAATAATCGAGATTTGTTAGAGGTGTTTAAGGTCTCTAAGTGTCAAGATAAAAGGTAATAAGGTAGGTACACTTATCATAATAAAATATTGTGAGATATATCTCTAAGCTTTTTTTGAAAATAATGATATCTAATAAGTAAATATTCTCAGAGATGTATACGTATATAATCTATAATTTAAGTAAATTTCATCATAAACGTATAATATTTTCCTCTCCTTCGTGTAAATGAATAAATATTAGAGGACAATCTTACACAAATCGAACTAGCCCCACAGTAAGCTCAAGAAGGCTTGTGTTATGGGTACTAGACGACGATATATTTTATTGATATAAATACTTAAATACATAGAAAACATCCGATTTGACGACCGGTTTAGCCTAGTGGGTAGTGCACCTGCCTGTGAAGCTGACGGTCCTGGGTTCGAATCCCGGTCAGGGCAAATATTTGTGTGATGAGCATGAATATTTGTTTCTGAGTCTTGGATGTTTTCTATGTATTTAAGTATTTATATCTATTAAATATATCGTCGTCTAGTACCCATAACACAAGCCTTCTTGAGCTTACTGTGGGACTAGTTCGATTTGTGTAAGATTGTCCTCTAATATTTATTTATTTTATTTATCCAAGATTCAGAAACAAATATTCATGCACATCACACAAATATTTGCCCTGACCCGAATTCGAACCCAGAACCGTTAGCTTCACAAGCAGGTGCACTACCCACTAGGCTAAACCGATCGTAAATAAACAAATCTTCAATTCTCCGATATATTCAATAATTGAATAGAACTCTGTAGTTGCTAAATGGCTCAGATGTCTACCATTTCACACTCCCCAAACCCCAATCTGTAAGACCACGCTCCTGCATTTTTAAACAGCGCCATTTTTCCCATTACCCACCCGCTAAATACCCGGTCTAATTGAATAACCGTGTCGGCCCGGATGATGCCGGATACCCGGGTTTTAAATTTATTTAGACCGGATGTGATCGAAGTTGAAATCGGTGATTGATTCGGGTACTTTATTTGGGAAAGAATGGTTGATAATTTATCTGTAAAAGGTTTTAGATTGTTTTTGGGATGAAAATTATTAAATCGAAGCGTTTTAAATGAATATTATTCACTGTTGTACATTAAAAGGGAACGTTGGCGTAGAAATTTATGATACCGAAAATTGTTTCGATACCCAGTATATTTTTTATTTATGCGTTACGTTTAATTGATATTTTTTCGTAATGCATAAATAAAAAATATACTTAAGAACTTGTACTACAGACTGTAATAGTATTTTTTTTTTACGAAGGAACGGTTGATGAATTTAGAACTGGGTAGCGATTGCACCTATAGCTCAGTTGGCTAGAGCGACTGGCCGCGAGTGCCGGGAGGTCGCAGGTTCGAATCCTGCTCGGTGCCTAATTTTTTCAATTTTTCCTTTATTCTAAATTTTGTAATAGTATTATTATACTAATAAAAAAAAACATAAATATTAAATGTAATATTATTGACCACAATGTACCTTTTTATTAACTTTATTTAAGTTTTTAAATATTATTTATGATTTACTTTAAATAAATATAAGCAGCAGATTGGCAGATGAGAAAAAAATATATTTATGTAAAATTTACTTGTAATAAATTAATTAATTTAAAAATATGTATATAATTAATTGATTCTAATGTATTGTAATTGATGTCAATGACATTTTTTTAAACTACGCCGGTGGCAAACAAGCGTACGGTCCACCTGATGGTAAGCGGCCACCGCAGCCTATAGACGACATTGCCGACCCTTTATAAAATTTGAGGTTGCACTGTATTGACAGCAGAAGGAACACATTTAGGTCCCTCGCTCTCAACACAGTGCATCCTCGGGAGCTCTGGCAACCTTGCTCACCTCCAGGAACACAACACTACATACTTGTATAGTAAATAATGTTATTATGGCTGTGGTCTTCTGCAAGGCGGCGGGTGCGGCTATTTCTTAACTTTTAATGATTCATTGAAAACTGAGTCTTAAAAATTGGCGTAAACAAATACGAAAAAATGTAACAGAAAGAAATAAACAAACAGGTAATTTATTTTATTGTTGGCCATGTCCAAATATACGATGCACGCCATGCCAAACATGTCATTTAGTACTCAATACGAACTATGAGGGTGTCACATAACTTTCGGGCTGAACACAGCATTACTAAAAATAACTCAACATAAACTGCGAATGACCCACATGTTTCGTTTAAATTATGTTTGTAAATGAACCGCTCTCGTGTTCAGAGTAGTGTCTGACTGAGACATGTTATTTTGCCGAAACCGAAACCGAAACCGAAGGATCAGAGTTGGCTCTAGTTTCGGCCGAAACTAAAATTTTATAGATGTATTACATTTAAAAAAGAAAAACAGGCGATACACCGGACGTGGGTTTTAGAAGAAGCATTTCGAGCTACTTTTGCCCCTCAATAACTTCTTCAATATGTATGCACTCGTAAGTCAAAAACCTTTTTGACTTGCACTGACACAAGCAAATTCGCGATTCCTGTAAAACCGTCTTCTAATTACCGAATCCTAAATTTCAATAATTAACTTCTTAAATAAGTTTTAGAGTAGTGAAGCTGCTAAAAAAAATACAAAAAAGGAAAAAATTTAAAAAGTTTGGCTCCGAGCAGGATTCGAACCTGCAACATTCTGGCATTTGCTGCCAATCGCTCTAGCCACTGAGATACCGGAGCAACATCGGCCCCCAAATTCCTCAACCAGTTTCCTCTTACAACGCCTTAGAGCGACATCTAGAAGACTCTGGCTTTCTTAAAGGCACCAACGTCTCAAATTACGTTGAAAAATCGCCAGTAACACAATTTTATTATTTTATTTGAAATTTGTAAAAACCTCTTACGCACTTAAAACCACTGTTTTTTACTAACTGACAGCCTTACTCATCAAAATGTTTTAACTAAATTCAGATGAGCAGCAAAAAATATAATAAAAGCAATTAAGGAATTGACGAATAAAGTTATACGTGACTGGTTCTAAGGAGCTTTGAAAGAACTTGGTTTCCAGTTCGATCTTACCTATTTATTTTTATTTATTTAATATGTTTCTGTGAGATATAGAAATATAAAATACTTGGCTACAATAAGATGCATTGTTATGTTGGCGGAGTTGAGCGAGCTACGCCATTGCCGGCTGTGCTGAGTGCATCCGATGTTAGCCAAACGCGATCCGGAAGTAAGAAAGAAAGAAAAGAAAGAAAGAAAAAGAAAGAAAGCATTTATTCACTGCACGAAAAGACACATTACAAACAGAATAGACTCACTACATTGACATATTATTATACAGTGCGTCTTCGCGGCAGTGAATCGGTTGCTGTCTCAGCATTGTGCCGAGGTGTCAGACACCTACAGCGCTGGTTTTCAGACAGCACCGTACTTGATCCACGGAACGCAACACAACTATACAGGAAAGGTATAATGACGTACAATGTTGAAAGTTTCGGCGCGGTCGAAAGGTTCGGCAGATTTTTGGTCGAAACATGATTTACGGGCCGAAACCGGCCGAAACCGAAACCGAAACCGAAATTTCGGTCGGCCACTAGTTCAGAGTAGAGTAATTCCCTAATTGCAGCGGCTGTTTAACAACTCTGTTTTAGTTTTACTGCAATTTTAAAAACTCGTCGCAACGATGCGGCAGTTTGGAAGTTTTGCAATTAAAATTGAGAATTATAATGTTTGCGTTTATTTCGTTTGATATTAACTTTTATCTTTGCTTTGAAACCGGATTTTTATATTTTAGTTCGATGAAAAGAGATTTATGAAGTTTTAAAACCATCCACATTACAATTTTTTTTATAAATATTTGTGGACAATCTTACACAAATCGACCTAGTCCCAAACTAAGCAAAGCTTGTTCTGTTGGTGCTAAGCGAAGATATACAGACTGATATGGATATTATAGTTAGACATACAAGAAAGGAAAAATATTGTCAGAAATACAGTAATTAAAGTGAAGAATATTTTATTTATTATTGTTTCCTCGTTTCAAAGAACGCGATATTTCTCGTTGCACGACCATAAAAAGCCATGATTGAGTTGGCTTTGGATCCAAAGATAAGGCGCAGGTACTAGTTTTATACAAGCAACAACCATCAGACCTTCCAAACCTTGATGGAAAATTAAACCTTTTTGAGGCTAGATCGGTTTGCTATGTTTTCCTTCAAATCGTAGATTAAGTTAATAAGAAGGCCATCCTACTTTTTCACGTACCTAATTTCTGGTCATTTTTTTTAAATGCAGATTTTGGAATACTTGGCTCTCAATTTATACTTTTGTATTGTTATTTAGAAAGAAGTTTAATTGCAGTATCACTTCCGACAGTTTTGGTAATTAACGAACCACAGCTAATATCCATAAATCGAGTAACTCAGTGGTCCTTGTATGTCTCACAATTTGTATGAAAAAACGGTTTTTACAACTGTGGATAACACACCTTTTACAGCAATATGTTAATATTTTGGTATTTTTACCTATAAATTCCTTTTATTAGGTTCAGGTAGTATTTCGTAATCCCATTTTTACCCACGACGGAACGGAGAAGGTATATGCCTTTAGGCTGAGAGGTTGTTTGTTTGTGTGTGCACATCAATATCTTCGAAACGGTTTGACCGATTTAGAAACGGTTCTCTGCAATAGGTCTGTAGTTTAGTCGGGCCGAATTTTTTGTACTATGAAATGAACTGTCGCTAGCGGTATTTCCGGACCGATATGACCTTCAAACCTTCAAGAAAAGAGCGTATTCCCTTCTGAAAGGCCGGCAACGCACTTGCGACTCCTCTGGTGTTGCAGGTGATTGTGGGCGACGGTAATTGCTTACCATCAGGCGATCCGTCTGCTTGTTTGCCCCCTATAACATAAAAAAAACACTAATTCAATACGTATCATAGATTATGTAATAGAAAACTGGTTATGAAAATTTAGAATAAAGGAAATATTGAAAAAATTTAGGCACCGAGCAGGATTCGAACCTGCGACCTCTCGCGGCCAGAAGCAGCAGCGCTACGGTGGCAAAAACGGTTGATGAATTTGGGACTGGGTGGCGATTGCACCTATAGCTCAGTTGGCTAGAGCGACTGGCCGCGAGTGCCGGGAGGTCGCTGGTTTGAATCCTGCTTGGTGCCTAAATTTTTAAATTTTTCCTTTATTCTAAATTTGAGTATGGGATGGCGCATCGCAACTGACGATTCTCAATATGATTTGAGACGTTAGTGCCGTTAATGAAGCATGAGTGATGACCGGTTTAGCCTTGTGGGTAGTGCACCTGCCTGTGAAGCTGACGGTCCTGGGTTCGAATCCCGGTCAGGGCAAATTTTTGTGTGATGAGCATGAATATTTGTTTCTGAGTCTTGGATGTTTTCTATGTATTTAAATATTTATATCTATTAAATATATCGTCGTCTAGTACCCATAACACAAGCCTTCTTGAGCTTACTGTCGGGCTAGTTCGATTTGTGTAAGATTGTCCTCTAATATTTATTTATTTATTTATTTATTTTATTTATGAGTCTTCTGGTAGATGTCGCTATACGCCTCCCTTAAGGCGTTTGTATAAAATATGGTCATGAAAAATTAGAATGACCCAAGACATAAAGACACAAGTTTTAATATATTCGTAATCCGCGATTGACAAAGTCGAGCAAGGCGCTGGGATTAAGTAAGCGCGGAAATAAAGAGTGAAGGAGGGCCGAGAGGAAATCGCTGCAGCCTTATCTTCGCCATTGCTAGTTCAATGACCCGGCTTAAGGCGCGGGCCAGTGCCTCACACAATTCTTTCTGACGGATGAAAATGAACGTAGTCCGCTTTTTGTCCGATTTGTGCTGCGACGTGAACAAAATCGTAGGACGTAACGGACTACGTCTGAAAATTAGTGTTTTCACTCAAAATATTTTTATATTATTTGGAATTCTTTGTGGCTTCCAATTCAGAATCATTAGTACTCTTGATAAAGTAAAAAAGGTCTCAAGTTTTTATTCCACGGCTGGATTTTTTTTCGTACATTGTTTAATTATGTATGGACCGTCACACACTTAGTGGGAACGAAAAAATGTATATGTCAAATATTAGCTGAAACTGAAGGAGCCTGGAGATTGGCCTGCCCAGATAAAGACCTACCATCTAAACAACATATACAAAAAATGTGGGATGAACCCGTCTGCCGCCAGGTCCAAGACTGGCTACTTAATTCCGCCACCACCAGCATGGAAAAAGCCCGTCTCCTGGCTTCTTACCAACATGAGTCAGGTTTCTGGCTACATACATACCCCTCTGTACAATGCGGCACTCTTTTAGATAACAACTCCCTTAGGCTGGCTGTCGGCCTCCGTTTAGGCGCCGACATAGTTGTTCCTCATCGCTGCCCCTGTGGTGCCGAGGTAGACCGTCTGGGCCACCATAGCTTCTCCTGCCGTAGGAGCGCCGGCCGCCTGTCTCGCCACGCCAGCCTCAACGACACAATCCGTCGGGCTCTTGCCAGCGTCAATGCGCCAGCTGTACTAGAACCACCTGGCTTGGCTCGTGACGATGGCAAGAGGCTCGACGGAATTACCTTAATTCCTTGGCAAATGGGGCGACCGCTTATTTGAGATGCCACCTGTGTGGATACACTGGCACCGTCATTTGCCAGCCACTTCGTTGAGAGCCGGCGGGGCGGCGGCAACAGTTGAAGCCTTAAAGCGCCGCAAATATGTTGATCTGTCAAACAATACAAACATATTTGCGGCATTTGCTGTCGAAACCCTAGGGCCATGGAATCCGGACGCCCACAATTTAATAAAAAATATAAATAAAAGACTACGGGAGTCCAACGCAGATCGCAGGGCTGGCTCATTCCTCTGCCAAAGGATAGGCATTGCCATCCAGCGGGGGAATGTAGCCAGTAGCCAGCCTTGTGGGCAGCTTGCCACAGGGGATAGATTTGGGGGATCTTTATTACGTTTACATTTAGTAATAGGTTAGTTTTAATGTTATTTTTTATTTTTCAATTTATTGTCATTGGCCAGCCATTTAATTTTTATAAAAAAATGACAAATTGGTGTTTACATTTCCGAATTTATATATTTACATCCCAATCCCAGTGCGTATATGCACATTTAGATACGTACATTTAATTATTGATTGTAATAGAGACTTAACATTTAACAACAGAAAATAATTATGTAGCACACTATCTTAAAAGAAACAGTTCAAGTCAAAACCGTCCCCACCTTTTTTAAATATTTTTTCACATTTCATGCTCGAAAAGTGTATCATATTAGACTTGTCAAGCGGGGCTAAGGTAAAACATTTAACCCCTAGGGAAAATATGAATACATATTTATGATTTACAAAACATTTGAATTTGACCAATCAAAATACTTCACCTATTAAATCAACCAATCACAGGACACTAACTCTTTAAAAAATATTTGGTATTGAGTATTACTCGTAACCAACAATACAGCTTTACTAAAATCGACCAATCAGGAAACAGAATTAATTTCTCTAAAGAGTCTAAAGACTAAGTTTGTAGTAGTCCCTATTTCACAATAATTGAAAAAGTGATTAAATCGTTCGAGCAACGCTTTGAAGCGCTCAATGGAAGGTCAGTTAGCTTTTATCGCGCGTGAATGTTGCGCGCGAACCGCGGTGTCTATGTTTTGTGTGTCAAATCATTTCAGAAAAAAAAATGCTGCCAAGATATACATGTTCGCTGTGGAATTTATTGTTAATTGGTTACCTTTGTTTATTTATTTTCTCGCAATCGAAGTGAAAAGTAGAGTAGTATAACTCTGGTCTAAAAGCCATGTTACCCCTCGAACTATTTTCCCTCACTTCGTCCGGGAAAATAACTATCTAGTGGCAATATGGCTCATTTTATCTGTCATGTATTTAAGCATGTTACTTAAACCCCAAAACAACTGAGACCTTGTTAGTTAAATTCATCATCATTCGCTTGCCCTTTTCCCATTTATTTGGGGTCGGCGCAGCATGTCTTTTTCTTCCATACATCTCTGTCATTCGTCATCTCTTCATTCACATCCTTCTTATTTATATCATCTCTCACACAATTCATCCACCTTTTTTTTGGCCTACCTCGTTTCTTGCATCCATCCACATTCATATCTAATACTCTTCTTGTTACATGGCTTTCATCCCTCCTCATGACATGCCCGTACCACGCAAGGCGATTGGCTCTTAGTTTTTCGGCGATGGATGCTACTTTCATACTTCCCCTTATATACTCATTTCTTATCCGGTCCATTCTCGTCACTCCGCACATCCATCTCAACATCCTCATTTCTGTAAATACATCCTCGTTTCATCCGTCATCTTTGCGGCCCAGCATTCCGACCCATACATGACGACAGGTCTTATTACGGTCTTATATATTTTACTTTTCAATTTAAGGGGCATTCGGGCATCACAAATTGTGTTAGTTACATTCTAACTAAAAAATACCCCCCTTAAGAATACAAGTCGCAGGTCAGATGCTAAGAAAAAATACCAGTTTGTGTGTCAGTCGGCTCAGCTATTGCCCTGAAGAGGGTATTTAGACGGAATCTATGCGTCGAAACCGCAGGCTGTTTCGTAATCTCACCCTAATGGCCGCGGCTGCCGAACCCCTGCCAGCCGGCTGTAGGGGTCAATAAGACTCAGGAGTATTAAGAAAAACACTGACTTACGACAAATATCACGATTTATTTCCTTGGTGTACTTCTACAGACTCAACTTAATGCTAGCGCTCGTAACAGAATGCCCTCCCTGCCCAGACATCGGCTTTATGTTCTCGTATCCCCACCCAAAACGGGTAGGGAGTCAAGATCAAACGTCCGAGCTGGAATTACAATATTATTGCTTACCCTCATCTTTAAACAAATTATTTACAAATTACCCTACATTTTACAAAATCATCACAGGAGATACGGAATTTAATCTCAGTTATCGCACCTGCTATTCAGAAAAGAGTCATTGTTGCCTTTAAATGAGGGATCAAAGTCGTATTTTTCTTCCCTTATTTGAGAGCAATACTGACTCGCGTCACGTGACTTCTTTGGAGTTGCGGGCATCTATAGGCTGCGGTGGCCGCTTACCATCAGGTGGACCGTACGCTTGTTTGCCACCGGCATTGTGTAAAAAGTAATAGCTAATTAGTAATTGTTAATTGTCTACTATGATGGCGTGTCAGATTTATTATTATTTTTAATTCGAATAATTTGATCAAGCTGCATCGAAACGGTTATCTTTTAAAAAATCGTCAATAGAATAATGGCATTTTTAAATTAATGTATATTTTACTTTCCTTATTAGTCTAGCATTGTTTTCTTGTTTCAAAATATTCTGCGGTATTTCGTTATATATTTTGGCAATCTACTATGTGGGCCATTTTAAAAAATATTTAATCTAGATTATGAAATTGCTAATAAATTGTTTGATCTCGTGTTATGAATATTACACTAGTCTTTTATTTGGGCGAAAAGATGGATATTTTCTGAACAAATATGACTGACTCTAAGATACATAGTGTCATAGTAATAAGCACATTTTTGGATAAAATGGCTGATTGTCCAGTTTCTTTCGGCGTTTCTTCTCGGCAGTGGTCTTTTGAGAAACGCTAATGATTTTTGACTTGTAAAAGTGCCATTACGGCCTACTTGCAGAATAAAGTTCATTTATTTCATTGATTACAAACCCAGTGGTACATACGTGCCATGGTTTAAACCAATGCCCTACATGAAATGTCGTGTGCCTCACGACTCGGCTACAGTGGCTTCAAGTGAGTCGAAATTTGCATCAGCTAATGCAATTTAGTACTACTGAATAAAATCGCCAAGTTTAATGAAACTGCCTTTTGTTGATCTTCCTCACTCTTGAGACTTTGTTTGTGTTCGCTGCGTTTTGCGTATGCATATCCAGAATAACAAGACCCGTACCCCGTATGTGTCTCTATGGAAGCTAGGGTTCAAACTATTGTGGGTGGTTAGCAGAACAATGAAGACACGGTCTGTGACTTCATGTGGTGTTTTTATGCTAATGTACTAGTATCAGACTGTTCCTTTTGTTTTATTATCATTACCGTGCGTTCGATGGAATGGCAATGAGTGATTAATATTGACAATATTTTCAGTAATATTCATCAGTAATATTTATTATTAAAAATGTCATGTATTGAGGAAGTGTTGCGTTAGTAAACCACGCTCTTACCTAAATTATTTTTTTTTTCTATGGGACAGCTCGTCTAAGTCAGTCAACTGTCCATACAAAGACCAAAAATTTATTGCGTAAAAACAAAATCTTATACTTTTTCCTAATCAGAACACGATACCGAATATGCCCTTAAACGGATCCTTATTATTTTTGTTACACCCTATATAGTTAAGTTTAGATTATAAGACAATGAATTTACGCATATTATCACTGACTAGCTTATCCCTAAGTAACATGAAATTTCTCAATAAGTAAATAAAATGCCTCTGAAAATAATCAGTAATCAAAAATATCCTTCCAAGTAAGTTTCGGCTTGGTACTTGGAAGGCAGTTGGTTTAATTCCGCAGGCGGCAAGCGTGCCGGCTTTGATATGCTAAGCAGCTAAGATGTGTTTTACTCCGTTTTTATAAGCCCGAGTCGGGAATAACAAAAACACCATATAAATTCCGTTTGAGTAGTCGATTTACTGAAGGCCAGATAACATTGCTCTCATATGATTTCGTGGAATTTTTACTATGTTGTCTTGCTTCGCCAATGTTAGCATAACGTGCCAAAGCCGACCCTGAGCCATTTTAGGATACATCGAGAAAAGAGGCTAAGAACATGATCCATAACTGTCATTGAATGTTTAGTGTTATTGACTGAATTCGCAGAATGTGGTGGTAGAAACCATATTAGGATGACATATTACAATAGTAAAGGGATAAACCGATTGACAGCTCTGTAAGCTTATAAATAAAGTGACAATAACCAAAATTAAAAGCGAAAAAAAGAGCACGGCCAAAATTGATACGCTTTTAATTAGGTTATTCCTCTTATTGTAAACCGGACAGATATGATTTAATATCAGTACCAGAGAAAAACAAAAAAAAAACATTAAAAATAGAAGCAGCAAGCCATAGCCTAGCGGTTTGTCTATTATCAACTGCAACTGTATAAAACGATAAATCGACATGGTAATGAGGTCACGGTAATGACTCGAAGAGCTGCGGGAATGACAAATGGAGCGCGGAAGTGATATTGATCACTGAACGGCTGATTGATATTGATCGAGGCGGTTACTTAAATGACAAGGGCTGATAAAGGATTTCTTTTTAACAAAGATTAAGCTATGAGTAAATATTGTATCCATTATGAATTTCTTTTCTCTTTTTAATATATGCACGTTCCCTCAGAATGTAGTCTTTAACCGAAAATGTAACGGTAAATATCAAATGATTATTCCTTTCATCATTATCATGTCCGCCAAAAGACGTTGACACGATCATAAAAAAAAATAAGAAAAAATGTAAGTTCTTAAAATGACAATTCCAGCTGTACTCACTACATTTTGCAAATAAATTATCTTATCTTATCGGACTCCAACAAAGAATGCATAATGACACCGGAGGCCAAAGAACACGTTTGTATGCGTGTGATGCTACATTAACTTTTTTTTTATTTATTTAACTCAAAAATATAACTTACAGTAGGCATATGATTTTACCTCGCCAAACTGTATATGCAGTGTGTTGGTGAGTGTTGCGCTCTCTCACTTACAGGTTTGGAACTTACACCTACTTCTTTCCTATAAACTAAATCATGCAATGCTAATGACAGACTAACAAATCTAACAATAACTACCTAAGATACGTAGTGTGTGCACCAACGACGCGACGCCGTACCGGTCAGCCTCTTAGAATAGAATAGAATAGAATAGAATACTTTTTATTTGTAAAACACAGGTGGTAACAATAAGGTCTTAAATAAAATAATATAATACAGAACTCAGTGTTTTACCTCTTGGCGTACAAATGTTATTTAGAGTCTAGTTATTAATACTTGAATTTGGACAAATACATCATTACATTACATTAAATTGTCAATTAATAACAACAATGCATTTGGACTAATACATCATTACATTACATTAAATTGTCAATTAATAACATCAACAATTCACAAAAAAAAAAAATGTATATATATTAATCCTATAGCATTCCAAAGTTATGTAATCAATCTTGTTCAATTAAAGCCCTTATCTCGTTGCAGTAAGGTTCACAAACGGCCGGTTAAACGTTTCGCCGGTGGCGGGTTCCGCGTCTCCTATATCCAGCGGACTCTTGCGACCTTTACCAGGTCCAGGTCAGGTTCAAGTTCACAAACCTGTACTAAAGAATTGGTACAAGCTGCGATTCGAATCCACGACCGACGCTTGCTGCATTTACCACTAGAGTAGCATAGCTTCAAAAGGGTATGCAAAACTTCCAACCCTCACTGAGCCAGGAGCGGGGATTAATACCCGTATCCTCTATGCCGCACTCTTACAAATTTGGCTTCCCGTTATAGAGCAAACTACACCAACCAAAAAGGCTCCGATCTCAAAATGGCAACATTCCCTATTTTAATCTTATATATTTGTCGACCGGTTTAGCCTAGTGGGTAGTGCACCTGCCTGTGAAGCTGACGGTCCTGGGTTCGAATCCCGGTCAGGGCAAATATTTGTGTGATGAGTATGAATATTTGTTTCTGAGTCTTGGATGTTTTCTATGTATTTAAGTATTTATATCTATTAAATATATCGTCGTCTAGTACCCATAACACAAGCCTTCTTGAGCTTATTGTGGGGCTACTTCGATTTGTGTAAGATTGTCCTCTAATATTTATTTATTTATTTATATATCACTACATAGTATAAAAAAGTCGCTTTCTCTGTCTCTATGTCCCTATTACCCTATGTATGCTTAAATATTTAAAACTACGCAACGGATTTTAATGCGGTTTGTTTTTAATAGATAGAGTGACTCAAGGGGAAGGTTTATATGTATAATACATGCATCAGCATTACACCCGTGCGAAGCCGGGGCGGCTCGCTAGTTTATATATATATATATATATATATATATATGTGTGTTAGTGCGTATTACGGGATCTAACTGTTATTTTTCATTCAAACTACCAATAAAAGAAAATAAAATAGTGTTAACAAAAACCACTACACATGTTTAAAGACCGGTAAAAAGAACGGTAAACAGAAAGCAGAACAAGTTAACGAGACATAAGGGTAGGATTGACCGCTGGTAACTTTTAACAGTCGAGTCGAGTTCGAGTTGGGGCAGGACTTTTTTATTGAGAGTTAACTTCAATGTTGGTTGAAAAGAAAAACATTTAGGTTTATGGCTTTAGTGCTATGTGCAGAATGATAAGTTTACCACCTACGCAACTACTTTGTGAAATTGCAATAAAGTATTGAGTATTGAGTATTGATTAATTGAGTGTTAAATTTTATTATTAAGGAAAAAATCTAGAAGACATACAGGGTGTAACAAAACTAGTGAGGACTAGTGAGGTTAAAATTGAGGGTAAAACCTGTAGTCAAACAAGAACCATTGTCAAACAGCATATGCTGCGAAACAAAAATCAACTATAGAAGATATATGTAATAGTTTAACTTAGTGATTATGTAAGAAGGAGAAGGCTTAAAAAATCTTTTATAATTAAGATTAGTAGTTAAGTATAGAAAAATATGTAACTTTATAATGAATTCAATGAAATAAACAGTTTAAATTTTTTTTTTATCCGTTTAAGGACATATTCGGTATCGTGTACTGAGTAGGAAAAAGCAGACAAAAAAATTTTTGACGCGATTTTTTTTTCTATGGGGCAGGTTGTCCAAGTCTGCCAATAGTCCATACAAAGGCCAAAAATTTATTGCGTAAAAAAAATCTTATACTTTTTCCTAATCAGAACACGATACCGAATATGCCCTTAAACGGATCCTTACTATTTTTGTTACACCCTATATAGTTAAGTTTAGATTATAAAAAAATAAATTTACGCATATTATAACTGACTAGCTTATCCCTAAGTAACATGAAATTTCTCAACAAATAAATAAGAAATAAAATAAACATTGGTGGACAATCTTACACAAATCTACTTAGTCCCAAACTAAAAATAGTACTATGTAAGTACTAGGCGACGATATACAAACTTATATAGACAAATAGATACTTCACTTCACTACATAGTATAAAACAAAGTCGCTTTCTCTGTCCCTATATCCCTATTTATGCTTAAATCTTTAAAACTACGCAACGGATTTTGATGCAGTTTTTTTAATAGATAGAGTGATTGAAGAGGTATGTTTATATGTATAATAACATCCATTAAATAGTGCACCCGTGCGAAGCCGGGGCGGGTCGCTAGTAAATATATAAAAAGCAAGAGACCAATCTCAGGAACAAGTATTCGTGCTCATCACGCAAATAAATCCCCTGACCGGGATTTGAACCCGGGACCTCCAGCTTCGTAGGCAGGGTCACTACCAACTAGGCTAATGCGGTCGTCAATAACCTTACAGCAATTGAGTGCAGATACAGATTTATAGGCAAACTGAGAATCATTTACAAAACTACCACACCGAATGCGTATATTTTTCATATGACACTTTTACCGTAGCCATAATTAGTCTGCTGAAACCAAATTACAACACAGCAGAGACAACGTTAACATACTTTAACTAAAGGCAACCGACATAAGCCTTAATTACACCACCATTTTCTGCGAAAATATCATTACCTTCCACTTTTTCCTCAAATATCATTACCTTCCACTTTTTCCTCAAATATAATTACCATCCGTAAATGCTACAGCAAGTTTCCACACGGATAAAGGCTCTCTAATTTGACAATAACGCGTTTTACACCTCAAAGGTGCGCCCGCGACTGATTAAAACTACCAACTCCCTCAAAGGCCTATTTGCCGAGTTAGCAGCGCCATTTTGGGCAAAAATGCTGCAATAAATTTCTATGTACGGCCGATACTCCACTATGGGTTTAAAGCTATATAAAGAGAGCATTAATATAATATTGTAGGTAAATTATACTGTTTAGTATCGAATGTTTCAGGGTGGATCAACTTTTTTTGTGTTGTTATCTTGATCCGTTGTCCAAGGGACACTAGTAGCGTAGTTTGTTAAAGAAAATGTTGTATTAAGTTCTACTTACATGCTTATTAAATGGACCATTATGGAAATAGCTTATAAGTACCACAAATACTTATGTTTGATAAACTTATATAGCATAAAACCACGATGGAATGCGAACTTTGTCCCCTGGACAACTAGACGTAACCACGGCAACGAGTGGCACTAAAAAGTTGATTCACCCTTCACCAAGGTTCGATGATTCATATTAATTTCGGATTCATTTATTTCGTAGATATAAATTACAATGTAAATTTGCATTCATGTCAAAAGTATAAGAATTCACATCATGATCGTCAATTAAGATATAAATAATAATAATAATCCCCCATGACGAGAACCTCGTGAAGGCCGAGAAGGACAAAGGCAGCAAGTCCCTAGACTTGGCACACGAGGTGACCGCCATGTGGGATGTTGATTCAACGATCATTGTCCCGATAGTCGTTTCTGCGAACGATCTAATAGCGAAGAGTCTCGACCAGCACCTCAAGACACTCTCGCTAGATGGCTGGGTGGCGGGTCACATACAGCGCGGCGGTACTCCTGGACGCGGCGCGGATAGTCAGGAGGTTCCTCTCTCTGTCACCCAGTGGCGGATTTACACTTTTGCCGCCACTAGGCTATTCAAATTTTGCCGCCCCTATTGACCCTAGTTTTTGCCGCTTTGGAATCAAAGTGCCTACTCCGAACTTCGTAACGTGCCGTCCCTTTCATTCTCGTCCCTTTCACTATATGAGTGAAAGAGACGGCACGATACGAAGTTCAGATTTCGTAGTTCGGAGTAGGCCCTCAGGTCCCATTTTCAGTGAAAGCGGAACATCGCCCTGGTGTTGTGGGTTTTGGCAGTAAGTGGCTGAATGAGGTGTCAAAAACTCGTCTCGACGTAGGCTTCAAAACAGAAAAAAAAATTGCAATCTCGAAAACATTTTTGAAAAATCAGTAATAAGTGAGCAATGCGGTCATCTGTCGCCCGATTTCAGTCAGAGAAAAAACATATTTCAAAAATGACTTATTTCCGATACCGAAAAAAAGGCCTAGAAATGACTGCGATATATTTAAAAAAAATATTGGAGGTGACATGCCGATCACTGATGGGTTATTCAGAAGATGTACTTTTCTGCTCGACTAAAACTCTTTTTCGAAAATCGATAAAATGTGAAAAATGCGGTCATGTTTCGCCCGGTTTCGGGCAGAAGAAAAATAAAATTCAAAAATAAAATTGAGATACTGAAAAAATAAAAAATAAACTGGTCAAATGCGTTTCGGATCACGGACAATGAAGGGTTCCGTACCGACACCTACTAGTCCACATTTAAAACCACTTGCTAATACATTGAATAAAAAAAAACCGGCCAAGTGCGTGTCGGATCACACGCGCAGTTGTGCATAGTTGTAGGGCATATGTCTGTATAAAGTCTTGTTTTGTGCCTTTTATAGAATAAACCATTTTTCTTTCTTTCTTTCACAATGAAGGGTTCCGTACCAACACCTACTAGTCTACGTTTATAACCATTATCCAATACATTTAATCTAAAAAGGTCGTATCTTCCAAAATTAAAAATATTTTTTCGTAATTTCACATGATTTTTACACGACTGCCCAAAAAAAGGAGTGTAATGTTTGCAGGGTTCATGTCTGTATGTATGTGAGATTCTTTGTTACATAGGATGTGACGTCGCAATAAAAACAATATGGCGGACTATTTATCTATATTTTGTGTGTTCTGACCAAAAATTTAATACATGATTTTACGGCAACGATACTTTAAAACGAAAATCAAAAATTGCGAAATAAAATAATAATCAAAATTTAAAAACATGACTGCAGTGGATAAAAGAATTAAAAAGAAAAAAAAATCAAAATAAAGAATTTCCAAAGTATGATGTATAAAATACTGAAAAAAATTGAGGTGGTGTGCATTAATAAATACTTTCAAAGATTTTTGGTTTGAACAAAATAGGTTTTACGGTTTTTGAGTTTTCACTTAAAAACTGACTTGCCCAAACTAAAGGTCGTAAGTGCCGTGAGTTCCCTTTGAAGATACGATTTTTTTTTAGGTTCAATGTATTGGATAGTGGTTTTAAATGTGGACTAGTAGGTGTTGGTACGGAACCCTTCATTGTGCGTGGTCCGACACACACTTGGCCGGTTTTTTCTTTTTAGTTCACCTACAATTACTCTTACATACAGTAGTATGTATACACCTTATAAGTATATAAGGTGTGGTAATGTATGCCTAAATTACAGACACACTATGAAGATCGTAAAACGAGGCTTCTTTGCTCTAAACACGCCTTCAAAAATTTAAATTAAGTACCGAATTATTTTAAGATTTATCATAATGCGGTATGTAGATTTTTATAGGCATAGGTATTAAAAACTTGGTAGTAGAATGACCATATGGATCCTGTTATAACACTTACTAGGCATCAAAATAATGTTTTAGTCAATTTAAACACTTTGAAGCCTACCTACAACCTACAAGCGTAAGCCAATGTTTGGGTAACTGTGCTCCAGAATGAAAAATGTTTCAAAACTAGCCTTTTTACCCCGTTGTCAAATATTCTGCTACATACAAATTTTGCGTATGTACTACAATTGCTGTTTTACAGAGTTAAGAACAGACAAAGTACATTTTAAACATATTTTCTATCAAATGGGAATATATTACTTTTGGTTATAACGCTATAAAACCAAATAAACAGTTGGGGCATAGTTATCCAATGGGGAGCAAAGGAACCTCAATTTACGATATAAAACATATTTAAGTGGTGAAAGATATTACACGTTGATTGAATTGTGTGAGCGGACATAGTAACATTTAGATTTTTTTTGTACGACAAAAAAAAATCGGGGCAAATTTGCCGCCCCCTAAAATCTGCCGCCCTAGGCTCCAGCCTACTCAGCCTATTGGTAAATCCGCCACTGCTGTCACCCTAACCACGGCACACTAGGTTAGGTTTTTATAATGATTTTATGTTTTGTAAGTGTATTTTTATATTTTACTTTTTATAAAGATATTGTAAAAATCTAGCCACCTACCTAATCATTTTATTTTCAGACAAGACATCTATAGCATTATTAACTGCAATTTTAACTCTAACGTTTGGATAGCTACTGTGGCTATATTCAGGGTCAGGTTATTTTATCATCGCTTCGCTAGCGCACCTACTGGCGCACCAGACTAACGGCCGTTATAAAAACGATCGTAAATTACCGTTGTTTACCGTTATTTACCGTTTCCGTAATATTATCGACGGAATTAAGCGTCCCCGCCCCCGCCTATCCCGGACGGTAAATTTGAGATTAATCTATGGCTTAGGCCAAAAAAGGTTCGTAAAATGTGAAAATTATTACTAGTAAAGCTATCAAGTTGGTGTAGTACGAAAATGTATAATAAATATAAACGAGTATATTATGAATAGTTTGGTTCGAAATAATAAGTAAGTAAGGTACACGTTCCTATGTTAATACCACTGTCTTTTTATAGGGGATTGACGAGAGACATCATCCTGTTGTGGATTCGTTTTTATTATCAGTGACTTAGAGACCATATACATCTCTAACAATATTAAATTAATTTTAATTTTGACGCTCAGAGACCATGTATATCTCTGGGATATTATATTAATTTCATTATACTCCTTGTTTAATCTTGAGACCTTATACATCTCTAACTTTACTGATGTTGTAACATTTGTAATAGATAACTTTGCAAGTTTATCTTCACTGTATGACATTAATTTTGTTATAATTGTAAACTCGAAATTATTATTCCTTCTTCAACTGTAAATTAATATTTTGACATGAAAAATGTATTACTTATTATAGTCAGACTTTCTTAAATTGTAAATTAATATTTTGACATGTAAAAGTGCCCTTGTGGCCTATTTGCAGAATAAATGTTTGATTTTGATTTTTTTTCATTTATGTTGACACCATAATTCTTAATAGTTGAAACCACGGATTGTAAAACCGGTTTTATATATACCTTTATAGAAATTGACTATTACCGCTACTAAAAGAAAACCTATATTCTAAATAGAGGTATTGCTGTCATTCCGCTTTTATTTATACTTCTATGTGTAGACTATTTACGATATTAAATACCTGTATCCAATACCGCTATTCATTGCACTTGAAAGGTAAGATGTCAATTACACCGGTAATGGTTTTTACGGGTAAAGTGTCAAATAGAGGTATTGTTGTCAATTGGCGAAACCGCTAATATATTTGAATACCGGTTTGATTATACCGCTAATCAGAGCTTTAGCGATATAAATAGCGAAATGCAATTATAATAATACCGGTAACGATCCCTGGATGAAACCTGTTGTTCGCCGCTATAATTTTCAATTAAGATTCTAAATCCCAAGTATTAGGTTAGTGTCAGGGATTGGGACATTAACCTTAGCTATTTCCGTCAACCGCGTTTTGTTTGTTTTTGCGGTGGAATTCCTTTACAAAACGAAACTAGATGACAACAAATTGAAGTAGGTATTAACTAGATCTTCAACGTCATTTTGTTTACAATGACGGTGGCAAACAAGTTGAATCACATGCGCGTTGCCGACCTTTTATTGACGGAGTGAAACGAAGGTCTCTGCTTCAGCTTCGACAAAAATGCTATCGTATGTCCAGATTCTGGATTTCCGCATTTCCGTTTGTTCTCGTCTTCAGGTAGCAATTCTCAATCGATTCTCGTGAAATTTTATGAGCCGGTTCGATAGTTTTTGGAAATTTCCAAAAACAATTTTTTAATCAATGATTTTGTAAGTTTCTGCGGGCGAATTTCGGTTTGTTCTCCTCTGCAGGTCGCATTTCCCAACCGATTCTCGTGAAATTTTGTGAGCAGGTTGGATAAATATACAATTTTTTTTGTCGAATATATTTTTGGAAATTAAAGAAAATATATATACTTATTCAACGGTTTGTTCTCCTCTATCTACAGGTCGCATTTCGCAAACGATTCTCCTGAAATTTCGTGAGCAGGTCCGGTAATTATATAGCATTTTTTTGTAGAGCCAGTTTTTGGAAATTTCCAAAAACAATTTTTTTATCAATGATTTTGTACTTAAGTTTATGCGGCCGAATTTCAGTTTGTTCTCCTCTACAGGTCGCATTTTTCAACCGCTTCTCGTGAAATTTTGTTAGCAGGTTCGATATTCATAATTGATCTGTTTCATAATATCAGATTTTGGAAATGATAAAAAATCTCACTCACGAGGTCTACACAGACCCACTAGTGGATATAAGGATTCATTGTCTCTGATTTAGCGCATCATCAAGAGATTAATCACCAGGAACACAACACTGTATAAGTAAGTAAGTTGTTTATTTATCTGGACGCTTAGAGACCTTATACATCTCTTAGAATTACGATTTGAAACGGGATATTTACCATGGATTTTTGTTAATATGCATGGTAAATATCCCGTTTCAAATCGTAATTCTAATGTAAATGACCATGTAAGCTTGAAATCTTATACTTAAACATCTCTAACAAATCTCGATTGTTATTAGTTTCTTAGTCTTATTTTTGACATGTAACAATATATTTAATTAAGGATACTTTGATAATGGTATTATTTTTATTTGATATAGATAGATTTTGACTTGTAAAAGTGCCCTTGAGGCCTATTTGCAGAATAATTGTTTTGATTTTGATTTGCAGAAAATAATGTGGGTACAATAATGTGGTGGATCGAAATTATTTAGATACAACTATTTTGCTACATCATCATCCTAGCATTATCCCGTTGCAGTTGCATCCTGAAGGATGCCCGGGGTCCGCTACCTAATCCCAAGATTTGGCGTAGGTTTTTTTAATATACAACGCCGGTGGCAAACAAGCGTACGGTCCACCTGGTGGTAAGCGGCCACCGCAGCCTATAGACGCCCGCAACTCCAAAGGAGTCACGTGCGCGTTACCGACCCTTTATAAGATTTGAGGATGCACTGTGTTGACAGCAGAAGGAACATATTTGGGTCCCTCGCTCTCAACACAGTGCATCCTCGGGAGCTCTGGCAACCTTGCTCACCTCCAGGAACACAACACTACATACTTGTATAGTAGATAATGTTATTATGGTCTTCTGCAAGGTGGAGGTACTTCCCCAGTTGGGCTGCTCCAAATTCGAGCAAGATGACATTTTGCTGAGCCCTACCTCTCTTACTACTACACTACTACTACTACGTACGTAGTTTTTACGGAAGCGACTGCCATCTGATCTTCCAACCCGAGGGGAAACCAGACCTTATTGGAATTAGGCTTGTTAAGTGAGTGGGCAACTTGACTGTTAGAAGTTCTCAAGCCGCCCGATCGCCTCTAACTTGGCTTAACGACTGCTATCATAGACAGCCGGGATTAACTGCTTAACGTGCCTTCCAAATCACGGGAGCGCTCAGTTAATAACCACTCAAAGCGGTCAGCCATCCAATAACTGGCCTAGGCCGGCGTTGCTTAACCTCGCATACTGCACGTGGTACACGGGCGCCGCTGGGCCACGAGCGCTCTCACACAAGCAAAGAAACCTAAACATGATAAATCGTTCGCGATGCGCTCTGTGAAACTGTGGAATGAATTGTCTCCCTCTTTTAGGCAGTCGCAGTCTCTTGCATCGCTCAAGGGGAAGTTGAAGAAACTGTGGCTTTGTGATTATGGCTAATTTCACAAAATATTTTATGACACACCTGGCCATAAAGTGGCAATTACCGCACGCTCCGCGCGCGGAAAATCCCACTTCCTGGCCAGAGAGTGTCATAAAATTTTGTACTTACCTCGGGCGATAATTAAGTAAGCCTCAGATCGCATAATTATCGCCCTTGCCTTCGGCTCGGGCGTCAAAAACCTGCGATCTGAGACATTCTTTGTTTTACCGCCCTTGGTAAGTAATGTACTATACCTTTTATTTAGCTCAGGCTATAATTTCCTTCTCAATATCGTTTATTTGTGTATTTATACTTGTCCTTAATAAATTATATGCTTATGTATGTTTTATATCTCTTGTCTTTTTTATACCTTGTTGTACAGGTTGCTGAATTTGTCTACCTCCGTTCATTTCTTCTCTCATTTGCTCAAAGGTTAACTGGAAGAGATCCCTTAAAGGGATAAGTTCGCCTTTGTACATACCATTTTCTTTTTGTATTTGTAATGTTTGTTATTGTGTAGAATAAAGAGTTTTACTACTACTACTACTAAACATAGGTACGTGAAATCCTCCACTGCTAATAACATAGATATCTGTGAGAATTCTTGAATCAGACTAGATATTTCATTGCCTTCCTAGCCACAGTATCCGGTATCACAGACAATCTCGGTAACACAAGACGTACAATACATTTGATTTACGAGTATATGTATCTATTCAGAATACTCTAGGAATGCAGCATTCCGCATAGCTCACATCGCACATAGTTCACTACATTATGTTTGTTTGTACAGTTTAATATAATTCATAAATATGTGTACATTCCTAAAGGCTCATAATATCAGACCAACCTCACGCTATTAACAATAAAATCGTGTTCACGTCAATTTGATCACTTTGTCCGTGCACATGTTTTGAATTCGACTGTACGTTTGAGTTAGTGGCAATGATTGTACATTTGATGTCATAAACTACTTAAATATTTCATTTAGATTCAAGTAACTAATATAAAAAAACACTGAAAAGTAAAAAAAATATTGTCTTACTTCTTATAGGTCAATATGAGACTAATACGCTTTAATGTGGATATATTTATTTCACACTTTTTAGTTAATCATTAATAACCAGAGTGCATCTCATGAGGATTCCAATAAAGTCAAACACGGCTAAGCTAAGCTAAGCTAAGCTAAGCTACACTTAGCTAAACTAAGCTACACTTAGCTAAGCTAAGCTACACTTAGCTTAGCTTAGCCGTGTTTGACCTTATTGGAAGTGGAAGTTATTCAAGGATAAGGATTTCCTAAAGGATGCCCGGGATCCGCTATTTAATCGCAAGAGTTGGCGTAGGCACTAGTTTTTACGGAAGCGACTGCCATCTGACCTTCCAACCCGAGAAACCGGACCTTATTGGAATTAGGCTTGTCAAGTGAGTGGGCAACTTGACTGTTAGAAGTTCTCAAGGCGCCCGAAGGCTTAACTAGGCTTAACGACTGCTGTCATAGACAGCAGCTGGAATCAACGGCTTAACGTGCCTTCCAAAGCACGGGCTTTTTTACAGCTTAAGGAATAAAAGGACATTCAGTCAAATTCTCGTGGTCCCAAAGGAAGACCAGCGCTAGCCAATGGCTAGCACTATGCTGATTTGGGGCCATTTCGTGGCTATTTTCTGTATTTTGGTGTTATGTTAATTTGTACTGTGTCTGTGCCACGAATAAATAAATAAATAAATAAGTATTAGAGGACAATCTTACACAAATCGAACTAGCCCCACAGTAAGCTCAAGAAGGCTTGTGTTATAGGTACTAGACGACGATATATTTAACAGATATAAATACTAAAATACATAGAAAACATACAAGACTCAGAAACAAATTCATGCTCATCACACAAATATTTGCCCTGGCCGGGATTCGAACCCAGGACCGTCAGCTTCACAGGCAGGTGCACTACCCACTAGGCTAAACCGGTCGTCAAATGTTTTTCTTTCTTTCTTCTTTCTATGATCGTGAATGCCCACCTTCTGTAGTTGTGTTAGTGGTCGTCCATCTCGTATTCGGGTCGCGTGTGATGCGCACCCGACGACAATCGGCTACCGAACGCAATTTATATTTATTCCTATCCATTTTTGCAGACCTAAACAAATTCGATAAGTTTTTGTCATTTTTCGATACATGTTGCAATAAAAATAAAATACAAATTGTTTTACGTTGAATTTTTGTTTTGAATTTGGGTCAGATTTTCCCGAGGGACTACAGTATGGGGTTCTTCAAGAAAGAAGTGTATAAACTAGCGACCCGCCCCGGCTTCGCACGGGTGCAATGCTGATGCATGTATTATACATATAAACCTTCCCCTTGAGTCACTCTATCTATTAGAAAAAACCGCATCAAAATCCGTTGTGCAGTTTTAAAGATTTAAGCATACATATGGATATAGGGACATAGGGACAGAGAAAGCGACTTTGTTTTATACTATGTAGTGATAAAGGGTCGGCAACGGGCATGTGACACCCCAGTAGTTGCAAGCGTCCATAGGCTATGGTGACCGCTTACGGACGGGCCGTACGCTTGTTTGCCACCGACGTGGTATATAAAAAAAGGTTTTGTTGTATTTTTTTTCGCTTTAGACTTAGAGATAATTAAATTGATCAAAGGTGACTTATTTTATATAAAACTTGGACAGGAGAGTACTAAAATATCTTTCACTGACAAAAACTTAAGGTAAACGTACGGGTGGTTGACACTGTCCCAATAGTGACACATTTAATCTTGATTCATAATACGATCGCTTTAGCCTAGTTGGTAGTGACCCTGCCTTCGAAGCTGGAGGTCCCGGGTTCGAATCCCGGTGAGGGCATGTATTTGTGTGATGAACACGAATATTTGTTCCTGAGTCTTGGATGTTTTCTATGCATTTAAGTATCTATTTATCTATATAAGTATGTATATCGTCACTTGGTACTCATAGTACAAGCTTTGCTTAGTTTGGGACTAGGTTGATTTGTGTAAGATTGTCCAAAAATATGTACATCCGGTTTATATATACGGTTTTATATATACGGTCCGGTCGATTTATATACGGTTGAGAAATTTTTAACAGTTCCAACTTTGAAATAATATAGGTACCTAGTCAATATATTTAAATTTGTTACAATAGATTATATTATGAATGGAAATATTATAGTGTATGTTGTGTAGTGTGTGTTGTATGTTGTATTATGTTATTATGTGTGTAATTCGAGTGTGATTGTATAAATGTAAGCATAATTTTAGTACGTAAGACAACTGCAATACCCTAACAGGGTTTTTATGTACCTACTGATTGAAATGTTGACATTTTTTGTATTTAATGAACATGGTTGCAGAAAATAAATAAATAAATAAATTTATTTATAATAATACTTAGAGATGAAAAATAACGTTGCGGAACGCGGTCTCTGTGCTTCAAGACACCACCGGGAAAACTCAAAATCCGTACCAATTTTTGAAATGAAATGAAATCTCTTTCACCATTCTGGTCCAAAAACACTTGACTGGCACCGCCTCATCTCGCATTCCCGGCGCGTAATCAGCAGAGTCATTACGCCTACAATATATATTTTATTCGTAAAGGAAAATTGCTCCCTTTGACAATGCCGACTTTGCAAAGGGCTGCAAACAAGGATGTTTTTATTTGATTGTGGCACGGTTTGTTGACTGATTGCGTTGGAAAGGGTATCTAATATTGTTTAAGAATAAATTTATTTTTAAATAATGCGCATTTGGAATGAATATTTTTTATGACCTCAGCGCTGGTTAATACAAATAATTTATTGTATGAAAGTGAGTATTGAAAAAGGTGACAATAGTTCAAAAGTTCTTCACAATCAGCCATTATATAGCGTACAATATTATGGTTCTATTAGCATGTCATTGAATCTTAATGTTCTATTTCTAGTAAGAGAAAAAAATTGTATGAGAAGTCAATATTAAAATGAAAACAAATAAATAAATTTCAATGTCATGCTTTGAGAGATCAGAGAACAGTTATGTCAATTAATATTATATTAAATTAAAATTAATGATTGTTAATAAATAAAATAATAAGCACATCACGTATGGTAAGTATCATGTCATGTTATATTATTATTTTGAAAATGTTCATTAACGTCATAGTACATCTTATTTAGGCACCATTTGAATAATTTGTTTTTAAATTCTACATAATCTAAGGACTTTATTTCTTTAGTTAAGTGGTTGAAAATTGTTACGGACATAAACAGGATACTTTTTTCAAAGTGGGCAGAGTTATGGGTTGGATAGCAAAGGTTCAACCCATGCAGCCTGGATGTAGACCTTGGATTGGATTGGATGGCAGAACTTTGTACTTACGTATCTATGCGGGTTTTTACAAATAGGCACATTTCGTATATGTACAAGGTAGGTAAAGGAAGGAAGTTTAGTTTCCTGAACAAAGGCTTACACGATTCAGTGGTTTTAGCTCCACATATGGCCCTAACGCATTTTTTCTGAAGTATAAATGCCCGGTTTGCACATGTGGAGTTGCCCCAGAGGATAAGGCCATATCGAAGATTGGACATAATATGGCCATGGAACGCTAGTAGGGCAGATTTTTGGAAAACCACTTGTGTAAGTCTGCGCAGAGTAAAAGTAAACTGACTTTGTTTATTAATCCGTCGTCTCTCGGCGAAAAAAATAAACCATAGCATTATTTTGTAATGAGCTCGGAAATCCCAAGGACCGGTAGACGACGGGTTTTAAAAGAATAGTACCTATATACTTATTCATTCATTGCACCTAAACGAAAATAACATGAAAGTGATTTAACATACTTACACATTTATTTTTAAAAATTAAAACTAAACTAAATAGTGGCTTCTCGTGGTCCCAAAGGAAGACCAGCGCTAGCCAATGGCTAGCACTATGCTGATTTGGGGCCATTTCGTGGCTATTTTCTGTATTTAGGTGTTACGTTAATTTGTACAGTGTCTGTGCCACGAATAAATGTTTTTTCTTTCTTTCTTCTTTAAACTGAAAGGCATATAAAAATTGGGTAGGTAACCTGGGCAGGGTCCCTAAGATGCTGGCAGAATTCTCGCTGAATCGCTATGCTGATGCGTTAAGCGAGAATATTATATATCGTATCTAACCTTAGAATTACGATTTGAAACGGGATATTTACCATGTATATTTGTATTTTTGAGTTCCTGCTATTTCGGCACTGTTGCAAGCGCCATTATCAAGGATTAACTGACGTGCCGAAATATCGGGAACTCAAAAATACAAATATACATGGTAAATATCCCGTTTCAAATCGTAATTATAATTAAATGACCATATAAGCTTGAAATCTCGTATCTAACCTGCCAGAAAAATAAACAATATTATGTATCGCGCTGTAGGTGTCTGACACCTCAGCATAATGCTGAGCCAGTGTCCGTTTCACTGCCGCGGGGACACACATGTTGTGGTTTGTTTTCTTCTGTTGCTGTTTTTTTTTTTAATATGTGTGTCTTCTGTGTCTGTGAATAAATGATCTTTCTATCGTATCTAACCTGTTAGAAAAATAAACAATCACATATACTTAGTTTGATAATTGAAATGAAATGAAATTATTTATTTACCGGGACGGCCGTTAGGGATGCTACATGCGTGGACACCTTAGCGCTTGGGTACGACGTCTTTGAGGGCCGGTGGAGCGGCCGCCGTGGCTGAATCAGCAAAGCGCCGCAAATACATACACATATATTTTACATTTCTTTCAAATGTCCAGATCTTTTTCAACATTGCAAATTTTCAAATACTCCAAATTGCTTGTTAGGAAAGTCCTTACATCGGTTTCAAAACACTTATCGATTCTCGTCCGTGTTCGATCCCCCTACACTAGACGAGGGTCGGATTTAAAGATTTAGATAGTGAGACGGATAAACACGGGACTCATTTCAATTCATTGTAAATCAAAGTGGGATTTCTCTTAAAATATTTGCCATTGGGGTTACACTCCTGGACAGTAAGGGTTCCGTTTTTTATAAGTAAGAAAGAAAGAAAGCATTTATTCACTGCACGAAAAGACACATCGTTACAAATAGGCCTCAAGGGCACTTTTACAAGTCAAAATCTATCTAGGTACATCAAAAAAAATTAATACAATAATCAAAGTATCATTAATTAAATGTAGTGTTACATGTCAAAAATAAGACTAAGAAACTAATAACAATCGAGATTTGTTAGTAGAGATGTATAAGGTCTCTAAGCGTCAAGATAAAAGGTAATAAAGTAGGTACACTAATCATAATAAAATATTTTGAGCTATATCTATAACACGTCAACATGAAAATAATAAAATCTAATAAATAAATATCCTCAGAGATGTATAAGGTCTCTGAGCGTCAGTCTAAAAAATAAAATCAAATGAGAACAGTGAAGTCTCTCATCATGTCAATTCCACTGAACACTAGTACGAAGTTACTAGTCCTTGCAAACATGAACAGACCGGACCCCACAAACAGCACCCGTTCACGAGTATGACGCGTATTATAAAGTGCGTCTTCGCGGCAGTGAATTGGTTGCTGTCTCAGCATTATGCCGAGGTGTCAGAAACCTGCAGCGCTGGTTTTCAGTACAGCGAATATAAAAATATAATGTTGTTCATAACTAAAGTAACAATTTATGACAAACTTGTTGGAAAGAGGCTCGATAGAAAAAAATACAAAGTTGAGTATTTATTTTCCTTTTTTTACTCAACCTACTAATACAACGCATTATTAAACGACACAATTAAGTAAAATGATGGTATTTTACCGTATCTAAACTCTGTCAAGAGGAAATTTAATAGAAATGCACACAGTTAGATATTTATCGAGATTTGTCTAAAAAATTCCCGAAGGGCGTTGCATCCCGTTTAGTCGTACGCAAGAGATATAAGCGTGTCTCTTTCACGAAGGATGTGGATGACGGAATCGAAGCATCCTCTTTACATTATATTTCAAAACTTTCCGCGTTGCAAAGCTTGTAATTTTAGTCTCATCATCATCATCATCATTTCAGCCGAAAGACGTCCACTGCTGAACATAGGCCTCCCCCGAGGCTCGCCATTTAAACCGGTCCTGTGCCGTTCGTTTCCACCGGATTCCCGCGACCTTCACCAGGTCATCACTCCACCTTGTCGGAGGCCTACCGACAGCTCGTCTTCCGGTGCGTGGACGCCACTCAAGCAGTTTCTGGCCCCATCGACCGTCAGTCCTGCGAGCAATGTGCCCTGCCCACTGCCACTTAAGTCTCGCAATTTTGAAGACTAGTCTAGTTTAGTTTTAGTCAACCAAAATAACAACCCTTTTTACGATGTCCGACCGACAACGGCACTCTAAAACGATGGCCCTTACAAAAACAAAAACAAATTCAATTCTAAACTTCGCCCAAATCCTTCACCCCTCTTGTCAAATAAATCCGGGCCCGTCAAGTTGGCCGATATGCGTTTCACAACCTTCTATACTCGACTCGCTTGTCCCCAGTCTATCCGTTATCTAAGATTGGTTGCAAGTTAATACAAGCATAGCTCAGCGTGCGATGGAGAGAGTTATGCTTGGAATTTCAGTGAACAGCAATATCGGTGTATGACCCTACATCGATATCGGCGATCCGATACTCTGGACACGCCCTAATGCAGAGAAAAGTGTCACCCAAGATACTTGTCACTTCGAACTGAAAACGACCTAAATTCTTTATGTCATAAATAATTGTTTATTTTGGATATCCCTTTAATTGAAATAAAAAAAATCAGTTTATAAATTATTTCTCTGCGGGACATGATCCGAAACTCGGAGATCCGCAGAAGAACGAGGGTTACCGACATAGCTCAGAGAATCTGCAAGTTAAAGTGGCAGTGGGCGGGCCACATTGCTCGTAGAACCGATAACCGTTGGGGAAGAAAGGTTCTCGAGTGGCGGCCTCGCACGGGAAGACGGAGCGTTGGACGGCCTCCCACTAGGTGGACTGATGACTTGGTCAAGGCAGCGGGGAGTCGCTGGATGCGGGTGGCTCGCGACCGTGTGCTGTGGCGCTCCTTGGGGGAGGCCTATATCCAGCAGTGGATGTCTTCCGGATGAATGATATTAATACAAGCATAGGTCAGCCCAACACTGGTTTGCGCGAAGCGAGTAGTTGATAAGTCTTGTGAATACCGGCCCTGGGATTTATGCAACCGTCCGGGATTATTCAAGAAAAATAACACATATGTATGACAAGCCAAAATACACTTTCTGCCAAAAACAGAAAGTACATGTTCTTTTATGTTTGCGAGTTATAGTGACTCAAAGAAAACGTGATGAAATTGCATTGAGTTTTGTTTTACCACAAACAAACCTCAATGCAAAAAAAAAGTTCATGTTTTAATCAAGGAATTTCAAATTAGGGTTTTCAGTTTAAAAAAATCCTTTCTGATTTTTAGAGTTCCGTACCCGTAGGGTCCAAACGGAACCCTATTGCTATCATTCACTACGTCCATCCGTTGGTTATCTCAAAATTTAGTTCCGAAGAATTTTTAACTTCCCATAAACTTTGATATAATGTTTATTATTACGTCTACTTTACCAACAAATACTAATATATTGAGAAATCAGATTTTTTTTGATATTTTGAAATTGGTTCGGAATTCTATATGTGCGAAGCCCGACACGCTCTTAGCCAGTTTTTTTTCATTCCACATTCAAAATAATATATTTCTCAGTACTTTAGAATACTTAGATGCGCTTCCAAATCAAAACTCTCAAGACTGTCGCCATATCTATTATATACTAGTCATAGTCGATTTAACAAAAACGCAATAAGACGAAGAAGAAGCTGACTGGGTAATTATTTTTCACTTATTTTTGTAGTTTCATTAACTCACCATTGTTGTATGTCCCGTAAACTTTAATTAATGCACGAACATCAACAATTTGTTTTACTGTTGAGTTTATTCTCTGCAATTAACTTTTGTGTGTTTCATGTACATACTTGTTTATTATAAATTATAATTGCTATACAATCTTATTTTCAATTGTAGTCGTGAATGTGTGTAGCAGGCCCCGCCTCTTTGGACGCACCTTTTGACAGTTGGACATTCATGTGACGGCCCGACGTGACAAGACAGCGGTGTCAAGTTGTATTAGGTCGCGTCCAATTTTTAGGCGAAGCGTGCTACACACACCGTCATTAACCACCCAGGTTTCGCCGGAAGATCAGCGCCAGCTCCCTGAGTCGGCATTACGCTGAGGCGAAACCTTTTTGTGGCGATTCCTTGTTTTTTTTTTAATTACGTTTATTTATCTATATTTTATGTTTGTATCGTCACGAATAAATGTTTTTCTTTCTTTCTTTTCTTTCTTTCAATAGAAAACTATATACCTACCCCTATTTTAATTCACACCAAATTTCTTAGACGGCCTTCAAAAAATAACATCATCTTCATCCTAGCGTTATCCCGGTACAGTTGCATCCTAAAGGATGCCCGGGCTCCGCTACCTAATCCTAAGAGTTGGCGTAGGCACTACTTTTAACGGACGCAAGCCATCTGACCTTCCAACCCGAGGGAAAACCAGACCTTATTGGAATTAGGCTTGTCAAGTGAGTGGGCAACTTGACTGTTAGAAGTTCTCGAGCCGCCCGAAGGCCTCTAACTTGGCTTAACGACTGCTATCATAGACAGCAGCCGGGATCAACAGCTTAACTTGCCTTCTAAAGCACGGGAGCGCTCAGTTTATAACCACTCAAAGCGGTCACCCATCCAATAACTGACCTGGGCCGACGTTGCTTAACCTCGCATACCGCACGCGGTACGCGGACGCCGCTGGGCCACGAGCGCTCCGATTCCAAAAATAATATAATTATATTTTAAAGGAGGTTTTATTTTTATAACTACTAGGTCAAGCAGTGGGGTCGGAGTTGAAGCTACGAGCTGTATTTCGTGTATGTATGTATGTTATTACTTAAATTTAGAATGAAGGAAAAATTTAAAAATTTAGCATTTTTTGAAGCATGAGTCTTCTGGTAGATGTCATCACTCCACCTTGTTGGAGGTCTACCGACAGCTCGTCTTCCGGTGCGTGGACGCCACTCAAGCAGTTTCTGGCCCCATCGACCGTCAGTCCTGCGAGCAATGTGCCCTGCCCACTGCCACTTAAGTCTCGCAATTTTGAAGGCTATGCCGGTGACCCCAGTTCTGCTACGGATAGCTTCATTCCTAATTCTATCACGCAGAGAAACCCCGAGCATAGCTCTTTCCATTGCTCTTTGGGTGACCTTGAGCTTTCTTATGAGGCCCATCGTTAGCGCCCGTGTCTCGGATCCATAATATCCATAAAAAATGTTATTACGTGTACATTTACTTTACTGAATACCACACTTAACTACAAATAACAGCATTGGGACGGTTTAACCCCTCCGCTGCGTACTCGCCCATTTGTCAGGCTCGCGGTGTAAGTGTTTATTCAAATGCGATGGCTAGCGCAAATTGACCACGTTTATACGTGGCCACAGTACACAGTTGACGAGCAATGCGGCAATCACACTTCGTCGTTCGCCGCATGCTGCATACGGCGACCGCAAAAGTGTAAAGAACACGTTAGTCGACCGCATTCGGCGATCGACAGCTGCCAATGCTTATAGGTAGGCGGACAGACTAATGTAAAGACGACATTTGTTTGCTTAAGTAGTTTGAAATGAATTCGGCGACCGCATTAAGCGAACGACGAAGTGTAATTGCCGCTTAAATGTGGTAATCTGCGGTATACGTTTTTTCTTTCTCGGAAATTTCATAAAAAGATCAGCAATCGTGCGATTAAACCTGACTCGTACCAATATGTATAAATTTTAAATGCTATTAAAATGAATTGATGCTTGCTAAGTCTCTTCCCGTATTTAAAAGCAGATTAAAGGACTACTATGTTACGAATAAATTATTTTCATTTCATTTCACTTGACTACAATGTACCCTCTTGTTAACTTTATCTAAGTCTTATGATATTATTTATGTATTACTTTAAATAAATATAATATAATGAATTGATTTTAATGTATTCTAATTGATAACAATGATAATTTTAACTTGTATTTTATGTGCATACTGTTCATTGTGTATTGTATACTGACATACCATTTAAAGTTTCTTGGCATTTCTTTATATTAACTATAAAACTATGCATTAACCATATATTTTTTGTGAAAGACTCATTCATTCATTCATTCATTCAATATGTTTTTCAAACGTTATGTAGGGAATATCGTTTTATATTTATTGTTAGCTTTTTGGTGATGGAAGACATCGTGAGAACCCCACATACGTCTGGGAAAGAAATATATGTATAGTCGGGAAGTATCTACAAATTCATGAGAGGACGCCTGTTCCCAGCAGTGGGATGTGTATATTGCTGCATACATAACGAATGTTTGTGGATGGAATGGTCGATAGTCAAAAGTATGATTTCGGGACTTTGTCAGGACTAGTTAGGATACAAACATACTAAAAGTCCCCATCGTGCATCCCTAATGAAAGAAGAAAGAAAGAAAGAAAAAACGTTTATTTGGTGTAGGTACATACAGATAAAAAAGAAGAAGAATACAAATTAGAAATGGGTATACACCAAAAAGGTTGTCGCTCAGCATGTGCCACGACTGATGTGTCGTGACGCTGATTTTCAGGACAACCAAAAAATATATATATACTAGTCTTAACCTAATTAATATATAATATATAATGGGTGACGACACGACCGCTCTTAATGACACAGCTCAAATAACGTTTATGGCAATAATAAAACAAACAAGTTCCATTTGAGTTGTTGTAACGGCCAAATCCTAATGAAAAGAAAAAAAGATGTGAGACTTGTCTAGTACTAATTATTACATGCATATACTTAAATGTTTCTTTAAACATAACAATCTAGAGAGAAGAACGAGAGTACATACACGCTAGTGAATGATTTTACAAATACATACATACTTAACATTCAGTGACGGTAAGATTGACTCTCAATCTCTAATGGGGGGCACAATGCAGGTCCCGTTATTTTATTTTTTATTTAATGTAATATAATATAATGTAATGTAATGATATATTTAGACTAAGTTAGACAAAGAAACTTTTTGTATGCCGTAAGGTAGAATATAGCTGAAAATTGTCAATCCCAACATCCTGTATACCTGTTGCACAATAAATATTCTGATTCTGATTCTTATGTACATTTAGCAAATAATCATATAGTGAAACGCTAAAAAATCATCATAATGATAGCTGATAAATTTCTCTACAATTTTTATTATATACACTTTTTACATGTTTCCAATCGTTGTCTAGCGTTTCGACCAAAATATAGTATAGTACCAAATTCGCAAAGTGCCAACGCACTTCTAACCAAGTTACTTATAATCTACTATATAGTCAACCAAATTTTGCAGTTGGTACAGAACACTGGACTAAATGTGTGAAGTTCAACACGCACTTGGTCGATTTTTCTTATAACCGTTGGCTTGTCTTGTTCTACTAAACACAAATATATCAAAAAGCAAGCCAGCCGTATTTTATCAATAAATTGAGTTATAACCAATTTATTTCGCTATTTTTCCTTTTTACCGTTTTATTGAGTGTAATGGTGACGCGGCCATTTTTTATGGCGATCATTAGTCATCATTACAACATGATCGAAATTCGATATTGAGTTTGTACACGAATCAATTTATTATTATGTATGTTAGTGTATGTTTTAGTGCAGAATTTTGTCAATATCACGTTACAGTGCACCTCTCAATAAAGGTAACTGAATTGTTTTGAAATTAAAAATATTATTTGTGCACCACTGTGTAGGAGTGATTTTCATTTGTTTTGGGTACACAAGTACACAAAATTTTTGAAATGTTAAGATTCGCCTGCGTGCAATTACTGCTTACACTGACACCGACCGAGAGCGAAATATGTAATTCAGAACATCCGAGCGAGATCGCGGTTAACGTCAAAGCGGCTGACATGACGCTCGTATGTGTGAGTAACAGTGTTGCCAGTTGTGTATTATGATACTCCTTGACTTCCATGTATTCTGGGAGTATTTTATTAAATTATTAAGTACATTCATGTTTAACTTGACATATTTTGTGTAATTAAACAAGTAAATGCTATAAAGTGGCAACTACATTATTTATTATTATTTTATTTGTGTGATGAACACGAATATTTGTTCCCGAGTCTTGGATGTTTTCTATGTATTTAAGTATATGTTTATCTATATAAGTATGTATATCGTCACTTGGTACCCATAGTACAAGCTTTACTTAGTTTGGGACTAGGTTGATTTGTGTAAGATTGTCCAAAAATATTTATTTATTTTATTTATTTATTTATTTTACATGATACCGTCAGATTTTTTTTCCTTAATTATGTATTTTGTTACTATAATGTGGCAACTCGACCTCGTGTCACGATCCTGATTGTCAGACCTTGTTTTCTTAGACCATGCTCTCGGGTGGCCGCGCCGTTCGCGACGGTGACGTCGCGCTGTGTCTGTCGCCCGTGCGTCTCGTCCAAATCCAGGGACCAATACCGGTATTTAAAAAAACCCTGAATTAGCCGAATATTTTGGATTATTTTTTGCTCTTTTCGTAGGGCTGAATCATGTATTTAGGTAACAACGTCGTATTATTAGATTGTCCCATTAAAAACGAAATACAATTTGCATTTGAATTTTGTACTATTTTTACTGTTATTTTATATACATAGTATATTGTTTTGAAAAAATGACACCTCGCCGAGTTTCTTACGCCGGTTCTTCTCGAGGTAGAGGTTTATTTTATGAACCGGTGGTAGTTTTTTGACATTCATAAGTGCATGTAGCATGCCTAAATTGAAGAATAAATGATTTCATTTAATTTCATTTCAGTGTCACGATCCTAATTGTCAGATCTTGTTTTCTTAGACCATGCTCGTGGGTGGCCGCGCTGTTCGCGATGATGACGTCGCGCCGTGTCTGTCGCCCGCGCGTGTCCTCCAAATCTCAACAGGTACACTTAGGTTACTGTTCAAAATCGGCCACTGTGTAGGTCAGCGCTGAATGCTCCAGTAATGTACACGTAATTTATAGACCGCCGCGCCTGTACCGACGGTTTTAAACGGCGACGAACGACGAGCTATTCCAATGCATGTTAGTCAAAGTCAAAGCGTATTTGTATAACAAAAGACAATCCTGTAAATAAATAAATAAATAAAATTATTTGGCCAACAGACGGCCGACCTTTTGGTAGCATCAATTCCCGAGTGTTTGTTTTTTCCTAAAGTCCTTTATAAAAGACAAAAAAATACCTAAACAAAAAAATGCTCAATGTCTTTGTCAAGTAATATTAAAAATGATTTGTTTTAGTGAAAACTCGAGGAAACCTTAGTTTATATTTTATTTAACAGAAAAGGTCTCGGACTTTACAACAAAAACAGTTGAATGCTTTGCAAAGTACATTCGGCCGTAGTGGCAAGTGATTTCAGTAAATGCTCAGGGGTCAGGAGGATAAATATGAATACTTCATTAAACGTATTACTTCGTTAATTATTTTAGGTTTAAATTTTTATCTATAAATAAATTGTAAATATTCACTAACGTGCTTGGCTGACTGCAGATTCAGTCTGTGCCTTTCCGCTTTAGCATTTTGCACATGCGCAGTTAGTAGAGACGTTGACGTATCGAGGAATGTCAAATATAACCTATAAATTTTAAATTCCTTCTCATCAAATACATTCAGGAACACAATATTAAATTATAACATAACCATCGATTTACATTTATTACAGTGTTAACTTATATTTCTTTTGTTCTCCATTTTTAGGGTTCCGTAGCCAAAATGGCAAAAACGGAACCCTTATAGTTTCGTCATGTCCGTCTGTCCGTCTGTCCGTCTGTCCGTCTGTCCGTCTGTCACAGCCGATTTACTCGGAAACTATAAGTACTACAGTGATGAAATTTGATGGGAATATGTGTTGTATGAACCGCTACAAAATTATGACACTAAATAGTAAAAAAAAGAATTGGGGGTGGGGCCCCCCATACATGTAACTGAGGGATGAAAATTTTTTTTTCGATGTACATACCCGTGTGGGGTATCAATGGAAAGGTCTTTTAAAATGATATAAAGTTTTCTAAAAAACATTTTTCTTAAAGTGAACGGTTTTTGAGATATCAGCTCTCAAAGTCGTAAAAAGTATGTCCCCCCCCCTCTATTTTTATAACTACGGGGTATAAAATTCTAAAAAAAATAGAGGTGATGCATGCTAATTAACTCTTTCAACGATTTTTGGTTTGATCAAAGTATCTCTTATAGTTTTTGAGATAGGTTGATTTAACTGTAATTTTGGTTAAGTTATTTTTGCTGTTTTATAGATACTAGTACGGAACCCTTCGTGCGCGAGTCCAACTCGCCCTTGGCCGGTTTTTTCCTCTATGTTGGCATGCTTAACCGTCTGTCACCCACTTCCCGCTCGTTTTTTAACTGTACAAACGTCCTGTATTGTCTGTGCCGTCCTTAATTATGTGTTATTATTTGTTTTAGGTTCCCAGACATATCCTTCCACAAAAATCAAAATTTTTAACATGATCATTCTCCTCTCGTGTGATATGTCTGTGTACGGCAACATTGGCGAAATATCCCTTGCCAAATTCAGCAAGGAGTGAAAGCCATCAACAAAAAAAAACTTTTCGATTCAATTTCTTATAAAACAATGTGTTATAAGACATTGTACGGTGGCGTTCAAAAGGTTAATTTATAACTTACATGTAACCAGAATGAAAAAGTAAAACTACGCGAAGGGATATATACTACCTTCTATCGAAAATAAGCTATACACGAATGATTATTTCGTCAAAAGTCGAAGGCTTTGGCATACTCATATTATTTTGCATAGCTTCATCCATAATCGCGTTTATGTTGTACTTAAAATATTCGTCCCTTACTAACGCACATGTAAGTGTGAGCGCGACAGACATTAGGTTATTTAATATACTTCTGCGTTCTTCATTCAAAAACCTCTAATCCAATGAATAATAAAATTGCATAAAATTCCAAGACACATTACTGAACTTACGGATTCTAAATTTAAATCTGTCGTGAAACAAACACTTATTTAAAAGCATATTATAAGATAAACGATTACATCATGGATAGGGATATTTGGCAGTGATAACGTCCCGCAGAAGTAATCTAACACAGAAATATTTTGTCCTAAATATTTAAAAAATGTACATAAGTTAGTTTTATATTGTAGTATTTTAATTCTGTAGTATTATGATACTGTTTATTTTATATACATTGTATATTGTTTTGAAAAAATGACACCTCGCCGAGTTTCTTATGCCGTTTCTTCTCGAGACAGAGGTTTATTTTATGTACCGGTGGTAAGGTACTGTTACACATCAAAATTAGCACGTAAAAATCATGCTCATTACTATGCTTAAAATGAGCATGCTTTTGAGTTGTATACATTTGCTAGGAATAGGCATTTAAGCAAGCGCGTCCACACTTGCTAATCTTGCTAATACCACCTAATAATACTAATAAAAAAAAACTCGAAGTGAGCATGCTCATTACTAGCAATGTTTCGACACACATACTACTAAGTAGCAATTGATCAATAGTGGCAGGCTTTCATGCTAGTAATCAGCATGTGTAACTGGATCATTGTCAGATTTAGGTTCGCGTCTTTTCGGTGGACATATCAAAAGTTAAGGGCCACAAAGCTTAATTTTGGATTGGTCTAGTAACCCGCATAAACGGTGTTTCCGTAACTATAAATCCATGTAATAAAAATATAGCTTACATGTACATAAGCCGTTAACTATTGACCACCGGGTGGACAACTTTTGTTTTAACAACTGACAATGGCCCAACTGTAGTTTTTTGAAATTCATAATTGCATGTAATATGCCTAAATTGAAGAATAAATGATTTCATTTCATTTCATAAAGCCTTAAAGTGTGTTTTTTAACCTGATTGTGGCTTTATAGACGGCCCAATAAAGCGATTCGTGCGCAGTTGGAGAGTAGCCTGGGGAAAATCCAGGCTCAAAATATGCTCAAAGACAATCCAAGGTAACAGCGCTTTCCATTTTAATTCAAGAACTTCTCAGAAATAACGCGTATAAGTGAGTGCTCTCAAAATAATTTTGTAGCTACAGGGTGATAAAGATATCGCAGCGTTTCAGGCTTCGCGAAATTCGATCTAATTAGATGACGTCGCACAAAGTCGACGCTTTCTTTGTGAGTCGGAGGCGACACACTCCTCTTGTAGTCCGGGATCCAAACGTTTAATTGCTGAAGCTGTAGTATAAAAAAATCTTCAAACTCAAACTCAAACTCAAAATATTCTTTATTCAAATAGGCCTAGCAACAAGCACTGTTGAATCGTCAGTTATATATTACATAAATTGAATCTAATTATTCAGAGCAATTTATTGATGCATATGAAATTTTTAAAAAGACATGAATTACTGTAATGTATATCAAAAGAGAGTATAATAAATTCACAAAAAGATCGTCAATATGTAAAATAAAAACATAACAAATAGTATAATCTAGACAGTTTCTAGAATAAAATCTGAATGTCAAGAGGAAAATTTGACGTCAACATCTAAGATTAAGTTTCATTCTTCCTTAAGATTAAGTTTCATTTTAACTTAGGGGATATTTATCGGCGTTTTAATAGAGAGTAAGCAATTAAAACGCCGATTTTACAGCACCTCACTTTACCAAAATGGGTAAAAACAAAACGCTTATGAAATCACTTCGGTGCCTGTCCAAATTTCTTTAGCAGGGTTTTTTTAGGCAAAATACTCTCAATTAAAATCATAAAATTAATTAATATATACTATACATATATTCCCGTTGGATTTATTTTATATTTAATATACAGAGATTTTATTGAAATTGATAATAATATGTTCTATTAGCAAATATTTCCAAGTTTAACAAATCATAAATTATGTATAGTAACTGCAAATCGTACATTAGAAATAAATGATTGATTGATTGATTGATTGACGCGCATCACTGCTTAAGATATCATCGTAGTAAATAGAACATTAAGGACTGGCATAATCAATTATTATTGTTTTAAAAATAAAATGAGTATAATAATTGAATTGCCGTAGGTATGTCAAAAAAGTACAATAAATTAACTTTACATTATACTTGAATTTCTTAGTAACCAGCTATTTAAATGAGATACGCCCATCCAGCCACAGACGTTAGATATATCTCTTGATGCACTTGTATAAAACACTGGTTCAGTCACGCCAGTAATGCCCCTGCATATCCTATACAAATAAATACAAATACAAATACAAACATTTATTCTGCAAATAGGCCACAAGGGCACTTTTACATGTCAAAATATTAATTTACAGTTCAAGAAGGAATAATAATTTCGAGTTTACAATTAAAACAAAATTAATGTCATACAGTGAAGATAAACTTTCACAGTTATCTATTACAAATATTACAACATCAGTAAAGTTAGAGATGTATAAGGTCTGAAGATTAAACAAGGAGTATAATTAAATTAATATAATATCCCAGAGATGTACATGGTCTCTGAGCGTCAAAATTAAAATTAATTTAATATTGTTACAGATGTATATGGTCTCTAAGTCACTGATAATAAAAACGAATCCACAACAGGATGATGTCTCTCGTCAATCCCCTATAAAAGACACTAGTATTAACGTAGTCACTATGTCCTAGCAAGCATGGACAGACCGGACTCCACAAACAGCAGCACTATGAGGTCGTGATTCCCACGTCCAGCCGCAAGCCTATAATTCTTAATGACATTGTTCCGTTCCGGCTTCGCGGGTATTGTGTTGCTTATGTTTCAAATGTCATCTTTGACCTGTTACAGGGTTCAGCTGATACATTGCGTGAAATTTGTTATGTGTTGTTATTTAAGCTCTTGGGATTAGGGGGAGGTTGTAGTAGTAAACACTTTATTGCAGAAATCAAGTACATAGTAGAAAACAAACTTAATGATAGATAAATAAATAAATATTAGAGGACGACTATTACACAAATCAAACTAGCCCCACAGTAAGCTCAAGAAGGCTTGTGTTATGGGTACTAGACGACGATATAATTAATAGATATAAATACTTAAATACATAGAAAACATCCAAGACTCAGAAACAAATATTCATGCTCATCACACAAATATTTGCTCTGACCGGGATTCGAACCCAGGACCGTCAGCTTCACAGGCAGGTGCACTACCCACTAGGCTAAACCGGTCGTCAAATAAATAGATATTTGTACAAAGGGGAACTTATCCCTTTAAGGGATCTCTACCAGCTAACCTTTGGTTGCTTTATCATAGTTTAGGGTTACTAAATAATACAAACCTTAAAATTAATAGTTTTGGGTGATTTGAAAAAAGGTTTTTTTTTTAACCTGACTGTGGCTTTATAGGCCGGGCCCAATAAAGCGATAGGAGTGCGCGAATGGAGAGTAGCCTGGAGAAAATCCAGGGCAAAACCTCCGGCACGACCACGCGTGTGGTTTGGAACATTGGAATACTCTAAGAGTTTGCGCTCCAGTGAGGTTGGTTGAGCGGTTTCAACCGAATCTGAGGTGTGAGTGGAATCGAGCTACGGGGAGTTGTCGCTGCTTCACTAAACCTAGCCTAGCTGAGAAGAGTCCAGCAAGAAACTCAGCTAGGTCCGACCTGGGTCGGACTGACTCTACCCGGTGTGCGGCGTTACCGGGACGAATAGGGATGAAAAAAGGTATACTGCTCTTAGCGGAGCAGATATGTTACTGTATTTTGTGTCAAAGCCGTTAGTAGTTATTTGATGAGCTTTACGCCGATATACTAAAGCTAAACTTGTGACGGGAGTTAAAAGTTTTTTTTTTCAATATCATATACAAAAATACAAATACAAATAGGTATATTTCTCAAAATTTTACATTGTTCAATCTATAAGTAAGTATGGGTATTAAAAATAAGACGTTGAAAAATCGGTGTGAGCACAGCGCTTAGCTGGTTTTAAGCCCACTCGTAGTCAGTGAGTTGGTTTCACACTAAATAAGAGTTATAGAATTAAATTAATTACAATAACAATATAGTTTAAAGTAGGTTGTATGCTATAATATAAGTAAGTCACAAGTGGTATAATACAAGTAATATCACAATCTCAATTATAATTTTCATTGTATGAAAACATGTTTGCTTTCCATGTAAGAACTAAGCACCCAAAAGAAATCAAACTACAACTAGTGGCTTCTGTGAGCTGCATACCTTGCGTGTGTGGGTCAAATCAACTTTTTCTTATTGTTATTTTGTCCCGTCAGCGAGGAGATAATAGTTACTGAGTCTCTTAGAAAAATGTTTATAATATGGACTTCAAGCATGCTCAAGAGATGACCCATGTCCAAATGGATTTATGCTCATCGCTAAAACTCGTGTTTGGTAGATTTAAACCCTATAAAATCAGTTTGAAAGATTGACTCAGGAGACGTAACCATTGTAACTAGCAACAAAGAATATTTGATCCACACAGTACATAAAAACATTCAATAGACACAAAAAAATTATGTAAATGGGCCATTCTACTTTTTCATGTACATAATTTTCAGTCACTTTTTTATAAATGCAAATTTTGGAATACTTGGCTCTCACTTCATATTTTTGTATTGCTATTTAGAAAGAGTTTTAACTACAGTACTTATGTCTTATCATTTGTATGAAAAAATGGTTTCTACCACTGTGTTACCCACCTTTTACAGCAATAAGTTAATATTTAAATATTTTTATCTATAAATTTCTTTTATTAGTTTCAAGTACCATTTCAAAATCCTATTTTTGTACAGTAATTCAATACATGTCATATTTTTTTTTTGTAATAGTAACTGGTCATGAAAAAGTAGAATGACCCAAATATTTTTTTAAGTATACGATTGTCGGAACTGCTCACGAAATTACACGTATATCGGTCGGTAAATGTGCATTAAAGAAATTGGAATAAATGTAAACACAGCTAGAGACGCGAACTTCCGTCAGATTTCGGGAGCGACAGCGCGAGGGGCGTGAAATGACATGTCATGCCAGTGATGTCTTTATTCCGGAGAGGACCGAGGATATACCGTGCGCAGTTCAATAGGCATGATGAAAAAAAAAATTTGCCATTCGAAGCAGTTTTAGAGACGATCAAAATAAAAAAAAATCGGACATTTATTCTGCAAATAGGCCATCAGGACACTTTTACATGTCAAAATATTAATTTACAATCTAAAAAAGTCTGAATATAATAAGTAATACATTTTTCATGTCAAAATATTAATTTACAGTTCAAGAAAGTATAATAATCTCGAGTTTATAATTATAACAAAATTAATTTGATACAGTGAAGATAAACTTGCAAAGGTCTCAAGATTAAATAAGGAGTATAATGAAATTAATATAATATCCCAGAGATGTACATGGTCTCTGAGCGTCAAAATTAAGATAATTTAAGAATAAGAAAAAATTTATTACCATTACACATACAACATAATACAATTTCTGACACTGTTAAAAACCAGAACATAATTAAATGGTAACCATAATAACTAACATTAAGGGCGAAGGCAAAAGGAGTACATTCAGCGACTGCTGGCGGCCCATAATTGGACCACCAGCCCCCTTCAATGGGCCCGAGTTCAGGGGCTAGGGTGTTTGCCGAGAAGAAGGAAAATGTGTTGGATGAGGGTAGCAATTACCAAACTAACTAATAATATCTAATGACTGTGTGTGTGTGTGTGTGCGTGCGTGCGTGTGTGTGCGTGTGCGTGTGTGTGTGTGTGTGAGTGTGTGTTTGTGTGTGTGTGTGTGTGCGCGCGTCTGTGTATGTGAGTGAAAGAAAGTGAGTGAATGGCTACGTTTATTTTACCTCTTATTTTCTATGTACGGACATTTATGTTATTTAAAGGCTGTTTCAAAATCGCGCTACTGCCTCTCATGCAATACTTGCTTAAATTTTATTTTAAATGTCTGGCAGCCTACTTTGTTCCTTAAAGGTGGTGGTAAATTGTTCCATATCTTTGAAGCACGATATTTAAAAGAGCCTCCAAAACCGGCTGAGTTACTTCGAGGGATACTTAAAAAAAATTCTAAATTGAAATTATGCACATCCATGGACCATCTAAGCTTCTCAAACAGATATTCAGGCCGCCCTTTCCATAATATTTCCTGAGTCGTACAAGCTAAATGTAATTCTCTGCGGGACTTCATGTTCAATATTTTATTTTTTATTAAGAAAGGCGTGACATGCTCCCGTCTGGGTATATTAAAACAAAAGCGAGCCCAGACGTTTTGCACTCTCTGTATTACGTTTTCTGTTTTGACCCACAGTCTGGGTCCATACACCGTGCTACAATAATTAAATGGTGAGAGTACCAGAAGGTCAACCAGTAGAGTTATAACTTGTTCTGACATTTCCTAATATTGTACAGCGTTTTGAGTTTATAGAAAGCGTTTTTAATTTTCTCGTTCACGTGCTTAACAAACCTTAATAGTCTATAATAAGTCCTAGGTTTCATGCCTCGTTTTCAATCGGCACTTCTACTCCATTTATATATATGAATACTTAAATTCTAACTTATTGTTGTAAAAGGTGGGTAACACAGTGGTAAAAACCATTTTTTCATACAAATGATGAGACATCCAAGGACCACTGAGTTACTCAATTTATGGATATTAGGTGTGGTTGGTTAATTACCAAAACTATCGGAAGTGATATGTAATTAAACCTCTTTCTAAATAATAATACAAAAATATGAAGTGAGAGCCAGGTATTAAAAAATCTACATTTTACCGAAAATTAAAAATTACATTTTTTTCGTCGGGAGACGATGGCTTAAAACAAAACTGTCAACAATATTTTGAACAAGTTATACTTGTAACCTATTTCTATAACGGCAAGAGTAACATTATTAGAAATATAATCCATTACTTTTTTTATTGGAACTGGATCGGTCACACGCTCCGTAGGTGATCACATACCGAGGCAAGCCTTAGACTGGAATCCCCAAGGAAAGCGTAAGCGTGGCCGCCCTAAGCAGACCTGGCGGCGGAAGATCATCGCAGAGAATCAAAATCAAAACATTTATTCTGCAAATAGGCCTCAAGGGCACTTTTACAAGTTAAAATCTATCTAGGTACATCAAATAAAAATAATACAATAATCAAAGTATCATTAATTAAATGTAGTGCTACATGTCAAAAATAAGACTAAGAAACTAATAACAATCGAGATTTGTTAGAGATGTATAAGGTCTCTAAGCGTCAAGATAAAAGGTAATAAAGTAGGTACACTAAGTCTAATAAATAAATATCCTCAGAGAGTTAAATCTAATAAATAAATATCCTCAGAGATGTATAAGGTCTCTGAGCGTCAGTCTAAAAATAAAATCAAATGAGAACAGAGCGAAGTCTCTCATCATGTCAGTTCCACTGAACACTAGTACGAAGTTACTAGTCCTTGCAAACATGAACAGATCGGACCCCACAAACAGCCCGTTCACGAGTATGACGCGTATCTCAGCCATCGCCTGACGAAGAACATAGGGAAGACGTAGAGCGAATTGAAGCGCGAAGCTCAAGACCGAACGGGATGGCGGCGCACTGTGGAAGCCCTCTGCCTATATAGAGACATAGGAACATAAATCGGCTATTACACTTCGTCGTTCACCTAATGCGGTCTCCGAATTCATTTTGAACTACTTAGGCCAACAAACGTCGTCTTTACATTAGTCTGTCCGCCTACCTATAAGCGTTGGCAGCTGTCGATCGCGGAATGCGGCCGACTAACGTGTTCTTTACACTTTTGCGGTCGCCGCATGCAGCATGCGGCGAACGACGAAGTGTAATTGCCGCTTAAGTAGAATAGAATAAAATAGAATAGAATAGAATAACATTTATTCAGGTAACAATACAATACAAATACTCTTTATTGCACACCTCAATCAAAGGATACAGTACAGTACAATACAATCAAAGGATACAGGTAACATGTCATAAGTGAAAAAGAAAATAAAAACAAATAAAAATTATATCGAGAAAGTAGGTAGACATTGAAAGTGACAAAATAATAATAATAATACAAAACAAGTGCCATCAGGATGTGAACCTGAATAATGGCCTCCAGTCAAGTAAGTCAAGACTTTTTTTATTATTTTTGTCTAAAATATGGACGTTATTTGTATTAGCAGTAACAATTCAGTCTCCTTTTATAATTTAGGTGCGTACAGTTCGTAAATATAATCCCATTTGCACCCAAACGGTTCTTAATCAAATTGGGGTGGTTCGTTCGACGTAATGAGACATTAAATAAATGCGTTCCCCACCCCTCAACCCAAAACGTCACAACTCACAATAAAACTTGTAATAACATGGTGTTGTAGAATTGGGGGAGAGATTTGCGCCTCGAATGAATAGTTGACAATAGTGACAAATGCTCGATATTTTATAGGTCGAGGATTATGGGAATTGAAAATGATTTGTCGTGACACGTTAATTTGTTAATAATAGTTATTTGTCATACAAGGGTGCAAAGTTGTATTTTAACCGCGAGTGTGGAATTGACACACGAGCTAGCGAATGCATTCTAGGATTGAACCACGAGCTAGCGAATGGATTCTATGGTTGCACCACGAGCGAAGTGAGTGGTTCGAAAATAGAATCCTGAGCGAAGCGAGTGGTTCAAAAATAGAATCCTGAGCGTAGCGAGTGTTGCAACACACGAGACGAAAATAACTTGGCAGCCGCGTATAACACAAATCTTTTCACCTCACTAGAGCGAGGAATTATTTTTTCCTCATCCTAACATTGACAGTTGCGTCCTAAATATAGTTGTCCACTACCTAATCCCGAGATTTGGCGTAGGTACTAGTTTTTTAACACAACAGCACAATATAAAATTATTGTTGCTGGACTGTCAGGACTCGGCTTTACATGTTATTATGTTTAAAAAAGTTACAAATAAGCGTTCGGATTTCAAATATTCTTTGCACTCTTGTGGATAAAACGCAGTTTTGCTATCTGTTTTTAAAGAATAAAAAAGGGCTTTCCGAGCTAGTGAGGTGAAAACTAATATTTTTGGGTGTCAAGAAAATATATCGCATGGTCTAATTTAATGTGCTAATATTAATAACGCTAATATTAAAAAGCTAATAAAGAAAGAAAGAAACAAAATAACGACGACCGCTTTAGCCTAGTTGGAGGTCCCGGCTTCGAATCCCGGTCAGGGCATTTATTTGTGTGATGAGCACGAATATTTGTTACTGAGTCTTGGATGTTTTCTATATATTTATCTATATGTAAGTATGTATATCGTCGCCTAGTATCCATAGTACAAGTTTTGCTTAGTTTGGGACTAGGTCGATTCGTGTAAGATTGTCTACAACTATTTATTTATAAGATATTTAGAATTTCAAAGAGATAGAAACAAAAAGATATTATATAGAGTTATTGATGCTAAAAAGGTCGTCACTCAGTTTGATGTCGCGAAGCAAACCGTGGTTTTACATCGTGACGCAGATTTTCAGTGACGCCTGTGGTCACCAGGGTAGTATTTGATGGTACACACATGATTTACAAAAGTTTACACAAGAAATTTTAACCTAAGAACTTATAATAAAATTACAATTACATTATTAAAAATGTGAATAAATTAGTAAGTGTGTGAGTAGCATCATCTGGGCGTGTGCGTGTGTGTGGAGTGTGTGTGTATGAGCATGTACAATCGTGCATATCTGTGTGTACTTATTGTTCAGCGGTGTAGTGGTGTTGGCGCTGGTTTCTTGTGTGGAATGTGGAGATAGAATAAAGGCCGGCTTGTTTACTGGAGACTTTGTAGTGATAAATTAAATAAATGCACTCTTAGGTTAAGTATTACATGCTTGGGGACGTGTCCTGATCAAGTCAGAGAACCATTCTTGGACGAATGATTGTGAGATTGACAGAAAGAATGAATGAACAAAAATACGTAACAGTTTACATTCCTTATCTGTGTTGGGGATGCCAACACTTATGACTGCTTGTATTGGGACATTTGCTTATTAATCAAGAGATACTTGAGACTGTTTTTAAATGTTGCTTTGGTGTTTTAATTTCTTATCGGTGGTGGTAAGTTATTCCAACACCTCGTGGCAGCAAAGCGAAAGCTGCCGTGAAAAGCAGCCGAGTGATGTGGATATTAGCGAGTAAATGTAATCACAAAAGATAAAACATAATAAAATTACAATGGTAGGACTGCTAGGCAAAGGCCCTCATCTTGAATGCCATAACTCCTGATATAATTAACCATTTAGGCCAATTGCCGAGAAAGGTCTGTATTTCGGCCGGCCCCGTCTGCGTCGCTCTTGTGGCATCCACTTGGTAGCCCACCTACAAAATATTAATTCGCTCAAACCAAGGTTTGTAAAACCGGTTTTATTTAATACCTGTATAGAAATTCAAAATTCTTTATTTGGTAAAGTACAATTTGTTATAATATAAGGCGATGGAGCCATCCGGTAAGCAAAAAAGCCTGTGTTGAATGGCGCCGCTCTTCCTAAAGATTATAAAAAGTATTATGCTAGTGATTAACTAAATTAAATCTGAAGTTATGTTTTAAGTAACATTTCATTCTTCTATGGTTACAACTTAACTTCATGGTGAAGCTTGTAAAATAAATATGTTACGTTTAATTGAAAATTACAAGACTTTAAGCCTGGTGTTCATGAAAGATTCAATGAAAGAAATAAAAATGTAACTATACTTATTAATTAATTATCTCTCTGTTTATGTGTGAGTGTGTGTGCATGTGTGTGTGAGTGTGTTTGCATGTGTGTGTGAGTGTGTGTGTGTTCATGTGTGTGTGAGTGTGTGTGCATGTGTGTGTAAGTGTCTGTGCATGAGTGAAATTGATAAACTATTACCGCTAATAAAATAATACCTTAGATATTCTTTTTAAAGGTATTGCTGTCATTCCGCTTTTATCTATACCTCTATGTTTAGGTTATTTACGATATTAAATATCAGTATTCAATACCGCTATTCATTGTACTTGAAAGGTAAGACGTTAATTAAAAATTACTATTAAAACGCAACAAATACGTGTAATAATGTAACTCCCATTCAGCAAGTTGGTAGTATATAGTAAATTAATAATTCTCTACTTTTAGAAGTAAATTATTTAAATATTGGGTCCCTTTCATTTATTACGATGAACTCAAAAATATCAATTCTGAAATATTCATGCCTACTTTATACAATACTCCAGTTTGCAGAAACAAATAATCGAGTTTATTGACACTGACAGCTATTACCGGTAATAGTTTTTATGGGTAGTGTCAAATAGAGGTATTGTTGTTAATTATCGAAACCGCTAATATATTTGAATACCGGTTTTGATTATACATGGCTCAAACTTACCCATGGATGGATACACATCTCACATAAGCGACTGATCCCACCGAAACCCGCAATCAATTTTGATGTCAAAAGTTAATCATAATCATAATCATAATCATTTATTTGCATAATCAAATACATTACATTTTCACAGATGTTCTTTGCAAAGTAAGAGGTATTGATACCCTGGTAGGGCATAGCAAAAATATCTTACAGACTAAATTTACATGTCAATTAGAATTAATATTCAAATTAAATTAATTACAAAAATAAAAATTAAAAAAATGTCAAGGGTTGTCTCATAAATAATAAGAGTTTAAGTAACATTACAAGTTAATGGAAACAGGAACAATGAAAACAAAATCCCGGACGCACTGCATCTTACTTACGTTTATTAAAATGAAGCGAGAGTCACCCCAGTGAAGTAAAAGGTCCCATAAATATGGCGGATACCGATTGGAGGGAATCGGTATAATCGCGAGGCGTCGTAATTTTTCAATTTTGCGGCGGCTGCAGAGGACGGGCGGGTGCCAGTGTGGAAAATTTCCTTTGGTCACTTACAAACATTTCCTTTGATAGACGTGAAATGAGCACACGTTAATGGTAAATGAATTTGGTACGTAGAGTTTCATATATTATTTTATCAATTTTTAACCCTTCTTTAGAATGAAGGAAAAATTGAAAAATTTAGGCACCGAGCAGGATTCGAACCTGCGACCTCCCGGCACTCGCGGCCAGTCGCTCTAGCCGACTGAGCTATAGGTGCAATCGCTACCCAGTTCCAAATTCATCAACCGTTCCTTCGTATTAAGCAGTACCGCTGCTAACGTAAACTATCCCTCCCTATCTATCGCCTCCCTTAAGGCGTTTGTATAAAAAATAGTTTTAACCCTTCGTCTACCGGTCCCTGGGATCCTAGGGATCATAACAAAATAATGCTATTGTGTATTTTTTTCGCCGAGAGACGACGGCTTTCAGCATAACAAAAAAAGAAAGAAAGAAAGAAAGAAAAAAGAAAGAAGAAAGAAAGCATTTATTCACTGCACAAAAGACACATCGTTACAAACAGAATACTCACCAAAAATAACTTACATAAAAAAAAATAACTAACTTAAATCTAAAACGTAACTGCATAGTGACCGAAGAGCTAGCCTTCCTAGCACAACGTATCAGCATTGGGATACAGCGAGGAAATGCCGCCAGCATCTTCCATACCCCAAGGGCCTGTTATAGGGTATAAGAAATAGATCTTGGCCAACTTTGTTTACCCATAACGAATGGTGAATGTCACATGTCACATATCTGAACGTTACTATCAAATGCATATATTTTGTCACACTACTGACAGGTTAAAAGTGACTTATATACGTCATCACCTTAACCGTGTGATTTGAAATGAAAATGCCCTTAAAGCATTTTTATGTCATTAAAAACAGGTAATGTACTGTACAAACCTGCCTCACGCTAATTCAATATCTAGTAAAGTTATGGTTACATTTTTCTGTAATATTTATATCAATATTAAGCCGTCATCTCCCGGCGAAAAAAAAACAATATCATTCTTTAGTAATGAGCCCTGGGAGCCCAGGAACCGGTAGACGACTGGTCTACTATAGTATTATTAAAAAAAACATATTTTTTTACATTTTCCTTCCTAAATCTAAAACTGTCCACTTTTAGAAAACGAAAAACGATTTTGGTTGCGTAGTTTATGCCGTTTCATATGATACCCCACTATATCTAGAAACAAGAATAAGATTTTATAAAGATACATTTTTTAAATAATTTTGGATTATTATTCAAACCTATTCCAAACTTCAAATCTATGGCAGTAGTTTCTGAGATATTTAGGCATGTCACAAACGAACAAAGTCGCATAATATAAAGTTCCTTTTTGTGGTCCTAAACCCTAAAAAGAACCCAAAATGACATTTTTTTAAGCCGACTGTGGCTTTATAGGCCGGGCCCAATAAAGCGATGGGACACCTCAGATTCGGTTGAAACCGCTCAACCAATCACACTGAAGCGCAAACTCTTAGAGTATTCCAGTGTTTCAAACCACACGCGTGGTCGTGCCGGAAGTTTTCCCCTAGATTTTCTCCAGGCTACTCTCCAACCGCACACTCCTATCGCTTTATTGGGCCCGGCCTATAAAGCCACAGACAGGTTAAAAAAAAAGAAAAAAAAAAGCGATGGGAGGGCACGGTTGGAGATTAGCCTGGGGAAAATCTAGCCTAGCTGAGAAGACTCAGGGACTATATGTGTTAGTGTTGTCGCGATCGCGCGGTGGACGTCCCCGCCGGCGGGAATGCCTAACTGTACGCATCGTGTCTGAGTTACCAACATGACCAAACGGCGTGCACGTGAAGAGCTAAGCCCTCGATCTCGACAGCTACAAAAACTTTACTTTTCAATCGTATCAGAGTGCACCATTGTGCGAGGGGGCGGGGCGGAGGGCATGGGGGCTACCACCCCTTGCCATGAATATTTCAACTCAAATGATTACAGACGAATATTTTTCTGGTTACACTTCAAGGCGATTTTCAGATTTGCTTGAAACTTTGATGAATGCTGATGGTAATGTTTTAAAGCTCATTCAAAAGGGTTGTAGAAAAAATATTATGTTAAGGGTCCTTATCAGTTAAAAAACGCTCATCTATTTACGCCATTTTCTGTTTGAATTGACACGCATCTTGACATTTTCTCAATGTCACTATCTAGAACAGGACTATTGCGACATTATGTCATAAACTTTAAATGTATTTTTTGGACTCATTCGTCATTAAGAAATATCGTTTCAAACATCACTCCAAATCGACCATTTTCAATCTAAAAACTTGTTTTTTCCGCTTAAATTCTACTACACACAATAAAATCAAAATATGGCTACGTTACCTACTATCTAAAACATCAAAGTCATCGTATTCTTTAATAACTTTATTGGTATTATTAATACTTTTGTCATAATTTGAAATCAAAACATTTTAAAACTTATAAGGCCTCTTAAGGAAGACATTTTGTCGACTTATAATAAAATGTTATACGCAGTGTCCCTTTTAACATTATTTCTGATGCAAAGACGATTATTTTTGAATAATCTTTTTGTTTAGTAACATAATTATGACATAAGTAGACTCCGTTATCTTGTCGCACAGAAATTGATTTTCAGTAGAGCGTGAATGTTTTTTTTATCGACCTTCTTGATATCGATGTTTATATAATGCAATTGAATTTTCGCCTTTTAAGTCTATGCTCAATTTTAATGAAAACTTTTTGTATTACCATCACCAGCAGCTTTTAAAAAGCAATTGTTATTTGAAATTGTGCGGGGCTGGTCAGCAGGACTTCCAGTTGCCGCCCAATGTGGAACTTGTCATAACGAAAATCCCTATATATAACCCATAGTTACACTGACGATGTACAATTGTGTAAAGTTTATTGTAATTATTGTGGAAAACCTATGAAAAGTCCTAACTGATGAATACCCTATACTTTTATTTCTTCCTTTGTTGTATATATTTTTACGTAAAAAAAATTCCTCGCTCTAGTGAGGTGAAAAGATTTGTGTTATACACGGCTGCAAAGTTATTTTACGTCTCGTGCGTTGCAACACTCGCAACGCTCAGGATTCTATTTTTGAACCACTCGCTTCGCTCAGGATTCTATTTTAGAGTTCAACCCTAGAATCCATTCGCTAGCCCGTGTTTCAATTCCACACTCGCGGTTAAAATACAACCTTGTATAATAAATAACTATTTTTTGTCGATTCAGTTTATGTTTTTTTTTTAATCACTGTCGAGTTGTACACTTCACAGAGATGCTTTACCTTGTTTTCTTTACGATAAAAAAATAGGTAAACAAAGAAGCAGAGGTCGTAAACACGCACATTAAAATCGCATTATTCGCACGAAAGATCGGAATAAATTCCTGATAGTGACAAATTACTTTTACCTACCGAACCAACTTCTTACAATCTCTGCCTCTGCGTTTTATTGTACAACTTTTAGATGAATTAAGGGTCCTTATCAGTTAAAAAACGCTCATCTATTTACGCCATTCTCTGTTTGAATTGATATTTTCTCAATGTTACTATCTAGAACAGGACTATGGCGACCTTATGTCATAATCTTTAAATGTATTTTTTGGATTTTTCATTAAGAAATATCGTTTCAAACATCACTCCAAATCGACCATTTTCAAGTTAGAAACTTGTTTTTTCCGCTTAAACTCTACTACACACAATAAAATCAAAAAATGGCTATGTTACTATCTAAAACTTTAATAAAATCATCGTATCGTATCCTTTAATAACTTTATTGGTATTATTAATACTTTTGTCATAATTTGAAATCAAATCATTTTAAAACTTATAAGGCCTCTTAAATTAAAAGTAGTGCCTTAGATGCCCTATCGTTATAAATACCATCCTAAGCATTTTGTATACAACGCCGGTGGCAAACAAGCTTAGGTCCACCTGGATGGTAAGCGGCCACCGCAGCTTATAAACGCCCACAATTCCAAAGGAATCACGTACGCGTTGCCGACCCTTTATAAAATTTGAGGATGCACTGTGTTGACAATAGAAGGGACAAATTTAGGTCCCTCGCTCTCAACACACTAGGGTAAAAATGTCCCAGTAACTATTACATATTAAGATCTCAAATACTGGGACGTTTACCTTATTTCACCGCATGATAATCCACCACTACAAAATCATTTTTAACACCATAATTCTCCTTTTTTTTAACCTGACTGTGACTTTATAGGCCGTGCCCAATAAAGCGATAGGAGTGCGCGGTTGGAGAGTAGCCTGGGGAAAATCTAGGGGAAAACCTCCGACACGACCACGCGTGTGGTTTGGAACACTGGAATACTCTAAGAGTTTGCGCTCCAGTGAGAAAGGTTGAGCGGTTTCAACCGAATCTAAGGCGTGAGTGGAGTTTTGTCGCAGTTTCGCTAAACCTACACACTACACACACACAACACACTACACACACACACTACACTACACACTTGACACTAGTGCTGTATGTGCACTTGGTCAATTATGCGCTTACTTATTGATCATGCTGTGTGCACTTGCTTTGGATGTCATGCTGGTCTATAAGCTACTGATTTTGTGCAAACTTAACTGTATCTTTTTTTTTTCAATAATAATAATAATCTTTATTGCATGATGTCTGTAAAGTGTACCTTTTTTAAATAAATAAACCTAGCCTAGCTGTGAAGAATCCAAAATCAAATGCAAAGAATCCAGCAACAACCTCAGCTAGGCCCGATCTGGGTCGGACTGACTCTAACCAGTATGCAGCGGTACCGGGAAGGCCACAATTCTTCAATAACATCATAATATATCACAAAACAGATACGTACCATAATCCATAACCCAGGCTGTTCCATTCTCGACCCATTTCTGAAAGTTGCGAGCCATTAATATCGTGTTTATTCCCATGAATACGACGGCATTAGTGCCATAAAACCTCTTGGCAAGCTCGCGAGTCGCGGCCCATGAATTATGGCGACTCACTCTATTATTCGCGATGTTACTTGCGCACGATTATTCGTCATTCGGATGTTTACGACGAGCTGGGCAGTGACCGGATTAAAGTGTGGGAAGTTTCGACCTTCTAATACGGAATTATTGCGAAATTAGACTATTTTTCCAGATCCATGTGAGACAAATAGAAATAAGTATGTATTAGTGTCTTTTTATAGGGGATTGACGAGAGACATCATCCTGTTGTGGATTCGTTTTTATTATCAGTGACTTAAGAGACCATATACATCTCTAAAAATATTAAATTAATTTTAATTTTGATGTACATCTCTGGGATATCATATTAATTTCATTATACTCCTTGTTTAATCTTGACACCTTACATTTTTTAGAACTTTACTGATGTTATAATATTTGTAATAGATAACTTTGCAAGTTTATCTTCGCTGTATGACATTAATTTTGTTATAATTGTAAACTCGAAATTATTATTCCTTCTTGAACTGTAAATTAATATTTTGACATGAAAAATGTATTACTTATTATAGTCAGACTTACTTAAATTGTAAATTAATATTTTGACATGTAAAAGTGCCATTGTGGCCTATTTGCAGAATAAATGTTTGATTTTGATTTTTGATTGTAGAGTTTGTTACGGTATGAGGCTGGCCGTGTAGGTCCAGAATCATAACGTATACAAATTGAATTTAAACTATCATTCGAGAATGCGTCAAACCGGCATTCTTCTGGAAACAATTGGTTTTCCAGGGACTACTCACAACACCAATCGGAATCACATGTTCTGTAAATCATTTAAGAGATTATTGTAAGCGTATTCCAGTAACAGTAAGAAATATACTAGTTTCGTATGTGCTTCCAGTGTTATATTTTAGCTACGATCTCCTCCCAGTACCTCTAAACCCGTACGTCTCGTGCAGCATACCCCAGTATTAATACCACGTTAGTTACCACAGTACCTACTTGCGAGACTGTTGAAAGTACGGCTTTTTAAAGTCGTGGTAACAGACAGATACAGAATAAGACATTTATTTGTAAACATAGGTTACAATTAGTATAGGGTGCAATTTATATCTCTTTTATAAAAAAACTTGCGACCCGCCCCGGCTTCGCACGGGTGCAGTGCTGATGCATGTACATATAAACCTTCCCCTTGAGTCACTCTATCTATTAAAAAAAAACCGCATCAAAATCCGTTGCGTAGTTTTAAAGATTTAATCATACATAGGGATATAGGGACATAGGGACAGAGAAAGCGACTTTGTTTTATACTATGTAGTGATATCTACACTTAGATCGAAATACAATAAATATAAATCAATTTAAATGCAGTATGGAATTCTTTAGGAATTTCGGAAGTTGAGGACAGGAATATAAAATACTTGATTTTGAAACTTTATTCTTACGTAGTAAAGTAGATTTTCGTTTTAGCTAGCTAAGTTTATTTGACACCCGCTTTAGCCTAGTTGGTAGTGACACTGCCTACGAAGCTGGAGGTCCCTGGTTTGAATCCCGGTCAAGGCATTCATTTCTGTGAGTAACATGAATATTTATTTTGTTCCTGGGTCTTGGATGTTTTCTATGTAATTACTTAAGTATCTATTTCTCTATATAAGTTTGTATATCGTCGCTTAGTACCCATAATACAAGCTTTACTTAGATTGGGACAAGGTTGATTTGTATAAGCTTGTCCACAAATATTTATTTGCACATCCTTTCCATCTCTTTAGTTTCGACTCGAAATTTTCGAGTAGTTATTTAAATATATTATAACAGAAAGTGGGTCCGAAACGAATCCTTAACGAGTATGGAAAAGAAGTCCGTAAAAAAACAATACCTACATATTTAAATTAAGTTTATTAACTGATCCGGTTAAGGTATGAATGCGGTTATAAGATGAGAAGGGGTAGTTGATGGAAAAGGTGGATGTACTGCTCGATAGATGATATGGAGAGGAAGAATGTGAGAGATGATGGACGATACAGAGGTGTGGAAGATAAAACATGCTGCACCGTCCCCGAAATGTAATTGGGAAAGACAAGCGAAGAAATGAAATGATCCTTCAAGAACAGTGTGGATAAGGTCTTGTTCGGGTTATGTAGTCATCTGCAAGTGCGATAGACAACAGTTCATGCTCCTCGCTCTGTCTTACGCATTCTGTCTTCTCAGCTACACACATCGGCTTCTCTCCATGGAAAACGTATCCGTAGTACTCGTCGCAAACTCCAAGTGTCTTCGCATCCAAGAGCACTTCCCTAAGACACGCGCACTGCCACGGGTTAGATGCTAAGGCGAAGTTCTTTAGATTAGCACCGTTGTTCAGCTTCAAGGCAAAATCTTTTGGCAAATAAGTCAGCCTGTTGGCAGATAGATCTAAACTCCTAACGGAGCCTCCGAAAGCAGTCGGCGCGATATACTGAATCACATTGTCATTCAGATGAATTACCTTCAAAGATCTTATGTTGAACATGCGACTTGGTATGTACGATATCTTGTTAAATCCAAGGTCTATCACTCTCAAATTGATCAACGGCTTGAAGACTTCAGCATTAATGTGACGTAGCTGGTTATCATTCAAATGTAACTTCTGCAACTGCTGCATGGCTGTAAAAGTCTTCATATTGATTAAAAAAGATATCTTATTACTGCTAAGTGATAATTCCGTCATGTTTGGAAACAGGGAGTACTGTCCAAAAACAGGGACAGTACTCAGCCTGTTGAAAGACAAATCCAGTTCGGTTAGATCGGAGACAGTTTTGAAGACATCCAGGTTGAGAAATTGAAGGTTATTGTGGCTTAGTACTATGCTTTCCAGTTTAGGTAAGCTGTTGAATGCATGTTCTAAGTGCGGTATGTTGCAATGGGCGAGGTACAAGCTGGTGGCTTTTGAGTCCCATTTCAAAGCCTTTATGGTTCGGGCCTTTACAGCGCGGGAGCTGAGGACGTCTGTCTGCTTGCATTTCTCCCATGTCACTTCGTCAGCGTGTGAGCAGGACAGCGTAGCTAGCAGTAGCGCTACGAGCGCCAGACCTGAAATGAAATAAAATAATATGAAAACCATTTATCCCAGATATTATTTTATAGCTGCACATATCAACTTTCTAGCGTTTTTCCAGTGGTATCCTAAAGGGAGTCGGAGTCCGCTTTGACTCCCAATCCAATTTAGCGTGAGAACTAGATTTATGAAAGTGACTATAATCTGACCTTCTAAACCAGAAGAAATACTAGAACTTTGTTAGGTGTAGGCCGACTTCGTCATGATTTTATACTTCCCCGAAAAGATGCTGTTAAGTATATAATAGTATATCGTAAGTACATACATGTAGTCTTTTAGACACACCTACTGATAATAATAATATATTTTTTTAATAATCATATTTTTTAATCTTCCACTATAAGATTACATATATACAACTAAGTTATACAATTCAATGGCTTATATAAGGTATCACGTATAACGAATCCCTGAGCCCTAAACTAGGAATAAACCTGTATTTTAGGGAGCAGTGAGTCTGGCAGTTTAGCAAATCATGAACAAGCATGAACAAACGAAAATAAAAACAATTGTGAAAGAATTTAAGCTAATTTAGTTATTAATAAAACTTTCTTTGCGAATAGAAATCATTTTTTTAACATCTTAAACATGACAGTTGAGTACAGTGAGTGTGTGTGTGTGTGTGTGTGTGAGTGTGTGTGCGTGTGTGTATGTGTATGTGTGTATGTGTGTGTGTGTATGTGTGTGTGTGTGTAAATACATATATAAGTGATAAGAACGCGTTCGAGCCCATGACCTGCAGATAGACTAAAAGTCGCGTTCTTTACTTATCTCTCGTTCGTATTATAATCGTTCATATTTAATATAAATAAATGACAATCAAGTTAAAGCGACAAATTCTGCTCAACAACAAGGGGTTTAAATTTTATGACGTTTATGACCACCGCTTTAGCCTAGTTGGTAGTGACCCTGCCTACGAAGCTGGAGGTCCCGGGTTCGAATCCCGGTCGGGGCATTTATTTGTGTGATGACCACGAATATTTGTTCCTGAGTCTTGGATGTTTTCTATGTATTTAATTATCTATTTATCTATATAAGTATGTATATCGTCGCCTAGTACCCATAGTACAAGCTTTGCTTAGTTTGGGACTAGGTTGATTTGTGTAAGATTGTCCACAAATATTTGTTTATTTATTTATTTATAAAATTTCATTATGTCACAAATCTTTTAAAAATAGTCAGCTACAGGGTGTAAATATTATAGTAATAACCGGTCAAGTGTAAGTCCGACTCGCGCACCGATCAATTCCAACCCTATTTATTCAATAAAATCTCAACAACATGTTGTAAAAATTGAACGCCATGGGTACAGCATCATGTCGGCGAATTTTGTTACAAAGAGCGACTGAATAACTTAGTATTTATGGTGGATTTTCAAGTCATTCTTTATCACGTGAACCGATTTAAAAAAAAACTTTATTTGACAGACGGTACTTTCAGCATAATCGCATAGAAATTTATAAAACAAAAATATATGCAAAGGTGATTAAATTACAAATTTAGTATAAAAATGTATTTGACGATAAAAAAAAGAAAAACTAGATAGAGCTAAAGTTATATTTTTCCTGTAAAATATACATTGATATCAATAGTACGTAATAAATTCATATTTTTTCTTTGGTAAACTTCGGAGTTAAGGGGAGGAGGGGGGAACGTTGTTTTTTTACATTTTCCCTCATAAATCGAAAATGACAACGTAAAAAAAATAAAAAACCTTTTATATAACTGTTCCAAATTTCAAATATATAGCATAATTCGTTTTTGAGATATTTAGCGATGTGACAGACACACAAATTAAAACCATAAGGATTCCTTTTTTACCATTTTGGTACGGAACTCTAAAAACAGGTGGTATTATTGCTAAGGAGCTATGCTTTCCAGAAAACCTTATAATTATAACAATAATTATAGACAAGATAAAAAACCTTTAATAATCAAGTATAATGTTGCTCTGAATATACATTCGGAGTCAAATATAAACTATACAGGCCTATACGAATGCTAGAATTTTTTACAGTATTTTTTAAATACGAATTGACAAGTTTTTTGGACCTCAATTTCGCATCCTTTGTGTTACATTGTGTCACGTTGTGTGACGTTACACAATATTTTTCCCATACAAATTAGCTTTCAATTACTTTCTTTGTTTAACATTTTTGTGAATATTCCAATGTGTTACGTACAATTTTTTTGCAATTCGCCCACATATAAAAAATGTAAAGAATATTAAGATATTTAAAAAAAAACTGACTAACCTTTAGTAGCAGCCATTGCTAAACATAGACTGAGGTTACCGAAGAAGCCGATACGTCCGCGATACTGGGCAGCAAAAAAACAGGCCAAGTGCGTGTCGGATTACGCACAATGAAGGGTTCCGTACCAACACCTACTAGCCCACATTTAAAATCACTTACTAACCTTTTTAGGTTCAATATATTGACATTGAATCTAAAAGGGTCGTATCTTCATAGGAAACTCACGGCACTTACGAGCTATTGTTTGGACAAGACCGTTTCTCAACGAAAACTCAAAAACCGCAAAACCTATCTTGTTCAAACCAAAAATCCTTGAAAATATGTATTAATGTACAATACCTCATTTTTTTCAGAATTGTAAACTTCATATTTTGGAAAATAGAGGGGGGTTACACACTTTTTATGACTCAACAATGGTTGGCTTAAGTAAATGTTTTTTTTTCATAAGGCTTATCCATGGCTACCCTACATGACTGTGTGCTTTGAAATACTTTTTTTTCTCCCCCAGTTTCGTGTATGGAGTGCCCCCTCTAATTTATTATTATTTTGTAATGTCACATCACTTTTATGTAGCGGTTCATAAAATATGCCTTCCTAATAAATTTCATAATTGTAGTTCTTATAGTCTCCAGGTAAATCGGCTGTGACGAACGGACGGACAGTCACGACGAAACTAAATATCAAATAATTTATTTCACATAATTTCCGGTACAATGAGATCTTAAAATTAGTCTTAGTATCACTAAAATTTACCATAAATGGTATGTATAAGGGTTCCGTTTTCACCATTTTGGCTAAGGAACCAAAAAAATGGCGAATGTTATCAAACTATTGATGTGAAATGCCACGAACCAAATCAAAGTTCAGACACAATATGATATCATTATTGTTTACTTAATTTTTATTACATAATATCATGACTACATACTATATATATACATGAATATACATATAAGACTTTTAGTCTCCCATTTGTATGGATTGACTTAGAGAGAAACCAACGCGTTGCTTTGTAAACAAAGTTTATTTATTTATGTGTTCTGATCATCATCATTATCATCATCATCCTATAGGATGCCCGGGGTCCGCTACCTAATCCCAAGAGTTGGCGTAGGTACTAGTTTCTACGGAAGCGACTGCCATCTGATCTTCGCCGAGGGAAAACTTAGACGATTTAAATAAAAATAAACTAAAAGTGAAATAATGAATGACATAATTAAACAAAGATAAAGTATATACAAGTAGCTATAACTACAATTAAAATAACAGAGAAAAACAAGCGTAAAAAATAACAGAAAACAAGAACATATATAAATTAAAACTAATTCCACCGACTCGATAATGCCCGATGCAGTAACCGTCCAGCCGATGTGCGCGGAGTGTCGGGCCGGGCACAACCGTAGCCGTACATTCTGTACAAACTGACCTCCGCTTATGTCACTAGTTTATGTAGTGATTAACAGTCCCAATACCATTCTGAGAATGATAGCGGACAAGCCTGACTGTGCTATCATGTTACACTGTGCGGGGCTGCATTCTTCCGCCAGTGTAATCAATTGGTAGCACTATGTGTGATTATTGTATTATGATAGATGTATTATGTATTATGTATATAATTTCTATGTGTCAATGTTACACGAAATAAATGATTTCAATTCAATTCAAATTCAATTCATAACAAAGATAACATTTGTTTTTGCTAACTTAATGATTAGCGCAGTTAGCAAAAGTAACCTTGATGATAACGTGGCAATTGTCATCTATCAGTGTCAAATGTCAGTCGAGTGAGTACTGCTTTTTACTAAAATGAGGTAGTGCCACCAGAGTTCAGGTCACGCACACAACAACAGTCATGTAATGACAATGGAATTTTGAAATTACTATTCTTTTTTCGTACCGATAGCAAGTACAACTGATTTGCACGGTCCGGTTTCCTAGGCACACACTCACGGGCCCGGACGACGTAATCACAGCGTCCATCGGAAGATTGAACGCTGCGCTTCCGGCGTCCAACTCAGACACGACGCGTACACTTAGGCATTCCCGCTGGCGGGGACGTCCACCGCGCGATCGCGACAACACAGACACATACAGTCCCTATTCGTCCCGGCACCGCCGCACACCGGGTAGAGTTAGTCCGACCCAGGTCGGGCCTAGCTGAGTTTTTTGCTGGACTCTTCTCAGCTAGACTAGGTTTAGTGAACCAGCAACAAAACTACCAGTAGCTCGATTCTACTCACACCTCAGATTCGGTTGAAAGTTGAAACCCCTCAACCAATCTCACTGGAGCGGAAACCTTCAAGAAAAGAGCGTATTTCCTTCTGAAAGGCCGGCAACGCACTTGCGACGCCTCTGGTGTTGCGGGTGTTTATGGGCGACGGTAATTGCTTACCATCAGGCGATCCGTCTGCTCGTTTGCCCCCTATAACATAAAAATCTCTTAGAGAATTCCAGTGTTCCAAACCACACGCGTTGTCATGTCGGAGGGTTTCCCCTGGATTTTCTCCAGGCTACTCTCCGACCGCGCACTCCTATCGCTTTATTGAGCCCGACCTATAAAGCCACAGTCAGGTTAAAAAAAGCGATTTGCAAGACATACCAAAAACTAGTCCGTTAAGTATTATTTACAAAAAAAATTCTAATTATTAGGATATCGCTTTTATTGTTAAAATTTAGATAGACACAGATGAGGTTCGATAAAGACTCTATGATAAAGGAAATATAACATGGAATTGGGAACCTGAAGGCATGTGAGTTGTCACTTCCTAATAAAGACAGTACCCGATATGAAATTCAAGGTTTGTCACCTTCTTAAGTCACAGACTCTCCCTCTTTGATGGCTCTGCCTTTTCTGATCAGAATAATAGAGACTTGAAAACAAGTGATATCCTGGAGAGATGACCTATTTTATCATTAAAACAAGTGGAATCGGATTCCTGTTTATCAGTACTATAAAATAGAAGATTACATTAATGACAAAACTGACACAACACACACTATACACAATAGGTAACTTGCTCTGCTGCACCTAATTGCGAGGAATAGTATTTTAAGACTGACATTATTTAATTTTTATATTATTATTTGACATTAGGAGACCTTTTACATCATCTCCATAATATTGGTATTTTATTGTTTGGTTAATTCTAGTTTTGTTTCTGATTATTTTTGTCATATTTAACATTTTTAGATAACAGGAGACCTTTTACATCTCTAGTAAAATGGAAGCAGGTTTTTAAATATTTGTATATTGTGTATGTAGTATTGTATGACATTCAAAAGCGCCCGAGGGGCCCACTTGGAGAATAAATCATTTCATTCATTTCATTTCATTTCAGAACATGAAATATCTGTAAAGAAATGAAATCATTTATTTTTCAATTTAGGCATATTACATGCACTTATGAATGTCGAAAAACTACCATCGGTTAATAAAATAAACCTCTGCCTCGTGAAAAACCTATACCTACATTTTATCTGTAGCTAAAACGTCATAAAATTAATATATCGTAATTGGCTATTAATATTATTCACTCGTGGACCAATAATAATGGAAGAAACATTATTAATCCCTCCTTAAAATTATAATAAAACCATCCAAGTTTCAGGATTATGAAAATGTAGTAATTTGTTCCTGAACTTTGGGGCACCCCACGAAAACCGTTTCAATGTAACATGAACCTTTCTCTTCAAACATAGAGTATTATATCGAATGCCACTATTATTATACTAGAGGGTGAGCTAATATAAACGTAATGGTAGTGGAGTTACGGTTGAATATCAAATACATGTAGTGCTCGATAGGTAATCTTCTTAGAAGTTCAGATACGTAGTAAGGGTCTTGTCAGCGAGCTGACGTGTTGGGGCGTTTTACGGAAAACAAACACGGGAAATAAAAACCGGCCAAGTGCGTGTCGGACTTTGCACATGATGAAGTTAGTTAATGGGAAAAATAAAGAAATTTCAAAGAAAAAAATATATTTGGTACTTATGGTATGACGTTTATTCTAAAGTCGCGTTCACGGATGCGAGAAATTTATTCTTTTATTAATACGCTTGTTAAATTCCTGTGCCACGAATAAATGTACCTTCCACGAATAAATCTTCGTTCTTTCTTTCTTTTTTATCAATATATTAACATTTGTTGGTAAAATATAAGTAATAATAAACATTACTATCAAATTTCAAGTTCGTAGGTCAATGGAAAGTTAAACATTCGTCGATACAAAATTTTGCAAAAAAAAATGACTGGTGGCGGGTTTTCACTTTTTTTGATATCCAGTATTAAAAAAAAAAAAATATTTATCTAACATAACTAAAGTAGAGAGAGGCAAACAAAACGAGTCTTCAGTCAAGATTTCGTACTTGTTGTATCAGAATGATCCCGCATAGCAACAAGCTCCTTTGCCGAGCATAGTTTCAGTTTACCAGATCACAAGTGGCCCTTCCTGAATGCTTGGAAGAGTTGGGAATTGACAGGACAGTAGCTGGAAATTGTTAAGGTTTTTACTTACACTCGACTACTTTAGAGTTGGCAGTGATAGTGACTAGAAATTAGTATAATGGTATTGTCAGCATCATTATTCACAAGTAGTTATGAGAAATAATAATTAACTACAAGACTCATATATATTTTTCTCATAGACTCATAGGCTGTGGCAGAATAACAGCGTTGTAGTTTGCACGGCAAATAGCAACACATGCTGAGTCTCAGCCTTTTCTTTATGGCACACATTGCTGGACTCATTGTGCACCTTCACTCACTGTGTATTATCTTACACCGATTTATTATGACCGGTTGTGTGTGCTTTATTGAATAAATGGTTTTTCTTTCTTTCTTTCAGTGCCTACGAAGGTCAAGATTTGAAATGAAATGAAATTATTTATTCTTCAATTTAGGCATATTAAATGCACGGAATGTCAAAAAACTACCACCGGTTCATAAAATACTGCACTTACTACAAAGTGTTAGTGTAGTAATGTAACCTAACTTGTACCTAACCTAACATGTAGTGGTGTAATCTAACTTGAAACTGATATGAGGAAAATGGACCTCAAATAAGTTCTTACGAGAAAAAACAAGTCTGACTTCGCATGCCACTACAATGTGTTTGTGTAGAGAACAGTTTTTCTCGTCGCCAGACAGCGCGGCATGCGATAATTTATTCCAGTTGTTATGTTGTTGCATCCCGGCATCGGTAAGACAGCGTGGGGGCGTGTATCTACGGCCTTCTTTGTTGCGAATAAAGTAGCTAGAACTGGCATTCTAACCATTAACAGCAGGCAGGCATTGCATCCTGAGGGTGTTAGCGGATCGGACTGATAGTGTCCTGCAAAGGCACTGGATGGCGGGACTAATAAACCCTGAGGTTGAGCGGGTTTATTATGTCAATTAATGTTAAGTAATTAATCTGTAAAACTAACATAGAATAAGTAATTAATCACTAACGACTCGATGGACCTATGTTGTCTGATTAAATAAATATTATTATTATTATACCATTTAAGGAAAGGCCATTTCAGTGCAAATGACCCCTCTAACAAGCGGAGTTTGCAATTAACCCGGAACACCTCAGATTCGGTTCAACCAATCTCACTGGAGCGCAAACTCTTAGAGTATTCCAGTGTTCCAAACCAAACGCGTGGTCGTGCCGGAGGTTTTCCCCTGGATTTTCCCCAGGCTACTCTCCAACCGCGCACTCCTATCGCTTTATTGGGCCCGGCCTATAAAGCCACAGTCAGATTCCCAAAAAAAAGCAATTAACCATCTCGCTCTTTTTCATTGATTGTTGGACCACTGAATTACTTATGAAAAATCCGAATCTATCCGGTTATTTCCTTAGAACAATAAAAAATCTATCGTTTTTGTAAAAAAAAAGTATCACTTTCGTTGATAATTACGAAATCTGCAGCATTAAAGATTAATTTTACTATGATATTTAGGTTTTTTTGAAAGAGTTACCAAGGCATTTTTCAATATTTTGTTCGGTTATTTCTTTTCTTTGTTTCTTTTTCAGTCTACTGTAATTTTTTTGTAGTGTAATTCCACATTATTTCTTCACACTGGAAGCTCAAACTTCAGTATTTTCGTCAGATCTGTGAATGGGCTTTGCCTCAATCCGTCGTACACACAAGAGTAAAGTCGGTAAACTTAGAATTCCATAAAAGTGTACAATCTGTTTGCAATAAATGTATTTCTAAGCAGGAGCTGGCGAAACGCCTTGTCGACGCGACGGGTGAGCAGAAGGCCAAACCACACGCGTGGTCGTGCCGGAGGTTTTCCCCTGGATTTTCCCCAGGCTGCTCTCCAACCGCGCACTCCTATCGCTTTATTGGGCCCGGCCTATAAAGCCACAGTCAGGTTCAAAAAAAAAAGAGCTGAGGGCTGGCACGTACCTCGCTCGGCGCATCGGTCTTGCTGTGCAGCGTGGCAATGCCGCCAGCGTTCTGAGCACCCTACCGCTGGGCTCTGAACTAGAGCCCAATTTTTATTTGTAAGTAGGATTTTATCTTTAGTTTAATATGTTCTTGTTTTTTATATTCATTGTACTCAATAACTTCAATAATTTTCTCTTTGACCTAAGCAGTAATAATTAAAATAACTCTTAACCCTGTATCGTGTGTTTACTTACTTTGGATTGTCCAATGCGACAAATTAAATTACGACAAGCGCTAATCCAGATAGTTTTAAGAGTACAAAAATACAATTATAAAGAAGTTTGGAAAGCTCTTGCAAGCCAGCAAGGCAAGACAAGCTTGTTGATTATGTAAGGTGTCAAATTTACTAGATATATCTGTAATTTTGATGTAAAAAATAAAATTTAGCTAATAATAAAACACAGCTGCCGCTTCCGAGATCGGTGTTTGCTATCTGTCTGTTTCTTCTCCGCTTTGCAGAACATTTTAACATTTCATAGCACATTTTTCACTCCCTTACACTCACTATCCTCCTAGCGTTTACCCCGGTCTCTAGTTTTTAGGAACTCTAGTTTTCAAAAGCGAATGCCATTTAAGGCGCGTAATAGAGTGAAATACCACATTTTGGTCGCGTTCAAAGGCCTAAAACTCAAAACTGGCCCGAAATATAGGTCTCGAAAAAATATACATGTAGAATTGATATGTCCTGTATATACGTAAAATACTTAAAGCCATTGATGATTTGGGAGCCAAATTGATGTCACTTCCATATCACTATATTTTATATCCCAGCAGGAGGCGTAGCTCGTTGCGTGCCAGATTTACGACTGCCGAGTTATGCCCTCCGCATACTGCAGTAATTGTATTCACAAGAACGAGCGATAATCCCTTGCAGCTGGACTCGATTCAATTGCTTTTGGATTAATGGAGCCTGTTTATTGCCATTTGTGATAATTTCAGTTTACGACTGAGTAGTGAGTTAACTGAATCCAGTAACTGGATATTGAAAGAAAAAGAAAGAAAGAAGAAAGAAAATGGTTTATTAGTGCAAATCACGTACTTACAAACGAAACTGAATATATTTAAACATAATTGCGCCAAAGGGTCTTCACTCAGCTTGGTGTCCGAAACGAGTCACATGACACGCTCCGTGACGCTGATTTTCAGTGAAGCCATCGGATGGATTAGATGGCACTGAAATATTACAATATGGAATAAAATATCAGACACCTCTATACAACAACAATCAGAATAGGTATTTCAAATAAAGAGAAAGTCTGTGCTGTCCATAATTAATATACATCGAGTGTGTGTGTGTGTGTGTGTGTGTGTGTGTGTGTGTGTGTGTGTGTGTGTGTGTGTGTGTGTGTGTGTGTGTGTGTGTGTGTGTGTGCGTGTGTGTGTGTGTGTGTGCGTGTGTGTGTGTGCGTGTGTGCGTGAGTGCGTGCGTGCGTGCGTGTGTGTAAGTGTGTGTGTGTGCATGTTTGCAAGGTTGTCTATTCAAGTAGTACATTTTTGTTTGGACATGTTCTAACATGTTATACTTACTCAAAAGAAAAATGGGCTTGTCAGTTACCTGCGAATGTGCAACATTCGAAACAAGTCAGCCCAACATCGATATTTCCGTGGCCACAAGCTATCAAGGCTCGGAACCGGTTTTTAATATACCGGTAAAAACCGGTTTTTCGGTTTAGCTTCTAATTTTCCTGGGAACGCAAACGTTTTAAGAACTTTATATTAACCGGTTTATTCGACGAGAGGCCCGGCGGGCGTACTAGTGGGGCTCACGTCTGTAGGTATTACGATACGTAGGTATAGTTGACCGAATTTCTGTGAACATATTATTGGATTACGAACCTAATTGTTTAAACAGCACAATAACTTTTTAAAGAAATTAAGTTGATGCAACTCGGCCAACTCAAATGATTTCAATCATAATCGTGCGCCCGCATTAACCGGTTTAATACAGGGACCGGAAAACCCTTCTTTAGGCTTAAGCCTATCGATTCGGTAACCCAATCAATTTGCTTACCCTATGATAAGGTTAACCCTATCATGAGGTTACCGTATTGTAAAGGTAAGCTTATTGAAGTGTTAACCCTAACTCGCAATAGGGTTAAGCTTAAAACCCTATCGCGATAGGGTTTTTGTTTAGGGTTTTCATTGGGTTATGGTAACCTTAACGTCAGCTGGTGACGCATTGGGTTAAAGTGAATTTTCGGCTGGTCCTCGTACAGTTAATGAAAGAATTATTAATATTCAATAATACATTTCTGTTATTTAAATATACGTATGTATCGTATGTAAAGATAATATATTTTTAATAAATATTACGTTATCTAATTACAAAAAGGTTTCACAAATCAAATAATATTATTGTTAATTAGTTTATTTAAGGAAAATTAGAAAAAAATAAGGCTCTGAGCAATTATAAATTATTATTTCTCTAATTTCAATTCGTAGTTTACATTCGAAGCATTACTGCTTAATACAAAATGAATAAAGTTAATAATATTTTGTATACTTTTAATTAAAATGTTTTTTCCTATTCCTTTCTCCAATTAAAAAAAAACGCTGCAAACCTTCTCATTTTACGACTATATTCCTCCTTTACACTGCTTTTTATTAGGGTTCCGTAGTTTCCGTAGACGAAATAGCGAAAACGGAACCCCTCTAATTATCAAACTATGAATATTAAAAATTGTAAAAAAATGAGATGCTTTGCATTAATAACTAATTTCAACGATTTTTAGTTTGATCAAGATATGTTGTACAGTTTTTGAGATACTTAGGTCGAATGAACGAAATCCCTCATGCGCACGAGTAACGCTTGGTCTGCTTTTACTGACATATCGATCCTTATGAAAGTCACAAGTACAGGTTCTTATTTCTATAGGTACTACTTAATGCTTAGAATTAAAAATATATATATCAATATTACTACTAACGATTATTTTCTATTTCAATTAATTGCACCGGTGTGTTGAAGTTAATATTTTTTACTGGAGATCACACGATACGTTTGACACATTACAGAGACTTACAATTAATACATGCTTCTATTTATTTCGTTGGAAAAAAGAGAAACAAATACTTGCAGAGTACGAGTAGTCGGTAAAAGATCAATGAATATTAGAACAAAAGCACGGTTCGGCACGGTTATCTTTGAGGCTGATTGCGTGCTCATCTAATATGGAGCTGCTAAACCACCCAATCCCGGGATTATGAAGGTTACAAATTAAAAGTAAGTTTCGATTACGTATCGTATAAGAGATACGATTGAAAAATGTGAGAGATTAGGAAGATACGATTATTTTGCAATTTTAACTGATTGATTGGTAATGTCAACAATAGGTAGGTAAGTAGGTACTTTTATTGCAATAATTCATGTTTTGCTTTACTCTAAATGAGATACCAAAAAAATATCTTGACTTCATATTTGACTTGTTTTTACATAATGAAAGTAGACCTAAAAAGTAATACAAAAAAAGATACTTATGCTTAGTGAAGCTACTACGAAAAGCTGTCATATTTTCCTTTGCGGCGCGAGGGTGAGCAACTCTGATGCTTGAACAAACTAGTAACTATAATATATCGAAACCAGAAACATATAAGTAATCTGAAAGCCCTCTTAACCTGATCAATCAATTCGCTGCCGCTCCGATGTATTGACAATAGTGCTGATAAATAAAGTGTTGTCTTGTCTAAATGTTTACTGGCGAAAAGAAAACGTACAATAATTTATACCTACTGAGAGTTCATAACAAAATTGGATTAAGTGTTTTAAATGGCATTATCGTGTGCAAAACAAAATACATGACATAGATAATAAAAAAGTGCAGGTGTTTCATTCAAAAGAACCTTGGCTTTACAACATGCATTGGTGCTTTTGGTCTTATCTCTTTGTAATAAGCTCAATACACCTCCAAAAAAATAGAACAACTTATCTTTCAGGTAGGATTATCCCATTGTTTTTTTGCCGCGCAACACTAAATAGCATTTTACTAATGCCAAGTACAGCAAACAATGAATAATATCTATGCCTAAGATTTATAAAGAATCTGATACAAATGTTTAATAGATTTTCACATTTTTGTTATTAATTATAGGCATAACGTATTTTAATAAGTGTTTATTTCTTTGTAGATTGTATAATGTGTCATGATTAATGCTGTGTTGTCAAATTAAACTACAAACACAAATACAGAAAAATATGTTCGATATTTTACCTATTTTTGTTAGTGCTCATTGTTTATCATATTTTGACAAATTTTATATTTTTTAATGAATATTGCCAATTTCAATAAATATTTTCAACTTCGAATCTTTGCTTGATTTTTCTTAAAATTATGTCCAATTTTTTTTTTTTTTTTTTTAATTTTTTATGTTCTTATTTAATATTTGCATGCCCATTTCTGGGCTGAACACAGTGTGGGATAAAATATTATGTTAAGATTTTTTATCAGTTGATAATCGGTCATGCATTGAGGCCCTTTTTGTGTGAATTAACACATATCTTGATATTTTCTCCCCGTTACTATCTAGAACAGGGCTATTGCGAGTATTGCGACCTAATTTCTAGTTATCGGCGTTTTAGATGCCATTCGGAGTGAATGACCTCAATCGTTATGCTAGTATGGATATACCACGGGATTCGTATTATTACAATTAGGTCAAAGTGAGTATTTAAAAGTTAGTTTTGTCTGATTTCATTACATAATATAAATATCTTTACTGTTGTATAAATAGGGATGTTGACTCTAAATTTATTGGTATCCAAATTATTATCCAAAAGAAAGAAGACATAAAACTATGCCAAATGGTGAAAATCCCATTAAAATATCTCAAAAAATAACGAAGCTATAACCGTTAGAATGTTGTTAATAAGAGTGAGAAAGCGCTACAAATCAGTGACGTCACTGACTTAAAGCGCCATAGTAAATGAAGATCGTTCCATACAGAGGTGCATTTTGCGAAAAAGGGACAGAACATGCCCCCACTTAAAACTTTGATGACTTGTAATTATGTAATTATTTATACTTTTGAGTTACTTTTTTCGCTATTTGATTGAGAATTTGATCCTTTTTCGAGAAAATTTGAAGTAGTTGAGTTTCTTACTTAGTGTCAACATCCCTATTCGTCTGTGGTTCAAGTTACAGATGACATATTTATGTATAAGTAGGTAATATGTGGCAACTAAGGTGGTGCAAAACTTCAAAAGAAATATGAATAGGTAAAAAACTTCTACAGTTAGATAGCCAAGGAGTTTGTATTAAATCACAATGACAATACAAAAGTTTTCCATTGTGAAGTCCAACCGTTAATTAGTGTAGTAAATATGTGTAACACGTGCCAAATGCAACAAACAACATCCCGATATGACTGAGTAAAAAAAAAATACGTACTTGGGAAAAAAATATGTTACACCTAAATAACTCATTGGATACCTAAATTTTTAATTTTTTTCGATGTTATATAAATATGTAATGCTTATTATATCCAACACTGCTCAATGTAATTTCGACTATTTCATAATTATAGATATTAACAACATTTTTTCGAACAGTTTAATTGGTATTGCGGTTTTGTAGCGTATCCATATTACCATCTCTACTTCATATCCCGCGGTGTGGCAACCAAAACGTCGATCACTACTAATTTCATAAATTTTAAATGTATTTCTTGGTTTTGTCATTAACGAATATCGTTCCAAAAATCACTCCAAATCGACCATTTTCAATGTAAAAACTGCTTTTTTTGCTTAAATTTTACTATACACAATAAAATCAAAAAATTCCTACGTTACTATCTAAAACTTAAATAAAATCATTGTATTCTTTAATCACTTTATTGCTATTATCAATACTTTTGTCATAGTTTTAAATCAAAATATTTTAAAACATGTAAGGCCTCTTAACATCTATTTGCTGTGTACTAGCAAATAATCAATTTCATTGAATGACAGATTTGGCTACAATACTATTGAATAAGATGGAAAACGTATCGAAATAAAATACAAATCAAATTGTTTCATTTACGTTTTATGTATCACGTATTTATTTTTATACTAGCCAATAGATTAGTTAACTCGTTTGTAGTGTTATAACATCCTGTACACGCCATTACATAATTTTTCGACAACGACATGAGATGTACGGGCCCTATGACAATTGAATCGGTACCTTAAAGATTTGGTGTTTATATTTGGGTAAAGTTCACATTTTTGGAACAAACATAGTGAAGGCTTTTAATTCGTTTACAATTTAATTAATTAATGCGTTACACGATAGTTACCCATATTAACTATAAGTCAATCTTCACTGTTGTCCAAAAACTTTAACTGTACCTAATTGAAGTAAAAAATAATACGTTACACACTCACCTTTCTTATAACACCCGCTTAACTTTTCAATCCAATCAAAATGCACAAATCAGTGTCCATAAATAATAGCCATATTCATCACAAAATTTGATATAAACGCAAAAATAACAAAAATAAAAGAAATAACGTTAACAATAAAATCCACTGTCACACTCAAACGTCCTAAACTAGATGGTTATGAGAATGCACTAAAAACATACCTGAAGCAAGACCTGCACATTTAAGGAAAGTAACGAACGAAAATTCATTCTATTGTTTTTTTTGGTCAATTACCGTGTGTAGATTCACTCTGAAAACAATGACAAATACCACGGCCTTTAGGCATGGGCACACTCTTTTGTATTAAGTTCTTAAAAGATAACAACGTCGGCATAAATGTCTTTATAAAATAAACAAGTTTATTTTACCATCTAGACTACCACCGCCATCATGCTAATCCTAAGACAATAGAAAACAGCAAGTCTTATCAGCTTTTGGTTCGCTTGCACATCGCCGTGCTGGTATAAATAAACAAAGCTTTAACAATTTCCGTAAGGTACCTACACAGCCTAATAATGTAATGAATCTCTATACGTATATGCGCCTAATTAATATGCTTACAAAAATACAAGTATTAATATATGAATCAGGATATATACTACTAAAATCCCGGATTTCTAAAAAACTTTTTTATAATCCCGGAATTGGGCGGTTCAACAACTCTATGTTCGTGCGTATTTGCTGTTTCCATAGGTCGAGGTAGTAGAATAAGTAATAGTTGTAACTGTAGGAATACTCGTATATAGTAAAGATTCCGATTAGTACTGTCAAAACGAATTATTATTTCGGAATATTTAAATAAATAAATGACTGTCATATGAACCGTCAATTTTTTTTGACAGAATTGACCGAGTTTCCTTCCAGTTCAGCTTTCCAGATTTCGGGTTGGTCTCCTCAACAGATAGCATTTGTCAACCGATTTTTGTGAAACATTGTAAGCAGGTTCAATATTTTTTATATAGAATTTTTATCGAGTCTGATTTTGGAAATTTTCAATAAAGTTTCATTTATAAAAAACAAAAAGAAACAGGCGAGGTATACAGCTCACAGAGCTATTCTAGTATGTATGACAAATCAAATTTGTTTCTGACATTGCACCGAAAGTTAAAAATAGATGTTCAAAATGTAAAATAAACAAACAAACGCTCGCGGCCGACTCGTCCAAGCCGCCGCTAGGAATCTATACTTGCATGCACAGTAAATACGATTCTAACATAAGGACTCAAAGTACAAAGTTATTTGCATTAAAAACAAGGAGTGTGTTCGGTAAATCAAACTGGTTTCTACTGGGAGTGGTTTCACAGCGAGCTTATCGTCTGTGCCAAGCTGCCTGCCAGCCACGGTTATCTAAAAATGAGTCTAATTGAAGTGTGCGTAAAGATCACTTTTGTTTGGAATTGGTTAAAAACCCTATTGATAGGCTTACCGTATTGATAGGGTTTTGATTTTGGTTAGTGGTTAGTTGAGTTAACTCGATCAATATGGTAACCCTATCAATAGGGTTACCTTATCATAGGGTTACCAATATGGATAGGGTTTTTAAAACCACTTCTAAAATAAGCCTATGGAAAACCCTGATTAGGGTAACCGGTTCCGGTCCCTGGTTTAATATCATCTAAACCGGTTAATCCGAACAAAACCTTTATATGAAGATCCTGCGTAAACCGGTTTAAATAAACCGGTATTTGTATCTAAACCGAAATAAAAAGGTTTTGCGGCAAATACATGATAACGAAAGAAAGAAAAACATTTATTCGTGACGATACAAACATAAAATATAGATAAATAAACGTAATTAAAAAAAACAAGGAATCGCCACAAAAACGTTTCGCCTCAGCCTAATAATATATGCGTATAACGCGTATAACGGTTTGAATAATTAACCGGTTTCCGAGCCCTGCAAGCTATATATAACGGTTATGATTAATTACCCGTAATTGCACAGTTTTAGTTAAAAGTTACTTTGAAAAAATTAACGTCTAATTAACTTCTTAAATCGAAAATAATCTTTTCTTCTTTAAAAATATCTTCACCACTTCGTCCGTGTACATATTTTAGACCTTGACTAAGCCCCTGCATTAGCTCCAAGGTCTCGAGTCCTCATAAATTAACGTTCCGCTATCCGTCGATGTCACTTTTCGGTTTTTCGCTCCTCCTTTGATGTGTCCGTTAAAATGCGAGGGGCCTTAATAGCCTTGAAATGAAGAGGGGGCCTTAATGAGACTGGATAAGTCGCTTTCTGAGTATTAGTTTTTCCGGGCGACGTAATCACAGCGTGTGTCGAAAGATGGAACGCTGCGCTTACGGCGTCCAACTCTTGACACGACGCGTACTCTTAGGCATTTCCGCCGGCGGGGACGTCCACCGCGCGATCGCGACAACAGTGACACATATAGTCCCTATTCGTCCCGGTACCGCCGCACACCGAGTAGAGTCAGTCCGACCCAGGTCGGGCCTAGCTGAGTGTCTTGCTGGATTCTTCTCAGCTATGCTAGGTTTAGTAAACCAGCGACAAAACTGCTAATAGCTCGATTCCACTCACACCTCAGATTCGGTTGAAACCGCTCAACCAATCTCACTAGAGCGCAAACCCTCAGAGTATTCCAGTGTTCCAAACCACACGCGTGGTCGTGCCGGAGGTTTTCCCCTGGATTTTCCCCAGGCTACTCTCCAACCGCGCACTCCTATCGCTTTATTGAGCCCGGCCTATAAAGCCACAGTCAGGTTAAAAAAAAAAGTAAATATTAGTTTGAAGAATTGTTGGCAACGATAGGAATGAATGTATTCCATGATCGGATTAGAACCGTTTACACGATGATTATTATCACGCGATACACTCATCACAGAACGTATCATGTAAATATTGATGAATACTGAACCAAATCAAGCAGTCTGGCGTCTACCGGCCCCTGGGATCCCAGGGATCATAACAAAAGAATGCTATTATTTTTTGTTTTCGCTGGGAGAGGATGGCTTAAAAATACACGATAATATTGACATCCTAGTATTGTGATAATAATCACCGTGCTGGGCCCCATTCAATAATTGATAACTTTGATCTGCTTAATATTTATTTACTACCGTTTTGGTAGCTGTCGATTTGTGTTATTTATTCAATGTTTAAAAAAAAGCGATTTCTTAGACTATACCATAAACTTACTACTTAGCTTTGACGGTTCCCGCGTGGCGCGCGGCGACTAGGGTGACCTGAATATGTCTGACGACCGCTTTAGCCTAGTTGGTAGTGACTCTGCCTTCGAAGCTGGAGGTCCCGGGTTCGAATCCCTGTCAGGGCATTTATTTGTGTAATGCACATGAAATTTGTTCCTGATTCTTGGATGTTTTCTATGTATTTAAGTATCTATTTATCTATATAAGTATTTATATCGTCACTTGGTACCCATAGTACAAGCTTTGCTTAGTTTGGGACTAGGTTGATTTGTGTAGATTGTCCACAAATATTTAAATATTTATTTATATGCTGACCCAGACCAGCACGCCCCCCGTGCGCTACCCGCAGTCTCTCCTCTTACGCAGCGCGCCGTGCAGGAACCGACGGCAGCCTGATATTAGTTTTATTTTTGATTGCAAATTGCTTTTTCACCAAGTGTAAGCGCGTCGTGTTGAAAGTGACGGATCCTTTGTCGTCGTTAGTCGCGTGACAGGAGCGTCATTAGCGCGACACGCGACACACTGGCGTCGCGCTTGGCTAGGGCCGCGTTCACAGTACTACGTTAAAATGCAAAATAGCGTTACACAAAAAGTTCTTATTAATTGGTAAATTATACACACTGTTTTCTCCGAATACTAAATTTATTTATATTAGTATGTTCTAAGATACTGGAATAAGGTGTGGTTACCTTTAATTGGATAAGCATCAACTTAAAATATTACCTAAGTTATCCACGCATGTATGGTGTATTATCTGTTGGTGATCCTTAATAAATAAATAAATACACAGCTGACGTAATACAAAAGAACGAAATCTTTCCCCGAAATTTGAAAAAAGATATTGATATAGTATATTCGTTCTAGAAACCTGACAAACTATTTTCTATGTATTTCGCGTCGTATTTTTTTTTTAATTTATAGGCCAAAAGCTTTATTTTTTTTTACAGAAAGTGGTAAACATTGTTTCACCAACGGAAACCTCGGGGGTTAGACCCTGGATAAATTTCTTGGCCCAGGTTGTTTTAATCAAAGTTATGATTATTTGAGTACCCTCTGTTACACAAAGGACATATGTATGGGTGCAGAAATATACTTTCTTCGACATTGAGATTTTTTATAAATCTGTCCAATTTAAACTATGAAACTTTATGAGTACTAGAAACTATAATTTGGACGTGAAAAAAAATGAAAAAATGCTACTCTAATACTTATTTTTTACAGATTTTTTAATTAGGACATTTTAATTTTTGGACTGTACGTTTTTTTTACAATTCCCCATAAATGTATCTTTTTTTTTAATACACACTGCCGATTATAGGTCTGTTCTTTATTACGCCATTATCCTTGATCCTGTGCCAATCTTAGCCACTTTTTACCTCCTATTCGGCACATATAGTCTAACCATCGAGCTGGTGGTCTAATACCTCCTTTTTTATACCACATCGGTGGCAAACAAGCTGACAACCCACCTGATAGTAAGTAGTGACCATCGCCATCGTCTATAGACGCTTGCAACACCAGAGACGTTACTCGCGCGTTGCCGACCCGTAAGAAACTATCTAAGATCCCAATATAAATATGATGCGTGTACTGTGGTAACTAATGTGGTAACTAACGTGGTATATACAGGGTGTCCCACGGCTATGCCACATGGAGGGAAAGTACCTTGAATATTGTAGATGGAACATTTTACTGAAAGAAGACATTATTTGAATTTAAAAAAACGATTTAAACTGCATTCACAGATATTTAAATAATATTATATTTGAAACGGGAATCGAACCCGTTACACGAGAAAATTTCACATCAAATGTTAAAATTCATGGTCTTCCTTTTATTTCTGACACTACGTATATGTTATTTAGCAAAAAATAATACTTATGATGAAGCCTTTCGATCGGTATGATAAAGCTACAGGGTAATAATTTTTCTCGTGTAACGGGTTCGATTACATAGTCTACTATGTTTTTACAATATCTTTATAAAAAGTAAAATATAAAAATACACTTACAAAACATAAAAATATTAAAAAATCCTAACCTAGTGTGCCGCCGACAACGAGACGAGGCCCAAGCTTATTATTATTATTATTAAACCTTCCCATACCTTTTTGAAGAGTCCCATTCTACCAGTAGCTTAGTATAAATAGTTTTTCAGTCTATCTCACAGTGTGTCCGCAAACCAGCTGACTCACGACTCATCGACAAGCGTGTCACTTCTTTCCTCCAGTAATTATCTGTGGCGTGGCGTGGCGTGGCGTCTTTGTGAGGCTTATCGGACGCCGAGCTATTGTTTAGGAAAAAAATAGGGGCCGTGGAGTGTAGGGTGATTGGGCGGATTATAATCGATCGCTTAACGACTCCATTAGAAGCTAGTGCGTTAACAATGGGCCACATTTATTTGTAAAAATAATGAAATTTGGTTGTTGCCTACTTAAACCTCATCATCATCATCATCATTTCAGCCGAAAGACGTCCACAGCTGAACATAGGCCTCCCCCAAGGCTCGCCATTTAGACCGGCCCTGTGCCATTCGTTTTCACTCTATTCCCGCGACCTTCACCAGGTCATCACTCCACCTTGTCGGAGGCCTACCGACAGCTCGTCTTCCGGTGCGTGGACGCCACTCAAGCAGTTTCTGGCCCCATCGACCGTCAGTCCTGCGAGCAATACCTTAAACCTCAACTAAATGAAATAAATGAACTTTATTCTGCAAGTAGGCCGCAAAGGCACTTTTACAAGTCAAAAACTACTAGCGTTTCTCATGAGACCACTGCCGAGAAGAAACGCCGAAAGAAACTCGACAGTTAGTCATTTTCTCCAAAATATGCTTATTACAATGATACTACTTAACCTACTTAAGTAAATGTAAGTGGTAAACAACAAAAGAGAATTGAAAGAAAAACGAGGAAAAAATAACAATAGGTATTTACAATGTGTAGTTACACAAGAAAACAAAACATGTCGAATCGTTTGATATGCTTTCCTACAAGAAATGTGTCAACTAGATACAATGAAAATATTAGACTCTTTACGCTATTTAGGTATTTGGTAACCTATCGCAACCACTAAATTTTAACTAACCAACAGCGAAACCTTTCAGAGCAAAACCGACTCTAATGTTGTTAGATTCAGAAGACTAAGGCGCCTTAGTCTTCTGGTGTTAGGTGTTTTTTTATGCGCCTTAAAAAGTCATGCTTGCTTGCTTGTTTGCATGAATTCATGGATGCTTGCTTGCTTGCTTGCATGCATGCATGCGTGCTTGCTTGCTTGCTTGCTGGCATGCAATGCACTAGGCGACGATATACATACTTATATAGATAAGTATATACTTAAATACAAAGAAAACATCCAAAACTCAGAAACAAATATTCATGCTCATCACACAAATATTTGCACTGACCGGGATTCGAACCCAGGACCGTCAGCTTCACAGGCAGGTGCACTACCCACTAGGCTAAACCGGTCGTCAAAGTGATGAACACGAATATTTGTTCCTGAGTCTTGGATGTTTTCTATGTATTTAAATATATGATTATCTATATAAGTATGTATATCGTCGCCTAGTACCCATAGTACAAGCTTTGCTTAGTTTGGGACTATGTCGATTTGTGTAAGATTGTCCCCAAATATTTATTTATTTTTTATTTATTTAATTAATCAGGAGAACAACAAAAGCAATCATATAAAATAAATAAATAAATAAATAAATAAAATAAATATTAGAGGACAATCTTACACAAATCGAACTAGCCCCACAGTAAGCTCAAGAAGGCTTGTATTATGGGTACTAGACGACGATATATTTAATAGATATAAATACTTAAATACATAGAAAACATCCAAGACTCAGAAACAAATATTCATATAAATTAAGTTGACTAAAATTAGAACGTTAACCTTGGTATTTTCATTTGTAATACGAAGGTCTGTGATATTAATTTAAATAAAGTCGTTATCTTAATATTACTTCTATTTAAAACATTTCGATTGAACAAACATTTTGATTTGGAACAAAGACGAATTTCCACGAGATTTCATTGGAAAAGTTGGTGCTGATTGTAGCTTTCTAGCAATTAATATAAGTCAAATTATTCTTTATTAACAAATCTCTGCCACGTCGGGTAAGAAAACGCCTTGCTGGCAGCGGGATCCACAAAAAGTTAAACTATAGATGGGTCATTGTCAGTTGTAAAAACAAGAGTTGTCCACCGGGTGGTCAATAGTTAACGGCTCATGTACATATAAGTTATTATTATTATTTTTAGATTATTTATTGGTAAAAAAATTTTTTACAAGTCATAATTTACAGTAGAAAAAAATTAACGCTATACAAATAATTATCACAAAAATGTCAGAGTAATAAATTTCAATTCAATTCACACATATTAATTATATAAACAATTCTCAATTCTATAAATACAATAGTTAATTTCGATGTCGAGCAACAAACACACTGATTATAAAATACACAAAAACAAAACAATTCTCAATTCTATAAATACAATAGTCTATTTCGATCTCAAGGAGCAATTATACACATTGACAATAAAATACACAAAAAACAAAATAAAATTAATGTCAGTTAAATTTCCTAATGTAATAAATTTATTATATGTATATTTTTATTATATGTATCTAAATTATGTTTTTATTATATGTATTTATAGTTATGGAAACACCGTTTATGCGGGTTACTAGACCAATCCAAAATTAAACTTCGTGGACCTTAACTTTTAATATGTCCACCGAAAAGACGCGAATCTAAATCTGACAACGACCCATATACAAACATGGTCAAAAGAAGCAAACAATTATATTATATATAAATATACACAGGTAATTTTTAACATACCTACATATATACGAGTATTCATATCTTTAGCTGCATTATTTCTAAATAGTATTATACCAAAACTAGTGAGGATCCACTTAAGGGCATATTCGGTATCGTATTCTGATTAGGAAAAATAGAAGAAAAAATTTTTTGACGCGAAAAATTTTTTTTTTCATATGGGGCAGGTCATCCAAGTCAGTCAACTGTCCATATAAAGGCCAAAAATTTATTGCGTCAAATTTTTTTTCTACTTTTTCCTAATCAGAACACGATACAGAATATGCCCTAAAACGGATCCTCACTTAAAAATATTTAAACGGTGTTATTCCCTTTTTAGTTTTTATTAATTTTATTGTTAGCATAATTTTGCCAGATATTTTCGATATTGATAGAACTGCAATTTAACTTCAAAGACTGCACGTGTCATGTGAAGCGGCCGAGGCAGAAAATTTGGCACTTTATTGCGGAATTCCAATTATTTCGGCTACACTTGATCAGTTCAATGGTTTAATGAGTAAGGGGAGATTTGATGGATTTACAATGAAATACTTTTTCTAATGGTTTAATTACATATTTTCTTAGATTGTCTCATTCGCGCTTTGTAATAAAAGGAAAGTTTTATCAGAGACAGGTAAATTATATACACTCCCAATATCTATACGTTGTAGCGTACCTTTAAAATAAGGAGCCTGCTGTAGCTAGTGTCACTATAAAGAGGTCGCTATATCAATCATTTCGTATGACACACAGACCTCTGCTTAACACATCGGGGCCATCTATTAGGAGATTTCTTGTTGTATTCATAGATGGCGCTAATGTGTCAAGCAGAGGTCTGAGTGTCAAACGAAATTAATGGTACAGGGACCTCTCCATAGTGAAACTAGCTACAGCAGGCTATTTATTTTAAAGGCACTCCATAACGTATAGATATTGGCAGTCTATATAATCTACTTGTCTCTAGTTTTATGTAGAAAACTACAGTAAGTTTCAGAGATATTAAATTGAAACAATACATCGTATTCGTGGTGTACTTAACGCGCTAGCATCCCGAGCGCTCATGATTAAGAACAGCGTACCAGTTAAAAACTTATTTATTTATTTATTTATACACAAATTAAATATAAAACTGAATTAACACTATTAATTTTACTATTACATATTGATGCAGACAAGTATCTAAAAACTAGTGTGCAGTAACAGCCCAGGAAGACCGAGGCCTGTGTTAGGGCTAGTTACATATTTTTGCGCGACTTTATTGTTTGAGTTATTGAGTTACATTTTATCTGAAATATATCTCATTATATTACAAAAAATAAATTACTGGTTTACTGGTTCACTGGTATAGAAAATCTGGATAAAAATAATAGGTTCTATAGGTATAAAACCTATTATTTTCATCCAGACTATAAATTAATGCGGTTACGTCAATATAATTGTACAACGCAAATTACAGAATTATCCCTAGCTTTTCATATGTTTTTGCAAATAAAAATAAATAGTCTATATTACCTGTCTATAAAAACCAGATAATGTAGGGAGAATAATATTTACTTCCTTGTACTCACAATTTAAATACAAAACGAAGTAGTTTTGCTTAGTTTCCTCATACGCTGCTGACAATAAAACTGTACTGAATGAACCGCTAATCGCTCCCGCTGCCCGCTACCGCTCCGCCCCAGCCTGAAGCCCATTGATTAGAGTTTCAATTAAAATTGCTCAATGTTGCCCGAATAATGGAAGTCATTTGTTTCTCATCGAGGCGGTTCTGAGGACGGACGACTGCGCGGCGGTTTGATCGGAGTTTTATAATGTCACAATGTCCGTAAAGATAGCACTCGCTTAGCGAACGGATAATTAATAAAGAAAAGATCTTTTTCACCTCTCCTGTTCTGAAAGTTCAATTTTCATAAGTAGATAGCCGGGTTGAAAGCCACTTTTCCAACCCTAGGGTGGAAAGTAATTTTTTTTTAAGTTCTTTAGACCGCGGGCGCGCGAGAGTTGAGAACTTCTATTTGGTTGGAAGGTCAGATGGCAGTCGCTTCCGTAAAAACTAGTGTCTACGCCAAATTTTGGAATTTGGTAGGATCCCGGGCATCCTTCAGGATTCAACTGTAATAACGCTAGGAAGATGATGAAATTTCTAGTTTCAATAACTTCGGCCTTAAGAGCCTTAGGGTCGATTGCACTAACATACGATCACAGGCCGGTCATCGTCAAATATGGCGCCGGCAGCTGTCATCCCATAGAAACTTTCAATGTAATCAGATTTTAACGAACAGATTACAGACGGTTTGGTTTGCAACCCACCCTTACTGAACTACATCCTACAATCGCAGGCTCACAATCCCTTGGCTTACTGTGTGTGCACAGCGCCTAATATTTGACTTGATAACTCTCGAAGACTTTTGGTTAGGACGACATTTGTGGCTATATAGTAGACGTGGGGCTTAACTCTGGAGAATAGAGTTCAATATTGAAGTTTTTATGTAATTAGCCTGTATTTGTTTGAGGTGACTTAGCTAGTACAAGTATACTGATACGTATTTATTATGTCTCAATGCCGGTTTTTAATCACTGACAAACTTAACCATTCCTACGACCGGTTTAGCCTAGTGGGTAGTGCACCTGCCTGTGAAGCTGACGGTCCTGGGTTCGAATCCCGGTCAGGGCAAATATTTGTGTGATGAGCATGAATATTTGTTCCTGAGTCTTGGATGTTTTCTATGTATTTAAGTATTTATATCTATTAAATATATCGTCGTCTAGTACCCATAACACAAGCCTTCTTGAGCTTACTGTGGGGCTAGTTCGATTTATGTAAGATTGTCCACTAATATTTATTTATTTATTATTATTCCCAAAACTTGTGCTCTTTCTGATCGTTGCGACACGAAGTGCAGAATTCTCGGCATGATTTGCTTCGTTTATGTGTGCGTGTGCTTACTCTTTGTACACAGTAAATAGTAGATTGTGTCTCAAGGGAGCAAAATGATATATTTACGGCGAGGGCGGTATATTGAATTCTGAGTGAACGCTCAGGATTCTATCGTAGAATCTTGAGCGTAGCGAGGTGTTTCAAGTGTTTACGCCCAACACGGAAATAATTTTGCTACCGAATGACACATACTGCTTTTCACACCGTCTATGAGGCCCGCTGCTAAAAATATGAAATATCTTACAAATGATTTTACTACAGTGTCACATACTGCTTTTCACACCTTCTATGAGGAAAAGAGTTATTGTTGCCCTCAAATGAGGGGAGAAAAGTACAACTTTGACCCCTCATTCGAAGGCAACAATAACTCTTTTCTGAATAGCAGGTGTGAAAAACATATTTCACGACCGCTTTAGCCTAGTTGGTAGTGACACTGCCTTCGAAGCTGGAGGTCCCGGGTTCGAATCCCGGTCAGGGCATTTATTTGTGTGATGAACTCGAATATTTGTTCCTGAGTCTTGGATTGTTATACCTGGCGCAGTATTATTTAATACAATACAGTACAAATACTCTTTATTGTACTAGTCAATAAACAAATAATACAAAGCAGATCAAAAACATAACAAAGCGAGATATAAGCAGAAGTAGAAAACAGGCGGTCTTATCGCTAAAGAGCGATCTCTTCCAAACAACTCTACGAGACTAAATCAGTAATAAGGTAGACGTCCCAAAATTTGACACCTTAATAAAATAGTTGATACCTATTGTTAAAACTTCGCTCTGTTCTCATTTGATTTTATTTTTAGATGACGCTCAGAGACCTTATACATCTCTGAGGATATTTATTTATTAGATTTTATTATTTTCATGTTGACGCTTATATCTTGACGCTTAGAGACCTTATACATCTCTAACAAATCTCGATTGTTATTAGTTTCTTAGTCTCATTTTTGATATGAACACTACATTTAATTAATGATACTTTGATTATTGTATTATTTTTATTTGATGTACCTAGATAGATTTTGACTTGGGGCCTATTTGCAGAATAAATGTTTTGATTTTCATTTTGATTTTGAACCTTTACCGATATGACACTTATGCGATATGTATTCAAAGTGTAAAGAGTATAAACATTATCAAGACAGGGAATTATGTTTAAATGAAAAATTATATGTCTATCGGAGTATAGAGACCGTTGTCTAATACGTCATTATTAGTTTCCGCCCCCCTTTCTCTTGTATAAATGAAATAAATGGACTTTATTCTGCAAGTAGGCCGCAAAGGCACTTTTACAAGTCAAAAACTACTAGCGTTTCTCATGAGACCACTGCCGAGAAAAAACGCCGAAAGAAACTCGACAGTCAGTCATTTTCTCCAAAATATGCTTATTACAATGATACTACTTAACCTACTTAAGTAAATGTAAGTGGTAAACAACAAAAGAAAATTGAAAGAAAAACGAGGAAAAAATAACAATAGGTATTTACAATGTGTAGTTACACAAGAAAACAAAACATGTCGAATCGTTTGATATGCTTTCCTGCAAGAAATGTGGTAACTAGATACAATGAAAATATTAGACTCTTTACGCTATTTAGGTATTTGGTTTGGGCCATGCATTTCTGTCTGTTAGATAGTCCTCAACCCTATAATAAGCCTTTGACATCAATGTTATTTTAGGTAATTTTTAACAGCTGGAAAGGGTAAATTCAAAATTTCATCGGGTAACTTATTATAAAAACGGACACATTGATCTACAAAAGACTTGTAAACTTTACAGACACGAAACTTGTTAGTGGCAATTCTATTTTTATTCCTGGTATTAAAATTATGGATATCAGAATTTTTACAGAATGATTCTCGATTCTTTATGACATAAATAATATTCTCATAGGTATAAATATTAACGCTTACTTTTTCTTATCTTCCGTATTCTTTTATCAATTAGTATGTTATTTATTATGTAAGCACGTGTGGGCAATATGGGGCGATGTGTATTTAATGGAGGTCCGTAATGGAGGGGGAGGGCGATAGCGGGTAATTTTGTAATTTTGATAACATTATGACACACTGAGGGGGTAACTTAAATAAGTAAAGGCCTTCATATCATGAATGTGAAAATAACTGTGTTTGAGTCTGTCTTTTATATTTTCACGATCAATGGATTTAGACAAAATTACCATGAAGAACCCCAAAAGGATTGTACGGGTCGTACACCTGAGATGATTTTATTCTTGATGGTCGATTGTAGACTTGATAGAAACACTGATGTCATTGGGCCCACCTATTACGAGCGACTGCCCGCTGATCTTAGACTTGAACCATCTGACGAAGCATTGCGACGCCGCCTGAAACGCCTCTTATTGGAAAACCCATTATACTCGGTTAAAGAGTATATGGATCTTAGCTTACTGACATGTAAATAATTATAACTCAATTTGAATTCAACTGATTTGTATTTTTTTGTGTTTTGAAATTTGTATTTTGTAATGGACATAATTATTATTTATCTGACTGACGATTCCGAATGGAAGATGCATTTAATTTTCTGTTTATGTTTTATCGTGTTTTGTATTACTCTAGTTGACATTATGTTCTTTTTATTTCTCCTGTAATGACGATCATGATAACAATTCTTGTAATTTTGATATGTGTGCAAAATAATGTAATTCCTTATGAAATAAATTATCTAAATCTTATCTAAATCTAAATTAACAGCGAATTTATGTATGTATGTAAGCACTTTATTGTACACAATAACAGGTTAAAACAATATACATGTCACATAAGATTAGGGTACAAAGGCGAACTTATCCCTATGAGGGATCTCTTCCAGGATCTTCTTCTTCTTTTTTTTGAGGGATTTAATCTGATTTCAATCCAAAACGTAAAGTCAGATGGACCCTTGGATTCATTACATTAAAGACGACGCTGCCGCTGTGGGACAAGGCGTCGCTCGGCTCATATTCGCGGAGTGAAATGCACTCGGATGCGCTCTACAAATAGGAATATAAAATATATATTATTAGAATATTTTATGTTATAACACTTACATTTGATGATTATGTTATAACAATTTGCCCTACTGTAGCAGTTGATGTACTTAACTAAATAGCTAACTTAAAACAGTAATATAAAGAAAGGGAGCTTATTTCTGCCAACAAACTGTTATACAGTTTGGCGGAAGTTATAACAAGTTGTAACAGAGTACTGTTTTCGTGAATAAATGCTTTTTTTTTAGTTTATTTAGAAAATAAACAGCCATGTACAAAAGAATTCATACAAAAATGGACGCAGATTAGGCCTAAACTTTCCTATATTACTACGTAACAATTATTGACTAAATAAGTTACAGGTGCCGTTCATTATGATAAACTTTGCTTTCGATAGACATCATAGTTTAAGGTTTTTGTTCTATCTAATATCTTTAAACCAACAATTCTTTTATATTTATGTTTTTATTTCGTAGATCTCGGAAACGGCTCTAATTTCGATGAAATTTAGTTTAACTCAACACGAGGGGAAGTACATTGTGTGTTTAGTATAAATTATAACAAATAAGTAGTCATATTTTGTCTCCTATACAAATTACTATGTCATTAAATATATCATTACCACCCCTCGATTAATGTTTAGAGACATTCCCGTCGTGATTATCTCATGTCATTACCATAATTTATCATTACCGAGCCTTTTTTGTAGCTAGTTTATTATATATATTATTTTTGTTAGAAATGCGAGCCATACGTGAGATTAATCATGTCTGGACGAAAATAATGCAACATTTCGTATGAGGTTTATGTATTTAGTATATCTTATACGAATCTAACGAATGTGATACTTGCTTTTAGTCATTATTCTCATTTCTGTGGCTCTTTTTTCTACAAGATAAAACTTAGTAAATATACTATATTTATACACGGTGTAACAAAAATAGTGATGATCCTTTTAGGGGCATATTCGGTATCGTGTTCTGATTAGAAAAAAGTAGATGAAAAATTTTTTGACGTGAGAAATATTTTTTTTCTATAGGGCAGGTCGTCTAAGTCAGCTAACTGTCCATACAAAGGCCAAAAATTTATTGCATCAAAAAATGTTTCTTCTATTTTTGCCTAATCGAAACACGTTACCAAATATGCCTTTAAACGGATCCTTACTATTTTTGTTACACCCTGTATACAACTCATTGTTGGGCGCCGGCCTCCACTTATAGATGAGAAAGCGTACAAAAATGAAATATACAACACAATAACACCAGTTCAAGCACACGAGTAACACTTAAGCAGGTAACCCTTTGCAATAATATTTATATTTCACACAACAAATACAATACGTACAAACAGCACTCGTAGCTGACAAGCAAGGCATCATAACCCGGCACTTACCACCCTCGATATGAGTGTAAATAAAGGGGAGCATTCTTTTGTGCGACATTTTGGGAAACTTGGGCTAAAAGTATCGGTTTGAAGTTGCTATGATATTGAAGGCTACTACGGAGCGCTCGTGGCCCAGCGGCGAAAGCGTGCCGCGTGCAATATGTGAGGTTAGGTAATATGTTCTTGGACCGGTGGCCGCTTTGAGCCGTTACTAACTAAACGCTGCTGTGATTTGGTCACGTTAAATAAATAAATAAAATAAATAAATAAATATTAGATTAAAATCTTACACAAATCGAACTAGCCCCACAGTAAGCTCAAGAAGGCTTGTGTTATGGGTACTAGACGACAATATATTTAATAGATATAAATACTTAAATACATAGAAAACATCCAAGACTCAGAAACAAATATTCATGCTCATCACACAAATATTTGCCCTGACCGGGATTCGAACCCAGGACCGTCAGCTTCAAAGGCAGGTTACCCACTAGCCCACTAGGTTAAGCCGTTGATCCCCGCAGCAGTCGTTAAGCCAAGTTGGAGATCTTCAGGCGACTTGAGAACTTTTAACAGTCAAGTTACCCACTTACTTGACAAAGGGAATCGATGTTGTACCGCGTCCAAAACTGGCAACCGTACTGATGATCTCACAGTTCAATATAATTGCCATACGATAAATACAAATAAATTGAAAGCTAACTTCAATATCTTGAGGAATCTAAGTTAGCCCCAATAATGATTAATTTTTCCTCTGGCTTGGAAGGTCATGGACTCGCTTTGGAAAAAGTAGTGCATACGCCAAATCTTGGGATCAAGTGCCAAAGCTGGGGGTTCCTTTAGGGTACAATCGGGAAAAGCTTGAAGGATAATAGAAGACTACTTCAAACATGGAAACAAAACCATAGTTTCCGAATCAAAGCAAAGCAACAAAAGCACTGTGGCTTTAAGGTCGGGCCCAATAAACTGACAGGAGTGTACGGTTGGAGAGTAGCCTGGGGAAAATCCAGGGGAAAACCTCCGACACGACCACGCGTGTGGCTTGGAACACTGGAATACTCTAAGAGTTTGCGCTCCAGTGACATTGGTTGAGCGGTTTCAACCGAATCTGAGGTGTGAGTGGAATCGAGCTACTAGGAGTTTTATCGCTGGTTCAGGGTTACCGCTTAGTGGCTACTAACAACGGACTTTCATCCTTGGTGGTTTCCGAATTAGACTAACGAGAGAGCTTAAGAATGCCTTGCTTAAGAATATTAGCAAAGTTTAAGTAACTTTGTTTCTAGTTGTTCTCTGCGTTCGAAGGTAGCAGTTGAGCTATCGCGTACGCCAATGGCTTAATGCAGCAAGCGGAATGGTCTTTCGGCATGCAACCACTATAATTGGACCCGTACTCCCGTTTGTTTAGCCCAAAGTGTCAAAGCGCACTTCTAAGGTTTGGAATTCTCTGCCGGCGTTTGTGTTTCCGAGCTCATATAACCTAGACCTTTTTAAGGCACGAGTGAATAGGCACCTTCTGGATGAGCTCGCTTCATCGTCGGCCTCATCTTTGCCCCCTGGCTAGATGCTGGTCAAGAGCGATCCCATTTTTAATAAAAAAAAAGCGAAATCGACAGGGCAACAAATGTCATACCAATGTAATATCAGTGCGTTGAGTGCAATGTCTATCAACTATGTGCTGGCACTTACGTGCCCATTTCCATGAATGGATTGTTACAAATCTTTTTTTCCGTAACTCGTAAATTATGAAAGCGTGATCCGGGTTTGCTTTGGTGTGTGAACAATGCTAGATAGTGTTGTGAGATTCAAATGTCGTTGGAACGCATGTGTCTTTGGAAATATAAATGTTCGGCGTAGTCTCATGAGAAACGCTAGTAGTTTTTGACTTGTAAAAGTGCCTTTGCGGCCTACTTGCAGAATAAAGTTCATTTATTTCATTTAGTAAATAATACTTATGTATTTACTAGCTTTTACCCGCGACTCCGTCCGCGTAGAACTCATGCATCGCATTAGAATTTTATTGTTATTCTAAAACCCTGACTGATCCAACACTCTTCTGTTATTTACTTCCATTGTGCAGATACAACCTTAGATTTAGTATCTAACTGCCATTAGGTCATACTTAAAACTAACTTCTATTCTATATCTTTACTCTATATTGTAAACGAGCAATAGTTATTTATGAATACGAGTATATGTCTCCAATCACCCTCCTTGTCTTCGTAATTTCCGTTTATCTCACCCGAGCAGAGCTCGGTCGCTCACGAACAGTCTTATGCTAATATATCCATGTTTCACCACTTAATTTGTAACACTCTACTTGCCACCTTTTTCAACTAAAATTAGTAAGAACGTACTTACATTGTATTGTATCCCTTAACTGTGAGTACAAGCAGTTTGTCAGAGTAATAACTTTATGTTAGAATACACAAGTTGTAAACCTTTAAAATTAAGTTTCTCATGTAAGAGACAATTTGTTTTTAATGAGAAATAAAACATCTTTAAACCGAAACATCAGGCGCTTACCTAGTTATCGCTCTTACATACAAACTTCCATCCCTTTAAGGTATAATTTCTGGGACAAAAAATGTCGTATGTCCTTTCCCAGGACTCAAACTACCTCCATACCAAATTTCATCTCAATCGGTTCAGCGGTTTAAGCGTGGAGATGTAACAGAGGGACACACTTTCGCATTTATAATATTACCCCCTTATTCATAAACGTCTATCAAACCTGTATTAGTTAACTAGCCGCTAAAGTTCGTTTGTCCTTATCTGTCACTTTGACATATGTGCTTGTGAGACAGTGACAACAGACATTTTAGTTAGCAGAGGTTTGTTAAGTTTTATGAATAAGGGGGTAAGAAATTAAAAAAAAAATTAGACTATTCGAATACGCTGTTTTCGGCGGCGAGAGAGTGGGACTCCAGCCAGCTGCTTGAGCGGTGGAGGCAATACCATAGGCCTCTCGTCGCGCGATCGGGGAACCCGCGATATTGATAAGTAATTACAATTAACTAATTAAAGGAATTTAATTCCTCGCTCAAGGCATTGGCATTGCCATTCAGCGAGGGAAAGCAGCTACCCTCATGGGCACCCTTCCAAATTGTAGTGATTTAGGCGATATTTGTATTGATATGTAGTTAGTGTCTACGCGCCGCACCGCCCGGGAAAGCGAGGGACGAGGACCACAATATATAAGCGCCCGCGCCGCGGCATCGCCCTCTTTTTCCGCCAATCTCCATTGCGCTCGCATCTCGCTCTTTAGGCATAATCGTACTAAGAACCAACCATTATATTTGTAATTAAAACTATATATAATTTTCTAAATCTCAAATTTTTATTTAGGTGTAAAATAAAAATAAAAAATCTCATATGGATTCAACAATTACACAAAGTGCATTACAGAAGATGTTACAAGTAGTTGGTAGATACATGATAGCCAGATAGGGCACATTATGTTTATTAGTGTTTAGGTACATAGCAGGTACACTAGTAGTCAAGAGAACACAATACATACGAAAATTATTTTAATTAATAATAACAAAATTGACATTATGATTAAAAAATCTCATTTCACTGTCAAGTTTTTTTTATAAATTCTAATTTCACTGTCAAATTTTGTCGTTAATATATTCTCATTTCACTGTCAAGCATTTTTTATAAATTCTAATTACACTGTCAAACTATGTTTTTAATAAATTCTAATAATCGAGTTCTGCCACGCAAACTAAATTTTACCAATAATTTACACCTTTACCTAGTTGCTGCGCTCAGTATCTCACGTTTGGTAAATTAGATTTATTTTTAGGATACGCCTATAAATCAAATAATATTGCTGCTGGAGATATGAATAAGTTCTAGATCCTATCTGGCATTATGCCAAAAAACGAATTTGAATTTGTTATTATGTCAGAAGCAAGTAATTTAAAAATATCCAAAACTTACACCGAAAAACGAAAGTATTACATAAAGTAAAATTACCAAATGAATATTTGATCGGTTTAAGTTTTCACCAGCAAGTCCGTAAATCCAATGTTTATATTCTTCATCCGCCGTCATTTCGTTTCCAATTTACTCCCAAAACCGCTAACAACTGAAACAAAAGAATAAAATTAAACAAAAACCGGTCGCAAAGTTTGCAGTGGCATAAAAGAATTATTGACTCCGCAAACCGGGGGCGGTACCTGAGTTTGTTTAGGCTCTTGTTACTGTACGCCTCACTGAGTTTTGTTTTTGCATTATTTTTTGTTTGTTGACTCGCGATGATAGCAGAGTAAATAAGAAATGATAAAGACGCGTAAAATGTGTCACTCAGGCTTTATAACAGCAGCGTAATTAGGTTACATTAAGACCAAAACTAAAATTATCATTTTCGCACTGAAAAGTGACATTTGAGGTGTCCTACGTGGACGATAAGAAATGAAACCTTTTATTAAAATACAATAACTTGTTTAAACCCATTCTTTAAACTTTAATCAGCTTCGATGAAGTAAAATACGTAAGTGTGTATTTTATTCTAATGCGAACAACCAAGGAATGGAACTTACTCATGTCTTCTGTATTACCGTATAATCACAGAATCTATGCTATGTATTGAATAAGTGTACAAAAATAGGATTTTGAAATAATACCTGAACCTAATAAAAAGAATTTATAGGTAAAAATACTTAAATATTAACATATTGATGTAAAAGTTGGGCAACACAGTAGTAAAAACCACTTTTTCATACAAATGGTGAGACATCCAAGGACCACTGAGTTACTTGAGTTATGGATATTAGTTGTGGTTCGTTAATTATCAAAACTATCGGAAGTAATACTGCAATTAAACCTCTTTCTAAATGACATTACAAAAACATGAAGTGAGCGCCAAGTATTCCAAAATCTGCATTAAAAAAATGTCTGAAAATTATGTACATGAAAAGTAGAATGGCCCAAATATGTCTAAATATCTGTCAAACCCATTTTGAGCATTTTATTGTTATTTTGATTACATAGTCCGTAATCAATTAATGTTTCGTTCCATGCTGGTGAAACAGTGACAATGTATAAACAGTTCCCGCTTGTTTAAACTAAATTTTCCACCACAAATCACTCTAATTTATGTCGTAGTATACATAATATCATTTCCGTGCATTAAATATCAGTTATTAATCATATCAGTGGATAGTGCAGCAATACAGCAAGCGTTTAAAATAAAAATGTGTAAAATCAGGTTGTTGCTGAATCATTCGTTTGTTAATAGTTTACATTCGATTTGAATTTTAAACCAACGCTATTTGGCATTCAGCCAATCCGTTTGAAAAAATCTCGGATAGCAGAGAAAATCCTTTGGCCATGAAAAATGCACATATTTGAACTGCATAGTCAGATTTTTTGTGATAATTCGTTAATACCTATCACAAAAAATCAGACTATGCATTGACTTAATTTGTTAATATATCATCATCAATATTAAGAGGGCCTGGTCTCTGTCGTTGTAGCATTCTCCATTCCAATCTATCTTGGGCCTTCGTCTTCACTTCCTGGTATGTTTGGCTACAGCACCATTCCTTCATCTGTGCCATGTATGGTATTCTGGGTCTTCCTCTCCCTCTTGTTCCCTCTATTTTGCCTTCTAGGATGGTAACGTTTAACCCTTCATGTCTCAGTATGTGGCCGATGCATTTAGCTCTGCGTTTTTCTATGGCGGATATTATATGTCTTTTTTCCTTAGCCTTTTCCAGCACTTCTTCATTGGTACGCCGTTCTGTCCAGCTGATCCTAAGCATCCTGCGCCAACACCACATTTCAAAGGCTTCCAATCGATGTCGGTCTTGGGTTGTGATGTTCCAGCTTTCACATCCATGTTAATATCTAAGTCATTAAATTATTTTAATACTTGTGATATGTAATGGACGCGTCTCGAAATATTAATCCTTTTACGGATATGGGGTCCGCTCTGTTCATGTTTGCAAGGACTAGTAACTTCGTACTAGTGTTCAGTGGAATTGACATGATGAGAGACTTCGCTCTCTTCTCATTTGATTTCATTTTTAGACTGACGCTCAGAGACCTTATGAGTGTCATTGTTGACAGGTTTGACTGTCCAATCTTGGAGCACTGGGTTGATCAAATTAGGAGCTGCGTCCTATATAATTATAATTAATTTAAGTTAATACTAATACGTAGGTGTAAGCTGTACTAACACGATATGGATAACCAAAGTCCGAAATAAAGATTTTATTATTATTATATTATTATTATTATACATCTCTAACGTTATTTATTTATTAGATTTTATTATTTTTACGCTTATAGATATATCTCATAATATTTTATTATGATTAGTGTACCTGCCTTATTACCTTTTATCTTGACGCTTAGAGACCTTATACATCTCTAACAATTCTGCATTGTTATTAGTTTCTTAGTCTTATTTTTGACATGTAACACTACATACAATTAATGATACTTTGATTACTGTAATTCTTATATGATATAGATAGATTTTGACTTTTAACGTGGCCTTGAAGCCTATTTGCAGAATAAAATATCCTGGCAGGGCATTTATTTGTGTGATGAACACGAATATTTGTTCCTGGGTCTTGGATGTTTTCTATGTATTTAAGTATCTATTTATCTATATAAGTATATATATCGTCGCCTAGTGCCCATAGTACAAGCTTTGCTTAGTTTGGGACTAGGTTGATTTGTGTAAGATTGTCCACAAAATTATTATTATTATTATTCTCTTTATTTATTTTTCGTCTTAGGCTAGGTTTTTACAATATCTTTATAAAAAGTAAAATATAAAAATACACTTACAAAACATAAAATCATTATAAAAACCTAGCTTAGTGTGCCGCCGGCAGCAGGCGGGGCCTAAGCTACCGGTGGTTAGAGCGACAGAGAGAGAAACCTCCTGACTATCCACGCCGTGTCCAGGAGTACCGCCTTCTGTATCTGACCCTTGACCCAGCCATCTAGCGAGTCTCTTGAGGTTGTTGGTCGAGACTCATCGCTATTAGACCGTTCGCAGAGGCGACTATCGGGACCATGATCGTTGAATCAACATCCCACATGGCGGTCACCTCGTGTGCCAAGTCTAGGTACTTGCTGACTTGTACTTATTATTATTATTATTAAATGTTTTGATTTTGATGTCGTAGACAATTCAGAAAAAAATAATTTGTTGGCCCCTTCATATGAGTAGCTATTCCGAGGCTAACTATACCTAGCCAGCGGAACTAATTCATTGCGCGGCGTGCGACCGCATTTTCAAAACAAAGTTACGTTTTACGCCACATTAACGTGGGCCGTAATTCTAATAACAGTTGACGCAGTTGCCTGCTGTGCCTAAGAGAACTACATACATATACCTATACTCAATTATATAAATTATTGGGATGTATGATTGTCTTTATTCATAATTGTGTGTTTGGCGATTTGTATATAAAATCCTTAGTATTGGGTTAGTACAGTATGGGGTTCTTCAAGAAAGCAGTGTATAATTTTTTAAAGGGTCGGCAATGCGCATTTGACGCGCATTTGACAGCCCAGGTGATGCAAGCGTCCATAGGCTATGGTGACCGCTTACCATCAGGCGGGACGTACGTTTGTTTGCCACCGATATGGTATAAAAAAAATAGTAGCTTTAGCGACGTAAATATTTATGACAGTTTTACGAGGTTCGATTATTAGATAGAAAATTTGACGGCCATCAAGGAAATTATCCTGAATTTAATTTAATTTTATAATTTGATCTGATAAATAGGTAAATGAATTTAATTTCATTTTATAATTTGATCTGATAAATAGGTAAATGAATTTAATTTCATTTTATAATTTGATCTGATAAATAGGTAAATGAATTTAATTTCATTTTATAACTTGATCTGATAAATAGGTAAATGAATTTAATTACATTTTATAATTTGATCTGATAAATAGGTAAATGAATTTAATTTCATTTTATAATTTGATCTGATAAATAGGTAAATGAATTTAATTTCGTTTTATAATTTGATCTGATAAATAGGTAAATAAATTTAATTTAATTTTATAATTTGATCAGATAATAGGTAAATAAATTTAAATTCATTTTATAATTTGATCTGATAAATAGGTAAATGAATTTAATTTCATTTTATAATTTGATCTGATAAATAGGTAAATGAATTTAATTCTGCAAGTAGACCGCAATAGCACTTTTACATGTCTAAATCTACTAGCGTTTCTCAAAAGAAGACCACTGCCGAGAAGAAACGCTGAAAGAAACTAGACAGTGAGTCATTTTTAGGGTTCCGTACCCATCGGGTTTACCGGGACCCTATTACTAAGACTTTACTGTAGGCCAGTGCCATGGCTAGAGCGACTGGCCGCGAGTGCCGGGAGGTCGCAGGTTCAAATCCTGCTCGGGGCCTAAATTTTTCAATTTTTCCTTTATTTCCTTTATTGACGACCGGTTTAGCCTAGTGGGTAGTGCACCTGCCTGTGAATCTGACGGTCCTGGGTTCGAATCCCGGTCAGGGCAAATATTTGTGTGATGAGCATGAATATTTGTTTCTGAGTCTTGGATGTTTTCTATGTATTTAAGTATTTATATCTATTAAATATATCGTCGTCTAGTATCCATAACACAAGCCTTCTTGAGCTTACTGTGGGGCTAGTTCGATTTGTGTAAGATTGTCCTCTAATATTTATTGATTTCTAAATTTATATAAAAAGGTAAGATATCAACGCGTTGTGCAGGCCATATTGCAATCACACGACTATTTCATATTTCTGAATTAATAATTTATTCCAACGTGCATCAAACATATCAGGCAACACTGAAGTACGACACAATTTGTATCATACAAATATCTACAGACTCCTTTTAGTATCAGACAAAGTCCTCAACGAGGTTACAAGATCCAATCTTTGTCACCTGAGCTGTATCATCCGGAGATTGCACTGCGGCCTTATTGGACATCTTGCACAGGATTACCGCCTTACACAGCACAGTATAAAGCCGATATTCCCTTTACTTGGTGAAGATTGCCTGTTCGTAGGGTGACCAAGTAGGTCCGGATCGCATGGTCAGTCGATGTTAAACATTTTCGCCGTATTACAAGGGAATGCGGTGTAAAGTTGACGACATATTAATGACGGCCTGTGTACAGAGATCAAAGTAAAGGCGGTATAAGAGTTTCTTGTGCGTCAGTCTATTCTAGTTAATTCGATATAGAAAGTTTTGTGGAAAGGATACACCAGGGCTGAATATTTCTCCCGCTTTCTAATTGCAGCAAATTCTGCTACAGCACCCGTTGTGTGTACCGTGCGTGTCCGTGTGTTTGTCGTGTCTGCATAGTAGTGGAGGTATGTCAGAGGTGTGTTTATTTATTAAATAACTAGCAGCGCACTGCGGTGGTACCGGCGGATAAAAGGTAGCCTATGTCCTATTCTGATGTCTAAGCTACAATACTGGAAAGTTTCATAGAGATCAGTAGTTTTTGAGATTAAGCGGTACGTACATCCATCCGCGCAAACTTTCACGTTTATAATATTACTAGCAGCGCCCTGCGGTGTTACTCGCGGATAAAAGGTAGCCTATGTCCTATTCTGATGTCTAAGCTACAATACTGGAAAGTTTCGTAGAGATCCGTTCAGTAGTTTTTGAGATTAAGCGGAACGTACATCCATCCGCACAATCTTTCACGTTTATAATATTATTATTTTTTAATATTATAATATTATAGTATTATATTAGTTTATAATATTATAATATTATAATATAATTATTAATAATATTATTGTTTTTTTTTATAGGTTTAACACAAAATATTGATTTAGCATAAAATATGCTTACCTATTAAGAACCGGTTTACTTTCGCTTTGAAGATCATGAGCTTTTAGTAACTCTAGTATAAGTTTTTTCGAAACAAAACACAAACGAACACGTTTGCGTCTTTCTCAATTTATATGCCCACCTATTACGAGCGACTGCCCGCTGATCTTAGACTTGAACCATCTGACGAAGCATTTCGACGCCGTCTGAAACGCCTCTTATTGGAAAACCCATTATACTCGGTTAAAGAGTATATGGACCTTAGCTTACTGACATGTAAATAATTATAACTCAATTTGAATTCCACTGATTTGTATTTTTGTGTTTTGAAATTTGTATTTTGTAATGGACATTATTATTATCATTATTTATCTGACTGACGACTCCGAATGGAAGATGCATTTATTTTTCTGTTTACTTTTATCGTGTTTTGTATTACTCTGGTCGACATTATGTTATTTTTATTTTTCCTGTTATGACGATCATGATAACAATTCTTGTAATTTTGACATGTGTGCAAATTTATAATGTAATTCCTTATCATGAAATAAATTATCTAAATCTAAATCTATAGTATGGCAACAGGATCAGCGCCTCTGTTGGCCTTTGATGGCCATTTTTTGCCATACAAATTGAGACTAAACGCAAACGCGTTGTTTTGTGTTTTGTTTCGAACTAACTTATACGAGAGCCTCAGATATGCTTTCACTTCTTCGTCTCAAAATTTCGAGTTGGAGTAAGTTTCTACAATAGATTAGCTTATCTCAGTAGAATACTCAAGCGAATGTTTCCCATAACTAGCTATTACACATATTCTTGAGCTGTGAAGTAGGTGCGGGCTGAAAAACAGCGCTGTCCAGCCGTCCAGGCTCGCAGCATATGCTGAGCCCGAGCCTATTGTCGCTATTACTTTTAATTTATTTTAATGTCTGCTTTGCCCTAAGGTTGACTGGTAGAGAAAGCTTATGGCATTAAGTCCTCCTTTTGTACGATAAATTTTACTTTTGTGCAATAAAGATTAAATAAATAAATGTACCTACCTCTATTATTAATTTCTGTTTTTTTTTATTTGTTGCTTTTATTTTGTCTAACTTCTTTCTGGCGACAATAAATCTCTTTATATATATATTTTTTTCTAGTTATCATTTAAAAATCGGATGTGTCGTTTTCTACCTCGCACTGTCCCTCGCCCCTCAATTAACAAGATTCCAGTCAAACATGCAGCATAAATTATTCATATCCGTGTGTGATGAATCAGTGAACGTCGTTCACCCCATGGAATTACCATTTTAAAACCGGCCGCATTCCGATGTGCACTTAAAAGCATAACTGGGATGTCATTTTACATGATGGCAGAAAAATAGGTAACCTATCTATCGAATATAAAATCTATTTACCGAATTTTACTTGTCCGAAAACAGTTCACCGAATCTACTTAAAATAGCTCGTATATCAGCATCGTTTCAGTACTGAGATACGAGGTTTTTTTTTATATTTCTTACAAAAAAAGTTTACGTTAGTTTATACTATAACTTCGCCAAACTGCATCACAGTTTGTTGGGGAAAGAAACACTCTTTATTTTTTACTCAGCCATCTAAATATGTTAGTAACATTATTTTACCTACTTATTTCACCTTACTTAAAAATACATACATTTTTATTGTTTTATCATGCGGGTATTCTTAGTAATGAATCACAACATAACAGTTGAGGGTTGATCTACGCTAATTAATAATCTCGGCCTGCGCGAGCGCTGACACATAAACATGAAAGATACATATAGCTACAATAACTAACCTAAAGTTAAGTTAGTAATTAGTTCGTCTGACGAAGGCGACAAATATGGCTCTTATTATTATGTCACTAATGACCATTTCAAACATGTCCTTCGTAGGATGATATTAATGATATTAACTATCTACTTTTATTAGATACAATTCTTATACTACTTCGATCTATGTTTTTCCTAGGAAGCTGTTATAAATACTCCTTTACTTTCGATTTGATAGTGAGTTTTGCTTCTCGTCCGACGAAATTGTATAATATATTATAGTTTATTTTTCTGGTTACCTATCGCAAATTCTAAATTTTTTATGCCGAATATTAAAAGTCCGAAAACGAAACGCCTTTTTTCGTTTTACATTTTTTTCATTTGTCCGAAGTTACATTTTCTATATTTTCCATTGACAGATTTTTGTATGGTCACAATTTTATTATCCAGCTGATTTAAAACCACAATGATTATAATTCCGTACATTCATTTGTCAAATTTTTATTTGTCCGTAGGGTTAAAATAATGTAACGTCCAGATATTTCTAAAGATAACAAAGTTCATTTCCATCGAGTTATAACAAATCATGAATACTGTGTTATTTGCTATGAATTTAAATCTAATGAAGGTATTGTATTCTAGTAAAAAAAAAAACTATGGTGTATATATATGTAAATATGTATAATAGCAAATAATGTTTTCTGTATAGCATCATGCATAGTAATAGAAAAAAAACTTATAAATGAAATAACAATTATATTTCAAGTAGATTAAGTCAAGCTCAAAAATACGGTCAAAAAATTTCTGAGCCACAGTGAAAATTATGAAAGCCTCTAGAGACCTAATGTCACTATGGCAAGGTACGAACTGGATTAGAAAGGAAAATGGATCAGGAAACAAAATGGTTGAAGATTAAACCTTCTTTAAAAATATTGCCAACCCTACGAGTATGCATGACATTAAGACATGCCTACTTATAGTAATCACACATAGACCAGAGTAAAGTGCGTGGCAGATGTTTAGAGCAGCGGGCTGCGAGAGACCAGTGGCTAGGGCTGTCACAAGTTTATTATTTATATTAATATTTGTTTTTTTTTATAAACTCTACTAGCGACCCACCCCAGCTTCGCACGGGTGCACTATTTAATGGATGTTATTATACATATAAACCTTCCTCTTCAATCACTCTATCTATTAAAAAAAACCGTATCAAAATCCGTTGCGTAGTTTTAAAGATTTAAGCATACAAAGGGATAAAGGGACAGAGAAAGCGACTTTGTTTTATACTATGTAGTGAAGTAAGCTGCTTTGAGGAAGAAACCGATTTTATTTACTATATATATATTTTTTAATTTTCCAAAAATTAGATTCGACGTTTTTTTTATATGATTAAATGAAATAAAAAACGAGATTCAGCAAGCCGCTTCGCCTAAATGCAGCACATTCTATGAAGCAGGATGTCATGATTAGCTGTCAAAGATCGGTTTTGTTAGACAGAAAACTTTCTGGATGTAAAAACTGTATTATTCATTGAAATTGGTAGAGAAATACGTCGGTCATAAGGCTGGTCGCTTCGCTCCCTCATCCAGTAAGAGTTAAAACCCACAAAGTGCAAATCCAAGATTCCCTAATTAAACCTCGCGGTACATCCTTGCTGCCGGATATTACGAGCGCGCCACTAAAAGCTATCCCATCACTCCCCACAGTACCTTATTCCCATGATAATAAGGTTCAAATTGGTGTCGAGGGTAAACTAGTTTTTGCTACACCTAGCACCTTAACTCTATGTCATTGAGGTTTCATTTTGATTGCCACGTTTGAGACAGGTACAAATTAGGTTTCGCTTCACTTAGTACCTTAAGTGTATCAAGTTAGGGTGCAATTTTGTTGGACAAATTTGGGATGTCTAAATTAGTGTTTGTTTCATTGTTTAATGTACCGGAGATGCATTACGGTGTGTGTACGGGTTTCTAGCCTTACTTTGAATACAAAGCAAGCAATATACTATAATGCAATATGCACATCATATTCCTCTTACCGAATGAATACATGCACAAAGCGTATTTATTAAGGGTCTTTACAGTTAATTCGTCTACCCGAATTCGATTTTTAGTCCTACCCGAAATATAACTCAGTTTCAAATAACACAGTATTAATGATTTGTTATAATATTACGCAAATCGACGGAAATCATCATTGTTATCTTTAGAAATATCTGGATAATGACATTACGGTATTTTAACCCTACGGACAAAAATAAATTTGGAAAATGAATGTACGGCATTATAATCATTGGGATTTTAAATCAGCTGGATAATAAAATTGTGACCATACAAAAATATGTCAATAGAAAATATAGAAAATGAAATTTCGGACAAATTAAAAAAAAAAAACAAAAAATGCGTTTCGTTTTCGGACTTTCAATAAACGACAGAAAAAATTTCGAATTTGCGATAAGTAACCATGGCAATTATTTCGAACCAGATGAAACGAAGACGATTTTTTTTTAAATATTTTTTGGACAATCTTACACAAATCAACCTAGTCACAAACTAAGCAAAGCTTGTACTATGGGTACCAAGTTACTTATATAGATAAATAGATACTTAAATACATAGAAAACATCCAAGACTCAGGAACAAATATTCGTGTTCATCACACAAATAAATGCCCTGACCGGGATTCGAACCCGGGACCTCCAGCTTCGAAGGCAGGGTCACTACCAACTAGGCTAAAGCGGTCGTATTTGAATTATCAATGTATCAAACCTTTGAACAGTAACGATATATTTAATCGTACCTATACATTTTTATGCCGAGCGGCCAGGATACCGCTACGCAGCTACGCCGTAGACGTGCTACGACTGCAACCTTCCGACGGGCTCATGTCAGTGCTACGACTGCTACGAGTAATCGCTTAGATCGAGTTATTACTCAAGCATTAACTCTGATTTGCTGAATCAACTCTCACGCCACAAGGTAAATTAAACCTTGTTACTTTAACTTTAAGGTTGATATTATGGTGGACGAATTATGTTGAAAGTTAGATTGAAACCTTTTACATTGCTCTAAAACCGTATTAACTTTGTAAATGCAAATAGAAAGCACATTTTACAGTCAAATTCTGGTTTAAGTCAAAATGTTATTTGCGGCGATCTTCAAATGAACGAGTCTTAATTTAATTCTTTAAACTTTTGAAAGGTCGGCAACGCGCATGTTACAAGCGTCTATAGGCTACGGTGACCGCTTACCACCAGGCGGGCCGTACGCTTGTTTGACACCGACGTGGTATAAATAAATACAAAATTACTTAGGCTTACTTTAAAAATGAAATTAAATCACAAAAAAAAAAAACAATTAAAGTTTCTTGTTGACTAATTTGTCCATGACTTATTCTTCACTCCATTCATTATTTGAAAAATAGCTAGCAAAAGGATTACATGACCTACAAGTGAAACGAGTGGTTCGAAAATATAATCCTAAGCGTAGTGAGTGGTCAAAAATAGAATTCTGAGCGTAGCGAGTGTTGCAACAAACGAGACGTAAAATAACTATGCAGCCGTGTGGAACACAAATATTTTCACCTTGCGTAAGTGAGGAAAATACGTCTAGTACCCACAAGACAAGCTTTCTTGAGCTTACTGTGGGGCTAGTTCGATTTGTGTAAGATTGTCCTCTAATATTTATTTTGTTTGTTAATTTAACTGAAATATGTAAAGTCAGCCTTTAGTTTAACTAGCCCACAAATAACGAGGGTAGAGAAAAAAACTTATATACAGTCAGCAAAACTATTGCTGATGATTGGATAGGCGAAAATTGTCTTGTCTGGACAGGCCTTTACATATTATTTGTTTAAAAAGATAATTAATAATACTTTCGGATTTCAAATATTTTTTTGCATTCTTGTGGATAAAATGCAATATTGCTATTTTACAGAATAAAAAGGGCCTTTCCGAGCTAGTGAGATGAAAATATATTTGTTAGCCCGATTCTGACACATCACAATATATATAACGTAAAAATCCCAATGCCAGACACTTTAGTGCCCAATAGTTGACATTTATCGTTCCCCTCTGTGAATATGACATAGATTGAAAGTGGCAAGTATTGGGTCAGTGTCGAGCACTGGGACCTTAGTGTGTTTGACTACATGAGTATTGTGCCATAGTGGAATAACAATAATGAAAAAAAAAACCAAAAAAACAGACATTTATTCTGCAAATAGGCCACTTTTACATGTTAATTTAAGAAAGTCTGACTATATAAGAATACATTTGTCATGCCAAAATATTAATTTATGTCACACCTGGCCATAAAGTGGAAATTACCGCACGCTCCGCGCGCGGAAAATCCCTCTTCCTGGCCAGAGGGTGACATAAAATTTTGTACTTACCTCGGGCGGTAATTAAGAAAGCCGCAGATCGCATAATTATAGCCCTTGCCTTCGGCTCGGGCGTCAAATACCTGCGATCTGAGGCATTCTTTGTTTTACCGCCCTTGGTAAGTAATGTACTATTACAGTTCAAGAATGATTTCGATTTCGAGTTTACAAATATAACAAAATTAATGTCATACAGTGATCCCAGGCCGGTCATCGTCAAATATGGCGCCAGCAGCTGTCATCCCATAGAAACTTGTCAAACTTTCCATACAATCAGATATTAACGAACACCGCTTACGATTACAAACAGTTTGATGCAACCCACTCTAAATGTATGAGCTGACATTTTTTTTTATACAACGCTGGTGGCAAACAAGCTTACGGTCCACCTGTTGGTAAGCGGCCACCGGAGCTTATAGACGCCCGCAACTCCAAAGGAATCACGTACGCGTTGCCGACCCTTTATAAAATTTGAGGATGTAATGATAATTTGTTCAACGGTTTGTTCTCCTCTACAGGTCGCATTTCGCAAACGATTCTCATAAAATTTTGTTAACAGGTTCGATATTCATAATTGATCTTTTTTATAATGTCAGATCTTGGAAATGATAAAAAAACTCACTCACGAGGTCTACAGCTCACAGAACCACTAGTGTAAGTCTGCTAGGCTTTGAGTTGTGTTTGGGTTATCATCATCATCATCATCATCATCATCATTTCAGCCGAAAGACGTCCACTGCTGAACATAGGCCTCCCCCAAGGCTCGCCATTTAGACCGGTCCTGTGCCGTTCGTTTCCACCGGATTCGAATTGCACCGCTCAAAAAACAAGTGCAACCCATTGACCGATCTCGGTCAAACGCTCACTGAATGACTCTCACAGCGCTCACTGACTCACTCACTGGCTCATTGATACTTTGCCGCTGCACTTTGCACCCATTGTGCGATATCGAGTGTTAGGGTCCTGTGATCATTTTTTTTATACAACGCCGGTGGCAAACAAGCTTACGGTCCACCTGATGGTAAGCGGCCACTGCAGCCTGTAGACGCCCGCAACTTCAAAGGAGTCACGTACGCCTTGCCGACCCTTTATAAAATTAGAGGATGCAATGTGTTGACAACAGAAGGGACACATTTAGGTCCCTCTCTCTCAACACAGTGCATCCTCGGGAGCTCTGGCAACCTTGCTCACCTCCAGGAACACAACACTACACACTTTTATAGTAGATCCTCACGATATATGGCAATTACAGTGGAATCTGGATAAAGCGACAGTCAAGGGACCGGTGATATTACGTCGCACTAACAGAATTCTGTACGAAACGGATTGATTTAATTTATTTATTTATTTATTTTATTTGACACACCAACAAAATACTAAGCTAATACATTAATAAGAACATAAAGTTAGATGACGCAAGTCCTGCCTGTATCTCAATAACAGGTGTGCAACATCATTAAGTTGAGATACCAGGTCAGTATAACAATAATCAAGAGTACAATTTAAGTTTCCGATATCAGCAAAATTACAATTAATGCGTTATTTAGATTCTGAAATAAGAAAGAGAGAGAAAAAATAATAATAATTTATGTATAAAACATTAAGGTTGTAAGTTTACTTTGAAAATGTTTGGTATAAAATTTAATGTGTGGTGATATCTAAGTCTTCAAAAGCGGTAAAATGTTATATGCGGGGTCGTTATAAGCGGATTCTGTATTTCGAACAGTGAGATCTTCGAGAAGACAGTACGGTAGTCCATTTTTGAGTCACAACCATATTCCCTTTACCAGGATTCGGCTCCAGGACCGACACATTCTTAGGCTCGGTTTTATAAACCCGTTGGACCTTATGTAGGTTTGTTATATCTAAAAATGCACTGAGTTACTTTTTTTATTTTATTTATTAAAAAAGTACATAACAGTTACAACCTTTTAATTGCTCGCCAAACTGCCATAACAGTTTGTTGGCGAGATCGCGCTCATTTAACTAATGTTAGGTACTTACTATGCTATTATGAACTAAACTTAAACACTGAATATGACAATGCCTAAACATTTAACTGTAATATTTTGTTAAGTTTTTATAACAATAAACATTACAATGTTACCTATAACAATTTAACCATTTTTTTTTGTTTTTTGGTAAGTGTCTGGGACATAGTTTGATTTAAATAAAAAAGGTTTTTACCATTTCAAGCCTTTACTTTAGAAATTACAGGTTATATATATATATTCAATGCGACGCGCGTGTGTGGTTTTGGGTTAGCAAAAAAAGGGACGCAATGGCGGCGCGTCCGCGGCTTTATACGCGAACTTTGGCGCTGCTGTGCGCATGCGCGAGATGATGTGCTCCAATTGGCCGCAATCAGTGTCGCGGTGTTGCAAGCTGCAACAGTAAGCATTAGTGTACTTTGGCCAAAAATGTCTTTTTTAATCTACTTTTAATTCAGTTATGCTGCTGCACTTTTTGTCCTCTCTTAACAAATCAGTTTCGTTACATATTTACTGAAATTTCATCTGACATTTGGTCTAACGGATCTTTATAAAACCCGGCCTTAGGTAGGTTTACTAACCACTACACTAAACCGGTCGTTGATTGCTTCGGGAATGCATGATGGACTCTTCGTTAGGGTATTTTTAAGCGATTAAAATATAAAAACAAAAGATTCCCCTCATTCATAAAACTTAACAAACCTCTGCTATCTAAAATGTTCTTTGTCCTTTTTTCACAAACGTAAATATGAAAGTGACAAATAGAGACAAACGAAGTTTAGCGGCTAGTTTAGTAATATAGTTTTGATAGACGTTTAGGAAGGGCGGTTAATCTTAAGAGTCGGTTGCACCAACACACGATCACAGGCCGGTCATCGTCAAATATGGCGCCGGCAGCTGTCATCCCATAGAAACTTGTAAAACTTTCCATACAATCAGATTTTAACGAACACCGCTTATGATTACAGACGGTTTGGTGCAACCCACCCTAAGGGTCGATTACACCAACATACGATCACAGGCCGATCATCGTCAAATATGGCGCCGGCAGCTGTCATCCCATAGAAACTTGTCAAACTTTCCATACAATCAGATTTTAACGAACACCGCTTATGATTACAGACGGTTTGGTGCAACCCACCCTAAGGGTCGATTACACCAACATACGATCACAGGCCGGTCATCGTCAAATATGGCGCCGGCAGCTGTCATCCCATAGAAACTTGTCAAACTTTCCATACAATCAGATTTTAACGAACACCGCTTACGATTACAGACGGTTTGGTGCAACCCACCCTAAGGGTCGATTACACCAACATACGATCACAGGCCGATCATCGTCAAATATGGCGCCGGCAGCTGTCATCCCATAGAAACTTGTCAAACTTTCCATACAATCAGATTTTAACGAACACCGCTTACGATTACAGACGGTTTGGTGCAACCCACCCTCATCATCATCATCCCCAATATTAAGAGGGCCTGGTCCTCTGTCGTTGCAGCATTCTCCATTCCACTCTGTCTTGGGCCTTCGTCTTCACTTCCTGGTATGTTTGGCTACAGCACCATTCCTTCATCTGTGCCATGTATGGTATTCTGGGTCTTCCTCTCCCTCTTGTTCCCTCTATTTTGCCTTCTAGAATGGTAACGTTTAACCCTTCATGTCTCAGTATGTGGCCGATGCATTTAGCTCTGCGTTTTTCTATGGCGGATATTATCTGTCTTTTTTCCTTAGCCTAACCCATCTTAAATCTGTGAAATAAGGCAGCTTGCCTGAAACCGGGCGCTGAATAAAACATCGTTGTCTTAATTTTATCTCGGTCCTTCGGGTACTTATTGAGTTTTTGTATCGCCGTCCACAGTATTACACCTCGCAGTATAGCAGTTCCCAACCATTTAACATATGCGCCTCACCTGACGTCAAGCAAAAATTCGTCGCCCCCCCTTAGGGGCTAAAATTGAGAGTTTATATAAGAAAATGGAACAATCAATGAAAATAAAAATAAGCAGTTAGATTAAACCGTTTCTATTCTATTATTTGTGATAATCCATATTGAAAGGGACCTTATGGCGGCCGGCACTTACGCCTTTATTGCCGCTGTTCCAATACAATAGTGAATAGGTGCAACGTAAGCGCCTGCCGCCATAAGGTCCCGTACGATGTGGATTATCACATTTTATGAGTATGGGAACCAGAGACTTAGAAATTAAGTAGGTTGTGTAGATACAATAAAGAAATCTAAAATGTTCGTAATTTATTTGCACAAAATGTCTCTTTTGCTTCCCTGACAGGTGATAGACAACCTAAGTAGGGATTCTGAGTGAAATAACTACTTGACTGACTTAATAACTGATACCTGAACGAACTACACTCTTTAGTATAGTTTCAAACGACGTAGAACATACTTAGGCCCGGTTTTATAAACATCCGTTGGACCTTATGTCGGTTTGTTATGTCAAAAAATGTACTGAGTTACTGAAATTTGGTCTAACGGATCCTTATAAAACCCGGCCTTAATATTATACGAAACGAGACAATAAGGGCGGGTTGTACCAACTTACGATTACTGACCGATCAACGTTAAATATGGCGCCCGCAGCTGTCATCCCATAGAAACTTGTCAAACTCTCCATACAACAAGATTTTTATCGAATACCGATTACGATTATAATCAGTATCAGAATCATACTCAACCTTGAAACATTAATAGATTCAAAAACCTTATCCCCTTATTCGAAAACGTCTATCAACCTATATCAGTTAACTAGCCGCTAAAGTTCGTTTGTCCTTATTTGTCACTTTGACGTTTAGTTAAAAGAGGTTTGTTAAGTGTTATGAATAAAAAAATCGCATAATTAACATATTACCGTGATTATGAGTAATCAGTACCTAACATACGTGTGTGTGTGTGTGTGTGTGTGTGTGTATGTGCGTGTGTGTGTGGTGTGTGTGGTGAGTGGGGGGGAAGAGCAGTGGGTGTTGAGTTGCGTCTCTTACGAGGGAGATCGAAACTACTATTACTCACGGTTTAATGCAACCCATCCCACGACAAGACATTAATATTAATTATACTATAATTGTTTTATATTACTTTTACTTTGAATTTTACTGAACGTTTCTTCACATACGAGTATATACCTGTCCTCAAACAATGTGATTTACGGATATTATAGCATAAACAGTACCTTTTTGTGAAACCAACAAAGCGCATCCGTCGCTCAACTGCAACCCTTCCCAAAGGCAACTGTCCCCAGAGAATACCACAGTTGTAAAATGGTAAAACGTATTTAATGGCGTACCTATTCGCCCCGTGTCACCCTTTAGGCTCGCGGTCACAGTTGTTCCACCCTATCCCGCTATTTTCCAACTGTCAATGTCTCAAACCTGCTATTCAGAAAAGAGTTATTGTTGCCCTCGAATTAGCGATCAAAGTCGTACTTTTCTTCCATTATTTGAGGGAAAAATGACTCTTTTCCTGATAGGTGTAAAAAGCAGTATGTCACACTAACAGAGCAATATATTTTTAAGATATTATTTCCGGCTTGGGCGTAAATACCAGGGTGGCAAGAGTCGGGGTACACACTTTTTACGACTTTGACAGCTAATATCTCACGAACTGACTTAAATGGAAAAGTTTTTTTTAACGTTAATTCAACTTTTTCATGTAAATAATTTTTAGACACTTTTTTTAATGCAGATTTTGGAATACTTGGCCCTCGCTTCATATTTTTGTATTGTTATTTAGAAAGAGGTTTAATTGCCGTATCACTTCCGATAGTTTTGGTAATTAACGAACCACAGCTAATATCCATAAATCGAGTAACACAGTGGTCCTTGGATGTCTCACCATTTGTATGAAAAAATGGTTTTTACCTCTGTGTTACCCACCTTTTACAGCGATATGTTAATATTTAAGTATTCTTACCTATAAATTCCTTTTATTAGGTTCAGGTACTATTTCGAAATCCTATTTTTGTACACTAATTCAATACATATAATTATTTTTGTAATAGAAAACTGGTCATGAAAAAGTAGAATGATCCATTTTTAAAGGCCTATCCACAAATACCCTAGACGCTTACGTGCATGGATTTTTCTATCCCCTGGTTACTCATATGGAGTACCCCACATAATTCTTAAATTTCATATCACTTTTAAGTAGCGGTTCGTAGAATACCTGCCACATAGTATTTGTAGTCTCCGAGTAAATCGGCCGATATAGCCTTTCGAATCGCTAAACTTAAGTGGCAGTGGGCGGGGCACATTGCACGTAGAACCGATGGCCGTTGGGGCCGGAAGGTTCTCGAGTGGCGACCACGGACCGGAAGGCGCAGCGTGGGCAGGCCCCCCACAAGGTGGACTGATGACCTGGTAAAGGTCGAGGGAGTCCGCTGGTTGCGGGTGACGCAGGACCGGTCATTATGGCACTCTTTGGGGGAGGCCTATATCCAGCAGTGAACGTCTTTCGGCTGATATGATGATGATGATAAAAAAAAAAAATTTACAATTATTCACGAAAACAGTACTCTTTTACAACTTGTTATAACTTCCGCCAAACTGTATAACAGTTTGTTGGCAGAAATAAGCTCAAATGAAAAAAATCAAATCAAATTAATGAAATCGGCTGTGACATACGGACGTACAGAGCGATACTATAAGGGTTCCGTTTTCGCCATTTTTGCTACGGAACCCTAAAAACTCGTTACACATCAACCTCCGCACTCCCCCACTGTTCTTTATCTAACTGTTTCCTGTTTCCTGAAGTAATTAATAAGCCCTTCGCAAAGGGTTCGATCGAAAAAAGTTTATTTGCTAACGAAATTAAAGCGTGCTTGCTTAAATTGTTTATTGTTTTATTTTAACCTTCGGTAACAGCTGAGATACTTTGGGGTTTTTAATTTTCTGGGCGGTGTCTTGATTACCGAGTTTCTTAATTTTGTTTTGTGGGCCATTCTACTTTTTCATGTACATAATTTTCAGACACTTTTTTTTAAATGCAGATTTTGGAATACTTGGACCTCACTTAATATTTTTGTATTGTTATTCAGAAAGAAGGTTAATTGCAGTATCCCTTCCGATAGTTTTGGTAATTAACGAACCGCACCTAATATCCATAAATCGAGTAACTCAGTGGTTCTTGGATGTCTCATCATTTGTATGAAAAAATGGTCTTTACCACTGTGTTACCCACCTTTTACAGCAATACGTTAATTTTTAAGTATGTTTACCTATAAATTCCTTTTACTATGTTCAGGTACTATTTCGAAATCTTATTTTTGAACATTAAATCAGTACGTATCATAGTTTTTTTTTAATAGAAAACTGGTCATGAAAAAGTAGAATGACCCTTGTGTTTTAGCGATTTTGGTTGTTAAAAAATATTTTTTTTTTGTTTGGGGCAGATCGTCCAAGTCAGCCAACTGTCCATACAAAGGTCAAAAATTTATTGGGTCAAAAAAATGTTCTACTTTTTCCTAATCATAACACGATACCGAATATGCCCTTAAATGGATCCTGACTAGTTTTGTTACATCCTGTATATGCTGAAAATAATTGGACTCACATTTCTGTTCCTTCTTATCTCTTTACATTAGTCTCTCGCTATTTAATTGAAAAACCTCAAAGCGTTGTCTAATTAAAATTGAGCGGCGAACTTTTAAACCTATTTACAAACAAGCTGAAGAATTGTGCAAATCGGATTAAACTGCAGCCGTCTCTCTCTTCGAGGATCTTTTATTTTTCTCATTTGTAAAGTTACGAGGCTTGTTATGCTATCATACTTTAGATGAAGGAAGATAAATATGTAAGACTTTTTAATTTTACTGTATTTTAATCTCAGCGCTTATTGAGAGTGGACTTAATTAAAAAATATAATTACATTAATTACCGGATACATTTAGAGTATTTTGTTTTTATGCTTTCTATCAACCCTTAAAACAGGACAAGGTTCACTCAGAAACGCAATTAATGCACTGTGTTGAGAGCGAGGGACCTAAATTTCTCCCTTCTGCTGTCAGTACAGTGCATCCTCAAATTTTAGAAAGGGACGGCAAAGCATACGTACTCAAACTCAAAATATTCTTTAATCAAATAGGCCTAGCAACCAGCACTTTTGAATCGTCAGTTGTATATTACATAAATTGAATCTAATTATTCAGAGCAATTTATTGATGCATATGAAATTTAAACAAAATAAATGAATTACTGTAATGTATGTCTAAAGAGAGTATAATAAATTCATAAAAAGATCGTCAATATGTAAAATAAAAACATAAAAAATAGACATAGACAGTTTCTAGAATAAAATCTGAATGTCAAGAGGAAAATTTATTGTCAACATCTAATGTCATAGTTATGAAAATCGTCATTAAGATTAATTTGATGTATAATGTCAGTCATTTAGTTTGAAATTATACATAAAATAACAGTAATATATATTATATAATTAATTGTGAAGTAAATAGTTGATTCACCTAACTTATTTGACATATACCATAATTGTAAATGTAATAATCGAGTTTTTGAATCTAGATTTAACATTATGACTATTGTGTGCCCTTACAGGGTGTCATGAAATGACTTAAATTAGAAATGTAACATCTTATTGTGTATGCATGACATTACAATGAATAAATAAATAAATAAGTTGTAGTGTCATAATTATTAAAATATCATTAGTATTTCACGTATACGTGACTCCATTGGAGTTGCGGGCGTCTATAGGCTGCGGTGGCCGCTTACCATCAAGTGGACCATAAGCTTGTTTGCCACCGGCTTTGTATAAAAAAATATTAATTAGCTTTAGCCCGCGACTTCGTCCACTTAAACTTCCATTCCCCATTCCATTCCTTCTAAGGTTGATTTTCGGGATGAAAAGTATCCTTTTAATCCTGGCTATGAACTCGTTGTAGCTATACCGAGTTTTATCATAATCCGTTCAACCGTTTTGTCTGATTGAGCAACAAACATCTAACCATCCAAACATTCGTATTTATAATATTAGTAGGACAGGTTTTAAAAAATGCACGAAAAACATGCAATTTTTTTTAATTAAATTTTTTATAGCCGTGTTAAATGTGAGACTTTTATTTTGCAGTTGTTTGTAATATGTCTTCTCTACAGTTCGTTTTTTGTTTTTATGTTACCCGCAGTAAATTTCACTAATTAGCCCCGACGGAAACCAGCGTCGACCAGTTAGGTTGGCACCATGCTGAGTCGGGACCATTATATGGCAGTTAGGTTGGCACCATGCTGAGTCGGGATCATTTCACGGCAGTTAGGTTGGCACCATGCTGAGTCGAGACCATTTCATGGCAGTTAGGTTGGCACCATGCTGAGTCGGGACCATTTCATGACAGTTAGGTTGGCACCATGCTGAGTCGGGACCATTTCATGGCAGTTAGGTTGGCACCATGCTGAGTCGGGACCATTTCATGACAGTTAGGTTGGCACCATGCTGAGTCGGGACCATTTCATGGCAGTTAAGTTGGCACCATGCTGAGTCGGGACCATTTCATGACATTTTTTGATTTTATTTACACCTATTTACTGTTTTTTTTTTTACTTTAATAATTGTTATGTGTATTACTCCGCTTGTTTAACTCCTCTGCCACGAATAAATGTTTTTCTTTGTTTCTAAATTGTTCAAAAAATAAGCTCATTTTATTTTGCCTATATCTTATTAGACCAACCCGCATTATTAATAAAAATTCCATCACACCGCTTTAAAGGAATTCTAACTAGTTATAAAATAAATTAACAATACTGATACCATTTCAAAACCATCCCTGCGTAACGCGACCACCGAATACAATTTTCCATATAATCGACTTACTCTTTCCATCTATTGTCCTCCAGGCCAATAGACTTATCTCAAAACAAAATTTGCAAACTCTTATCTCGCACAGCATCTCAATTCAAAAACTAACCTTGTCCCAGCGTGACACAATTGTATTTCATTTGTAGGTTGATAATAGTGTGGAGCTTTGAGTAGTGTCTATCTGTCTTGTGAGGGAGTTCTTTGTGAAAATTTGACATGTCGAAGCCGGTTTGAAGTCTCGCATTGTGAAAGGATTGTTCGGTTGGGCGGACGAGGGGCGATCGAGTCCGAACTCGCTCACTTTTGTGTGTCTGACGTGAGCTCGTTTGATAAATGTGGGATACGCTACCGTACCATAAATTTCGCTTTGAGATTATTTTATCAATATATACAGGGTGTAATAAAATTAGTGAGAATCCGTTTAGGGACATATTCAGTACCGTAAACTGGGGTGACTTTAGTACAAAACGGGGCCACTTTGATAGATTAAGATCACCAATATAATCGTCACTAAGTATTTCTAATTTGATTCAGTTCTGTAAACAGTTAAGAAATATATCAAGCGATAACACCGACCCAGGTTAACCAAATAAAAACTAGAAATACGACTTAAAAACTTGATTTTAAAAGTAGCCCCTGAATTTAAAAGTAAGCCCGGTTTACGGTATCGTGCTCTGATTAGGAAAAAGTAGAAGAAAAATTTTTTGACGCAATTTTTTTTCTATGGGGCAGGTCGTCCAAGTCAGCCAACTATCCATACAAAGGCCAAAAATGTATTGCGTCAAAAAAAAACTTCCACTTTTTCCTAATCAGAACACGATACCGAATATGCCCTTAAACGGATACTCACCAGTTTTGTTACACCCTGTATAAGTATATTCACATTGTCTACAATCAACAAGGTCTAGTTTCCCCTTTGGGTTGGCTAGATTGGAATCGCTTTCGTGAAACAAGTGCCTATGCCAAATCTTGGGATTTGGCGCTAAAGCGAAGTATGAAGGAATTCTAAAGGAGCCTTTCAAGACACAATTTGGAAATCGCTAGGTTGATGATGACACCGCTCCGCTGGCTTCTTTATAATTATCATAAAATTCCACACTGAAATTGTTCTAAGTAATTTAAGATTAAAAAAAAAAGATAATATTGGCGATGTTACGTAATATTGGTCGCAAGCTAATTTGACGGGCGATATTAACTCATATACGCGTATGGTCTTATGTCAACTCATATACGCAATAACGTGGCGGGATTAACGCATAAAGACACCAGATTGCGAACGACCCCGTTTATATGGTGGATTACAAATATATTATATTTTTCATTCCAATTTGCCCATTATGCAGGACGCATATTTCTTAGATGTTTGTCGGAGACGTCTATGTGGCGTCGCTCCTGTCAACTGTCAAATCTGACATGTTCTGCATCGCGCTATCGAAGTTTCTAAAATCAGTTGCATAAATATAACTTCACAACAACTCTCATTGGACTTCGGTCCCTGAGAGATCTCTCTATTGTCGTTTCTTCCTGTGTCTCCTATCTATTGTATATATGTATATAATATGTAGATACCCTTTCCTGTATATATTCAACCCTGTACATTATCCTTAATAGGGAGCACATCCTACTTATCCACATCTACAAAGCTTATCTCAGTATATATCATTTAAGGAGATGCCTAAATTCCGTCAGTCACGCCCCCCGTGAAAGAGACACGCTTATGTCTTTCGCACACGACAAAACGGGATGCAACACTTCGGGAATGGCTTGTTAGACAAATATCGAAAAATATCTGTGTGCACTTTTATTAAATTTCCTCTTGACAGAGTTTAGATGAGGTAAAATACCATCATTTTAACTAAATTGTGTCGTTTAATAATGCGTCGTTTTAGTAGGCTGAGTAAAAAAAGAAAATAAAGACTCAACTATGGATATTTTTTTTCGTGAAAGTTTTAATCAATCATATTTCGGCTATTGTCAGAAACACAGTCATATAGTCAACAATCATATATCTGAAAATCAATCCTTAAAAAAGTAATACGTGGTACTATTAGTCATAAGTTCGTAAATTTTGCATGTCCAAATGTTGGCGAGATGTGCTGATCCTTAGCAAAGTTGTTCCACCTTATTGTTAACCATGTCTCAAGCAAATAAATTTAATTTCATTTCATTTTTATTGTTATCTCGTCTGGGCAGAACAGCGTTTCAAAGAACGCGAAATTTCTCGCTACACGGCTCGAAGACGAAGTCACGCAACCCTGTACCTACAGACACGGTGTGACAGTACATCTGTAATTAGCAGTGCTATTTCCGTGTCACAAGTTGTCGGAGTCCAACTCTTGAATTTTGCAGGACGCGCGTAGTCTTGTCTGTTTGCTGGAGCCGTATTCTGTAAAGAGTCTAATATTCAAGGATGCCCGGGGTCCGCTACCTAATCCCAAGATTTGGCGTTGGCACTAGTTTTTACGGAAGCGACAGCCATCTGACCTTCCAACCCGAAGGGAAACCAGACCTTATTGGAATTGGGCTTGTCAAGTGAGTGGGCAACTTGACTGTTAGTTCTCAAGCCGCCCGAAGGCCTCTAACTTGACTTAACGACTGCTATCATAGACAGCAGCCGGTACCAACGGCTTAACATGCCTTCGAAGCTCAAGTAATAACCACTCAAAGCGGTCATCCATCCAATAACTGACCTAGGCCGACGTTGCTTAACCTCGCATACCACACGCGGTACACGCGCCGCTGGGCCACAAGCGCTCCTTGCACATGGAAAGATAGGAAAAGCAATTTCGAAAATAAATAGATATTTCATTAACGTTACTAAGGGCAGGCTCCAAAAACGTGCAACCTTGTCACTTTAACTCGCCGCTACATTCACTTAGAGCCTTCTAGTCGATATGAACGCGACAAGGTACTTGCAACGTCTCCAGTCTGTTTTCGTTATGGTAAGCTTAATTGAGAGCCACGGGCGTCTCGGCCACAAACTTAACTGAGATTAGATTTACGATAAAATGGACTTTGTAGCTGTTGGATAAAAGAGTTGTGGAAGGTAGGATTATGTTGGTCGGTATGCACGGCTGGTTTTATTAAGCAACATCCTTGTAAGGAGGCAGTTTATGTCGGCGGCTGCAATAACTGTGCCTTACTTTGTGAGGTTTAGACACGTCTGTTTCGACACGAGCGTTAGTAGTTTCAGGTTTAAGTATTTAGATTATGTAGTCATGTGTTTGTCAAGATATATTTTCGTGTAAATATTCTACACCGTGGGCGTCAATAAATAAATGAATGAATGAATGAATGAATGAATGAATGAATGAATGAATGAATGCATGCATGAATGAATGAATGAATCAATGAATGAATGAATGAATGAATGAATGAATGAATGAATGAATGAATAAATAAATAAATAAATAAATATTAGAGGACACACAAATCGAACTAGCCCCACAGTAAGCTCAAGAAGGCTTGTGTTATGGGTACTAAACGACGATATATTTAATAAATATAAATACTTAAATACATAGAAAACATCCAAGACTCAGAAACAAATATTCAAATAACCTGAAATATTTAGTCCAAAAACCCATAATTTAAGAGAAATTAATAATTTAAAACAAATCACAGTCGTATAACAATGCTAATATATGCAATTCAAGTGTAAACGATGTTAATTCTATTTCATACTAACGAATTGCCGACAGATTATTATTACTTTTCGACTTGTAATGTGTTATTACCAATAAATAATGTCTATGTCTATGTCTACACGTGTCTTATGTCACAGGAAAACTAAAATTTCGGAGTATATACCCAAAAAAAGAAAATTTAAATAGGTACACCCTGTATAACAACTTTATACTCATTTTTCACTACATTGATGAGCCAATCTAAAAAATCATTGAATTTGCAACATACTATTTATTGTAAAAGAGACCTACTAAAGGCTGATTTATTCCCATAAGGCACTGTATACCAGCCAACCTTAAGGCAAAGCAGAAAAATGTAATAATTTATAACATGCAGGGTGTATTCTTTAAACTCTACTAAATACGAGGTTTAATTAAGTACCTATACCTACTATAAAGAAATATATATTTCAACAAACGGACGACACTTGCAAAAAATCTATTTAAATTAAGCTAACGAACATCAAATCATTTGCAAATAATAAATACAGTCTGATAGATCTTTTTTGTTTTCCTAACTACCTATTTATTTATTCAACATTTGTGTGAAGTGCATTACAGGAGATGTTACAGGTAGTTGGTAGGTACATGACACCCAGATAGGGCACATAATGTTTACTAGTGTTAAGAGAACACAATGCATACGAAAAATATTTAAATTCTAATCGCAATGTCAAGTTCTGTTATTAATAAATTCCAATTTTAATGTCAAGTTTCCTTTTTATAGATTCTCAAACTCAAACTCAAACTGTTTATTGCACACATATTACAATATAGGGCACAGCAATTAACTAAAAATCTACTAAATACTAACATATCACTAAACTAAATACATCTAATCTACGATTCATTTAGGAATTCCTGTAATGTATAGTAACATTTTTCTAATAAATATTTGTCGAGCTCTTTAATAAATTTCTTAACCTTTTCTATACATTTTATTTCGGATGGTAGCTTATTATATATTTTTATACACATTATGTGCGGCCCCGTGAGGAATACTTTTAAATTAGAAGACTTAGTGGTAGGTAGGGCCAAATAGTTTTTACAACGATGATTTATTCGTTTTGAGTGGTATTCCGCCTGTGGGAATAAAGTATTATGTGCTCGAATGAAAAGGCAGGCTTCGTGGATGTAGAGAGAGGTAAGTGTCAAAATCCCAAGTTTCTTAAAATGTAGTCTACAACTTTGCATGGGTTTAATATTTGCAAGGATTCTAATGCACTTTTTTTGGAGAATGAAGAGACTTTGGACATTAGTACTATTAACTTGTTTGTTCTAAATACATATATCACAAATCATAAATATTTAACCAGCAAACAGCGACACAGCTCCTCGCCCCCGAATCAGGCGCCGTCCTGAGACGCCAATAAATAATTCCCTGTGTGTTTCGACCCTCGTGCATAATGGAGACAGCATCAGGATACAAATAGAAACTTACTTGATACCTACGGTAATTGGTCTGTTAAGATCCGTGTGTTAGAACGAGAGGGGTAAATTAATGAAGGCGGGGGAACGTCTTCAGTCGTATATTACTTTACATGTATTATGTGAAATATTTCAATATTTGTAAGGGAGTAAGCACAGACTTATCATAATCATAATCATAATCATTTATTTGCATAATCAAGTACAAATACAAATACAAACATTTATTCTGCAAATAGGCCACAAGGGCACTTTTACATGTCAAAATATTAATTTACAATTTAAGAAAGTCTGACTATAATAAGTAATACATTTTTCATGTCAAAATATTAATTTACAGTTCAAGAAGGAATAATAATTTCGAGTTTAACAATTATAACAAAATTGATGTCATACAGTGAAGATAAACTTGCAAAGTTATCTATTACAAATATTAAGTTAGAGATGTATAAGGTCTCAAGATTAAACAAGTGAAATTACAAGTACATTACATTTACACAGATGTTATTTGCAAAGTAAGAGGTATTGATACCCTGGTAGGGCATAGCAAAAATATCTTACAGACTAAATTTACATGTCAATTAGAATTAATATTCAAATTAAATTAATTACAAAAATAAAATTAAAAAGAAAATGTCAACGGCTTACCAGACGCGACACGCAAATAATAATACTACAACCGAGCGAGACTGTCGTATACATTTTTGTATAAGAGCGACAGAGAGTTACTTATCATTTGTTATCCCTGTCACAGTTTCATTTTTTTGTCGAGCACAACTTATTTTATATGATAGTTGTGCCCAAATACGTCACACAAGCGATTACCCGCCCAAGTTAAGGAAGTAAGTTATGGTAAACCGGCAGCCATTTTAAACCAATTCTCAATTTATCTGCATAAGACCGTTTCCGTCACTCTTGGTGGCCCGCGTATAGGATCTCTTTAGAAATATGTATAATCTAAGGGAGTAAGTTGAAATATAATAGTATAGTATGTTGAAATAAAATGTAAGCTTATTATTCCACTGGGTCCTGTAACATAGGGATTCCTAGCTCAGGACCCAAAAAACTTGTATCCTGTGTCAATTTGTTTCTTTGGATAAATAAATATTTCTACTTCTATTTCTGTTTGAAAGAAAGAAAGAAAAGAAAAATTATTTCGCAAACCTTAATCTAGGTACATATACATAATTACGCTAGTTACATGTAGTGTTTTTTAAAGTGCGAAAAAGGAGTCCACTCAGCACAATGTCGGGCCACAGTAGATGACCCGACGCTGATATTATGTGGATCCTTAGGTTGAGTGTCACATGACCGCATTTAGGTTAAATACATGTTTACTTATTACACTATAAAATATATATATATGTAACTAACCATAAACAATATTTACTTAAAATTATCAAATTTTGTGTTACGACCTATTAATAATCTACAGCTCAGAAATAAACACATATTAATGGAATCTGCAACTGAAGCAACTAATAAATCTAAAGGGACACGGAAATGCTATGCTGGATTAGTTTGATGTTCGAGTAGAAATTTTTTTAAACGTTTTTTGAAAACGAATACCGATGGAGACTCTTTAATAGGAGGAGGAATATCGTTCCAGCATTTCGTAGCAGCATAGCTAAAACTGCCACGAAAAGCTGCAGTTCCGTGTCGAGGACAAATAAGAAGGGAAATCCGCCTGGCTTATTATTTCTAATACATTTTAGTCTCTTGAGTGCTGTTTCTGAATAAAGAACAGAATAAGTAGTTCAATGGAATGTAAATCAAGTAATACATACGTATGTACACTTTACTGTACAAAACAGGTTAAAACATCTATTTTTTAACATGACTGTGGCTTTATAGTGCGTGGTTGGAGAGTGGCCTAGGAAAAATCCAGGGAAAACTTCCGACACGACCACGCATCAGGCGGTTTGACTGGAATAATCTAACCCCCTTATTCATAAACGTCTATCAAACCTATATTAGTTAACTAGTCGCTAAAGTTCGTTTGTCCTTATTTGTCACTTTGACATTAACATTTGTGAGAATGGGACAAAGAACATCTTAGTTAGCAGAGGTTTGTTAAGTTTTATGAATAAGCGGGTAAGAGTTTGCGCTCCAGTGAGATTGGTTGAGCGGCTTCACCCAAATCTGAGGTGTAAGTGGAATCAAGCTGGTTCATTAATCCTAGCATAACTGAGAAGAGTCCAGTAAGATACTCAGCTAGGCCCGACCTGGGTCGGACTGTATCTACCCGATATGCGGCGGTGCCGGGACGATTAGGGACTATGTGTCTGTGTTGTCGCGATCGCGCGGTGGACGTCCCTGCCGGGAATGCCTAAGTGTACGCGTAGTGTAGTAAGTTGGTGGGTTAAGGAGGGATAAGATATGAAGTTTAAAGGTCAACTTGTCGATTCAAGTTAAAGAATGTTACATACTGGCCGTATTAGTCTATGGTTGAATTATTTATTTATTTATTCTCGGAGTTTCAACAGCTGTTTTAACATATTAGCATTTTAAATAGAAACATGGAGCCAATTACAGAAACTCACAAATAGAAACAAGATAATGTTATACACACTATGTTACAATATCTTATAATTAAAAGCCACAAAGAAAACAACAACGCAACAAAAGATGCACATCGCATAGCAATAGATAATATATTATCTATTGCTCGATTCCGTTTCTATATATAAAAATTAGTATCTTCTAAGTAGTCTGTGATAAAAATGTATACAATACCAACATTCATTGAATAAACATGTGTCCTAAGAAAGCATATTTTTCCTTTGGATAATAAAACAAGAGTAACGTTTTTATTTCCTTTGATTTCAACATAAATGTCTGGATCTGTGGGCTGTAAACCTTTTTCAACTAAACGACAACTACTATGGTTTCGCCATTTTGAAAAGTTTCCAGCTTATAATATTTCACGAGACTGTTGAAAATACGCCCTGTACAGCCGGATATCCGCCTTACATAAAAAAGCATTTTTCCAAAGCTGAAATGGAGACACTTGGCTCTCTTCGCAAGTTTGTATATTTTGCACACGCGCTCAAAAGTCCACAGGGAGTTAAGGAAAAATTACTAGCGACATGATTAGAAGGGCCATTCTACTTTTTCATGTACATAATTTTCAGACACTTTTTTTTAAACGCAGGTTTTGGAATACTTGGCCCTTAATTCATATTTTTGCATTGTTATTTATAAAGAGGTTTAATTGCGGTATCACTTCCGATAGTTTTGGTAATTAACGAATAACATTAATATCCATAAATCGAGTAACTCAGTGGTCCTTGGATGTCTCACCACTTGTATGAAAAAATGGTTTTTACCCACCTTTTACAGCAATATGTTAATATTTAAGTATTTTTATGTATAAATTCCTTTTATTAGGTTCAGGTACTATTTCGAAATCCTATTTTTGTACAGTAATTCAATACATATCATAGTTTTTTTTTACTATAGAAAACTGGTCATGAAAAAGTAGAATGACCCAGAAATGTCTTTAAAAACGATACTAGGCCACTGTGACTGTATTTTTTTTTTATTTATTTAACTTTTTTTTACTTCAGGCAACAAGAATGCTAGGGAAGAACATGTCAAGTATGTATAACATTTTTGTTAATTTCTATCTCCCTATTTCTATTTCTTTTTTTATTTTACTTAGTTGAATTCCAAAATAACACTCAAATCATTTTATGTTTATTTAAATTAATGTTTATAAATTAAAATACGTAACAAAAATTGGATTCTTAGGGTTCCGTACCTGAACCGTACCGTAAATTTCTTGACCGAAAATGTGTATTATAGTTTAAATGAATTTTATAATCATGTATCTATAGTGTAAACTTTCCATAAATTCGTCTTAGGCTAAGAACTTAAAGATTGTATGCCCGAAAAGGGTAAGAACTGTTGATACGCATAATATGTACCTGTACAACCAGCTAACCTTTATACACAGTTTTATACCATAAATTTTCTGTTTCTGTTTCTGAAAAGGAAAATAGGATCACTTTGTTGTCTGTGTATCTATCTGTCTGACTTGTTTGTCTGTCAAGACGCTTTATCGCGGAAACACGTGGAGGTATCGAGTTAAAATTAAAACCATATATTCAGGTCTACAGTCCCTTGGAGCTGTGAAAAATCCAAAATCTAAGTTAACGTAAGAAAAGATACTGTTTATGCCTCAGAAAACGGTTAATCGACACTCTCTATAGAACCTACCAATCTTTTTTATACTACGCCGGTGGCAAACAAGCGTACGGCCCACCTGATGGTAAGCGGCCACCGCAGCCTATAGACTCCCGCAACTCCAAAGGAGTCACGTGCGCGTTGCCGACCCTTTATAAGATTTAAGGATGCACTGTGTTGACAGCAGAAGGTACACATTTAGGTCCCTCGCTGGCCAACGGTCATATATACGAGTATACTACCGACGAAAAGTTTCCGGACAAGCTTCTTGTTTAGTTTTCAATTAAAATATGATACTCAAACACGATAATTTGATCTATAACGAAAATGCTACATTACTTTACAGAGTATGTACGATCGTGTCCTTGACCTTTCTCCCTACCCCCGCGCACTGTTTGCGAGAAATAAAACAGAATCGTCACCAGTGTCATTTTAGTGGACTGCCACGGGAGCCAACGAGTTCGGACCAACATAAGCAGACCTACGTCAATTTATTTGTTTTGTTGCAAATCAAAACATAATAAATATAACGGCCCGGCTTAGCCGGAGGGGAAGACCGAAGCACAAAGAAGCACCACTGTCGGTTTGCCCAGACCGCACTCCCGAGCCCGGTCCCGCTAAAAACGGAAGCCCCGGGTAAGGGAATGCTGGGACAGGCACCGGCCGGCAGTGGCTAGCGTCACTGGGCCCCCGCCGAAACATTCCGCTCAGAATGGAAAAGAAGAAACCACGCGAGGGTAGGTCTAGATCACCAAAACTAGACCTACCCACCCTGCAACTGCCGACACCGCGACCAACATCGTCGCTGATACCGAAACCAAAACGTGTGGGTAGATCGAAATCACAGCGTCGCGATCTACCCACCACGTTGAAACAGACATCGGACCCGCCTGCGTTGTCAATGCCTGACTTGGGGGGTAGTACTGAACCAACATATTCGGAACTGCCCTCCACATCCAGAATGTCAGCGCGAACAAGAGCTACACGAATGACGTCACCGCCTCCAAACATAGATGACGGTATGCTGCCTTGGCCCACCTTCGCATCCACCGACTCAGACGAAGAGAAAAGCGGCCAACGACAGGCAACTGAGGGTAGCGAGGACTTCGGCAGCGCGGAGGATACCGCCGCCGGGGAAGAGCTCGCACCCCGCCAAGAGACACCGCAGCCTCTGGACGACGACGAAATCGAACCACTCGCCGACCCAGAGCTACCACCCCCAACTGTGCGGCTGTTCTCGCCAATATCTCCGGCCGGGACTGGACTCTGCCCATTGGAGGAACTTCGATCGGACACAATCGAAGTCCAACATTTACTCGACAGGGGCCAGGCATCGGCCAGACTAGAGGCGTGGATGGCCGCCTATACCAGAATCACCTCATTTCAACTGGGGATCGCTACCCCGATGTGGCCGGAGGACAAATATTTTCTGGACTTTCTGAATAGCCACCCGGAGGTCCTAAGACCAGAAAAGCGCCTCAGGGACAGCCCAATGTCTCCACTAGCGCCCACCAAGCGCGCATGCCTGGCTGATACGCCACCAGAGGGCCACACCGCGGAGACAGCCGCGGCACCCCCGCCTACCGCAGCCCGCTCGGGCCCATTACTGTTGGGGCCCGATTATCAACTACTCCCGGGGAAGAGGGTGGTCGCGCGCGACCTCTTCGCCACCCCCGCCCAAAAGCAGCCTGCAGCCCAGACACAGGGCACCCCCGCGCCCCGCGAGGGAGAAAAACCAATGGCCCACACACAGCAAGAGCCAGCCGCCGCCACACCCAGTACTAGCATGGGAACGCAGCTACCCGCTCCCACAGGATTACCGCAGCACATTACGCCGGCCCCGGCTCCTCCATCTAAGAGCCAGGCCGCGACTCAGCTGCCAAAACTGCCGCTGCCGCCGCCAGACCCAGCACCAGTTCCGGCAACTACCACTGCTCCCCCCCCAACCCCCCCGCCCAACAGTTCGGCGAGAGGCCAGGGGGCGAAGACCTTTGCTGCCACAGCCGCGGCCTCCCAAACGGCTCCTCGCAGCACAGCGGAGCCCGCACAGATTCAACCGCAACACCAGCAACATCAGCAGACGAAAGCGCCACGTTTCCCAACCATCGTGGCGCCCGTCCTGCCAAACTGGACACGGCTCCTAGAGGCCCTAAAAAACGACCTTGGGGAACCCCCATCTTGCAAAGCGCTAGGCAAAGGGCTCCGCTTCACGCCCCGGAGTGAAAAGGAATACCGTACCATAGCGCGCCACCTCGAAGACCTTGAGAAGAATGGTGCCACCCTAGAATGGCACATATACCAGCTGGACGCCGAGAAGAAAATGAAGGTAGCTCTTCGAGGCCTTCCGGCTGACACCCCGACGGATGAGATCGCTGCTGCCTGCCTCGCGCTCGGCCACCCGGTCGACTACGTGAAGCAAATCAATGCTAGAGGAGGAAGACCCGGGTGTGTCTACTTCCTACAACTCACAGGACCGCCGAAGGACCACACCTCCATATACAGGATAAGGGAGCTCCTGTATATCCCGGAGGTGCGGATCGAAGCTTGGAAGGGCAAGAAGGGCCCCGCCCAATGCCACCGATGCCAGGGGTTTCGGCATCATTCTCAGGGCTGCCACCGCCCGCTTAAGTGCGTGCGCTGCGCTGGCGCCCATGCGGCAAAGCAGTGCCCGGTCCCAAGATCAGACCCGGCAACATGCGCCAACTGCGGTGGCCCACACACCGCCAATGACACAAAATGCCCGGTGTTCCGACGCGAGGCAAGAAACACCAAGGCAGGGACGGCAGCACTCACCGTCCCCTCGAAACCAGGACCCGAGACAAGGGCCTCCGTGAAGAAGCCCACTGTGGAAGAGTCGGCAGCCGCAACTCTCATGGCGCCGGCCAACGCCCCCAACCAAAGGGGCGCCCCCCCACAGAAGCCCCAGTCAAAGAAAAAGGCGAAAAAGAAGAAGAAGAAGGGGACCGCGCCAGCTCCATCCGTGGCCCTCTCGAAAACAGAAGCCGCCGCAATCCCAGGCCAAGAGAGCCACACGGCTGGCGGCCAGAGTGAGGACTTGGCAGCGATGTTCGCAGCCTGCCTTCTAGCAGCAGCCCGACAAGGACCAGAGGCGGTCCAGAAGGCCCTCAAGACCACCCTCAGTCTCCAGCACGTTCAACCGTAAACTGAGGGTGGTCTACTGGAATGCCCAATCGCTGTCCAGCAAGGAAGCCCTGCTACGCCATTTCCTTCGCGAGCAGGACGTGGACATCCTGCTGGTCAGCGAAACGCACAGTAAGAAGACCCTGAAGATGAGCGGATATATAGTTTACCAGCGGAACGAGACAAACCAGCAGGGACACCCGTTCCGCGGGCTGGCCATCTTCATACGTCGCAACATAATTCACCAGCCTGTCGACTTCGTCGCCTACGAAACCATCACGGCGCTCGGAGTCGACATCAGAGTGTCTCAGGGAGACCTAAGGCTATACGCTATTTACCGTCCACGGTTGGCATCGCTGGGACCACTAAGGACGGAACTGAGGGCACTGTTCCAATCCCCAGGCCCGACCATCTTGGCGGGGGACTGGAATGCCAAGCACCTTGCATGGCACAGCACGAGGACAGACTCCGCGGGCAAAGCCATCTACGAAGAAGCGTTGGTCCGCAACTATGATGTCTCCGGACCAGAGGAGCCCACGCACTACTGCGACGCTCAGGGGTCGTGCGACATCATAGACTTTGCGGTCCACAAAGACCTGGCGGCAACAATGCGGCAGGAGGCACTACCAGACCTCCCATCGGACCATCGGCCGATACTTATGGTCCTCGACACGCAGCCTGATGCAACCCCAAGAAGAAGAACTTCCCGCCGGACTGACTGGGAAGCCTTCACCGACAACCTGAGGAATACATGCCCTGGCACGGTCTCCACAGCCCAGGAGGTGGAAGCCGCAACAGCGGCAATAACCCAAGACATCCAGCTGTCGCTTGAAGCCTCTTCGCGTACCATCGCCGCAGGGGAAAGGTGCAAACCACTACCCGCGGCGTTACAGGCCCTTATTACGCGCAAACGTCAGCTGAGACGTACGTGGCAACACACCAGATGTCCGACGCAGAAGGCAGAACTCAACCGCCTAGTGGAACAGGTCAAGGCGGAGCTCCTGCAACTAGCGTCCAATGACTGGGAGGCCCACATTGCCAGTATAGAAGGTACAGTGCCGTCCATACACCGACTGTGCAAGCAGCTGGGGCAGACTCCCGAGGCCATCTATCCATTGCTGGACAGAAACGGAGTGAAGCACTACAAAGCGAGCGAGAGAGCCGAACTGTTTGCAGACACCCTGGAAAACCAGTTCCAACCAAACCCCAGCCAAGACGCAGCCCACACTAGGGAGGTAGAGGAGCTCCTGGAGGGGTACTTTGAGCGAGCGCCAACTGCAGAAGAGGACCCGGTCTTCTTCTCACCCGGCCAAGTTCAGAGAGCAACCAGAAGAGCAGATCCCAAGAAGGCCCCAGGCGCTGACTTGATCCCGAACGCTGCACTGCGTCACCTGCCACGACAGACCATAGTGGCGGTGACGCGGCTCTTTAACGGGATCTTGCGCTCAGGCCACTTCCCTACGACCTGGAAACTTGGCCGGGTCATCTTGCTACCTAAACCAGGGAAGGACAGGAGAAGACCGGACAGCTATAGGCCCATTACGCTGCTCAGTACCCTCTCCAAAATATTTGAGAAACTGCTGCTGGGAAAGCTCCTCCCTCATATCCAGCCGCGTCCTGAACAGTTCGGCTTTCGCGCTGAACACTCAACAACGCTGCAGCTCACTCGCATCATCGACTTCATGGCGGGGAAGATGAATAAGAAGGAGCACGTCGTCGCGGTTTTTCTCGACATGGAGAAGGCCTTCGACAGAGTGTGGCACGAGGGCCTATTGGCCAAACTGTCGACCTCCTCCGCACCGCGACGACTTGTGAGGGTCATTCGCTCATTCTTGATGAACCGGCGATTCTTCGTGGCAGTAGAAGACGCAAACTCCTCGGTACGGCCGACCTACGCGGGCGTGCCGCAAGGAAGCTGCTTGTCTCCAGCCCTGTATGCCTGCTTCACTGACGACATCCCGGTGGTCAACGACGTCAAGCTGGGTCTGTTCGCGGACGACGTTGCATACTACGCATCGTCAATTTCACCCGCACATGCCGCCGTTAAAATCCAACGCCAGCTTGACGTCCTACCCGACTGGTTGACCAAATGGAGGCTCGCAGTCAACGTAGGCAAAACACAGGCACTCCTAACTGGGAAGAGACCGACACCGCCGCCACTAAAGCTGCTGAACGAGGAGATTGAGTGGCTGCACACAATAAGATACCTGGGAGTCACCATTGACCGGGGGCTCTCAATGAAGCAACACGTCGAGGAGGTGGTGCGAAAAGCAAAGACTGCGCGCACCAAGTTACGACCAGTGCTTGCCAGCAACCTGCCGTTCCGCACGAAGTTGGGGATCTACAAGGCATACGTCAGATCCCGCCTGACATACGCGGCTCCCGCGTGGTACGCCCTGACAGCAGAAACCAACAGGAAGAAGCTCAGGGCGCAGGAGTCGTTGAGCCTGAGGACAATAGCCCAAGCCCCCCAATACGTGCGGAACAGCTACATTAGGAGAGACCTTAAGCATCAAAGCCTGGACGACTTCGTAGAGCAACTCGCGCGCAGGATGTTCGACCGCGCCGACACATCCCGCCACCCAATGCTGCAAGGAATCGCGCCACTCCACGCGCGACCGCCGGACGTCCCAAGGCGGCGAGCCCAACCACGAGAGCTCTTGCCGCCCACAAATGAGCCCCCGATCAGTCCCCCTCAGGACCCACAATGCCGCAGATAGGCCAACTATCCTCCCCAAAGCCGCCGACAGGCCATCCATGACTTCAAGCCAAGATGGCAGTCCCGATTGAAGCATAAAAGCCGAAGAAGGCATTAAAACGACCGGCCCATCGTCATGGGTCGAGACAAAAAGCCGCCAAAAAGGGCCAAGCCCTGAAATGGCCACCCCACACACCCCTCACAGGGAGTGAGAGAAGACTGCGGATGATGTCATTTTAGTGCGTAATTGGCATGCAACGAAGTGAACGTATTTAAAGTACTAGTTCTATTTCTTTTAAATTCCGTATTACTTTTTGATTTCTAGTAGTGTTTTGTTATTTCTATATAATTTTATTACCTTAAAGGTAAGTGAATTTTCTTGTTTTGTGGCATTACTTACAGTGATTTTGTACTCGAAAAAAATAATTATTTTTTTATTTATTTCTTTAAGAAAATGGGAAGGAAACCTAATACAAGTATAGAAGAACGTGCATCTATTATTGCTCTTCACAACGAAGGCTTTACTGTACGTTATATTGCGAATAAATTAAATTTACCACGATCTACTGTCGGAGATGCCATCACACGTTTCGAAAAAACTGGTTCAAATCAGGACAGAAAACGAAGTGGGAGACCCCGTGTTACTTCTAAAGCAGAGGATAAGACCCTAATCATCATGTCCAAAATGAACAGGAAGCTAACAGCACCGGAAATTCAAATGCGGTTCAATGAAAGTCACGATAAACAGATATCAGTAAGTGTAGTAAAGGACCGCTTACAAAAAGCCGGCTTAAATGGCAGAATTTGTACAAAGAAACCACTATTGCGACGCGGAAATAGGAAAAAAAGACTAGAATGGGCTCATGCACATAAAGATTGGACATTAGAAAACTGGAAACAAGTCCTGTGGACTGATGAGTCCAAATTCGAAATATTTGGGCAAAAGCGAAGAATTTATGTTCGGCGCGGTCCTTCAGAAAACATGCATCCCGATGCTATAACCCCAACTGTTAAACACGGAGGTGGCTCCGTGATGGTGTGGGGGTGTTTTTCATACGCCGGAGTAGGGGATCTTTACAGAATTAAAGGAACTCTCGATAAAAATGGTTACCATTACATATTAAAAAAGCATGCTAACCCTTCTGGAATGCGATTAATTGGCCGTGGGTATGTGTTTCAGCAGGATAATGACCCAAAACACACATCTAAGCTTTGTACCGACTATTTAAAAAATAAAGAAGATAAAGGTGAGTTAAAAATAATGAAGTGGCCCCCACAATCCCCCGATCTAAATCCTATAGAATTGTTGTGGGATGAACTGGATCGGCAAGTTAGGAAATCGAATCCCACTTCTTCGGATGATCTTTGGGAGACTCTTCAAACATCTTGGAGCAAAATACCAAAAAGTGTGTTAGAAAAACTTATAAAAAGAATGCCGCGTCTAGTTAAAAAAGTATTAACGGTCAGAGGTGGTTTCTTTGATGAAAAGAATGTGTAACAGTATAAAATAAAAGAGATATAAAATGTTGATAGTTTTAATCGTAGCATGCTATCTTTTAATATTTTAAAAATAAAACTCACTTTAACTTGATTAATTTTTATTTTAATAATTATTCTTTTAATTTATTATCGTGTCCGGAAACTTTTCGTCGGTAGATCTGGTAGAGCTTTAATGATCGTAGGATCATTATATAGTGTTTTATGCAATAATTGTATAACAGGTTTCAAAAAAGGTGAGTGGCGTGTGTAACAATTGGAGGCGAAGCCGAAAATTGTTAATAAAGACGCCGTGAGCCTTTTTTGACCTACTTATACAATGTTGCATACATTACTTTTACTACGACTAGGGATTAAATAATAAAACACACAATTAAACAGTAATACAGTATTGGAAAGAGCGGTAAGTTGGATAGTGACAAATGACAGTCCACAGAACGTAATCATAGACACGGTAATTTTTTTCAACTGTCACTTGTTGACTTGCGTTTTTCCTTATGTTGGCAGTAATTATTTTAGTTTTGCTATTGTTTCAAACCATATGAATTCAGTTGTTTGTTAAGTTGGCAGTTGTAATTTTCGTTGTAAAAGTGTTGTTTTTTTTTCTTATTTTTTTCTTTTTTCTTAGTTGCATTATATCACATAATAACCCTAGGGTCTTTATGAAGAATCGACAAGTTTTTTTTTAATTGCTTAAGACATGCTTTTATATTCGTTTGCGGGACCATATAATTGACAGGTAAAAGTACCGGAGTAGAAAAATATATTAAACGTTCAATGTATAGGTATGATAAGTTTGACCTACCACAATAATTCACATCAGCTGTTTCGTCGCTGGTACAGTCGCCATCAGATATATCGGAGCGAACGAGGTGTTCACAAATATCTGAACGAATCATTACCATTCGTCCATTTCTATCAACTTGTCAAAGTGTCGTAGTAGTACGAGCGAGTTCCGATCTCAGCAGAAATTCAAACCGTGTCTCGAGCAACCACGTCCAAGAAATAAATGTCAAATCGACTGCTCACTGAAGCGTGCCCGATTCAGAATGCATGGCCTGAGCTTGAAGTCGAGCCAAGTCGGGCCAGATCGAGCCACGATCGAGCCAAATGAGTACTTAGGTACTTATTGAAGCATCGGTGGTAATGATATGATGCTATCGGTTTTTAACTGACGCTTTGGCTAGAGTTTTGGTTGTAATACGTTCGGTGAATTTGGGTCCAGGCACGTATCCAGAGGGGGGGATAGGTGGGATTTATCCCCCCCCCCCCCCCCCGAAAACGTTTTTAGCCGTCTGTGCCTTTACCATGGTAAAGGCACTGTTTATTTATTCGCTTGCGTGTTCTTTCAATAAGTAGGTAAATAAAAATATAGATGTTTCAATGTTTGTCCCCCCCGAACCAAAAGTCTGGATACGTGCCTATTTGGGTCTGAGTTAAATTATGATTACCTAAGTTTATGACCAACTGGCGTAGAGTGCTTAATGTGATATTATTGCACCACTGTAATATCGAACAAATGCACTAGGTATTCTAATCTTGACAGCTGCCGTTGCCGGCGCCATATTTGACGATGACCGGCCTGTGATCGTATGTTGGTGCAACCGACCCTTATTGTCACTACATAGTATAAAACAAAGTCGCTTTCTCTGTCCCTATGTCCCTATGTATGCTTAAATCGGATTTTGATGCGGTTTTTTTTAATAGATAGAGTGACTTAAGAGGAAGGTTTATATGCATAATACATGCATCAGCATTGCACCCGTGCGAAGCCGGGGCGGGTCGCTAGTTAAAACTAAAATTGTGGTTAGGTTAGGCTAGTGTTGTAATTCGATGAAAAAAACATGTCGATATTTTATCGATGTAAATTGTTTATGTATAGGCATTTGTATAAAATACATGACTATTTATTATTTATTTTGTGCCCCTGGCCTTTGAGACTACTGGGTGCTGGGGGTCGGAGGCTATGGCTTTCATTAGGGGAGTGGGACGCCGAATTAGGGAGAGGGGGTCTGACGCCCGCGCGGGTTTGTACCTGGTGCAAAGGTTGTCCGTCGCCATTCAGCGCGGTAACGCGGCTAGTGATGGGTACCTTTGCGCCAGGGACAATCCGAGGGGGACTATTTGACTAGGCTTAAGCTAGTCTTAAGTTAAGAGTTTATTGCTTATTTATTCTTTGTATATTATTGACATGAGTAAAATCTTTTTTACTTAGTAAAATGTCAATCTCAGATTTTCGGAAAACGATTTACATTAATAATGGATTGACTTGATGTCGTACAGGGAGCAATAATTCATCATCATCATCATCATTATTTCAGCCGAAAGACGTCCACTGCTGAACATAGGCCTCCCCCAAGGCTCGCCATTTAGACCGGTCCTGTGCCGTTCGTTTCCACCGGATTCCCGCGACCTTCACCAGGTCACCACTCCACCTCGTCGGAGGCCTACCGACAGCTCGTCTTCCGGTGCGTGAACGCCACTCAAGCAGTTTCTGGCCCCATCGACCGTCAGCAATAATTGGCATCACTGAACAAGCAAATGTCAAAAGGGGAAAGCTTTGTGTCCATTTCAACACACAATTGATTTATTCTTGTACTTCCTGTGTCTGTGTCTCCTGTAGACGGGTATAAAACATAAACATAGACGAATGTTCGGTATATTATTTACTCTGTTTTAATGGTATACACTCAAAATCAAAATCAAACATTTATTCTGCAAATAGGCCACAAGGGCACTTTTACATGTCAAAATATTAATTTACAATTTAAGAAAGTCTGACTATAATAAGTAATACATTTTTCATGTCAAAATATTAATTTACAGTTCAAGAAGGAATAATAATTTCGAGTTTACAATTATAACAAAATTAATGTCATACAGTGGAGATAAACTTGCAAAGTTATTTATTACAAATATTACAACATCAGTAAAGTTAGAGATGAATAAGGTCAAGATTAAACAAGGAGTATAATGAAATTAATATAATATCCCAGAGATGTACATGGTCTCTGAGCGTCAAAATTATAATTAATTGAACATTGTTAGAGATGTATATGGTCTCTAAGTCACTGATAATAAAAACGAATCCACAACAGGATGATGTCTCTCGTCAATCCGCTATAAAAAGACACTAGTATTAACGTACACTACTTGATATATCTTTTATTAACAATTGCCGATGGTAACCTCTTTTCCAGTCATGAGAAATTATAATAATCAGACATAATGTTTTAAGAGTAATAACATTTTTTCAGGTGCAGAACCCTAATAACTATGGTTTATGATACAATTATTTTTTAAGGGTGGTTGGGGGATGACTAGTTATTAATCGTTTTCACGGAAATTGCGATTACCTACTACAGTATTTATACGTATAACTTAGAATTACGATTTGAAACGGGATATTTACCATGTATATTTGTATTTTCGAGTTCCCGATATTTCGGCACTGTTGCAAAGGATTCCTGGTTCGCTGTGCGAAAAAAGCGAACCAGGAGGAGGGTAGATCGCTATGGTGTGTGGGTAGATCACAACTAAAACTCGCAGCACGTCAGTTAATCCTTGATAATGGCGCTTGCAACAGTGCCGAAATATCGGGAACTCAAAAATATGAATATACATGATAAATATCCCGTTTCAAATCGTAATTCTAATGTAAATGACCATGTAAGCTTGAAATCATGTATAACTTATATATGTACGGAATATTATAATCTTGAGTGCAGTTTATTACTGTCTTATCACGCAAACATAACAGCTTATGTTTTTTATTAAGTGAAAACTTCAACAAATTGTATAACCGTGAAAGTTTGTGCCGATGTATGGATGGATGTACTTTCCTGTTAATCTCAAAAACGGCTGGACGGATTTGGCTGAACTTTGGCAGGAAGGTAGTTTATACACTGGATTAATACATAGGCTACCTTTTATCCGTGGGTAACACCGCAGTGCGCTGCTAGTGGGTGCGCCAAAGTTCATATAAAATTGCAATTTCGATTATTGTACATCCGAAAATGTATCTTATACAATTTTATGTCTCTATACGTTCCGATATACGTTTCATTCAATATATTATTATGAATGTTATGATTTCCAATAATACAATAAAATAAGCTTATTAATAAAAAATATATACAAAACAACATATTATATTATGAGAACAAATGTAATCTGAATGATAACATTATGAGTTAACATTTTCGGAATTAAAAATATATACAAAATAACATTATGAGAACAAATATAATCTGAACGATAATATTATGAGTAAAAATTTTCGGAATATTCATTATTATGAATAACGACGGTAGTAATATAAATTATTCAAAAACAAGGTTAGAGAAACAAATTTATGAAGAGTGACGATTATGATCACAAAGCGGTATTATTAGAAAAAATCGATGAAAAAAATGTATATGAGCCAATATGGACCCGCTGCTAGTATTCTAATGAACATAATATTAAGCGCGTCGGAGAAGTTATTACTAAACTCAAGAGAAGCTGGGAATGATATATTGCCAGGTCGACTGATGGTCGTTGGACCAAAATGTAAAGTTAAGGTTGACTGGGAGAGAATGCTTCATAACACCAAGTCCGCATTTCGTACTAAGGTTTTATTTTGAGCAATAAAGATTAAATCAAGGAATCAATCAAAATTGTTTATTTTTCACATTATTCACATTACATTGTTAATAATACGCACTTAAAACTGTCTATTAGATAAGGTTCAAAAGATATGCGTGTTTCTAAAGGGATTATATTTTTAATATAGTTTACGTTAGCAGCGGTACTGCTTAATACAAAGGAACGGTTGATGAATTTAGGACTGGGTAGCGATTGCACCTATAGCTTAGTTGGCTAGAGCGACTGGCCGCGAGTGCCGGGAGGTCGCAGGTTCGAATCCTGCTCGGTGCCTAAATTTTTCAATTTTTCCTTTATTCTAAATTTGTAATGAGATTATCGAGTCCTGGATAAAAAATATGAAAAAGAAAAACCCAGAATATGTTAGATTGGCCAGGTAAAGGTACTTAATCCAATAAATACTACGAACTCGTACGAAAGAGAGCAATGAAAGCATAAGATTACAGATTAAACACTTCTCGGTGATAAAGTATATAATAATATGTTGTTTTTAATACCAGCTATTACACACTTTATTTATTTCATCGCCCATTACCGAAATGTAATGTGCTGAAGCGAGATAAACGTTAACTCATTAATAAACTCTTTGAACAAGACGTGTAATTCTCAAAGTAACAATTTGCACAATAAGATGAGCCCACGATTCTGTAATTGTGTGAATTACACGCAGTTAGACGCTTTAAGCAATTACGGAGCGCTACCCCACAACACAATGCCATACCGGCATCTATGTGGCGAATAAACATGATCCACGGATCTAAACAAACGTAATCATATTTAACACGGTGAATGTAATCTTAATTCAGTCAACGTAAGGTTCTAAATCCAATAAGAATAAGGTAATTGTGTCGGTTTGTATGTTTATTTTAACTTTATGTTTCGAGTTTGTATTGATAAGCATAAGATTGACTTTGCATTGATGAATTGTTAGGAACTTCATATATGATAATATTATTTTTGTACTTGTATTTATTTATTCATTTATTTAATATTGTAATGTCATGTACATAATAGGTTTTAATCTTGGTTTAAGTTAGATCATGACACCCTGTAAGGGCACACAATAGTATAACAAATAACAACACACACAATAGTAGTAGTAATAGGTAGTCTATAAGTTAGTTAGTATAATAACATTTATTTATTAGTAATTAATTTAAATTAAATTAAAATAAAATAATTGACAGCAAATCTTAAAACTAAATGGAAGAATATAACGTCAACAATATATTGGTAAATGGTTAGTGAATTGATTTGTCGATTTATTATAATTATTTTAATTGATTGCTGTCGTTTCTTATTGTGTTGATTATACATGGCAAAAAGTTGTCAAATTGCGTTTAATAATCCTTATCTCATCAGTCTCATAACAAGACTACCCACTTAGCCAAAATGTATTTATAGCCTCTAACTCGAGTCGCGTAGTATATGCGGTATGCTGTCCCGCACACCTCGCTGGATCCACAGAAAACCAGCGCCGTTGGCACTGCTGTGTCAACTGCATTGCTGAGTGGAGACCTTTTCGGTAGCACATCTGTCTGTTAGCTTTTAAGGTGTGTTCCGTACCGGAACACTAGTTTATTTTAGTTTGTTTATATCTTTATTTTAATGACTGAAAACACAATCTTGTAGGTCAATTTATTTTGTTTTCTATTACGTATGGTATCCCTACGAGCTTCTAGCGATTTGCTGCTTCTTGTCTTGAAACCGTCATCCCCCTGGGATGGCAACACCAGCGCGCTAACAGCGCCACTCGCCGGAAGCGGATATACAAAATGTGCAATGACACGCACTTATTAAAAGTTAGTTCATTAACTAGCGGCGCCGCGGGAACATCATTTTTCTCAATATTATTTGTGTGTGCGTTGAGGACCTTTCCCCCTTGGAAGAGTGCGCTTATCAGTGACCTAGGAACCTGTGTACGTCATATTCAGCTGGACACTAACCCCTGGACCTGCAGTCTAGCCCTCGGGACCCGAGGCGGTGGATGGGCACAGTAGCGGTGAGTCGTTTGATGCTGTAGGAATATCGCACAAGGTGTATTACATAGATACTTGTGTTATCCGAATAAATATCTTTCTTTCTTTCTAGTGTGAGTATGGGAGGAGGGCAGGTATCTGGTTTCAGTTTCCCGTTCACTATCCTTTATCGTCAGTCCTCTTGGGATGCGCGCCGCGCGGGAAACATCTGTTTTAAGTAAGACTATCATCAATAATACAACTCAACTAGGTGCATGATTGGAAAAATTGGAAATATAAATATTATAGGATCGTTTGAGGCGTAACTTACCAGCATAGAAGTAGTTCGTTTTGTTCTACGATTATGTTCACATCGTAAGACAAACCGGACAAAAAAATCCGTTTTGTTCTACTACAGCATATTATGTCAAATTTCGTAAGACAAAACGGACTACTTTCATATCATATGGGAAGCCCGACCATGACGTCTGTTTTTCAAAAAGAGTGTAATGAACCAATGACATACTCGGCTTGTATGTGGGCCATGATTTTAAGTTGAACAGTATATTGTTTCGTGTAGTTGCGCCGCGTGACTGAGGCCATAGGAGAAGCTTTTAGCGGAACCATTAGATTCGGTTACTTTAATTAAAATTTGTTATAATCGATAACGGTTTCAGATTAACTAATGTGTTAAAAATTCCCGATACGGGCCTCTTGTGGGAATATGCTGAACATTGCGCGGCCCATTTATGCCGGTTTCCCGATTCACGTAAGAACTTTTGGAAGGGATTTATAGCCCCGTTTTCTCGTGGTCCCACTGATTTGTCCCATCAGTGGGACCACGAGGAAGACTTATTTCTCGTAGTCCCATTAATAAAATTTCACTTCCTGTATAACTTGGTGGGTTATTGTTCATTTTATATATTATGTTTATTTTAATTTTCATTGTGCAAGGAGTATGCCTATGTAATTGTTTATTTTCAATATAATTAAATGTTGTTTTGTTGTAGCCGTATAAGTGTTTTATTAATGTTTACGGAATGGCAAATAAATTAAAGTATAAGTTATAGATGATAATTATAGTACTTAACTTGGAAATAAACGTACCAATGATCGACGCCTCAATAGTTGCTGGTGCACAAGACAAAAAAGTGCCAAATACGGCGTTTGATGATCAAAAGGATTCCTTTGGCAGAGTGAACCCTCTGAACCCTTAGACCATTTTAAGAAGGAGACCCATCTTGATTTTTGATGCAGGAAGGGAGGGGAGGGGGGGTGGTTATTGTCAATAATATGTTTTAATTATTAACAGCTTGTGTTTAGGCTATTGTATAAAATTTGATATCAGTTTCGAATAAACAAGAGTTAAGAAATTCATATATGGAATAATATTCATACCATAATCATGCCAGAACCACCAACTACAACGCCCCAGGGACGTTTACCTTACAGTACAAATAATATTCATCAGAACTAAAATATAATATCTTGAAAATATTTTTTTAAAACATGTTTTACACGTCGTAAACAAACGACTTCAGCACTCGGTTGTACTTTCTGTCATTTCTTTACTGTCATGCATTTTATACAGGAGGTTCAAGATACTTTAAATTGAACTGAATGGGACTACGAGAAATAAGTCTTCCTCGTGGTCCCACTGATGGGACAAATCAGTGGGACCACGAGAAAACGGGGATTTATAGATGTCTTCCGTCAAAATGTATGCAAATGGAAAATAAGTATCTAAGTTTCTAAATTATTGGCTTTTATTTTATTTAGCCGTATGGCATAATTACCGAGTCATCAGATCTACGAGTTTAAAAATTAATGTCTAGGTTCCTCACCCATTGGGCTGCATTTCCACTTAATATTATTAAGTTTATAAGATCATTGTGTACAGTATATATAAGGTGTGTATTAGTTGCAGATATTTTAATAAATGATACTTTACTTTTAAAAAAATAACTTTAAGTAGATATTATTTTTTGTAACTTGTTTTCGAACAATAAATTCGTGTAAAAATAATCATTTGCATTTAACTGACAAGACGTTTAGCACTATATCTGTCATTTCACTCATAGTGCTCCAGTGATAGTGCGATGATCCACATGCACATTGTATCGTTGTAGATAAAGCCTTGCAGCTCTCGCCGCATTGCAGTTTGCATCGTGATAACACGTTACCATGTTAAAATCATCATCGTTTGTGTAGTGGTAAGGCATTTCAAAATAAAATGTATTTGCAAACGACACAATCAGACAGAAAATAAGAAGACATTGACAATCAAGTATTTGATTTATCGACGTGAAGTGGCCAGTTACAGTTAAGTGGTACGTAAAAGAGGTACTAGAATCTGTTCAATGAGTTTTCATTTAATAATCACATTAACGAGATGTTTTTACGTAGCAAATTTGTTTTTCAGTTTTCTCCAAAAAAACATAGTAAAAGCTATAATGTTTCATACTTACATATCTCCAGGGACCGAGAACTATCATCTGTAATAACACCTTATATATCCTACTTTCTTGCAAAGGTTTAGATTTTTGGATGTTTTTACTGAATCACACAAAAATGGTAAAACGGATTATGATGGAACTTTTTTTTTGTTATAGGGGGCAAACGAGCAGACGGATCACCAGATGGTAAGCAATTACTGTCGCCCATAAACACCTGCACCATCAGAGGAGTCGCAAGTGCGTTGCCGGCCTTTCAGAAGGGAATACGCTCTTTTCTTGAAGGTTTGAAGGTCATATCGGTCCGGAAATACCGCAGGCGACAGTTCATTCCATAGTTTGGTTTACTTGATATACTATGAGTTTATAGCCTGGACTTTCATCCCAATATCATCCCTCGAAGCGATGAAATAGGAAGTGGATAGTGGAAATGGAAGTGCTAGTTCCATTCCAAATAAATGAAAATGCTTCTAATTTCTTAATTACGCCTCTGAAAAATCTGGTCATTTTGCAAGGCACCCCCTTAAATAACATTGGGGTGCATAACCGCTTGTTCTCTGACAGAAATGCAAATGGCTGCCTCGGGCTATGACGACTGATTGTCTGGGCGGAGTGGGCAGAGTGGGCCTTGGGCAGGGCTGGGAATTAAGACAATTACGCTCGTTTTCGGATCCATTAAACTTCTGGATTGCAATTCTCGTTTTGCTACAGTAATTGTCAATTTACAAGTCCGTTTCTGTAGCGAATGTTTGAGCGGGCAAATAAAATGTGGTATTATTTAGTCCGTTTAGCAATTTTTAGGCGCTCTCGAGGCATCTTTGATCCATAGTAAAACTGAAAATTAATGCACCAGCATTTGCTAGTCTGGCGGAAATAATATAAAATTAGACATACAAGGTGAAATGTTATTCGTGATACAGCATATGGACCTAAAAAAGTAAACCTATCCACAATCGGCAACGCACTTGCGACTCCTCTGGTGTTGCAGGTGTTTATGGGCGACGGTAATTGCTTACCATCAGGCGATCCGTCTGCTCGTTTGCCCCATATAACATAAAAAAAATGATTCTTAACTTCTTTTACTAGACGAGACCATCTTTGCCCGTGCAAAAATAAAATATATACTCATTATTCAAGTACAGTTGCATTCTGAAGCATGCCCGCTCGGTCTGCTACCTAATTTTTTTACAGAAGCGACATCCATTTGACCTGCCAATGCAAAAAATGTGAATGGAAAAATTGCTTATGTATACAGGGTTACACAGTAACGCCTAATCTTGGGATTTGGTAGCGGACCTCGGACATTATAGAGTGGTTCAAAAACTTCATATTGCAACTTCCGATGTGAACACCCACCCAATCTGTTACTTATGCTTATTGATTTAACGTCGTAAAATATTGGCTCACTAATCGTAGTAGAAGTTGGTAATAATAGATTATTAAATACAAGAACTGTATGATTCGGTGTCTCTGTTACTCATAAACAACTAGTCTTGTAGTAATATTTATCCCATAGAAATAAAATTAGTGAAGTGTGTTTTCAGATGCAATTTATGGAAAATCGTTAAGTTGACCGGAAAACGTTCTACCGACCCTTTGAAAAGAGGTCTTTGAGACGAGAAAGTCCTTTTTTTCTTCCTGCTGGATTTCAGAACCAGGAGCTTTTTATGTATTCGACTTTTATTATATGACTTCACAAAACCTTCAACATTATGATCTGTACCTAAAAGTAGCAAAAAATGGGTCCAATTGGTCGTCTCACTTGCATAGACGTCACTTGCATTAGACGCATAATGAATGTTAAATACTGTAAAAGGTCCAGATTCTGAAACCCAGCACGAAGAAAACAGGACTTTCCCGCCTCAAAAACCTCTTATAAAAGGGCTGGTGGAGCATTTTCCGGCCAACGAAATCACTTTCTATCAGCTGTATCTGAAAAAACACCTCACCAATTTTATTTCTATAAGGCAAATATTACTAAAAGACTAGTTGTTTGTGAGTAACAGAGACACCAAACCATAGAGTTTATTATTACCAACTTCTACTACGATTAGTGAGCCAGTATTTTAGGACGTTAAATCAATAAGCATAAGCAACAGACTGGGTGGGTGTTCAAACAGGAAGTTGCAATATGAATTTTTTGGACCACCCTACCGGACATCGTTCAGGATGCAACTGCACTGGGTTAATCATAGGAGGATGACGATTTTTATGCACCGACAAATCTAGTAAAGATTGTTAAGAATCTCTGGTAACTCGAAGTGTTTCTTACTGAACAGAGGATCTAAAATGTAACACCGTGAAATCACTCGACGGTCCCATCGGAAGACCAGCGCTGGCGATTGCCCGCATTATGCTGAGATGGTACCGTTTCGAGATAACACAACTTTTTTGTATATTTTTATTTTCTATTTTGCTGTGTAAATTGTTGTCTTTCTCTCAAATAAATATTTCTTATAACAATTATTCGTTGGTAAAAAACAATAATTTTAATTTTTTTAATTTCAAAATTTAAATAAAAACTAGTTTCTATCAAAAATGCTGTATTATATATTAAATAAGAACTATAAGTGTGAGCATGTACATTAAGGGTTATGTTTACATTTTTTTGCTTTTCATACAATACTCGCAAACCCACACGCAAAACTCTAACCATATTTAACTAGCTTCTGCCCCCGACTACGTCCGCATGAAACTCGATAGTATTTAATAACTATTTTTTATCAATTTATGTAAAATTATTTATTGTATATGAGGAAAAATATAACACGAATTACAGCAGTTGACATATATATATATATATATGTGTACAAAGGTTTTATATCAAGATTCAGTTGCAATTTTTTTTATATTAGTCGCTTACCTACTCATTGCTCTTCCATACAAACTTTCACCCCCTTAAGACATGATCTCCGGGAAAAAAAAAGTAGCCTATGTCCTTCCCCGGGACTCTATCTATCTCCATGCAAAATTTCATTTAAATCGGTTAAGTGGTTTAAGCGTCAAGAAAGACAGACAGGCACACATTCGCATTCATTCATTATATTAAGAGCTCCCGAGGATGCACTGTGTTGAGAGCGAGGGACCTAAATTTGTCCCTTCTGTTGTCAACACAGTGCATCCTCAAATTTTATAAAGGGTCGGCAACGCGTACGTGATTCCTTTGGAGTTGCGGGCGTCTATAGGTTGTTGTGGCCGCTTACCATCAGGTGGACCGTAAGCTTTTTTGCCACCGACGTTGTATAAAAAAAAAAACAAAAAAAGTGTAAGTATAAATATTTGTCTTGTAAGTCAGTCAGTTTAGGTTCTACATTCAAAAGCAAACTGCTGATAATGATAATAGATTTTAAATATTAACCTTATCCAATGTTGGAATTTTAAGATTATTTATGAGTGAACAATGTTTATGCTATCCCTTTCTAACATATCAGTCTTTGTCAGGCTCTATTGTGCCTTGTTAATGATACAGTGGCTCACAATTTGCAATTATCCGCAAGTGTTGTAGTCTGTCGATATAGATACAATTATAAGCCATATGTCTTTGGTAATAGGGCTAGTTATGGTTGGACGGAAACTTCCCAGCCCCCGACCGCCGTGGGCCTAAAAATGAATGTTAATGGTCACTCAGGCCAGGACAGCCGCCGGCCGCAGTCGTAGAGACCCCAAGTCACAGTAAACAGTTGTTAAATGGAGACCCAACTACTAATGTGTGTGAGTTATAGACATCTCCATAAAATAGACGAATAACGGAACAAAAATATATAAAATTAAAAAAAACCGACCAAGTGCGGGAACCATTAGAAAAACCGACCAAGTGTGGGTTAGGGAACCAACCGCAGAAGTTGGTTTTAATACGAAAATTAAGGAAATTTCAATGAAAATATCTGATTTATCAACATATTAGTATTTGATGGTAAAATATAAGTAATAATAAACATTGCCACCAAATTTTTGGGTTAATGAGAAACAAAAAAATATTCGGCACAAAATTGACTATGGCTTCTTCTTTTCATTCCTTTATTTTTAAAAACAAAAACTACACTATTTATCTACTCATTAACCTCTAAACAACGATATCCCACTGGATGGGGTAGAACAATTTTTTTGCGCCCCGTCTAAATACAAATAAAAATATTGTTTGACTATTTGTATGGCTTTGGGTCAACAAGACAAGATGCTTATTGTGAAAAATTGAAGACTGTAGTTCCAACCGGCTTTAAAACCTGTGTGACAGACGACGGACGGACGGAAGCGTGAGTGACAACAATAGAGTTCCGCTTGGACCCTTCGGGTACGGAACCCTAACAAGACTAAAAACTGAATCAACGAAAAATTCCATGTGATTATCAAGTCTGTTCATGAAAGTTCAAAATAATCGGTTGAGAAATGCGACATGTAGAGATTTCAACAGCTCACAGAGCATAAACGGAGAGCATAATATACTATTTTTGTTTCGTACACATAATTATATTGTTCAAATGTACTATCACCATGACCTTTTGTAGACCTTATTTCGTTGTAATAAGGTTTACGAATGGTTAGTGTAATAAATATTAAAATAACCCCTATGGTTTTTAGAGACACAAGTAAAATGATATACACTAATTCGATCTGAAAATAAGTTGTATTGATTGTCTGAGATCGTTCGATGTTGACAGTTATCGACATCGACCAATCACACACCAGTCATTCTGGTGGGGTAGATTTTATTTAAGGGGAAACCCGGGCATTCGCTCCATTCGTTCCTTGACAGTTGAACTCGACAGTTGTGATATTCCTTGTGATTTGTTCCATAAAATTAGGTACTAAGTATAATAAATAAATGGGTAAATTACACTAAGAGAGCATACAGCGCCCTCCGCGTCCAATATAATGACGCCTTCAGGGTACTGCTGCGGTTGCCGCGTTACTGCAATGCCTCAGGTATGTTTGCGGAGGCGCGCGTGGATTGTTTTCATACCACCATGCGCAAGAGAGCGGCCTCCGCGGCGCGGCGCACGCGCGCTAGCGGCAACGCCCTGCTGGCGGTCGTCGCAGAACGCCTTGACTGCCCATCTATGAGGCACTGGATGTCATTGCATGCTCCAGTGTCGAATATATGGGCTATGTTGATTTTATTGTATTTTAATATACAAAAATTAACATATCCTGTAAATAAAAGGTAAATGATTTGACTACTTTGTTAAAGGAATGAACGACCGATTGATTGAGTGAATGTTTAGTTCAATTCATTCTCTGTTCAGATCTGTTAGTCACTCCTTCGCCTTGCCTCTCTTTGATCAAGACTTTACTCGTAGATAGACGTGTTCTAGCTTCCAAGTATAAAAATAAAATTAAAATAAATGAAATTAATTTAACCGTTATTCAGTATTTAATTGACAATAAATCCTTGTATACCCTAACCTTTTCAATAGGTTATGGGGCCCAGGCCACGCGTTAATTTTTGAGGGGGCGTGTTGATTTTATTGTATTTTAATATACAAAAATTAACATATCCTGTAAATAAAAGGTAAATGATTTGACTACTTTGTTAAAGGAATGAACGACCGATTGATTGAGTGAATGTTTAGTTCAATTCATTCTCTGTTCAGATCTGTTAGTCACTCCTTCGCCTTGCCTCTCTTTGATCAAGACTTTACTCGTAGATAGACGTGTTCTAGCTTCCAAGTATAAAAATAAAATTAAAATAAATGAAATTAATTTAACCGTTATTCAGTATTTAATTGACAATAAATCCTTGTATACCCTAACCTTTTCAATAGGCTAAATAATTTCTAACACTAGCAATAAGATAAATAGTTAAGTGATTATTAACAGCTATTGTACCTATGAGTCTTTGTGATACTCGAAATAAAAGATTATTATTATTATTATAAATAGTGTTCGTCGACTTCCTGTGTATGTTTTCATATTCAACGACGTAACCTGAAGAGTAAACCGGTATGGTTTACATTAGTAAACTATGATATTGCTAGCACCTACTGTGCCTTAACGGTTACTGTTGCCAAGGACCCCCGTGCGGTGCTTTCGCCATAACTACCCCTTTGGTGATTCCTCGTGTTTATCCCACTGTTTATTCAGGATGATCGCTGTCTCTTGGAGGTGTGTTTCACTTGACGTATTGTTTTATAATACGATTAGAATTACGATTTGAAACGGGATATTTACCATGCACTGTTGCAAGCGCCATTATCAAGGGTTAATCCTCGATAATGGCGCTTGCAACAGTGCCGAAATATCGGGAACTCAAAAATAAAAATACACGATAACGATTTGAAAAGTTAACTGGTTTCCGAGCCCTGGCTATCGCTTTATTGGGCCCGGCCTATAAAGCCACAGTCAGGTGAAAAAAAGCCAAGCTGTTGGAGTGTTGGCGTGCGTGGAAGTGAGTGCGCGATATAAATTTTATACCAAAGCAATACGTTAAGTCATATATACTCCTGCCCTTACAGTAATTCATGATGCTTCAGGCGAGTCATTCTTGTAAATTGTTTCTTTACTTAACCCTTGTTTATGTTTGAATTTCCTTTTACTTTTGATGGGGTTCGTTTTCGATTATTTTTTTAATGGTAACATTTCTTCCCCGCGGCACTATTCATATTTGTCACACGATTGCCCAAAAAAGGAGTGTAATTTTTTCAGGTATCAGTTATGTTTGTTTGTTTTGTTTAGCTGAACTTACTAAATTCAATTATCAATTAGTATAATTTTGTAAACTTTGTAAACTATTACATATTTTCTTTTTGTAAAACCTGCATGCATATTCTATGCATGATGTGTCTACTTTTTTAGGATGTACAAGAGTGTAACTAGCCACTGTAATGTAATAGACCATGAGTGTTCAAAACTTGTAACATCTAGTTTGTAGACCATAAAAAAAAAATGTATGTGAGATTCTTTGTTCCCACAGAACTTCTCAACGCCTTAACCAATTTAGATGTGTGAGTACTATGTACTACATTTTGTGTGATCTGAAGTTATTTTTTATATTACCAAGCGGGGTATCAAAATGAAACATTTGAAAAGATTTCTAAAATATATATTTTTAAACAAAAATTGGGACATACAATAATAATTAAAAATTAAAAACGAGACTGCACTGGATGAAAGTGAACTAAAGAGAAAATAAAAGTTTCAAGAAATTTATTTTGTTTCAGTCAGGGGGCCTACTACATACTGTTCACGCCGCTGCGTTCAATACTTCGTTTAGTTAAGATTATTCACTGTTAATTGATTTTACACCTTTACACTGTCTCGATTCAGATGATATTTTCGTAATGAATTAATAAATTACGTGTTATAAAAAAGGTATTCCAATCAATTGCAAACGAATGAACTGTGAAATTACTTTTATCGCGAAATTTGGAAATACATTATAGATTTCTGAACGATACAAAACTGACGTAGAATAAAAATCACATGACAAAAGTTCTTTTAAAAAACAAATTGTTATAAAATCGATTTGAATAATCATTCACCATTCATTAATAATCGCTAATGAAGACAATCGATTCTTCTTACCCTCATCACTACAAACTGCAATTCATAACTGTCAAAAAGGAACTGGTAAATATTTCCCACACTAGGTGTTCTGTTGTCTTGAAAACACGACTGCACTAGATAAAAGTGAACTAAAAGAAACAAGTTTCAAAATAAAGAACTTAGGTACGGAAATCTATTTTTCACACCTGCTATTCAGAAAAGAGTTATTGTTGCCTTCGAATGAGGGATCAAAGTTGTACTTTTCTTCCCTCATTTGAGGGCAACAATGACTCTTTTCTGAATAGCAGGTGTGAAAAGCAGTATGTGACACTGTAGTAAAATCATTTGTAACATATTTCATGTTTTTAGCAGCGGGCCTCATAGACGGTGTGAAAAGCAGTATGTGTCACACGGTAGCAAAATTATTTCCGTCTTGGGCGTAAACACTTGAATCCCTCGCTACGCTCAAGATTCTACTTTAGAATCCCTCGCTACGCTCAGGATTCTATTGTAGAATCTTTCGCTTCACTCAGAATTCAATATACCGCCCTCGCCGTAAATATATCATTTTGCTCCCTTGAGACACAATCTACTATTGTTCGCAGTCGGGGACCTAATATTTTGGTATGGTATGTGTTCCAGACGGGAACAAGGAAGATGACACTGTGCGAAAAAAGCAACCAGGAAGAGGGTAGATCGCTATGGTGTGTGGGTAGACAGTGCCGAAATATCGGGAACTCACAAATACAAATATACATGGTAAATATCCCGTTTCAAATCGTAATTCTAATGTAAATGGCCATGTAATTTTGACGACCGGTTTAGCCTAGTGGGTAGTGCAATGCACCTGCCTGTGAAGCTGACGGTCCTGGGTTCGAATCCCGGTCAGGGCAAATATTTGTGTGATGAGCATGAATATTTGTTTCTGAGTCTTGGATGTTTTCTATGTATTTAAGTATTTATATCTATTAAATATATCGTCGTCTAGTACCCATAACACAAGCCTTATTGAGCTTACTGTGGGGCTAGTTCGATTTGTGTAAGATTGTCCTCTAATATTTATTTATTTTATTTATTTATATAGCGAGGGAATGCTGCCAGCGTCTTTGGTACGATGCCACGGGGGCCCTTTTTAGATATAATTTAATTACTTTTTTATTTTAGTTTTTGTTATTATTAAGTAGATTATTTATCATTTTATAATCATGTTTAATATAACATTGTATTATTATTTCATTGTTTACAACCTAATGTATTATTTTCTATTTCCTCCTATCGAGCCTAAGACTCGGTTTTATAAACATCCGTTAGACCTTATGTCGGTCTGTTATGTCAAAAAATGTACTGAGTTACTGAAATTTGATTCGACATTTGGTCTAACGGATCTTTATAAAACCCGGCCTTAGTTGCCTGAGTCAAATAAACAATTTAAAAGTCACTCAAGTTATTACGTAAAAGTCTTAGATAACACCGATTTGAGTAACATGACAGTCATCTAAAAATAATCTCTCGTCATGTCACGTGACAAACAGTCCGACCCACGTCAGATGTCAACTATTGACGGACGTGAAATATGGAATGTGGAGGGTGTAAGAAGGGTTGCCTCGGCATTGGGGGCCGATGAAAATGCAAGTATTATGCTTGGAAACTATTCATAAATCATAAATCATTTATTTGTCCAACATAGGTTACAGGATCTTATTTTAATTACTAGAGTTTCACTATGTGGCGCCTTAAGGCATACAAATATTTAGAGCATGCATGTCAACAACTAGCAAATAAATAAATTACATGTTTCAAAAATTCTTATCAGCTAAAAATTCTTTTACTGAGTAGTAACTCTTCTGAGCTAAAAACAGTTTAAGAGATTTTTTGAATTTATACATTTGTTGAGATTGAATACCTTTTGGCAATTTATTATAAATTCTTGGAGCCATTCCGATTATATTTTTTTGGAATAACATTGTCTTAGGTACAGTAGAATGTAACATGTTCCCGCGTAAACGCGTGCTTTTAAAGCTTAAAAATAGATGGGAGTTAGATTTTACAAAAACACACATTTCGTATATATATAGGCTGGGAACGGTTAGAATTTTTAAATTCTAACCGTTATATTCTGGAAAAAATTCTGCTGGAAAAAATAGGACATATCTATTTTTATCTACACCCATACAGGAAATCCTCTTTTATGTGCTCAAAATCCTGTTCTATGTGCTTTTATGTGTAGGTAAGGACCAACTTTACAATATCGCGCCGGTCCGGGGCGGAGATGGCCATAACACCATCAAAAACGGTATCGTTATGGCCATCTCCGCCCATTACGATACAGGCTCGTGCTCAAAAAGACTTCAACGAGCTCACGAACTCGAACTCCTGCACTTTCAAAGCAATGGTGCCTCAACACATGAAAGAGGATTTAATGTATGGATGTAGATAAAGTAGTGTATACAACTGTACATAATTAGGCGTTAAAACACTCGTGTGAACCACACTCGTGTTTTAAGGCCTCTCATTATGTATCAGTTGCATAAACTATTATTATTTATCGTATGGCAATTTCGTTGCCAGTTTTGTTGCACCGCTTAGCACCACCCAGGGGTCACATGTAGGGTAACGGTGGGTACTCCCTATGGACGTTGTGCACATAATCACTATATTGTTAAAATGAAAATCCTCGTCACTACATGTACTGTGTCTGTACAAAATAAACTCAAACTACCAAATGATTTTTCATACGATTTTACATACTATTGATCGGATTTTCATAAAAAATCAAATCAAAAAAAATCTAACATTTATTATTCTGCAAATAGGCCACAAGGGCACTTTTACATGTCAAAATATTAATTTACAATTTAAGAAATGGCGAGGGCGGTATATTGAATCCTGAGTGAAGCGAAAGCTTCTACAATAGAATCTTGAGCGTAGAGAGAGATTCAAGTGTTTACGCCCAAGACGGAAATAATTTTGCTACCGTGTGACACATACTGCTTTTCACACCGTCTATGAGGCTCGCTGCTAAAAACATGAAATATCTTACAAATGATTTTATTACAGTGTGTCACATACTGCTTTTCACACCTTCTATGAGGAAAAGAGTCATTGTTGCCCTCAAATGAGGGAAGAAAAGTACATCTTTGATCCCTCATTCGAGGGCAACAATAACTCTTTTCTGAATTCTGATTTTTCTAGAAACTGTCTAGATTATACTATTTGTTATGTTTTTATTTTACATATTGACGATCTTTTTGTGAATTTATTATACTTTCTTTTGACATACACTACAGTAATTCATGTCTTTTTTTAAATTTCATATGCATCAATAAATTGCTCTGAATAATTATATTCAATTTATGTAATATATAACTGACGATTCAAAAGTGCTTGTTGCTAGGCCTGTTTGAATAAAGAATATTTTGAGTTTGAGTTTGAGTTTATTTGTGTGATGAACACGAATATTTGTTCCTGAGTCTTGGATGTTTTCTATGTATTTAAGTATCTATTTATCTATATAAGTATGTATATCGTCACTCGGTACCCATAGTACAAGCTTTGCTTAGTTTGAGACTAGGTTGATTTTTGTGAGATTGTCCAAAAATATCTATCTATCTATCTATCTAAATGAGGGAAGAAAATACATCTTTGATCCCTCATTCGAGGGCAACAATAACTTTTTTCTGAATAGCAGGTGTGAAAATACATTTATTCTCATAGGTCCATCACAAAGCGAATCCACTACAAGAAATAAAGAAAAAATTGAAATATTTAGGCACCGAGCAGGATTTGAACTTGCGACCTCCCGGCATTCGCGGCCAGTCGCTCTAGCCAACTGAGCTATAGGTGCAACCGCCACTCGGGTCGAAATTCCTCAATCATTCCTTCATTTATACAAACGCCTTAAGGGAGGCGTAAATCCTGCTCGGTGCCTAAGTATTTCAATTTTTTATTATTTCTAAATTTGTAGTTTACGTTAGCAGCGGTACTGCTTAGTACAAAATAAAATGAATCCACTACAGTTGGCCAAGTTTATTGTCTGCTCTGTGAAGCCTCCGCTGATCCGGTCGTCAGTCAGCTGTCAACACGTCATTGCCTCATTAGGGGGTTAAGCTCCCGTGTGGCTAGTCACGTGACAGAGCAATGGTTAGCGACAGAAGGGTTAATAGGGGATTTGGGTATTGTTGTACGTCAATTTCTACAGAGAGCTTACTACAGTACTGATGATTTGTTCCTTGATAAAAACATCTTAAATAAAAGTGATTTCAAAATTGTATTTCTCAATTCTAAAATAACTCTAATTAAGATATTTAAAATAATATACTTTAATAATAATATTTTGGACAATCTTACACAAATCAACCTAGTCCCAAAACTAAACAAAGAAAAGAAAGAAAGAAAGAAAAAAAAAACATTTATTCGTGACGATACAAACATAAAATAAAGATAAATAAATATAATTAAAAGAACATGGAATCGCCACAAAAATGTTTCGCCTCAGCGTAATGCCGACTCAGGGAGTTGGCATGAAGTCCGCCATTTGTACACTGTATTTTTTGTGCAATAAAGTAAAAATAAATATATAATTGCCAGAACACTAATTAAAAAAAAAAAAATAGTTTTCACCTCTGCTTTCCCCTTAACTAACTTGACAGGATCCTCGAACTGTCACTTAACTTGTAAGTAACGAAATGCCTACTTAGCTGGTTATTTGGTGTCATCAACCTTGCAGATTTTCAACAAAAATGAAACTGTTTCAGAAATGAATTCCTCACCCTTGAATTATACGAAAACGATACCAAACACGACCTATTCACTAACTAAACTTATGAAGAAATCGAGCTCAGAGTGCAGCGCGGTAGATGGGGTTTTCACCCACCTCCAGCCCCCACCACCATGGACGAATTTCATGGGTACAGGGCTAAATCTGCTCAGATGACCATTAGGTACAACTGTGCCAAGTGGCATCCTTTGTTGAAAATCTGCAAGGTGCTCCATACAAATACGACACTAAATAACCCACTAACTCTCCGTAAGACACAGTTAAAAGCCATTCCGTTAATATCAGGCTGAAAACTCAACTTTTCCACTACACTGCAAGCCTAGATCCGCAAACAGGCTCTTTGGCAGACGAGACGCCTTTAGGCCTCTGTTAAAAACTATTTACTCTGTCCTACGCACGAATTTCAACCTTATTTCAAAACGGTAAAAGCTACGTTTAAGTTAGTTTTTGGTATTGAAAGTACGCGAATTTGAGCCTTATGATAAAGGTAGTAGGGGTGGTGGAAAGCAGTTTTAAATGTTGCCTGTGCCTGCAGCGTGTTGTGTGTCGCAATGCCAACTCGACACTTGAACATAATCACAGCGCTGATAATGCAAAGGGTTTACTTAACATTTATTTGTTGTTTTTTTTTACTGGAAATGATTTTTTCCTTAAAATACGTACGAAATGACAGTGTTGAGCACTGTGACATTTACCTTATTACTGCGACCGCATGAATACTATAACTACATACCTAGATATAATGACACAAGTGTATCAAGAGCATTCTAACTGCCAACAAACTGTTACGCAGTTTGGCAGTGTAGTTAATTTTGTGTAAATTGATGTGTCTTTATGAAATAAACGATTAACACACACACATAAATAACCATTTATTTTTTTACAATTGTTAATTGTTCTTAACATAATAATAGGATCGGCAATGAAACTAAAAAAACCCTGGTAAATTGTTGTTGGATTGGTTGATTGGATTGTGTGGACTACCATATGACACGTGACAGAGAGGTATGAAAGAAATAGACATGCTGCATCGACCCCAAATAAATGAAAAAAGAAAAAACGCGCATGACTTTTACCGGCGTAACTGTGACACACACATATTTTCCGTTTTTTTTGTCAGTTTCGAATGTGTTACTTAATCTATGTACTCATTTGCATAACGACTGTCTATGAAAATATATTGTTACAGTGAAAATAAGATAGGTAGTGCACAGAGGAAAATATTCTCGCTAAGATTTGAAGCAGCTCACTAGGAAAGTACCTCCACCTAAACGGCCACAATCATTATATCACTGTGTGCTCTACAGATTATGGCGTTGTGCTTCCGATGGCGAGTGAGGTTACCAGAAGTGTTGCCAGAAAGTGCTTTTTAGCACGATTTTACATGCTTTTTTGGACACGAACGTGCTTTTTACGCTCCCCAAAACAAAAATGTGCTATAATCGTGCTATTATTAGTGCCATAATGCTTTATCATTATTATTATTTATTTATTAAGAAATAATAATACAACACAAACAAGTACATAGTCTCACAAAACCGTTTGCACAGTTTAACTGTGGGATCAAGCAGATATGATTTTACTACTAAAAATTGGTATGGTATTGAAATGAAATGAAATGAAATGAAATGAAATGAAATGAAATGAAATGAAATGAAATCATTTATTCTTCAATTTAGGCATGTTACATGCACTTATGAATGTCAAAAAACTACCACCGGTTCATAAAATAAACCTCTGCCTCGAGAAGAACCGGCGTAAGAAACTCGGCGAGGTGTCATTTTTTCAAAACAATATACTATGTATATAAAATAACAGTAAAAATAGTACAAAATTCAAATGTTACCTACAGTATCAACATACATACATATTTTTTAATACTAAGGACAAAATATTTCTGTGTTAGATTACTTGTGCGGGACGCTATCACTGCCAAACATCCCTATCCATGATGTAATCGTTTATCTTATAATATGCTTTTGAAATAAGTGTCTGTTTCACAACAGATTTAAATTTAGAATCCGTAAGTTCAGTAATGTGTCTTGGAATTTTATTGTAGAATTTTATACAATTTCCCAAGAACGACTTTTTCGCCTTCACTAGTCTATAAAAAGTTATTTTGAGTTTCCCAGTGTTTCTTGTAGTTATTAACTTATCAGTATTCGTTGGGAAATTGCATAAATTCTTCCTAACATACATGATTATTTCAAATATGTACAGCGACGGCAGGGTTAAGATATCTATTTCCTTAAAGATTTCTCTCAATGACTCACGCGACCCCAAGTTATAAATTGCTCGTATAGCCCTTTTCTGTAATATAAATACAGTTTCGATATCTGCAGCCGATCCCCATAAAATAAGACCGTAACTAATTATACTATTAAAATAAGCGAAGTAAACTAAGCGAGCCGTTGCCACATTGGTAAGCTGCCTTATTCTCCTGACTGCAAAAGCAGCAGAGCTCAACCTACTTCCTATAGCGGTTATGTGGGAACCCCACTGCAATTTTGAGTCCAGTGTAATACCTAAGAATACAGTTGTCTTAACAAATTCTAAAGTCTCACCGTTAAGTTTTATATTTGAATCTATATTGATATTTGAAGATGAGTTTGCTAGTGAGAATTTTATACATTTCGTTTTTTTCGGATTCAACACTAAGTTATTGGCAGCAAACCAGTCAGATATCATGGAGAGGGTATTATTTGGTTCAACGAGTTCAGTATCTTTCCTATTAACCTTGAACAGTAAAGATGTGTCATCTGCGAACATTACAATGCCCGATCTTTGACTTACCATATATGGTAAATCATTTACATAAACAAGGAATAGGAACGGGCCTAGAATAGATCCCTGAGGTACTCCCATCTCTACCACTGTATCTGATGAAATAGCTCCATTTATCGCTACCCTTTGATTTCTTTGTGTTAGGTATGATTTAATGAGATCTAATGCATGTCCTCTAATGCCATAATATTTCAGCTTACAAATTAAAGTACCATGGTCTACACAATCAAAAGCCTTGGAAAGGTCACAGAAGACTCCAATGGCGTCCTGTGACTCTTCCCAAGACTGCAAAATGAATTTTATCAAACTTGCACCAGCATCAGTAGTCGATCTACCTTTCGTGAAGCCGAACTGCTGTGCGTGCAAAATATTGTGTAAATTAAAGTGAGAAATCAATTGCGTCAGCATTATTTTTTCGAATATTTTACTAAACGCAGGCAGGATAGAAACTGGACGATAATCAGAAGGATTATCTTTATGGCCAGATTTAAAAATAGGAACTACTTTACTACATTTCATTAAATCTGGAAATATGCCATTGTCTACACAAGTATTAAAAATGAGAGCTAAAGTGGGTGCAACGACCTCCAGAATAGATTCCAGTACCTTGACCGACACGCCCCATAAGTCTTCTGTGCTCTTTATTTTTATCATTTTAAAAGACTTTAGTACATCCAGAGGAGAAACATGATGAAAATTAAAAATACATAAATTATCTAGCTTTACATTCTCACTCAAAAGGGATTCAGCTATTGTGGAAGACGATGCCAAACTGCTTGTAGTAATTATAGGAATTTTGGAAAAGAAATTATTAAATTCATTTGCTACTATTACTGCGTCAGTTATTAAATTATCCTCTATTTTCAATGAAATTGTGGACTCTCTATTTTTACTTTGCCCAGTCTCTGTATTTATTATTTTCCAGACTGTCTTGGCCTTATTGTCTGAGGATTTTATTTTGTTATTTAAGTGCACAGCTTTTGCTTTTGTACACACTATTTTAAATAATTTGGAATAATGCCTAACATATTGATGGAAGCGTTCCTCAGTGGTGCAAGACCTCCTTTCATACAGTTGATATAAGTTATCCCTGCTTTTCCGGATTCCGGTAGTTGCCCACTCATTAAATCTCATTTTATTATTAATCTTAATGCGTTTTTTACTACAAGTTGCATCAAATTCTTTACAGACTGTATTCAGAAGCATTTTGAACTGATCATTCGGATCAATTGACTCTACCTGGGTGTTTGGCATAGCGACTAGCAGATTTGACTTTAATATTTCTAGTCTACTTCTACTCAGTGGTCTTATTTCTATAACGCGATCTGGATGTTTTAATTCGCAAGGCAGCCTGACCATCTGAGCTTTATGATCCGAACGAACTCCATTCACTATGCTTCTGTCCAGATGAGGACAGTTTAACCAAATATTATCTATACATGTGGCAGAGGTCGGAGTCACCCTTGTAGGCACTTCATACAGGTAATCTAAATTGAATGATTTGAATAGTGTAATGTACTTATCTTTTTCAACCGATTGCGATAAAATATCAATATTGAAGTCGCCACATACAACAACTGGTTTTTTACTACTTGTTGCTTTACTAAGTACATCCTCCATAATTTTTATAAACGATGTTAAGTCACCTGATGGTGGTCTATAAATGCAAAGTATCAGATACTGGTCAGTCTCTGCACAAGCAATCTCACAAACACGATCAACAGAACAGCCTGAGAGGTCTTTACGTTCTTTATAAGTTAATCCATTTTTCACTAAAATAATAGATCCACCGCCCTCCGCGGTAGCTCTGTTGAACGCACTGGCCAACTCGTAATTATTTACATTAAATTTCATCATGTGATCCTTTAACCATGTTTCTGTTAAGCAGACTACATCTACATTTAACTGTTCTGTGAATAATTCTAAATCTAATATTTTGCCAGTGAAGCGATTTATATTTTGGTGTAGTAATGTTACACTATTCTGCTTCTCCGTTGTCCCAACAGTCAGTTTAAAGACAAATCCGCGGTCGGAGATGTCGTTTTATCTGAGGTTTGATTTCCGAAAACGGAATTAATAAAAGATGCTAAAGATTTAGCAAGTCGGTCAGTGGTAATACGGTAATCACTAATAGCATCATTAGTGTCAAAAAATATAACGTCACTATGACGATTCGTCAACTTAAACATAAGTTTATTAAGGTTACCTGCATGACTGTTAGAACTGCATGGAGAAGCAGAATAGGGTAACGCACCTATAATAACATTTTTAGCACCTAGCTTTGACAGGGAGTCGAACCCAGCCTTTACATCAGAGTACCTAATATTCGACCCGTCACCTAACAATAATACAATTGTGGTATGTTCATTTATATAAGTATTTTTAATATTATCTATGATTTTTAGGAACGAGGCATCTGGCATACAATTATTTAGTACACAGCTGTTTGGAATATTATGACATAAAATTTTTCCCAGGCCTCGTCCTATCCTATCCGAGAAAACTAGAGTTCTGCTTACATTATTACAGACTGGAGTTATTTTGTCCACTGACACCGACAGGCCACTGTCCGACACAGACGAGCAAACAGCATCTTCGGGCAAGGGTTGACCTATTGGTTTGGTATCGTATATGATTTATAACGGGAGTACTCTGGCAGCACCGGAGCTGTCAAGAATTCTCTGTGTTGAGAATAAAGAACCTGTATTTGTCTCTAGCTGTCAATATAACGGATCCACAAATTAAAAGGCGGCTGCGCGCATGTGATTGGTCTGGAGTTATACCTTGTTTTTTTTTGACATTAGAAAGAATGACAAATAACGACTTACTAGGTTTTTATCAAGTAACTTCTACTGTAAAAGTGGCAAATAATCTCAAATAATTTCTCATTCTATTCATTCTCGCACATAGATAACCTCCACTAGATTGAGCCTATGAACGATTTAGTTCGGATCAAAAGTCACCACAGTTGGCGGTAAGTGCGGGCTGCGGGGAGGTTGGTAACAGCGCTGCGATTGGCAGTTTCAAAAAGCGCGCGAATACGCTGCAAAATGGCGCGCCGGCATAGTGATGGGACACGTTGTTTATTAGCGGTTTTTTTCGGGCACTGCAATTTATTTTAGGTAAATTATTTTAGATGATGTACCTATATGTCTGTTGAATTGGTATTACGAGTAGAATAATATTTTCTAGGCATGTAAACAACGAACCTTTGCTATTATATATTATATAAAATCGCGTAGTATATTAAGATTGCAGCAGCTATTTCATTTTGATTCCTGTATATTATATATTGTTTATTATACATAGCGTAATATACAACTAGAGCACTGGTGAGTATTAATTAAATAACTGTAAAAGGAATAAATTAGTGGCTTATAAATAAAAGAAGAAACTGACTGATTGATTGACTAACTGACTGACTGACATATCAATGCACAGCCCAAACCGCTGGATCTAGAGATTCCAAATTTGGCACGTAGGTTACTTGTAAGGTCAAGGATTTCGAGATCCCTTATACCTCTTCGAAGTTCAGCAGCGGGTCCACTACTAGTAGTGGAAAAGGTTCACCAGTCTCTAGTCCTGTTTGCCCACCGAGACGATTAAAAAAAACCCAAATATCATGGCACCATCTCTAACTAACTTCGAGATCCTTATACTCCTTCGAAGTCCAGCGTTATATCCACTTCGCGACACTAGGCCTAGTTGCCGACCAAGACGATACGAAAAACTCTAATTGCAATGGCTCTGCTTCTAAATCCTTTATACTTCTTCGAAATTCAGTATTGGGTCCGTCTTATGTCAGTAGTCCTAATTGCTAAAGGAAATCCATCACCACTAAACTAATTATATTACTACTACGAGTATATATACTTCCTAATAAAATAAGACAACAACAAAAGTACAATGAGAACAAACTAACTAAATATTCCTTCCCATACAACTACTGATTTGTATAGCGTATAAAATAAAACGAGATAAAAAAAAACACTACACTATTACCATCTTCCACCTCCTTATACGAAGATCTACTTATGATTCAGATAATAAAAGAACATTGTCTACGTTAAAACTGACATTCAATATAAAAAAATAAAACTAATTGATTATGTTATCAATAGAATTTTAATAAGTATTAAAATCATACGGATGAACCAATAATTAAAATGAAATCGGAACCGAACATCACTGGCACATCACTAGCCCGCGCATGTGATGTCATCAGAAAGAGAAAGTATATTGGCATTTGAGGTTGTTGGAAAGGAACAAGCACACTTCACTACGCCTTGTGGGCCTTGTGGGCCAGTGTAAAATGATCCCCGCCGGGCAGAATTAAATGTGTATTTGTATATATTTAACTTGTTTGTGATGTGTTATCCCGCCATTCTTTCGACTTGTAGTTCGGGAGTCGTTCCCACACCACTTTACGGAATAAAAACCCATGCCGACGGTTAATCAAAACCAATTTTTAGATTTTTTTGTGCCACGTACGTATAGGTCATGAACCTGGACGAGACTGACTGAGCGGCGTGGGGCGGGGCAGTTTATTACGGGGAACATCCCCACATGTGTGACGCGCGCGCTTCGCCCTATAAGCTCTATCTAGTGGAGGTTATCTATGTTCTCGCATTACAAATTGTTATATATAAATAAATAAAATATGATTTTGAAATAGTAAGTCATCAATATTTTTTATAATTACGTTTCGGTTTATGCATCTAAAAGTTGAACCATAAAAAACTCAAACGAGCTTAAATTGTAAGAAGTTGGTTTACTTTTTAAAAAGTAATTTGTCATAGTCAAAAACTGTCACTTATTCGGATTTTTCGTGAGAATAATGATAATTCAATGTGTGTGTGTGCTTACGACCACTGTTTGTTTGATTATCTTATTTCTAATCTTTAAAAAAAAGGTATAATATAGTAGTGTGTTAATAGACAGGCCGTATGCTTATTTGCCACCGCCGCAATATAAAAGCGTCAGTTGTAAAAACAAAAGTTGTCCACCCGGTGGTCAATATTTAACGGCTTATGTACATGTAAGTTATGTTTTTATTACATGAATTTATAGTTATAGAAACACCGTTTATGCGACTTACTAGACCAATTCAAGGTTAAGCTTTTTGGCCCTTAACTTTTGATATGTCCACCGAAAAGACGCGAGCCTAAATCTGACAATGATACAAAAGTGAGCGCTCTGCAGACGTCTAAGCTGGCCGCAGCTTTGGAAGCGCCGGCGTGCGCGATGACAGCAATTACCGAACTGAACAAGCTTCGACTGCGCTAATTAGCCGCCGACTGTACCGGGCCTCGGTGGGCGGGGCGGTTAGCCTTTTAGGAGCGGTTTTATAAATGGACCCTAAGGTAGATCTGACCCTGTGCTCGCCACTTTAGTGCCCAATAAATGACATCTACTGATCACAACAAATACAAATATTCTTTTTCTACTCCTGTACTTTTTTTCGCGACTTACGCAATCATGAACTCTAATATAAATACATACTTTATTTATTCTGTAAAAATTCTATCTAGTCTATTGCCCAAAATAACACTCCTTACCCTACTTTAATGAAAAATAAAAGCAGAGTTGGGTGCCACAGACTACTACAAATACTATATTTAGCAGTCATTCTGTGGTGCGTTCAAGTGAAACTTTTATCATTAAAATCAGTGCTGCCAACTTAACGCAACATTGCTATAATTTTTATGTATTAATTAATACACAATCTATTATTTACAAATATAAATACATACATTTATCATCTTTTTTGTGTTATTTTACAAGTTGTATCTATTTTCGGATATATTTATGAAAAAGATACAGTTGAGATTCGATCCGGATTTGAATTCAGTTTAGGTCGGATGCTAAGTCTAGCTAATTAAAAAAAACAAAGCATAAACAAAGTGTCATATTTTTGATTTCCCACCAAATTGCTAATTGAAAACATAAACATTCAAGCTGATAAATGATTATATTACTTAAATAAAACGATTTTTTTGTGTTCATGAAGAGAATGTGTAGGTACGTTGATTTTTTTAAAAATCCACGAAGAAGTTACATAGCATTATTGAAGAAATTGCGTAAGTAAGTTGTACAATTACTAAGGGAAAATATGGCGCATGAAAAGTCTGAAAATATTTACTTTTTATTTGAAATAAGTCGTAGAAAAAGTTTTGTATGCAACGGTATATAACTGGTATAAAAACACACACCACTCGCCTTTTTATACCCTTCTTATACACCTGTTGCATAATATACTATTATTGCACACCTCACACAAATGAATCAGCTACACACAAAATCAAAACAACAATCACCTTTGTCATCATGACATAAGACTGAAAGTGCCGTGTATTAAGTCAGTGTCAAACACAGAGCCGTTTATCTTATGTAATACTAGCGACCCGCCCCGGCTTCGCACGGGTGCACTATTTAATGGATGTTATTATACATATAAACCTTCCTCTTCGATCACTATCTATTAAAAAAACCGCATCAAAATCCGTTGCGTAGTTTTAAAGATTTAAGCATACATAGGGATATAGGGACATAGGGACAGAGAAAGCGACTTTGTTTTATACTATGTAGTGAAGAATAAGGACAGCGTTTGACAAATGAAAGATGAGAATGAGAAAATTTAGGTAAATTCAAAAATTCAGAGTGTGGTATCCCTGGCGTGTAACGCCAAAAGCAGTCTTGACACTTGTGATATATTTAAAATTTAAAACGATTTTATTCATTTACCTATATCTAATACAATACAAACTAATATAAACTATCTGCCAGCATTCTTGGAACCATGCTGCAGGGATCATTTTTAGATCTTTATTAGTTTTATTTCTACTTTTAATAATTGAAGTTAGGTATTGTTATGATTTTTATTTTATTTTAAAAATCTAAATAAATTCCAAAAATTAAGGCGTTAATGAATATGTTACCGCGAGAGATAAATAAGCAGACCGTACTTCACGAAAACTATTACATTTCTAATGTTTAACATTAGAGTAAAACATCCGGAAAGCCACGATATCCGCCATTACAGAAAAAATATTCTCTTGAGTTCGTACAACAGGAACTAGGTTGCACTGAATCTACTTTTTATCTATTTAAATTTAATTTATTTATCAAAAAAGTACGTAACAGTTACAATCTTTTAATTTCTCGCCAAACTGCCATAACAGTTTGTTGGCGAGATCGCGCTCATTTAACTAATGTTAGGTACATACTATGCTATTACTTCACGCTATACCTTCTCGCTCATACCTATCACACCGTCCCTTTCTCTACGTTCCTTTCTAAGCATGCATCAGTCTCTCATACCACGTAATAATATTTTTTCACTTTGAATTATAAGTCACATAACTCCCTTGTGTGTGATTGAATGGAAAGGCACATTAATAAAGAACATAAATTGACAGGGGATCCATCATTTTACCGAAAATCGTTACATCGATTATCATTTCCCATAACACTATTCGCAGAATTTTATTATCACTTAGGAATCATTCATCGAACTTCGTTAGATCGCTCACACATTTGCTCGAATTACCTTTTACACAAGAATCAACTCATCGAATTTTAATTCAGTATTTTATTTGTTCATCGACGTAGTCGTTCATCGAATGGCCTTTAGTATAATTTTGGTTTAACGAAGGTTTCAGTTCCCAAAATTCTTATTACCTAGAACATCATTTCACCACTGTTTACTATTCTTGATATAAGTAAGTCTAAAATTATTTTTTTTCTCAGATTCTTGGTGTACTCTGTAAAAGTACTCATAAACAAAAATACTCAAAAACAAAAATACCCAAAACCTAAAATGTACAAAAGATCTGTTAGGGCAAAACCGACTGTAATGCGGATAGGTTAGAAGATTAAGACGGGAGCTTTGCTCCCGTCTTAATCTTCGAGGTTATTTTTTTTATATAAGACCAGAAAGATTATACGCCTTGAAAAATCATGCTTGCTTGGTTGTTCGATGAAACATTGTTCTTGGAAAGAATACTATATGGAACGTACTATCTGTGAATCAAGTTTCGTTAAATTAATACTATGAATAACGAATATTTCGATGAAAGGTAAATTCGATGTACCGTTACGCTACGATTAGAGACGGATTCGAAACGATTAACTATGAAAAGTGGTTCGATGATATAAAATGCAATGAATTGATGATTATGTGATTAGAAAAAAAAACCTAATGAAATTCGTTGAACAGTTTTCGGTGAAATGAAAATCGATGTAAGATATTTCGATAAAATAATAGACACCCAAATTGACAACTTTGATCAGTCATTTGAAGCCTAACAATATGTTTTTTCTGAATAGAAGCGAAAATTGTTTGTCCCTTTTATATTCCGAATTTCATAATAATGGCCCCATTTTCATCACCAACATAATGAAGAAAAGTAATCATTTCGAGACATTTAATCGAAACACAACTGTTCTCGTCGCATTCTAATCTCCGTTTGTGTGAGATTGATTTGTTACCCGCTCCCGGTATCGCACCTGCGACGGTAATGAGGGACGGGCGAAGCTACGGTAATGATTTGTATCTGGAATGCACCGGGGTTCTTGGGAGGGGAGTGAGGCGTAAAATGTAAATGGTTTTATTATATTTGTCTTTATTAAACGATGGAGCCTTTCTCCATTTTATGGTGTATTTAAGTATCGAGGGATGTTTGTTTAGAAATATTGGAAACATCTGTGCTATTTTGCATCCAAAATGTAGGGTAGGTACGGAATTTATTGATGAATTTTAATATTTTAAAAACTCAGGATGTTGGAATGTACTTTTAAAAAAGTTATTCTGTATAATAACAGTTATATAGATGGATTGAGATGACGACCTGATGCGGTGATCTGGTCAAAAATTGATTGTGTTAAGGCCAAGTAGCCTGAACAGACTGTGGTGTGACGAGCAAAGACTGAAAAATATTGCTAAGAATGTTTTATTAGGAGTTTGTAATACCTAAATCACAAAATCTTTGTGATTTAGGTATTACGGGCACCGCATATAAAATCTTTGAATCTTACCTTACTGGAAGACAACAACTAGTCAAAATAGGTGACAACAGCAGCAACCTGACTTCAGTGTCATGTGGCATTCCGCAGGGGTCCATTTTGGGGCCGCTGCTTTTTTCAATATATGTAAACAATATTACCAACATTGGACAAAAGGGACATATAACTTTATACGCGGATGACACTTGCCTTTTCTATTTCGGCCCTAATTTACAAGAACTTATCAACCACACACAAATTGACCTTGATCTATTAAACTATTGGTGTCAATGTAATCTCCTCACCATCAATACCACGAAGACGGCATATATGATATTTGACGACCGCTTTAGCCTAGTTGGTAGTGACCCTGCCTTCGAAGCTGGTCCCGGGTTCGAATCCCGGTCAGGGCATGTATTGGTGTGATGAACACGAATATTTGTTCCTGAGTCATGGATGTTTTCTATGTATTTAAGTATCTATTTATTCTATATAAGTGTGTATATCGTCACTTGGTACTCATAGTACAAGCTTTGCTTAGTTTGGGACTAGGTTGATTTGTGTAAGATTGTCCAAAAATATTTTATTTTTTATTTATTTAAAGCCAAAAACAAAATAATCCCTTTATACACCAACCTTACAGTAAATGGCCAACCTATAAATCTCTCCCATCATGAAAAATACCTTGGACTACATTTAGACGATAAATTAACTTGGAAGGATCATATACAACATATACCTACGTTCCAAACTAGCCTCAGTGGCCGGAGTACTACGCAGAATTACAACATGCATCCCTCACAAAGCCCGCTTAACCGTATATAACTCGCTAGTAAAATCACACTTGGACTATTTAATTGAGATATGGGGATGTGCTGCCAAAAGTAACTTACAGAAACTGCAAAGATCCCAGAATAAATCCATTTCCATTCCATTCCATTTTTCCATTCCATTTTTACTTTTCTGTTTACTTTCTATCTTGTTTTGTATTACTCTAGTTGACATTATGTTCTTTTTATCTTTCCTGTTATGACGATCATGATAACAATTCTTGTAATTTTGACATGTGTGCAAATTTATAATGTAATTCCTTATCATGAAATAAATTATCTAATCATTAAAGCGATATTTAAGTACGAGCATCGATTTAACACCGAACTGCTATACAAGAAAGTACAATTCTTTAATTTAAAACAGTTATATACCTACTCGACATGCCTTTTCGTAAGAAAAATCCTAACAAATAAAATACATTCCGACATTTCTTTCAAAAAACGTACATTTAAGTACCTTTTAAGAAATACAAATAAGTTACAATTACGACAAACAAGAACGGGCTATGGCAAGAGTAGCGTAATGTATATAACGAACTTCCAAATAATGTAAAAGACTGTGAATCCCTCAATTTATATAAAACCAATCTGAAGAAATACATACTTAGTCATATAAAATAAACCTGTAGCGACCATGCTAAATATGTTAATTTTAAGGATACCTATGTAAGCTCATTTAAGTGAACTGTTTGTGTACGGTCTGTACAAAGGTGTGCATTCCGCGCGTCAGCGTTTTTACTTTACTTAGCATTAATTTCATTTCTTTAGTACATGTCCGACCGCCGCGGAGTGTATTCGCATTAAGCCTACATTGTATCATTTTATTACCTTATCAATAAATCATTATTTCGGTGGAAAACTGCAGTGTTGTCAATTATCAACTATCATCTCAAGAGTGTACGAGACTGTCCGTACATCTTAATGGTCCTTCGAAAATATTTGGATCAGTGTACAGTTTTTTACTTTTGAGTAAAATAAAGAAAGAAAGAAAGAGAAAGAAAAACATTTATTCTAAATATTATTATAAAGAATCTCTAAACCTAAAGAAACCAAACAGTCAGTCATTTTCTCCCAAAATATGCTTATTACGATGATCACATAATAACACTTCCGAGTAAATTCGAGTAAATTATATTCGCTATATTAAAATGAGTTTGGCATATTAATAATTGTTGTAAAACGCCAAGAAACTTGACATAAGCTTGCTGAAGAAGAAAACTTCCAATCACTTAACAAGAAACCTCGAACTTCCCCAAACTTCCACGGAAGAGTCAACCTCTCGCTCGACTCATAAAATATTCGTAGCCACCGTTTCGCGAAACACGGGAAATGCGTACTTGGAGAAATTACGGCATAATCTGTTCCATCCCTTCACAGGGTCACGCCATTCTCAGCCGTACTGCCATGTTTATTAGGCATTTTCATCGCTATAATATCCTATTCCACATATGTCTGACGATGCGTAATTAATCTTAACCTGGTTCGAAGGACCATGTAAATTCTTCGCAGGTCCGTAGGTGGAAAATAAAAATAGTGGACTGTAGATTTAGGAGCTGGTGTAATCCAAAATAGAAAAATATACAGAAAAATGAGTGTTACAGTCGCTGGGAATTGCTGAGCAACGGTAATAATTATGACTACGCCTTGTCATAAGTACTTTCTTGTTGTTTACCAATGAACTGAATGTAATGTAAGTCCTAGTCCGAACTCTAGCTGTAAATAAGCCATTCATGGCTTTAGCAGTTAAGCAATTTCAAACTCTGCGTTAAATTATTTGGAACTTTAATAATAAAAAAAAAGTATTCTAACGGAAGTCAAGTTTGAAATGTAAACTTTGCCATATGAAAATAGTGCACATTAACTCGACTGCTTATGAATTTTATATTATAAATTGAATATTGTTGTATACCTAAGGGATTTAGGCCCAACACGTTGTCCGCGGAGCACGGAACCTCACTTAATCTACAAATCCTAACCTAATTTTCGCCTTGACCTAACAACTTATTGTTCAATAACTCACGCGACAATGTTCTTCTGGTCCGTGAGCGGCGTACCTGGAGTCTCGACGGTGCCCGGAGCTCAGGCTGTGGAACAAGCTATACTATAAGCACTAAAATTATGAAATTTGCAGGAAAGTGTTATTCTATGAACCGCTACATAAACCGGCATTGACGACCGGTTTAGCCTAGTGGGTAGTGCACCTGCCTGTGAAGCTGACGGTCCTGGGTTCGAATCCCGGTCAGGGCAAATATTTGTGTGATGAGCATGAATATTTGTTCCTGAGTCTTGGATGTTTTCTATGTATTTAAGTATTTATATCTATTAAATATATCGTCGTCTAGTACCCATAACACAAGCCTTCTTGAGCTTACTGTGGGGCCAGTTCGATTTGTGTAAGATTGTCCACTAATATTTATTTATTTTATTTATTTATTTATTTATTTATAAAATTGATGTGATATTGCAGAAATATATTAAATTAGGGGAGGTACACAATATTCCAATATTCCTGCGTAATCAATGTACGAGTATTTCCTATGCACCAGATTGCGACCTGTTTGCCCATAAATAGAGCAGACTTCGCTCCACGATTTTACAGTTTTGTGAAAAATATTTCTAGTTCATTTCCGTTTGTATGTCTTCTATGTAAATAGATTTAGATAACTTTTAACTTATCAACGCCATGGCGTAAGCTGTTGTGTTGTTACGTTATATTTGTAAATAAATAAATACATGTAAACGGTGGAAGAAAAAAAAATCAACGCACGCTTATCTTACCGCTGGTTTCGAAGAACACGTGAGAACTGAAACGGCACAGTTTGTGTCGACATACACAACTTTTCTTGCTACACGTCAATACGAAATGTATGTCAGGCGAATTTCAACCGACTATTATTTAGATGACTTAGCAAAATGACCTGGTGGGTCATGATTCAATTCTGTCGATCGTACATTAATTAAATTACCCCGCAGGTGGTAGTGAGCGCGGATTCACTTAAGATAGCCCCTCGAAGCCCCGAAGATTCACAAATCGTTTTATATGTCTGTGAACTTATTCTCAGTATAAAACTAAAAAAAAAGCAATTTTAACCTTTTTTATCACTGCAATAGATATATTTTTAATAAAACAACTACGTTTTGAATCTCGAATAAGCTGTCATTTATAATAAAAACCTAACTTTTTCATCACAAAAAAATATATTTAAATTTCAAAAATCAATTGCTTGTCCAATGTCAAGTGGTCAGTCAATGAGATTTCCACCCTCCACATTTGGCAGAACAACGAGCTCGGATTATAGTGCTCAGTGAAGTGAATACTGTGAAGAACAGAGATAGTAATAGTATTTCTCTTTTGTGATCAACAGTCATGGTTATCCAAACTGTTTAAGACAGTAGTTAGTAAATTTATGTCAGTGTCTAATTGATAATAAGTTTTTTTTTTAATTTTTTTTTAATTTGTTTATCAAAAAAGTACATAACAGTTACAACCTTTTAATTGCTCGCCAAACTGCCATAACAGTTTGTTGGCGAGATCGCGCTCATTTAACTAATGTTAGGTACGTACTATGCTATTATGAACTAAACTTAAACACTGAATATGACAATGCCTAAACATTTAACTGTAATATATTTTAAGTTTTTATAACAATAAACATTACAATGTTACCTATAACAATTTAAACATTTTTTTGATTTTTGGGTAAGCATTAGTGTACTTTGGCCAAAAATGTCTTTTATAATCTACTTTTTAATTCAGTTATGCTGCATTTTTTGTCCACTCTTAACAAATCAGTTTCGTTACATATTTTTAGTATCATAAATATATTAGTTCTTTTGCCATAGTAGTGTTTGTTACCATAGAAATGTATGTCAGGCGAATTTCAACCGACTATTATTTAGATGACTTAGCAATATGACCTTATGGTGGGTCTTGATTCAATTTTGTCGATCGTACATTAATGAAATGACCCCGCAGGTGGTAGTGAGCACGGATTCACTTAAGATAGCCCCTCAAAGCCCCCAAGATTCATAAATCGTTTTATATGTCTGTGAACTTATTCTCAGTATAAAATTTTAAAAAAAGCAATATTAACCTTTGTTATCACTGCAATAGATATATTTTTAATAAAATAGCTACGTTTTGAATCTCGAATAAGCTGTAATTTATAATAAAAAACCTAACTCTTTTCATCACAAAAAAATATATTTAAATTTCAACAGATCATGATCAACAGTCATGGTTATCCAAACTGTTTAAGACAGTAGTTAGTAAATTTATGTCAGTGTCTAATTGATAACAAGTTTGTTACCATAGAAATGTATGTCAGGCGAAACCTATTCTCAGTATAAAATTACCTCTGGATTGGTAACAAACAGGGAGCGAAACTATGGTGCCGATGACAGACGTATGACGTCAAGCTAGATACAGAGTGTTTTTATTGAGATTATAGATACCTAATCATAATGATAATATTTATTGCAACCATGGTGGTAATAGTGATTCCTATGGAGGTGCGGGCGTCTATAGGCTGCGGTGGCCGCTTACCATCAGCTGGACCATATGCTTGTTTGTCACCGGCGTTGTAAAAAAAAATACGATACAGATCTTAGGTACATTTATTTTGTTTCACATGGACCCTGCTAGGATATAGCAATTTACGCAGTAATTAGGGTATACAGTTAATATTAATAATATCTTAAAAATTGAATAAAATAAAAAAAATATTGGATTACGAAAATGTCAAAAAGTCGATTATACAATAAAACCAAGTATTACAAAATGTCAAATTTATACAATTATTACTATATGGAAATACTGGAAAAAATATTATTATCCAATCAAATAACAACTTATTGACTATCCGGACGTCTGGTCGAAGCAACACGTGACCAAAATGCTGGCCTTTATCTGGCACAAAGATGAGCATTGCCATCCAACGTGGCAATGCGGCCAGCATTTTGGGAACATTACCCACTGGCAGCGGTTTGTTAGATTAGGGTTTTTGATAAGTATATTTAGGTTCATTTTAGGTTATTTTTAGACTTATTGACCTCTTTAGTTTATTGATATTGAAACTTGAGTTGAGTTTTTATATGTGGTTACTGGCCACATATAAAAGCATAATTAAAGGCTCGGTTTTATAAAGATCCGTTAGACATTATGTCGATTTGTTATGTCAAAAAATGTACTGAGTTACTGAAATTTGATCTGACATTTGGTCTAATGGATCTTTATACAACCCGGCCTAACTGTGTTTATACAATTTATGAGAAAAAAAAATTAAAAAATAAAAATAAAAATGATTTATTCGTAAGCTTAAAAACTACAATATTCGGGCTGGTGACTTTTTTTAAGCAATCAAGATGCCTGTGTCAAGAGTCACCGCTCTTCCTTAGAGTTTAACCAATGAACAATAACAACATAGGTGGGATATTGAGATACTTAAGTTAATAGAGGAGGAGGAGTGAAGTAGGTATAAAATCTAGACCTTAAGTATCATTTTACTTTTTTGTACATATTCTGCTGCCTTTACGGGGCGGTATGTTCGCATGGCGACAAGCCCCTTTTTTCCTTAAATAAAAAAAATATATAAAATAATTAACTGTCTTTGTCGTGCTGAAAAAAAATTTGGAAACAAAAACCAATTTCTGACTATTAAAAAATGTAATTCGTATCAAACATTTTTATAAGTAAACAATAATATTTATATTACCATTATATTTAATTATTAAGAATCATTGAGATGTTGCAATGTTGTTAAAAAAAACAAAAAAAAAACATCCTATATGCGACTTTGGGTAGTAATGACGTCACCGGCACCATAATTTCGCTCCTGGTAACAAATGTTCATGGCAATTTACTCTGGTTTGCGTAAAGTGGTTAGTAAACTTTGTGAATAGCAGCCCTGGATTAGGTGAGTAGGAAACGTTAATGCAAATAAGTCTAGGAGACACTTGGAGTAATCTTTTAAACTGCGTTGTGCTTAGACCAAGATTTGTGTGTTGTTGACGTTTTAACTTGCAAGTCAGTTTGGAGTCTAGTTCAGTGGAGATTTTTGTGACCATCTTGTGAATCTATATATTTTTCACCTAACTAGCTCGTAAAGCCTTTTTTTATTCTTTAAAAACAGATAGCAAAACTGCCTTTTATCCACAAGAGTGCAATAGTACATTACTTACCAAGGGCGGTAAAACAAAGAATGTCTCAGATCGCAGGTATTTGACGCCCGAGCCGAAGGCAAGGGCGATAATTATACGATCTGAGGCTTTCTTATTTACCGCCCGAGGTAAGTACAAAATTTTATGTCACCCCCTGGCCAGGAAGTGAGATTTTCCGCGCGCGGAGCGTGCGGTAATTGCCACTTTATGGCCAGGTGTGACATAAAGAATATTTGAAATCTGAACGTGCTATTTGTAACTTTTTTAAACATGTAAAGGCCAGTCCAGACAGTCCAGAAACAATCATTTTAATTTTGTACTGTTGTGTTAAAAAAACTGGTATCTACGCCAAATCTCGGGATTAGGTAGTGGACCCCGGGCATCCAACTATATTTAGGATGCAACTGAACTGAAAAAAAAATCCTCGCTCTTACTCTAATAAAGCATTCGGTTACAGTTAAAGCTCGCTAATGAGTACACGGCTTTATATCCATGCAACAAACTAAATCGAGTTTGTGTATGTGTAGATTATGGGATATTTTGTGATAGGCTGACTTACGCCACGAGAGTACCAGTCCTGATTGACCCTATTATATAATAACCATGGACTGCATAACCGGAAAATAAAGGTAGCGATTTAAAACGGTATGACGTCATACCGCTTCGTTTCGGGTGGTTTCGGTTAGGTTTCGACACCGCAAAAGATTCTTTCTGTAGACAACCGCAACATTTTTCGTCAAATTAACTTAACATAAAGGACCGCCCCGGATCGTAGATGGCTCGAAAGTTCCCATAACCCCGGCGGCGTTGCCACGCTGAATGGCCAAAGAGATCTGTTGAACCAAGAACGATCCGGACCGAGGATCGCGAACCCTCTCCCTCAGCATTGTAAATTAATATTTAGACATGTAAAAGTGCCCATGTGGCTTATTTGCAGAATAAATTTTTGATTTTAACTTTGATTTTTGAAGAACATAGAGACAATTGTCTTTGAGCACGACGCGCTATTCAGACGGGATTTCTTCTTAAGGCGCGTATAACCGCGAACGACCTTGCGCATTGGGGCGTGGCGTAGCCTTTCCCGCCGCACTACCCGCGCCCCCCCGCTGTAACAGATCCGTCAGCCGACTCCAAAAAAGGATTAGGTTTTTGTATGTGTGTATGTATTTTTTATATTATTATTTACTAAATACATAGGTATGTTTGAAGTAATTAAATATATAAAATAGTTAAGTAGGTACATTGTCTCAGAATCGAACTCTTATATTTTAGCGTTGCGCGCAAAGCGACACGGCCTTCCCGTCCGAGAGCCGGTGACAGACTGCCGCCCGTCGCCCGCGCACGTATCCGCCCCAACTTTTATGACGGTGTGGTAGTTATTCCAGGTTTTTGACGAAAGTAATGATTATTTTACAATATCCGCAGCTCAGATCATGAAAAATTGAATTAAGTTTTATTTTCTGAATATCCCGTGTAAAAAACATGTCTAGATAGTGAGCAGTGGCGATTTAAAAGGTTGAGAAATGCCTTATTTGATTTTTTTTTTGTTAGGACAATCTAGGCGTGTTGCAATTTCCGCAGCTCAGATTGAAGAGGACATATCAATTCTTCAAGTGTATTTTTTCGAGACCTATATTTCGGGCTCGTTTTGAGTTTTAGGCCCTTGAACGCGACTAAAATGTGGTATTTCACTCTACTACGCGCCTTAAATTAGAATGTTTGGTTGACTAATTGACAGTGATAGTCGTAAGCGGGGCGGAGCCGGCGCTGTCGCCGAGAGCTTCTCGCGTCTCTATCCATCACTGTCAATGCTGGCCAACGCCTCGCAAACATTGGCCAAATGCCACCAACTTACAACATCAACGTTGATAAAAAACGGAAGTTAGGAATCTTAAAGAGCATTATGCAAGTCACAGCTGTAATCATAGCTTCGGATTTCCCAAAGTCATTATTACGACGACCGATAAAAACAGCTAGGCTAAAACTAGCATAAAGCGGCTTTAGCCTAGTTTTAGCCTAGCTGTTTTTACGAAAAATTGTTTCAAAGAATTTTTAAACGTCCCATGAACCTATAAACTAGAGGTGGTAATATTTATTATTACGTATATTTTACCAACAAAATACTAATATTATAGCGGGGACGTCCACCGCGCGATCGCGACAACACTGACACATATAGTCCCTATTCATCCCGGTACCGCCGCACACCGGGTAGAGTCAGTCCGACCCAGGTCGGGCCTAGCTGAGTTTCTTGCTGGACTCTCCTCAGCTAGGCTAGGTTTAGTGAACCAGCGACAAAACTTCCAGTAGCTCGATTCCACTCACACCTCAGATTCGGTTGAAACCGCTCAACCAATCTCACTGGAGCGCAAACTCTTAGAGTATTCCAGTGTTCCAAACCACACGCGTTGTCGTGCCGGAGGTTTTGCCCTGGATTTTCCCCAGGCTACTCTCCAACCGCGCACTCCTATCGCTTTATTGGGCCCGGCTTATAAAGCCACAGTCAGGTTAAAAAAAAAACAAATATTATATTTCATAGAAATCTCCTTATTTTTCCTATTAAAACCAAGTTAATTGTGCGAAGTCCGACACGCACTTGCAGGTTATTTTTTACACCAGTGCCTTTACCATGAGTTTGCATGACCGTACTAGCTAGCGACTGCGTAATGCCGATTCTTAGTTCTATTTGCCCATACAATTTTTTACGCAGTCGCTAGCGAGTACGGTCATGTAAACTCATGGTAAAGGCACTGCATCAGAAAGCTCACAATACTAACCCCGCATCGCTAAATCAGGAAGTCAAATAATGCTAACACGTTAATAATCTTAATCGTGATTGTTTATCATATCTCTCTGACATACAAAATAAAATAGAACTGTGACTATGCTTACGGCGAGCATCCACCACACATGTGTGTGTTTGCATACAATTGACACCAATCTGTAATGATTGCGATGAATCAGAAAAAAGGCGTGATGACAAAAAAAAACATTTCATTATCTACTAAATATTTGTATGGGACAAACTGCCATTAGAGCAACACAAAAGACGAAAATGAGAGGCAAAGTACAACATAGCTAACGAGCACTGAAAACGTGTCATATTGATTCACACGCAGGCCTGCGTGGGTTTGTACTAACCGTTGTATGGAAAAAAGGGAAATTTGTCATTTTGTCGTGATATATTGCGTTTATGTACATAGTTGCCATACAATTTCTTTTTTATTGGAACATGAATTTTATTGGAAACTTTCAATTTACATTAAATAAACAAAAAACAACGTTTTTGCGAATCTTTATAGTCCCATATCTTTTTATGATTTTAATTAATTTGTCTAATTTATTTATTTAAACTTTATTGCACAAAAAGAATATAAGTACAAAGGGCGGTAACGTATCGATGTTTCGAAAATTTATTTACCGAATTTCACTTGTCCGAAAACGGTTCACCGAATTTTTACAATCCAAATACTTTGTTTTGCAACTATTTGAAATACCACAGATTCATTTTATCACAATATGATTTGGCCGCAATTCAAATGCCCGCTTTACAGTGCTCAATTTTTACATTTGATAACTTATACGTTAGCCATATGGTCGACGTGACATTTTTCATAATTTCGTTATACCGCAAAATATACGTAACGCCGCTTTTAGAAGTATCTATTCGCTGGGGCCCATTTCATCTAACCACACTATGTTATATGTAAGTTGTAACATGAATCGTCATTCTACTCGTCAATATATCAGCACATTACTATTAATATTTTATCTATTTATTGGCAAAGTTTCACCATTATATATACACTTACATTCTGTCTAGTAAAACTTACACAGAGAGGCTTTATTTAAAAGTAATAATCTCACAAATATGGTAGCATAGCAGGACACAAAGCAATAACCGCGCAGTAAAATCAATTTGGACCAAAATTCACAAAACACCGTATAATATCGTGTAAAATACGACGGCCTTTAATTTTCTTCGTTTAATGAAAAGGGTAATCTCGTCAGGGGGGAGGCTGGTAAGGGGGGAGGAACTATTAATTACGTGGTTATCTTCGATGCGAGTAATTGTTTAATGAAATACTTTGCGCGGCTTTTCCGCAGACCCTTAAACGGTGTTTAGCCGGGCTCGAGAGTGGAGTATTCTGGCCCTTTTCATCCCCAACGATACTGTATATTATCACGGCGTTAGTCAGAATAAGCATTATATTCATATTCATATTCATTTATTCAAAATGTCAAAATTACATGCCAGATATTATTTCATTTTATATATACAATCAATTTTATTAATAAGCAATAATCATTATATTCTACAGGTTTACAAATTCGTCGTAGCTGTAGAATGTGTGCTCGAGAAGCCAACTTTTTAGCTTTCGTTTGAAGCATTGTACGGAAGGGGCCGACTTGACTATTTCGGGCAACTTGTTATAAATGGTCGGTCCCATCACATGAGTCATTTTTCCAGATCGAGCTAGTCGCTGCTTTACTGGAAGAAATTTGTTAGGATATCGCAGCGAGCGAGTAGAATCCACGCGTTTTTTATAGTATGTGACGCCTATAGCAATAGACAATAAGAAAAATTACCAAAGCCAGAGACAGCCAAACAAGCACTACGGCTCAAATGGAGGTGGGCAGGGCATACACAAAGAGTGACAGATGAAAGATAATAAAAATAAATAAATAAATATTAGAGGACAATCTTACACAAATCGAACTAGCCCCACAGTAAGCTCAAGAAGGCTTGTATTATGGGTACTAGACGACGATATATTTAATAGATATAAATACTTAAATACATAGAAAACATCCAAGACTCAGAAACAAATATTCATGCTCATCACACAAATATTTGCCCTGACCGGGATTCGAACCCAGGACCGTCAGCTTCACAGGCAGGTGCACTACCCACTAGGCTAAACCGGTCGTCAATATAAATAATATTCTTCTATACGACCCCACTTTGGACCTGTTCTCGCAGACGGAATCGAGGTTCCTGGCTACAGCAGCACGCTATCTGGAGGCAAACTCCACTCCCACTACTATTGTATAAAGTAACTAAGCACTGTGTTAGTACATATTTTATTTTAGGTTTTAAGGTAGATAGGTATATTAATTTGTTAAGAGCATGAGTGCATTACTCGCCAATAAACGTTGTGTTTGGCGAACGGATGTTAATGTAAAACTGTATCTACTTAACTTTTTTTTGGTAAATAAATTAAATTAACCTTTTTTTTTAAAGTAATAAGTTTTTGTAACCTATAACATGCATGATTGGTTTATCTGTAAGTTAGTTAATAAATAAATAAATAACTGGAATTGTCTACCTGCCAACCATTTGGCTAAACAGATATTTTATAAAAAGTGCAGAGAAAAAAGTATAAAATGTATATCGGAATATTAGCTAAAACAAATGTATTACTAGTACACATACACACATATTAAATAACACATTAAATAAAATCTATGTATATTCCTTACAATATTTTCATGGAGCTTACCGGCGACGTCTCTTTATATTTTTGTGAATAAATATAATTCGTTTCTGATGTTACCGATCCTTTAAACTTGATACGTTAAGTACAGCATCATATTTCGATGTAACGGGATTTGACAAGATAGTAGTTTTTAGGGTCTCGTACCTGTAGAGTAAAACGGAACTCTAGTAATAAACCTTCGCTGTCCGTCCGTCCGTCTGTCTGTCCGTCTGTCACCAGGCTGTATCTCATGAATACGAACAGTTGAAATTACACAGATGATGTATTTCAGTTGCCGCTATAAAACAAATCCTAAATAGAATCAAATAATTATTTAATGGGGCTCCCATACAACAAACGTGATTTTTTACCGTTTTTATAAATAGTAGTACCGAACCCTTTGTTCGTGAGTTCGACTCGCATTTGGCCGGTTTTTTATAAACATGTGTAAATAAATCAATTTACAATCAATGTTGTATCGACACTCAGTCAACAACAGAGTTTCACGTAAGCACATCTGTCAATATTTACAAGAATCTTGTTCTTAAGGGTCCTTATCAGTTAACAAACGCTCATCTATTTACGCCATTTTCTGTTTGAATTGACACGCATCGTGACATTTTCTCAATGTTACTATCTATTGCGACCTTATGACATAAACTTTAAATGTATTTTTGGAATTTTCATTAAGAAATATCGTTTCAAACATGACTCCAAATCGACCATTTTCAAGCTAAAAACTTGTATTTTCGGCTTAAATTCTACTACACACAATAAAATCAAAAAATGACTATGTTACTATCTAAAACATTACTAAAATTACCGTAGCATTTAATAACTTTATTGGTATTATAAATACTTTTGTCGTAATCTGAAATCAAAACATTCGTTTTTGACGACCGGTTTAGCCTAGTGGGTAGTGCACCTGCCTGTGAAGCTGACGGTCCTGGGTTCGAATCCCGGTCAGGGCAAATATTTGTGTGATGGGCATGAATATTTTTTTCTGAGTCTTGGATGTTTTCTATGTATTTAAGTATTTATATCTATTAAATATATCGTCGTCTAGTACCCATAACACAAGCTTTCTTGAGCTTACTGTGGGGCTAGTTCGATTTGTGTAAGATTGTTCTCTAATATCTACTTATTTATTTATTATTTTATTTATAAAACATTTTAAAACTTATAAGACCTCTTAAAGGATTTTTAAGTAGGTACCTATTCTCTATTTATAATATACTTTCGCTCAATATCAAGCATCAGCTGTTGGCAGAGCACTAGTGCGTCTGTCGTCCGTCGTCTGTCGTCCGTCGTCTGTCGTCTGTCGTCCGTCGTCTGTCGTCTGTCGTCTGTCGTTGTCGAGGAGCCATTAGCGCGAAGCATTAAAATTCATCCGTCGCGTAAGGACTCCAGGCCCGGGTGCCCCGAGTACAGTAAGTTATCCAACTTATTAAAGTATATTATAGGGGATTGACGAGAGACATCATCCTGTAGTGGATTCGTTTTTATTATCAGTGACTTAGAGACCATATACATCTCTAACAATATTACATTAATTTTAATTTTGACGCTCAGAGACCATGTACATACTACATCTCTGGGATATTATATTAATTTCATTATACTCCTTGTTTAATCTTGAGACCATCTCTAACTTTACTGATGTTGTAATTTTTTTAATAGATAACTTTGCAAGTTTATCTTCACTGTATGACATTAATTTTGTTATAATTGTAAACTCGAAATTATTATTCCTTCTTCAACTGTAAATTAATATTTTGACATGAAAAATGTATTACTTATTATAGTCAGACTTTCTTAAATTGTAAATTAATATTTTGACATGTAAAAGTGCCCTTGTGGCCTATTTGCAGAATAAATGTTTGTATTTTGTATTGTATTTTTGCTGTTTTAAGTTGAACATAAATTAATAGATGAGCCTGTATCAATCTTCATAATCCAGCACACAAACGTTGTAACGATTATTCGACAGAGATGCAGTCATGATTTTTTTTCTTTTATTTGGGTAAACAAACAGTCACTACAAACGGTACTTATACTATCTTATTGTAATAATGGTTACAATATGTTTGTGTGACCCACACCGCTTACCACATATTATATTATATCAAAATCAATCAAAAAAATCAAACATTTATTCTGCAAATAGGCCACAAGGGCACTTTTACGTGTCAAAATATTAATTTACAATTTAAGAAAGTCTGACTATAATAAGTAATACATTTTTCATGTCGAAATATTAATTTACAGTTCAAGAAGGAATAATAATTTCGAATTTACAATTATAACAAAATTAATGTCATACAGTGAAGATAAACTTGCAATGAGTTTATCATTCGGAGATATTCATAGCACCATCAGTCTTAACGACTTTCGGTGTCGACACTATCAACATAAAAAAAATTAAAAAAGTGACAAAAACTAAATATATGTATGCAAGCAGAAGCAGCCTATTTCACATTTAAATTAAATTTTTCATATTAAGTAAAAGATATGATCAGTTTTTGCGATATTGGTAATTACAATAATATACAAATACTCTTTATTGCACACCTCACATAATAAAATAGCACATAAAAAACAAAAAACATAGATACAGAGAGACAGAGGTAGAACAACAGGCGGTCTTACCGCTAAAGAGCGATCTCTTCCAGACAACCTTTGGGTAGTGGAGAAATGAAATATAAAGCTTAAAAGTAAGTGGTGCATAAACTATTACAATGAGAAAAAAAGAAAAAAAGATTCCAAAACAACTATTCAATATAAATACACATACTTAAATAATATATAAATATACATACATAAAAATATACTTACATATAATATATAATTACACATATCACTGCTATAGAATGGTAAGAATAAAATAGTGTCAGCCATAATAATTAATTAAAAATTTTAAGGGAGAGACAAATAATATTCTTTAAGATGGGATTTAAAAATAGCAATCGATTTAGCACGTCTTAATTAGTTGTTTATAAACAGTTATACTATTGCCAAACATATCTACCTGACAAATTGTTTTAGTGTAAGTACTCACCGGCGTGTGTCCGGCAGCGGCCGGTCACGAACAGCTGGTGCGTGCGCGCATTTGTGTACCTAACTAGTGTTTCTTGGTGCGCCAATCTCACTGGAGCGCAGAGTCTTCCAGTGTTCCAAACCACACGCGTGGTCGTGCCGGAGGTTTTCCCCTGGATTGTCTACTCTCCAACCGCGCACTCCTATCGCTTTATTGGGCCCGGCCTATAAAGCCACAGTCAGGTTCAAAAAAAAAAAATCTTCATAAAAATTCCAAGGCAGTGCTTTGAGTTATTTTAGTTCTTTTCTATTTTTTATTATGTCCGATGATTAAACTTTCCCGTGTGGTTGCCGGGTAAGAATCGCGCCACCCCATCTCTTCCCGTGGGTTTCGTAGGAGGCGAATAAGGGAAAATCGGAGGGTGGGCAGCAGCATCCTTCGATCATTACCACCATCAAACTGCGGTCGCCAACCCGCTTGCCAAGCGTGGCGACTATGGCAAATCCCCCCCAAGGGAAAAGGCGAGCCTTGGGGGAGGCCTATGTTCAGCAGTGGACGTCTTTCGGCTGAAATGATGATGATGATGATGATTAAACTTAACTAAGCTGTTTTGATACAAAATCTTAGACACATTCGTTTTCAACATTCAGACGGCAATGTGAATTTATGACAATTAGAATATTAACGTGTCAATACCTTAAACGATTCGACCTTTATTTCCCAAAAATAGAAACAACATTCGTAACCTCCAAGCTAACTTTAGATGACCATCTCGTTCGAGGAAAATATTTATCAAACATCAAGCCAAGTTCGGTAGCTAATACATTTATTACTTTTCTTGCTATCGCTATTGGGCGGTGCTTCTCAACTTCTCGATATTACCAACTTAGATGTAACTTCTTGACACCTAATGTCTGCCTTCATACGGTCCTATAGTACCTTTACGAGATTTTTTACGACAGAAATATATTTTTACGAGCAACCTTTACGAGCACTCTGCGATCGACTCCTGACGTCATTCAGGTGAAGGCTCGTCATCTATTTATGGTAATGCCGATGGAGATTTACTCATATTCGTTAAAGAATACATAAAACATTATCTTGAATTATTCACTTTGGCACGTTTTACGGTTCGATAATGGGTGGTAATAAAGTTAAAGGAATATCGGGAATATCAACACAGATTTAGATATCTCTTAATAGGCTTTATAACGACTTATAACGGACGACCGCTTGAGCCTAGTTGGTAGTGACCCTGCCTTCGAAGCTGGAAGCCCCGGGTTCGAATCCCGGTCAGGGCATGTATTTGTGTGATGAATACGAATATTTGTTCCTGAGTCTTGGATGTTTTCTATGTATTTAAGTATACATTTATCTATATAAGTATGTATATCGTCACTTGGTACCCATAGTACAAGCTTTGCTTAGTTTGGGACTAGGTCGATTTGTGTAAAATTGTCAAAAAAGATGATTTATTTATTATTATTATTTATTTATTATTTATAAGTTTTGTAATGTTTTGGGCCCACAACCTAATGAAACAAATTATCCTATAACCATTTTATTTACGTCAGTCAATAACAGTTTTCAAACTCATGTCATATTCTGATGGCCAGTCCTACAATTTCAAGTTACGTCAAAAGTATTGATAATACCCATAAAGTGATTAAAGGATACAATGACTTTATAAAAGTTGTAGACAGTGACATAGCCATTTCTTGATTTTATTGTGCGTAGTAGAATTTAAGTGGAAAAAAGCCTTTCAGTTTATAAATGGTCGTTTTGGAGTGATGTTTGAAACTATATTTCTTAATGAAAAATACAAAAAATACATTTAAAATTTATGACATTAGGTCGCAATAGTCCTGTTTTAGGTAGTAAAACACTCACATAGAAAATGGCCTAAATAGATGAGCATTTTTTGACTCATAAAGGCTCATAAATGTCTTGAAATCGAATAAAATGAGTCGGACTCGTAAGTTTACAGTTCACAATATTTGTTTCTGAACTAAATTGTGTGCAAACCAATTCACTGTTTCCGAACGGAATGATGGTAGGTAACTAACCCATACCATATGGTAGTCCCAGTCTGTCGCCTCACTCAAGAGTAATTTAAAGAAATTGTGGCTCTCCAACGACTTGTGATTTAGTTGAATACTATATATATTTATTTATGTATATTAATTTAAATACGTATATATTTATAATATCTATTTATTATATGTTATAGTTGTTACATATTTATTTACTTCTGGTTTTAGCTATAAGTTTCCTTATTGAAAAGTTTTAGTACACTGTGTAAGTTTGTCTATCTCATTCTCCCACTCTACACTCAATCTCTCAAAGGTTAGCTGGAAGAGATCCCTCATAGGGATAAGTTCGCCTTTGTACTCTAATCTTATGTGACATGTATATTGTTTTAACCTGTTATTGTGTACATAAAGTGCTTACATACATACATACTACTCTTAAACTTTATTACCATAAATAATTAACTGCAAGTTAACCAGTCTTTATCTTTAACCATCGCTCGAGCTACCGGGCCGCGAAAGCACGCTAAACAGCGTTTGTCATACAAATGTATTTCCTGAATAAAACCGGTTCCGTAATTAAAACAGTTTTATCTCCCCCACGGCCACTCGGCATAATGAGCGTTTTCTTCTAGACGTGTCTCTATTCATCAATACCGGGTATAGTTATGAGACCAAAAGCAACTTATATTGCACCTAAACCATTCTTATATAACTAAAACGTTGAGTAATTTGGACCCCTTTCGCGTGGTATAAACGTAATATTTGCGTCTATATGACTACTGTCAGGAGCAAGTCACATAAAAGCCGTATAAGTTGCAAGTATAGAGCTAATCCGTTATAAGACAGTCACGTCGGTGATAATTATGAGACCGTAGCAACTTATATTGCACCTAAACCACTCTTATATAACTAAAACGCTGAGTAATTTGGGCCCCTTTCGCGTGGTATAAACGTAATATTTACGTCTATATGACTACTGTCAGGAGCAAGTCACATAAAAGCCGTATAAGTTGCAAGTATAGAGCTAATCCGTTATAAGACAGTCACGTCGGTGATAATTATGAGACCGTAGCAACTTATATTGCACCTAAACCACTCTTATATAACTAAAACGCTGAGTAATTTGGGCCCCTTTCGCGTGGTATAAACGTAATACTTACGTCTATATGACTACTGTCAGGAGCAAGTCACATAAAAGCCGTATAAGTTGCAAGTATAGAGCTAATCCGTTATAAGACAGTCACGTCGGTGATAATTATGAGACCGTAGCAACTTATATTGCACCTAAACCACTCTTATATAACTAAAACGCTGAGTAATTTGGGCCCCTTTCGCGTGGTATAAACGTAATATTTACGTCTATATGACTACTGTCAGGAGCAAGTCACATAAAAGCCGTATAAGTTGCAAGTATAGAGCTAATCCGTTATAAGACAGTCACGTCGGTGATAATTATGAGACCGTAGCAACTTATATTGCACCTAAACCACTCTTATATAACTAAAACGCTGAGTAATTTGGGCCCCTTTCGCGTGGTATAAACGTAATACTTACGTCTATATGACTACTGTCAGGAGCAAGTCACATAAAAGCCGTATAAGTTGCAAGTATAGAGCTAATCCGTTATAAGACAGTCACGTCGGTGATAATTATGAGACCGTAGCAACTTATATTGCACCTAAACCACTCTTATATAACTAAAACGCTGAGTAATTTGGGCCCCTTTCGCGTGGTATAAACGTAATATTTACGTCTATATGACTACTGTCAGGAGCAAGTCACATAAAAGCCGTATAAGTTGCAAGTATAGAGCTAATCCGTTATAAGACAGTCACGTCGGTGATAATTATGAGACCGTAGCAACTTATATTGCACCTAAACCACTCTTATATAACTAAAACGCTGAGTAATTTGGGCCCCTTTCGCGTGGTATAAACGTAATACTTACGTCTATATGACTACTGTCAGGAGCAAGTCACATAAAAGCCGTATAAGTTGCAAGTATAGAGCTAATCCGTTATAAGACAGTCACGTCGGTGATAATTATGAGACCGTAGCAACTTATATTGCACCTAAACCACTCTTATATAACTAAAACGCTGAGTAATTTGGGCCCCTTTCGCGTGGTATAAACGTAATACTTACGTCTATATGACTACTGTCAGGAGCAAGTCACATAAAAGCCGTATAAGTTGCAAGTATAGAGCTAATCCGTTATAAGACAGTCACGTCGGTGATAATTATGAGACCGTAGCAACTTATATTGCACCTAAACCACTCTTATATAACTAAAACGCTGAGTAATTTGGGCCCCTTTCGCGTGGTATAAACGTAATATTTGCGTCTATATGACTAGTGTCAGGAGCAAGTCACATAAAAGCCGTATAAGTTGCAAGTATAGAGCTAATCCGTTATAAGACAGTCACGTCGGTGATAATTATGAGACCGTAGCAACTTATATTGCACCTAAACCACTCTTATATAACTAAAACGCTGAGTAATTTGGGCCCCTTTCGCGTGGTATAAACGTAATACTTACGTCTATATGACTACTGTCAGGAGCAAGTCACATAAAAGCCGTATAAGTTGCAAGTATAGAGCTAATCCGTTATAAGACAGTCACGTCGGTGATAATTATGAGACCGTAGCAACTTATATTGCACCTAAACCACTCTTATATAACTAAAACGCTGAGTAATTTGGGCCCCTTTCGCGTGGTATAAACGTAATATTTACGTCTATATGACTACTGTCAGGAGCAAGTCACATAAAAGCCGTATAAGTTGCAAGTATAGAGCTAATCCGTTATAAGACAGTCACGTCGGTGATAATTATGAGACCGTAGCAACTTATATTGCACCTAAACCACTCTTATATAACTAAAACGCTGAGTAATTTGGGCCCCTTTCGCGTGGTATAAACGTAATATTTACGTCTATATGACTACTGTCAGGAGCAAGTCACATAAAAGCCGTATAAGTTGCAAGTATAGAGCTAATCCGTTATAAGACAGTCACGTCGGTGATAATTATGAGACCGTAGCAACTTATATTGCACCTAAACCACTCTTATATAACTAAAACGCTGAGTAATTTGGGCCCCTTTCGCGTGGTATAAACGTAATATTTACGTCTATATGACTACTGTCAGGAGCAAGTCACATAAAAGCCGTATAAGTTGCAAGTATAGAGCTAATCCGTTATAAGACAGTCACGTCGGTGATAATTATGAGACCGTAGCAACTTATATTGCACCTAAACCACTCTTATATAACTAAAACGCTGAGTAATTTGGGCCCCTTTCGCGTGGTATAAACGTAATATTTACGTCTATATGACTACTGTCAGGAGCAAGTCACATAAAAGCCGTATAAGTTGCAAGTATAGAGCTAATCCGTTATAAGACAGTCACGTCGGTGATAATTATGAGACCGTAGCAACTTATATTGCACCTAAACCACTCTTATATAACTAAAACGCTAAGTAATTTGGGCCCCATTCACGTGGTATAAACATAATATTTACGTTACCCTAGTGTAAAAGTGTCAACTCAACTCAACTCAAAATATTCTTTATTCAAATAGGCCTAGCAACAAGCACTTTTGAATCGTCAGTTATATATTACATAAATTGAATCTAATTATTCAGAGCAATTTATTGATGCATATGAAATTTTAAAAAAGACATGAATTACTATAATGTATGTCAAAAGAGAGTATAATAAATTCACAAAAAGATCGTCAATATGTAAAATAAAAACATAAAAAATTGTATAATCTAGACAGTTTCTAGAATAAAATCTGAATGTCAAGAGGAAAATTTAACGTCAACATCTAATGTCATAGTTATGAAAATAGTCATTAAGATGTAATGTCATAATTATTAAAATATAATTAGTATTTCAACCACAATTATACCCACGGTGTTTTATCATTCATGTAGTCTTTTGTGCTATAATATGCTTTCGATATGAGTTTATGCTTTACATAAGACTTGAATTTATTAATAGATAAATTAGTCACGTTTGTAGGTAGTTTATTATAAAACTTTACACAATTACACATGAATGATTTTCTTATTTTTTGGAGCCGAGTGGAGGGTACCGCAAGCTTATATTTGTTTCTAGTATTAATATTATGTATGTCACAGTTCTGTCTAAAATTTACAATATTTTTGTGTACATACACAATATTGTCATAGATGTATTGACAATGCATTGTCATTATATTAATGTCCTTGAACTTATCTCTAAGTGAGTCTCTATGTTTCATCTTATATATTGCTCGAATAGCCCTCTTCTGCAGAATAAAGACAGTATTTATCTCTGCAGCACTGCCCCAGAGTAAAATACCATACGACATAATACTATGAAAGTAACTAAAATATACTAATCGAGCTGTCTTCACGTCTGTTAATTGACGGATCTTGCTCACTGCAAATGCTGCAGAACTCAGTCTATTCGAGAGATTAGCAATATGGGGACCCCATTGGAGTTTTGAATCTAATGTCAAACCAAGAAAAACAGCACTATCAACTAGTTCCAATTCCTCATCTTTCACAGTGACACTAGTTTGCGTGTGATTTACGTTACTCGTGACGAACTTAATACATTTAGTCTTTTTCTCATTTAACAATAAATTGTTGACATTAAACCAATTAACTATTTTAGAAATGGCATTAGATACATAATTACAAGCTTGTTGTTGCCGTGTGACTTTGAATATGAGTGAGGTATCGTCAGCAAACAATACTATATCATGGTGGGTCTTTACGAGGTATGGCAAGTCATTTATGTAGATAAGGAATAGGAAAGGTCCCAATATTGATCCCTGCGGTACACCCATAGAGACCAATGAACCCGGCGATCGCTGTCCATTCACGTCGACCCTTTGTATTCTATCATGTAAGTAAGAGTTTAGCAAATTCAGTGCCGATCCTCGAACTCCATAGTAGTGTAGTTTCCTGATCAAAGTTTCATGACATACGCAGTCGAAGGCCTTGGACAAATCACAGAAGATACCTAAGGCATCATGTGACTCCTCCCAGGCATCGAATATATGTTTTGTTAGCTCGACAGCAGCGTCAGTTGTCGAGCGACCCCGCGTAAAACCAAACTGCTTATGATGCATTAAATTGTTAGCATTAAAATGTTTTATTAATTGGGACAAAACTAGTTTTTCAAAAATTTTGCTAAATGTAGGTAGCACAGATATTGGTCTAAAATTAGTGGGGTCAAAAGTGCTACCAGACTTGAATAAAGGAGTTATTTTACTGTGTTTCATTAGATCAGGAAACTCACCACAATCAACACTGTTATTAAATACAACCACTAAATCAGGCGCTATGACTTCTATTAGAAATTTGACAGAATGGACAGAGACTCCCCAGAGGTCACTAGTTTTTTTGACATTAATTGTTTTAAATGCCTTTACTACGTCTGCGGCATTAACATGTACAAAATGAAAATCTCTGCTACATTCTGGGGCGTTGTCTTTTAATAACACAACGGCAGACGAAGGTGATGAATTTAAATACTGTGTTGTGGATACTGGTATCTCACTAAAAAAATTTTCGAATACTGTTGCTACTTCTAAACTTGAATCTATAATTTTGCCATTTATTTTTAATTTAGGATCATTCATTATGTGCTTTGATCTGCCAGTTTCCACATTAATGACTTTCCATGTTGTTTTGATAATATCGGAGCTATTTTTTATTTTCTGGCTTAAATAAGTACGCTTAGCTATTCGACAATCTATTTTAAATTTTTTCGAATATTGTTTAACATGTTCTTTAAATTCATCACTCGCATTAAACCGCCGTTCCTCATATAAAGCATACAGTGCTTGTCTACGTTTATGTAAGTCCACAGTAGCCCATTCACTAAAAACTGATACACCACCAACCACGACCGATTTAGGAGTGAAAATTGCTTTATAATGTTTCATGAATGTGTGAAAAAATGAGTTGTACATGTCGTTAGGACTCATATCGGAAGATAAAAAGGGTAGCGCCTGGACTAAACTTTGCTTCATTCGTTCGACACGGTGCGTGGTTACTGGTACAAAAGTTATTTGTTTTCTTAAAGTACTCCTTCTTAATGTCTCAAATGTCATTAATTGGCCTAAGTGATCTGACTCTAATTTGCTGATTACACTTTGGGTAATAGGAATAATATCCGTAAAAATGTTATCTATACAGGTGGCGCTAGTAGCAGTTACTCTAGTAGGCTCCGAAAATATGTGGTTGAGGTTACATGATTTGAAAAGATTCAACAATCTAGTACTTATTGTTGAATTTTCCAAAATATTGACATTGAAGTCTCCGCATATAAGTAATTTTTTGCTAGAGAGCGATATTTTAAACAACACGGATTCCATTATATTTTCAAAGAGGTCAAAATTACTTAATGGCGGCCTATACACACAAACAACAATAAATTGCTCTAATTCTACTGCACTTAGTTCTATGGTCCGTTCAACAGACAAGGATACAACATCCTTACGTTCCTTAAATTTTAATTGATTATTTAATATAATTAATGAGCCACCATGTATGGAACCAAGTCTGGTGAACGAACTACCCACATGATGATTATTAAATTGAGGCATTATTTCATTATTTTTTAACCAATGTTCAGTTACACATAGAATATCAATATTATAAGTATTCAAAAAGAGTTCAATCTGTAAGTCTTTACCTCTGATACACTGAATGTTTTGATGAACAAGATGCATATAATTTCCATTTTTCAAGCATTTTTCATTAAATTTATTAAATACTAAATTGCCAGAGTAAGAGTACTCTTTTGTCTGAACATCTAATTTAAATGATTGGTTATAACAGGAACCAATTCGAGGTCCACAACGGACTGCTCAATAGGAGCAGAGTTAAGTGCTCCCAAATTCTTGGCAGAAATGTCAATTAAATATGATAGCGACAAGGCTATTTGTTTTTTATAATAATTAGAAAGGTAAAACTTACCTTTAGTCAAAAAATAGTGTTTACCAACATAATTGTTGGTGTCAATTATGCTAAACTTATTACTATATGTACAAAAATTATACAGGGCTATATTCAAATTATACCTAGTGTCATTTTCTGCCTTTGACATTTGAGGACAATAGGGAAATGTGAACATAATAATTTCTTTCACAGTAAGTGTGTTCAATTTTTCAATAAATTTAATGAAATTATTTTTGTTTACACTTCCCCTGTTACCCATAAGTATAAGCAGTGTTGTCTGCGAAGTAATACTTGTATCGCTCAAAATTTGTTTTGAGACATTGTCAATGTGTTTAATAAAGACCTGGTGAAAGTGCTGGTAGTATACCAATAATAATATGTGAAAATCGTGTAAGTTCAAATCAATATACTGGTCTATTTTCGTCCGTCGTTTCCAATTCTAATCACATCTCAATAATCTTTTACACCTTCTGCGGATTTTGGTTTTCTGTTTATCTTTCTATGATAAATATTAACAATTTCTCGTAATATAAAAAAGAAACAACATTTATTAACAGACACAGAAAATACACATATGACAAAAATGATAAATGAAGAAAAACATATTATACACAAAACATGTGTGTCCCCGCGGCAGTAAAACGGACACTGGCTCAGCATTATGCTGAGGTGTCGGACACCTACAGCGCTGATTTTCAGCCAGTACCGTCGGTGACACACGGAACGTCATACCATTGCAAAAAAAAAAACAACATAAAAATAACTGCAATATAAAAAAATTTACTTCTTTTCCCATATGTTGTTCTTCATGTTGTTTCTGAAGTTGGTAATAAAAAATCATTAACAACAAGGGTAAAGGAGAACTGTGTAAAATTCAGTACAGTGGAAAACCCCTTTGAACTTTTGAACAATATCTCGACGGTAAATCTAAATTTGGAACCTAAAGTGAAACCAATCACCGAGTTTACTTCTTACACACTTGTGGAAAGCAAACTTGGTGATGGAGATATAAAAGGTGCTGCTCGAATCCTTTTTTCCAGTGACACAGTAGCTCCAACCACCCCTGAAACACTCTCGGCTTTGAAAGCAAAGCATCCACCTCCAGCAGCTTGTGTCCAATATCCTGAAGCACCGAGCGAATATGATAGCACTGTTGAGGTGGCGGCCACAGACGTTACTACAGCAATCGCGTCATTCCTTAGTGGCTCTGCCGGCGGCTTAGATGCCCTCGCACCACAACATCTTAAGGACCTGTTGAGTGGTGGTAGCGGTGAAACCGGTGAAGCACTCCTGAGGGACCTGACGGCCTTAGTTAATCTCATGCTATCGGGGCGCGTCAACGGTGATATCATTGATATTCTTTACGGTGCTAACCTATGTGCCTTAAAAAAGAAGGATGGTGGCATTAGGCCAATTGCCGTTGGTATGACTTATCGCCGCCTCGCAACCAAAATCTGCTGCAAAAAGGCAGCACCGCTTTTGACAAACCTTTTTCAACCACTACAGTTAGGTTTTGGCTCGCGAGGTGGATGCGAAGCCGCCGTACATTCAGTGCGAACTTTTTTACATCAGAACTGTGGGGAGGTGCTGCTCAAGGTGGATGTAAAGAACGCCTTCAATTCTGTAGATAGGGGAGCCTTGTTAACGCAAGTTAAGGATAAAATTCCAAATCTATACAATTTTCTTTGGCAATGTTACGGTTCTTCATCAAAATTAACATATTTTGGCAACGAAATTTTATCTGCGGTTGGATGTCAGCAAGGAGATCCTCTCGGCCCTGCTGTATTTAGTCTCGCTATCCACCCCATCATCCAACGTCTCCAATCTAAGTTCAATGTTTGGTACCTGGATGACGGGACTTTGGGTGGTGACACAGATACAGTTTATAACGATCTCGCTTTCCTTATAAATGAGTTCCATGCGATCGGCCTCGAACTCAACTTTTCAAAGTGTGAACTCTATGTTTCAGACACCTGTCCCGCGAAAGATTTGGCAATACAAAAATTTAATGATTTGGCCCCGAATATAACAATTAATGACAAATGTTCACTAAGGTTGCTGGGTTCCCCTATTCTCGATGAATCTTTTCCCCTTTTCTTTGAAGAAAAAATTCAAAATTTCTTACAATGTTCGGACCGTTTGTCTAAAATTAACACCCACATGGCTTTCACTATTATTCGGTTTTGTCTATTTGTACCTAAATTTACATATACTGTACGCTGCTGTCAACTCTGGAAGCACCCAGAGGTCCTCCAGAGTATAGATAGCATAATAAGAAATACTTTGGCTTTAATTTTAAACGTAAATTTAAACGAGCGAGAGTGGCTTCAGGCAGCACTTCCAGTGCGTTTGGGAGGCCTAGGCATCAGATCAATAACTGGTGTTGCACTACCCGCGTTTCTGTCTTCAATATATAGTACAAAAGATTTGATTGAGAAAATTCTAGCGGTTCGTTAGACAATGTTAATATTACCTCTTTGAATGAAGCCAGAAACGCGTGGCAGTTAGCCTGCCCAGCCACAGATTACCCTAAAAATCTCTCATCGCAAAGGCTATGGGACGGGCCGCTCTGCGAGCAAGTACGGAGAAATCTTATTCAAACGTGCTCAAGCTCCGCAGATCGCGCTCGTCTCTTAGCCGTTGCCGAGTGGGAATCTGGTTTGTGGTTTCAGGCTCTCCCTTCGCCAAACACCGGCACTTTAATGGACTCGTGTGCTTTTCGTATTGCAGCGTCGCTTCGCTTGGGCGCATCTTGCTGTGCTCCACACCGCTGCCAGTGTGGCGCCCCCGTTGACCGGCTCGGTCACCACGGCTTATCATGCCAGAGAAGTGCAGGAAGGATTCCCCGTCACTCCAGCCTTAATGACGTTATCCGTCGGGCATTTACCACCGCTAACTGTGCGGCTATACTAGAGCCAAGTGGCCTATTGCGAGACGATGGTAAAAGACCCGATGGGATGACCCTTATTCCGTGGAGGATGGGGCGGCCTTTGGTGTGGGACGCTACCTGCGTAGACACCCTTGCACCGTCTCATCTTCCCGGAAAGAGAAATAGGGCTGGTGCGGCGGCAGAATCGGCGGAAAACCTCAAAAGGCGCAAATATAGTACCCTCGATAGCGGGTACATATTTGAGCCTTTTGGGGTCGAAACACTTGGGCCGTGGGGACCGGGAGCCCATAAGATCTTCAAGGATCTATCTGGACGTCTGGTCGACGCAACACGTGACCAAAATGCTGGCCTTTATCTGGCACAAAGATTGAGCATTGCCATCCAACGTGGCAATGCGACCAGCATTTTGGGAACGTTACCTACTGCTAGCGGTTTATTAGATTAGGGTTTTTGATAAGTATATTTAGGTTCGTTTTAGGGTTAGTTTTAGTTTTATTTTAATTTCTTTGTTTATTTGTAATTAAATATGTAATTATACAAGAAATGTAATAAAGCATTTACTGACTAAACAAAAAAACAGGTATATCTCGTATGATGGTTTGCCGTCTGTAAACTCGCCATGTTATAAAAGGAAAGTAATTGTTTCTTAGCAACTTTTATTTCTGAAACAGCACGTAAGCCCGTCTATTTATGATTGCATTTTCCAATAACTAGTTACACTTCATCGCTTATTGAAGGCTTGTTTTAAATCCCCTATAGGTCTACTTTCGATCAGCGCATTGGAAACTACTGGTTCACAAATAGAGGTATAGTACGGAATGGTGTATGAACTGTGGGATTGAAAAATGTTTGTTTGTTTATTCATGATTGGTAAGGAGTTGGCTCCGGGGATCGATTTAAGGCATACGTGACGCATGTGTGATTGTGATTTGATTTCAGTTGGGCTATCGCTTTCTCAACGTTCTTCTAACTTTTTAACGGCTGTATCTCAAACGAGCCGGGGTCCGCGTTATATGTATAAAAAAAAACATTAAAAGATTTACTTCATTCTTTACATATGTATGCACTTTATTGCACACAATCATCATCATCATCATCCTATCGTTATCCCGATACAGTTGCATCCTGGAGGATGCCCGGGGTCCGCTACCTAATCCCAAGATTGGGCGTAGGCACTAGTTTTTACGGAAGAGACTGCCATCTAACCTTCCGACTCGAGGGGAAACCAGACCTTATTGGAATTGGGCTTGTCAAGTGAGTGGGAAAATAACAAGTTAAAACAATAGTACATGCCACATACGATTAAAGGACAAAGGCGAATTTATCCCTATGAGAGATCTCTTCCAGCTAACCTTTGAGGGATTGAGAGAAAAGTGGGAGAATGAGATAGACAAACTTGCACCGTGTACAACAATGTTGCAATAAATTAAGGTAACTTGTAACTAAAACTAATCAATATCCATAAAAACATATGTAACAACCATACATGATATGTATTTATATTATAATAAATACATGTTAAAAATATGTGCATATTCAAAATTGATGTATTTGACTTTATTTGATGAAGTGACATTAAGACATCATTGAGAATACAATAAAGTATAAAAGAGATATAAATTCAAAATTTTGATTAGCCAGTATTACAACATACTCCCCCGTAATCAAAATAAGATTATAAACATAAGCCTATCCCTTTCACACAATTCTGATGCTTAACGCGAGCTAATGGCTTAGTGAGCACATCAGCCCACATCTCCAAAGTAGGAGTATAAACGACACTAATAATATTATTCGCTAATAAATCACGTATAAAATAAAATCTCGTGTCTATATGCTTGGTTCTGTTGTGATGGACCGGATTCAATGCCAACTTCTGGGCAGACTGCGAATCATTGTAAATCGTAACAACAGTTGACTCACCAGTTAATTCGTACATCAACCGCTTCAGAAACACAGCATCCTTAGCCGCATTCGCCAAGCTCATAAGTTCGCTCTCACTCGACGATAGGGCAATGGTAGTTTGCTTCTTACTCTCCCACGAAATAGCTCCACCGGCCATCGAGAAGTAAAAGCCAGTGTACGATCGACGATCTATGGGACAGTTAGCCCAATCTGCGTCCGCATAACCAACTAAACTTCCTCCACCTTTCCTGTAAGTAATGCCCAAATCGATAGTTCCTTTTAAATACTGTAACACTCGCTTTGCCGCGATCCAATGAGATCTATCATATTTAGTGTTAAACTGACTTAAATATGATACAGCAAAGGCTATATCAGGTCGCGTATTAACAGCCAGAAACATCAGGCAGCCGATTAACTTCTGATATGGATATAATGAAGACTCATCATTACCTTTCTCACACGGCAATAACTTTTTAGTTTCCAGTGGCGTAGGCATAGACTTACAGTCTTGCATTTTAAATTTCTCGAGTAAATCGCGTACATACGTTTCTTGAGACATTTTAATCTCATTAGGTTTACAGTGTATATTCAAACCTAAATAATAACTTAACGGTCCGATTACTTTCAGACTGAAATAATTTTTCAAGTCAGATATGACAGCGTCAAGCGTTTTATTTTCCTTGTAAAATATGACAATGTCATCGACATGGAAGGCGAGAATTATTAACTCGGTACCAACCTTCTTAGTATAAATACACGCTTCGGAAGGAGTTCGATTAAAACCTATGCAGTGTAAAATTTCGGTCAACTTTTTATACCACGCTCTTGGAGCCTGTTTAAGGCCATAGAGCGAACGCTTTAATAAGCATACCTTATCTTCATGACCAGGTTTAGCAAAACCTTCTGGCTGACTCATGTACACTTCTTCCTCCAAGTCGCCGTTTAAAAATGCTGTGTCCACGTCTAAATGGTGCATTTTCATTCCCGTTTCTGCAGCCAACGCAAACAGCATACGCAGAGAAGAGTTCCGGACGACTGGGGAGAATGTTTCCGAGTAATCAACGCCATAAACTTGATTAAATCCTTTCGCGACAAGTCTTGCTTTATATTTAACAATGTCACCATGCGCATTCTTCTTTATTTTGTATACCCACTTGCAAGGTATGACCTTCTTATCTGGTCTATCAACGAGAACCCAAGTATTCTTCTCAAGCAATGACTGATATTCATCTTGCATAGCTTGGCGCCACTTATCTCCATCTTCTGCATTAATAGCCTGTGAATAGCTTGTAGGTTCATCCATAAGCTGAGGGGATGAAGTCTGCATGCATACACAATTGGCAGCAGAATTAGGTTTTCTAGATCTCAAATTATACCTTGGTTCTACAAACTCAGTATCAGAGTTTATTTCTTCTGGTGAAATGGAAGAATCGTGTTGAGCTGACTCTTCTTGAGTAACAGCATTATGCCACTGCTCTGCAGTACTAGTTTCGGGCTCAACAACTTCTGTTACTGGTGCAATATCGGGTTGAACTTGCTCATGTTCTATGACAGCGCTTGTCTGCTTTGAATTACACAGAGAGTTCTGTTGTGAACTGAGCAGCAGAGGTATTAATGCTGGTTTAGGTAAATCATTACCAGACTGACATGAGCCTTTCAAGTTTTGAAATTGATTTTCAAAGAAAGTTACATCCCTGCTCTTCACAACTCTTCTAGGATTTGTTGCATCCCTAAAATAATAACTTCTCGGATCTTCTGAATAACCGACAAAGATGTGTTCAGATGCTTTCATGTCCAACTTCTTCCGATTACATTCGGGCACATGGATCAAAGCTCTACATCCAAAAATACGTAAATGAGATAAATTCGGTACCTTACCGTACCACTTCTCGTACGCTGTCTTGCCGTTGAGAGCACGATGAGGAGATCTGTTCTTGAGGTATACAGCCATTTCTGCCGCATCTTGCCAATAGGCAGGAGATAGCGAACTGTCAGAAAGCATTGACCTCACTTTCTCCATAATGGACTTATTCGTCCGCTCTGCACAGCCGTTCTGTTGGGGGCTATAGGGAACTGTAGTTAGGTGTTTAATTCCATCACTTTGTAAATGCTTCGAAAACTCAGCATTAACATACTCTTTCCCATTGTCACTCTTCAGTGTCTTAATCTTGGCTCCCGTTTCCCGTTCCACAGAGGACTGGAAAATACAAAACTTATTCTTTACTTCAGCTTTTGAAGAAATAAAGAAGACAAAAGTCATACGAGAAAAATCATCTATAAAAAATAAAAGGTATCTATTGCCTTGAAATGACGTTTCAGGCAAAGGACCACAGACATCTGAATGAATAAGTTCCAGAACTGAAGTAGATCTCTTATTGGAAACTTTCTTAAAAGGTTTCCTATTCTGCTTACCTTCAATACAGGGGATGCAGGGTTCCTTATCGACGTCTGAATAGTCGACGCCTACCGCGTGTCCTTTCTTAAGTTGATCCATTCCAATGCGGCATAAATGACCTAATCGTCGATGCCACAGCTTGAAGCTAGAAACATCGGAGTGGGCCTCGAAAGCGGTTAAAGGGCGCGTTATTGGGTTGACTGTACAATCTAAGGAATACAGCCCACCACAAACAGAACCATGTAAAATTACATCACCGTTACATGAAAAAGCATTAGAATCATAGAAATTACAACCAGTTTTATCAAAAACTACGCTAAAACCTTTATCTACTGCCTTCTTAACTGAAATAAGGTTAGAGTTCAAGTTTGGCACGTGAACTACATCCGTAATCTTCTTTACATCGGTGTTGTGACCGCAACTGGTAATCGAGATATCTCCAACACCTGTGCACGGCAGAACATCTCCATTTGCAATGGTCACAGTTCCAGTTGATGAACCTCTCACGTTCTCCATCCAATCAGCTCGTGACGTCATGTGCGCTGAAGCCCCAGAATCGATATAAAACTTGTCACTCTCTAGTGTATCATTCACATTTAGTGCACAAAGAGAATTCTTGTGATTCAGTTGTTTCTTTTTCTTGTCCTTCTTATGGGGACAATCTGGGCGCTTATGTCCTGGCTCCATACAGTCATAACATACAACTGGCTTCTTAAACTTAGATGTAGAAGGTTTGGTTTGGTTCATTCGAGTACGAAGAGCAGTATCAGGGTTATTTGCAGTTGGCTTATTCAATTCATTCAGTAATTTCGTCTTTATTAGATCCACGGTAATGTCAATGTTGGAATTCTCCAAAGCCATTACTAAAGGTGCATATTGAGGACTTAAACCTCCAAGAAGAATTGCAGCTATTGAAGCATCTTCTATAGTTTTGCCTATATCGGCTAGATCTTGCACGGTTGACATGACAGCATTTATATATGTCTCAATATTGGAGTCAAAATCATCAAGGCAGTACCTGTAGAGTTTCCTTTCGAGGCTTATACGTCGCCCCAAGCCTTTGTCCTCATAAGCGGACGAGAGCGCATTCAAAGCCTCCTTGGCTGTCTTGCAGGACCTTACATGGGTGATCGCCATACCATCTACTGTGAGACATATTTTGGATAACGCCTTTTGATCGTTACGTAGTTTCTTGTCAGCAGAAGTATTGTCATCCTTAGGATAACCGGCGATGGTCTCCCATAATTCCTCATGTATAAGGTACATACGGATTTTGAATTTCCATACGGAATATCCGTCTCTATTTATAAGCGGTTTTATGCCAGAAATAGAATTATTTGACATGTTTACATACGTACAGCTGTTCGATGTCACAACAAACAACAAAAATATCTTATGAAAATATACGTTCGTGAACTGTTAAAAATTTTCACGGATTTTCACAAATTATATATGCACACACAGGAAAATCTTGCCAAATCACTTTTAACGAATGAAAAAGCAGTTTTATTCGTGTAAACTCAGTTAAAATAGAGTATTCGTGCTGATAACGAATGATGTATTTGACTTTATTTGATGAAGTGACATTAAGACATCATTGAGAATACAATAAAGTATAAAAGAGATATAAATTCAAAATTTTGATTAGCCAGTATTACAACAAAAATGATAATATATAAATAAATATACTATTGAACCAAATCATAAGTTATTGGACACCCACAATTTCTTTAAATTACTCTTGACTGAAACGACAGACTGGGAATGTCTTATTGTAACTCAAAGTAAAGTAAATTCAAATTCAAAGTAATTTTATTTCTTTTAAATAGGCCCATAATAAGCATACTTAACAGTAACAGCGAACAAAACTTATAACTATTGCAACAATTAATAAATCTAAAATAGTCAATACAGGTTATACAATTTAATATCGATAGTAGCTAATTAGATGTAGAGCAATACAGTCCCAAGCCGTTTTGTCATTAAGATAATTTTTAATCTTATAATTAACTTTAATTGACAAGAGTAACTTATCTTTTACTTTACCAAATCCCAAGATTTGGCGTAAGCACTACTTTTAATAAAGCTACTGTAAACTGAACTTTCAACCAAGAGGGAAGACTAAACTTGTGATGAGACCAGTTTCCTCACGACCTTTTCCTTCACCGAAAAGCTATTGATAAATATCAAATGATGATACGTATGCGTGACGACCGCTTTAGCCTACTTAGTAGTGACCCTGCCTTCGAAGCTGGAGGTCCCGGGTTCGAATCCCGGTCAAGGCATTTATTTGTGTGATGAACATGAATATTTGTTCCTGAGTCCTGGATGTTTTCTATGTATCTATATAAGCATGTATATCGTCACTTGGTACCCACAGTACAAGCTTTGTTTAGTTTGGGACTAGGTTGATTTATGTAAGATTGTCCAGATTTTTTTTTATATATATATAAATATTTTAAACTCGGAACGTCAATAATATAGTCACATTGCCATACGGCCACAGTCAAGTGACTCCGTCAGAACCAGCGTACAACGTATAAAAAAGAAATCATAATCACATTAGAATGTGAAACGTTAGTTTGAATCAACCCTATGTAGTTACACAGACTGGTAATAGCAAGCTACTTTTAAAGTCCGGGCACTATTCCAGAATGGGTTGGAGAGGTATGTCAAGGGATGCACTACTTTATGGAGTCTGTAATTGTATAGAAAAAGATACCAGTGTGCTATTTGGGACGACTAAATTTAGCCTTGGCGAGTAATAGGGATATTACAACGAAATTAAATGAAATCAAAAATGTATTGATAACAATTGTTACAGGTCCTTTGTAATATTGTATGTCCTAATTCAAAAGAAATTGGTTTACATTATTCAATACTAGCGACCCGCCCCGGCTTCGCACGGGTGCACTATTTAATGGATGTTATTATACATATAAACCTTCCTCTTCAATCACTCTATCTATTAAAAAATACGCATCAAAATCCGTTGCGTAGTTTTAAAGATTTAAGCATACTTAGGGATATAAGGACATAGGGACAGAGAAAGCAACTTTGTTTTATACTATGTAGTGATGTCATAATTCAAAAGAAATAGTTTTACATTATTCCATAAAACTTGTGGGCGGGGCACATTGCACGTAGAACCGATGGCCATTGGGGCCGGAAGGTTCTCGAGTGGCGACCACGGACCGGAAGGCGCAGCGTGGGTAGGCCCCCCACAAGGTGAACTGATGACTTGGTAAAGGTCGCGGGAGTCCGCTGGATGCGGGTGGCGCAGGACTGGTCATTATGGCACTCTTTGGGGGACGGATTATAGGACTTTTATGTATTTAATTATATATTCATTTATATGCGTATATATATCGTCGCTTAGTACCTATAGTACAAGCTTTGGTCTGAGACTAGGTTGATTTGTGTAAGATTGTCCACAAATATTAGACGTCTGTTACTCACTCAGGGAACAAAACGGCTTAACATTGAAGTTCAGTTACACGTGGAATGAAACAAATACAAAATACTTTTTTGAATACGAATGTAATTGTGGGGTAAATATTGGTACGGAATATCGCTGGCCAAAATTAGAAATTAACTAATTTGAATGAAATAAGTTCCGCACATAATTAAGTAACATTTATCTACATGTTTACCTACCTACCTACCTACCTACCTACCAAATATTTTGTCCTTAGTATTAAAAAATATGTATGTATGTTTATACTGTAGGTAGCATTTGAATTTTGTACTATTTTTACTGTTATTTTATATACATAGTATATTGTTTTGAAAAAATTACACCTCGCCGAGTTTCTTACGCCGGTTCTTCTCGAGGCAGAGGTTTATTTTATGAACCGGTGGTAGTTTTTTGACATTTACAAGTGCATGTAACATGCCTAAATTGAAGAATAAATGATTTCATTTCATTTCACCTACCTAAAATGAAGAAGAGGGTAAAACAGTCGTCGTTGCTCTCGGTGAGACAGTACCTTTAATACAGCCTGCGCCAAATACTAACTAATATTCAAAACAACAGCAAGTGTTTACACTGCTACAAATACCCTCAGCAACATACATTATCCCACAGTGTTTGCCCAGCCATACAAACCCAATACTGTACTGAAATACGACTGGATTAGAACCACATTAAATGAATACTCACAAACTAATCTCGACTCTAAGCTGTACCTACAAAGTTGGTAATAGGTTGTAGTGCTGTGTAGTTTTATATAAAGGCCTGATCAAACAGTTTGTCGTCCAATTAGAGTTGTATAGTGGTGCTGACAGCGTGCAGAGCGCTAGATGATGCTCAAAGAAAACTAGGAAGAACAGATTTAGCTTATTGTAGTTAATATAAGTGATACAACCCTTAATGAGGCTACTTATAAAGTATTTTAGTAGGTTAATTTACATTTCAAACTTAATAACGGACCCCTGCTCTTTGCATAAGCTGACCTGCACGGTCCTATACCGACGACCCCGCGTAATCAATCTCACTGGAGCAAAACAGCATTTTGAAGGTGTTAGCTGATAGGTACAACTGTCCCATTCTTTGTCACTGGGTGGCACAGATTAGGACACTTCTGAAATATATTAAATAGCCCTAATTGTGAAATATATTAAGTAGCCTTTATTATGTTATTCCTTTTAATTTTATTGAATTTATCTATTATGTAACCCCACTAACATAGATATAAGTACAATAATGTTACTAACCATATATGAATTTTATCCGAAATAAAATTATTTGAATTTGAATTTGGAGCGCAAACTCTTGGAGTATTCCAGTGTTTTAAACCGCCCGCGTGGTTGTGTCAGAGGTATCCCCCTGGATTTTCCCCAGGCCACTCGCCAACCGCGCACTTCTATCGCTTTATTGGGCCCGGCCTATAAAGCCACAGGCAGGTGCAAAGAAAAAAAAACGGTCCTGTAAGGTGAAATGACCAGCGCTAGCTAATGGCTAGCACTATGCTGATTTGGGGCCATTTCGTGGCTATTTTCTGTATTTTGGTGTTATGTTAATTTGTACTGTGTCTGTGCCACGAATAGATGTTTTTTCTTTTCTTTCTTTCTTTCTTTCTTTCAAATGCACAGCCAAGTTGATGCGGCCGGTTTATAATAGTTATCTCATACTCCTAAGTCGTATGGCATTATATTGTGGGGAAAAGCGGCTGACAACCAAAGTATTCCAGACCATCTTCATCCGTGCTCTGTTACGTCTCAACTAAACAAAAGCGTTTGACTAGTATATAGGGCTTTTGCATAAAAATAACAGTTATTCAAAAGGAAAACGACGACATGCCAGTTTTCGTTTTCAGTTAAGGCCTTATAAGTTTTAAAATGTTTTGATTTCAAACTATGACAAAAGTATTGATAATACCAATAAAATTATTAAAGGCTACGATGGTTTTATTAAAGTTTTAGATAGTAACATAGCCATTTTTTGATTTTATTGTGTGTGAATTTAAACGGAAAAAACAAGTTTTTAGTCTGAAAATGGTCGATTTGGAGTGATGTTTGAAACGATATTTCTTAATGAAAAATCCAAAAAATACATTTAAAGTTTATGACATAAGTCGCAATAATCCTGTTCTAGATAGTAACATTGAGAAAATGTCAAGATACGTGTCAATTCAAACAGAAAATGGCGTAAATAGATGAGCGTTTTTAACTGAATAGGACCCTTGATCTAAAGTCAAAAAAGAGATAGCTTATATAAATTCAAAATCGTTAGTAAATTTTCTTACTTTCTTTTATACATTCAGTGAATTGAGAGTAATGTTTCAATGATATGACAATATCGGTGACTTCACATAATTAATGTACTCCTTCTGATTCTACTAACTTCTAACGTAAATAAAATTACAGAGGAATCCGTTTATAATTACATCGAAGGGAATTGACAAACACGTCATACTAAGCGGACGTCATACAAAGCATTTTTGTGAAAAAAAAACAACCTTCTATTATTTAGGTACTTAAATACTTATTTTAATAGAGAAACATAGCATATTAAATCAAAATAAAAATTGCAAGTAAGACATGTATGTATGTATATTTTTCATTTTTTATGTACTTAAGAAATCTGTAATTTTTGTCTTCTCCTGTTTTCTTTTCATTTCATTGTAATAAGTCTCTAATACTATTGTATATAGAAGACATTACCATGATCAAATTATCATTTTCAATATTACTTGAATATAGGATATCACTAAAAACAAATCCGTGACGTTCAACATGTCAATTAGTCACTGAGATTCGAAACAAAAACCAGCCACGTGCCGATCGTCGTCGGGAATCAACGAACATGACCGAAGGTAGGTGAAAAGAATCATGTCGGCCACTAAGTATAAAGGGACAAAATTTATTAAAAATGGGTCATAATAATTGACATGTCACTGTAAGCGAAGTCATTATATCCGACTTTGTTACAAACATTATGTGAAAACCAAACTTCGTTGTGTAATTGCGTCATAATAGGGTAAAATGTCCAATTTCATGAGTCAACTAGCAACAGAAAACCAACTCCCAATACAAACAAAGCCAAGAAACCAGCATCTTTCATAAAACAACTGACTTCACCAATTACTTAACCTCGGTAAATTCTGCCCCGGAAATAATTGGTAGCCAGCAGGTGTATTTATGTCGCAGGACCGTTAGACCCCAGCTTATGGACCCTTATCCTGGCACTACACAACAAGCCAGGCAAAAACTGACCCTCTCACAAAGGGCTACAGTCCTAATTACACTGTCTACAACATGATATACTATCACGATCATTTTAAAGATAGTTTCATAAATATGAACTTTAAGAGACGAGTCCAAAGTGTAGTTTCGCTTGAAGAAAACTGGTTAATTTGTCGTATGCGGGTATAATTTTAGATTCGTCTTGAAGGTTGTAATGGAATCGTCTACGCGCCAATTAAGGATATCCTTAATAACAAGCTTCTTGTAAGGGATTTTAATAACCATGGTTTGGTTTGACGTGCGGAATTTAATCAGTTTGATATCACATAGTATAAAATGAAGTCGCTTCCTCTGTCCCTATATCTCTATGTATGCTTAAATCTTTAAAACTACGCAACGGATTTTCATGCGGTTTTTTTAAATAGAGTGATTGAAGAGGAAGGTTTATATGTATAATAACATCCATTAAATAGTGCACCCTTGCGAAGTCGGGGCGGGTCGCTAGTAGTTTAATAAAATGGTCGTTAATTCATAAAAAGCATAGACAAATATCAATTGTTCGTTATATTCATGTGCCAGCTCCAATAGTAAACTATTACTTTTGTTTTCTAAAATTTGCGGGTGTTCATAATATTTTCAGTGTTGATGTGGCATATCGTGTTTTTTTGGGATGCTACCCTATCGTTATATATACCTGTACTTTTACTAAACCAAGGGACTCATATCTTTTCATGATGTTCATTTTTAGGGTTCTGTAGCCAAAATGGCAAAAAAACGGAACCCTTATAGATTCGTCATGTCTGTCCGTCCGTCCGTCCGTATGTCAAAGCAGATTTACTCGGAGACTATAAGCACTACAATCATGAAATTTGGTGGAAAGGTGTATTCTATGAACCGCTACATAAAAGTGAAATTACAAAAAAATATTAAATTAGGGGGGGGGGGGGGGCACGCCATACATGCAACCGGTGGATGAAAAAAAATTTTCAACGCACATAGTCGTGTGAGATTTCGATGGATAGGCCTATAAAAATGATATGGAGGGTTCTAAAAAACTTGTCCATTTAAGTCAACCGCCGGTGAGATATTAGCTGTCAAAGTCATAGAAAGTGTCCCCCCCCCACTCTAATTTCCAAACTAACTAAACCCACGATTTTTGGGTTTTCGCTTAAAAAAAAAGTATAGTATAAATATAAGTAAGTATCGTAAGTACCGTGAGTTCCCTATGTAGATACGACTTTTTAGATTCAATGTATTGGATAGTGATTTTAAATGTGGACTAGTAGGTGTTGGTATGGAACCCTTCATTGTGCGTAGTCCGACACGCACTTGGCCGATTTTTTCCTGACCTTACTCTACAGAGGCACATAAAAAAATCTCAGCCGAATAAATCAAACAGTCTGCAAAGTGCCCGTGACCGATGCATTGGTGTCCCGGGTCACTATTTCAAAGACGACGCGAAAATGCTTTCAATGGCAACTCGTAAGTCTCATCGTCACGGGAACCGCATTCGACACTTTGTTTTATCTCCTGACGAATGGCCGGCCGCAGGTGCGACACCTTTATAAATCGCGATGTTCGCGATGCATCAAATACAACCCTTAACTTGGTAGCTGTAAAGATCAACTTTCCACAAATTGGTCCGTTTTAAGATTGCTAATAGTAACCTTATCGAGATCTGTTTGCTGCTGTCTTAGACTTTATTCTCATGTCATTTGGACTGGTTTTGGCGATGCAGTGATTTTCTCTGGCTTGCCTGATTGAGTTACAAGGTGCTACAGTATTGACACAGGTAGAACGAGGTCGGTCTGAGATTAGGGTCTCGTTGACGATCTGATAACGGGCGCCGTTTATTGATCGGATCTTATTGGACCTTCGGCTGAGTTATTTTACTTGGATGTACATCTTTTGGATCACGTATCTGCTTACTTAGTGGATATTGGGGACCTGATCAATCAAAAAAAAAACAAACATTTATTCTGCAAATAGGCCGGCCACACGGGCACTTTTACATGTCAAAGTATTAATTTACAATTTAAGAAAGTCTGACTATAATAAGTAATACATTTTTCATGTCAAAATATTAATTTACAGTTCAAGAAGGAATAATAATTTCGAGTTTACAATTTTAACAGAATTAATGTCATACAGTGAAGATAAACTTGCAAAGTTATCTATTACAAATATTACAACATCAGTAAAGTTAGAAATGTATAAGGTCTCAAGATTAAACAAGGAGTATAATGAAACCAATATAATACCCCAGAGATGTACATGGTCTCTGAGCGTCAAAATTAAAATTAATTTAATATTGTTAGAGATGTATATGGTCTCTAAGTCACTGATAATAAAAACGAATCCACAATAGGATAATGTCTCTCGTCAATCCCTTATAAAAAGACACTAGAAAAAGACAATGCTGCTTTCCTTCTGCGTGTATTGGATGTCAGCGTGGACGAGCATAGGACTAAAAGTAAATTAAAAAACAGCATCAAGATTCTTGCGTTTTAATAAACAAAAAATTGTATGGCAACAATGTACCTAAACGCAATATTTCACGACCAAAACAGTAAACTCTTTTTTCCAAACGTCACATGCTATGCTCAATTAGTATGGGAGTTTTGGGGCGTTTTGAGCGCTCTTTTTTTTTTCTATACAACGCCGGTGGCAAACAAGCGTACGATCCACCTCATGGTAAGCGGCCACCGCAGCCCATAGACTCCCGCAACTCCAAAGGAGTCACGTGCGCGTTGCCGGCCCTTTATAAGAGTTATACCACCGACCGGTTTAGCATAGTGGGTGAAGCTGACGGTCCTGGGTTCGAATCCCGGTCAGGGCAAATATTTGTGTGATGAGCATGAATATTTGTTTCTGAGTCGTGGATGTTTTCTATGTATTTAAGTATTTATATCTATTAAATATATTGTCGTCTAGTACCCATAACACAAGCCTTCTTGAGCTTACTGTGGGGCTAGTTCGATTTGTGTAAGATTGTCCTCTAATATTTATTTATTTATACTGTACTTTGAAATCCGTTTGTGCCTTTTGTGTTGTTTTATTCTACTTGTTCCATTTACACATTTGTTCCTCTCTAAAAACAGATCATGAAAAAATGATGCATCTTCTCTATTAAGCATGCCGTTACATTAGGAGAAACACATACGTAATCGGCACCGGCCCCGCCCGCCCGTCACACGCAGCTTCTAACTAATGTCACTCTCCCGGGCTGTTGAGGGCTCTGGAGGCTCACGTGTCACGCAGGTGGCAAAAACCGTTATTTACTGGAGTGTCTGACACTTGCCGCCATTTGGGTAATCTGATGTTTAAGAGTAGGTATATATGGTTGTCTTGATAAAGCGAGTTTCTTACGCCGGTTCTTTTCGAAGCAGAGGTTTATTTTATGAACCGGCGGTAGTTTTTTGACATTCATAAGTGCATGTAACATGCCTAAGTTGAAGAATAAATGATTTCATTTCATTTCCTTTCATTTCATTTCAAGGATATTTTTTTGTTAAGCCCAGAAAGAAGTGAAAATTATGACAATTAAGATAGGACTTAACCTCCCAAGTTCCTATAGGAAGAACCAAATTGTACAATGGAATGTCAAGTCAAATTTGAAAGGAATAGAGTTTCATTTGTTTTGTATCGTTTAAAATTCTTTAACGCCAGGTAAACTTTAAAACTGTTAATCGTTCAAGTGTCAACCTGCGAGTCAGGCCAAGCCTAGTGCAGGGACACAGGGAAACTTGATTCTGTAAACAATAATCTAATCAAACAGCGGTAGGTTGCGATCTTAAATGTGAGGTGTCATGTAATTAATCATAAGTACCACTGTATTGAAATATTGAAAATAAAGAAAACAAAAAAAAAAAAATTAGAGCAAATGAAGATATTAAAATCTATAATCCGTTTCATTTGGTTCAAATTCCATTGCTAGTTTTCTTGTATGCGGTCTCAGGAGGATAAAGTCGTCAACATCAAATCAATACTTATAAAACGACTCAGCAATGAACCACAACAAGCCATAACGCTATTAAATCTCAGTATAGGTAACAGACATTATTATTTGTATTATTGTTAGTATTAAGATTTGACATAATTATTATTTAATTAATTGAGATGTACTTCTTTAGTACTGCTTTTATATCATTATTTCTATTTTCTATTATTATTATTCAAATTGACATTAATATGACTTTTCTTCCCTGTTTATAATTGATATTATTATTTTCATTAACTGTAGCTATATGTTTTGTATATGTGCTGCAAATTGTAATCTATTGCCCATTGTTAATTATTATTTTGTTAAACGATCACGATATGATTAGTAGTATAAACAAACGTGTTGTATTATATGAAACTTGTATGGTGAGATAAAATAAACTAAACTGAACAGAAAAAAATGCCAGAGATACCTTTACAGTTTGGGTGATAAAAGTATTTGACGCTTATAGATATAGCTCAAAATATTTTATTATGATTAGTGTTACTTTATTACCTTTTATCTTGACGCTTAGAGACCTTATACATCTCTAACAAATCTCGATTGTTATTAGTTTCTTAGTCTTATTTTTGACATGTAACACTACATTTAATTAATGATACTTTGATTATTGCATTATTTTTATTTAATGATTTGATGTACCTAGATAGATTTTGACTTGTAAAAGTGCCCTTGAGGCCTATTTGCAAAATAAATATTTTGATTTTGATTTTTTTGATTATAATATGAACAAAACGAATAAACGACTAACTTATTTTCAGTATTTGGTTGACTGATGTGTGACTAAACTCATCTAGAGATCGAAAAGGATTGATCATCATCATCATCATCACAGCCAAAAGACGTCCACTGCTGAACATAGGCCTCCCCCAATTTGGGGGGGATTTGCCATAGTCGCCACGCTTGGCAAGCGGGTTGGCGACCGCAGTTTGATGGTGGTAATGATCGAAGGATGCTGCTGCCCACCCTCCGATTTTCCCTTATTCGCCTCCTACGAAACCCACGGGAAGAGATGGGGTGGCGCAATTCTTACCCGGCAACCACACGGGGGGAAAAGGATTGAACTCTCCAAATTGTCCCTATCTGGCGCCAGGCCCCTTCAGCAAAATTCGGCCCTCCTTATCAAAAACTATTCCAAGTGCGCTTTATAGGCGGACTCAATGAACACATTCGGTGCACGTGCCTTGCTCGAATCTTCCAATCGTTATCTTTTATTCGCGCCGCCGGGCGCCCGCGGTGTGACGCTTGGCGCAAGCGATGGTGGGAGACAGTTTAGAAAATATACGAATTACAAAATATACGATGCCCCACAAAGAGTAGATATAAATATAATTTTAAACTGAAAACTGTTACGTGATTTCATAAATCACGATGAGAATCACGATTTCATTTTATTTTTTATTTTTTTTATAAATTTCAAATAACTTATATTATAGCATACAACCTACTTTAAATTAATTATATTGTTATTGTAATTAATTTAATTTTATAACCCTTATTTAGTGTGAAACCAACTCACTGACTACGGGTGGGCTTAAAACCAGCTTAGCGCTGTGCTCACACCGATTTTTCAACGTCTTATTTTTAATACCCATACTTACTATAGATTGAACATTGTAAAATTTTGAGAAATAAACCTTTGTGTATTTGTATTTGTATTTACAGTTTCAATAAATACACTTTTGGAAATAAATCTAGGTATACGTCCCAGCGCTCGACACTCATAATCGTAAATCATAAATATTTATTTGATTTAAACACAATTAATTGCATGCAAATACATCTTAAATCAATCATAAATAATAATAATAGAGGAATTTTGAATTAAAATACACTTAATATGAGTTCATAATGTGCACAGAGAATTATAATAGAAATTACTAAAAAACAATTAAATAACAAGAACAATATTCTTTCACTTCCTTGTCAATTAAATTGACCTGACACTTGTAACACTCTTCGGGAATGGCTCTTTTAGACAAATCTCGATAAATATCTGACTGTGTGCAGTTTTATTAAATTTCCTCTTGACAGAGTTTAGATGAGGTAAAATACCATCATTTTAACTTAATTGTGTCGTTTGATAATGCGTTGTTTTAGTAGGCTGAGTAAAAAAAGGAAAATAAAGACTCGACTTTAGATTTTTTATCTATCGAGAAAATTTTAAGCAATCATGTTTCGGCTATTGTGAAACACAGTAATATAGTCAAGAATCATATATCTGAAAATTAGTCCTTATTGTTTCATTGTACGGGCAGAACAGCGTTTCAAAGAACGCGATATTTTTCGTTGCACGGCCTTAAGTCATAATAATAAGGTCAACAATTGATTTCAACGGTATGAATAATTCCATAGAGAAAAATGTCGTACCACCTGTGTGAGGAATACGAAGTACCTACTTATTGATTCCTGCTTTCAGATCTTCGTTTTAATTCACTATAGAGCCACTGTGTCTGAGTGGTAAGGCACGCGACATACAAACTGGAGGTCGTAGGTTCAAATTCAGACTCGGCTCGGCTTTTTCAAAAAACTTGTGTACGAATTCGCAGTCGCAGTGATACGAGGGCCAGGCGGCCCGGGAATAGAAACAGATATATGTCCTACAACTATGCACAAATGTTTTGCATAAGTACCCTTAAAAAAATATATATATATAATAATTGTAGGTTCATTGCACACAGATGTCACAAGGGAAGTCCAGCAATGTTTTGTGTGCAATAAAAGGCTAGGACTCAGCAAGATGTTGCAATCTGCAAGAAATGCAAGTCGTAACGCTGTTATTCTGTCATAGCCTTAGGGAGCATGGTTTGAACAAAAGCTAGAAATGAAATAAAATAAGAATAAAGAAGCAAGTCAGTATCGAACAATAAAAAGTGCAGGCAAAACAAATAGTAATATACGGTTAATGTATGATCTAGGCAAAAGATGTATGTTGTTTTATGGTACACAGTTTAGTTACAAAAATGCGATATGTAATTTTGTTGTAATGTATAATGTAAAATATTATGTGAGGAGAATAAATGAAATAGGCAAGAGTTGGTACTTATAGCTCTCTGCTGAATACAAATACAAACATTTATTCTGCAAATAGGCCACAAGGGCACTTTTACATGTCAAAATATTAATTTACAATTTAAGAAAGTCTGACTATAATAAGTAATACATTTTTCATGTCGAAATATTAATTTACAATTCAAGAACGAATAATTATTTCGAGTTTACAATTATACCAAAATTAATGTCAACAATGAAGATAAACTTGCAAAGTTATCTATTACAAATATTACAACATCAGTAAAGTTAGAGATGTATAAGGTCTCAAGATTAAACAAGGAGTATAATGAAATTAATATAATATCCCAGATGTACATGGTCTCTGAGCGTCAAATAGCCACAACTCCCAGATTCCACACTGAAAATCAGCATCGTGGCACTTCATGCTCCGACACAATGCTGAGTGGGCTCCTTTTTGGAACCATCCTCAAATGTGTATTTCCTAGATTTAAGCTTACTGGACTTTATGTTGTGGTGTCAAATAAATAATTCATTCATTCAAATAATTCATTCATTCATTCATTCATTTAAAAAAAATCTTCGATTCTAAGTAGCCACGCGCTGCCCGCTGGCGCGCCGCCGCTTGCGCCGCGCCGCTGAATTTATGCCGGCGACGCATCTGCGTGAGATTTATGAAACGACGTCGCTGACACTCAGCAAACTTACGGTTTTTGCGGCCCCTCCGACCCCCACCCGCGCTGACAGTGACTAAACGACAACCGAGTATGACTAATTGTAATGTAACACTTGAACAACGCTTGAATTCAGATTTTTTGGCGAGAATGCGATTTGTTTTGTTGAGCGACGAACAACTTAATATCAATAAAATACAAATACGTAGCTAACCCAGCTCGTCAACATGAATATTTGGCAAATTGAATTGATTTCTGTTACAATAATGTTCAAAATATTATTTTCGCTTCATGTGTTTTGCTTTTTGATAATAATATATCATCATCATCCTCCTAGCGTTATCCCGGTACAGTTGCATCCTGAAGGATGCCCGGGGTCCGCTACCTAATCTCAAGACTTGGCGTAGGCACTAGTTTTTACGGAAGCGACTGCCATCTGACCTTCCAACCCGAGGGGAAACCAGACCTTATTGGAATTAGGCTTGTCAAGTGAGTGGGCAACTTGACTGTTAGAAGTTCTCAAGCCGCCCGAAGGCCTCTAACTTGCTTGCTTTTTGATAATATACGAACATGATTTTACATACATATATATGCGAAAATGCAATGTAAAACGCTTTTAATAATTTTAGATCCAAACGATAAGCTAAAGGAACTTACCTTGTATCTCAATCCAGATATTTAACAATAATAATATACATTTTCATTTTGTAACAAGTATGGCACTTGACACGTACAGTCAGTATTAGAAATAGCAGCGCGTAACAAGAGGTCATTAGTCTTTATTATAAGGCAATAAGAGCTTTTGACATATTGACGGTAACACAGGAAAAACTTCGGAGATAAGGGTGTACGGTATTTTTTTTAATTTTCCCTCATAAATCGAAAATGACTCAACCTAAAAAAAATAAAAAAAATGTTTCAGGATGTGCAACTCAAGCCCTTTCATATGACATATTCACTAGACTTTTTAAATTTTGAAATTTAACCTAATTCACTGTATAATTTCTTTATTCATAAAAGTATAAACACCTCAATTTATAATATAAACACATAATAAAACAAATAATCTAATTAAAATTATAAATAAAAAATTTGACCCAGATCGCTGTCAAATGGTAGGGTGCCCAGAAGGCTGGCTGTATTTCCTCGCTTAAATTGTAGCACATAGTATATACCTACACATTGAAAAGTAGCATTTTCTCGTTCTCGGGTCCTTGACGCGTGATCGTTACGCGCGTCGGCGCTCGGCGATGCTGATTTTAGCTAATGGCATTTAAATAATGGCCCATTCCGTTCGTGTTTCCGTGAAATGCTGTTTAGAGATGCCAGCGTTACACTCGATAACAAATAAGCAGTGTTGCCAGATGGTTACATTTCTTAAATTTTTCGTAACTTTTGACCGGCTCGCGTAACATGTAAGTAACTTCTGTTGTAAAAGAATTTTTTGTAACTTTCGAGGATAATGAGACTGTATTTAAAAAGAAAGGTAATTTTATCTAACCGGGATCAAGCGACAGAATTTATAGGCTTCCATACAGAAAAGGTGACAAAATAACCTATATAGTACGACTCTGTCTCTCCGTCTCTTGCAACTTTGTATGACTTTGAGACACCGCCTATCAGCTCGGCGTAATTCTGTCGCCGAACTCGCCGAATTGTAGCTGTATATGGCGACTCGTTTCTTAGAATCGAATGTTTTGATAAGTAATTATGAACGTTTTGATAAGTAATTATGAGAAATATATAAAATGTAACTTTTGCATTAGAAATGTAACTTTTCAAGAAAAGAAATGTAACTTTTGTCCCAACGGCCCTGGCAACACTGCAAATAAGGGAGATACAGATGCGGTTTTGATTTAACCCGTGGAACGATATGTCAAAATCTGGACACCACGGAGGTGTACCAGAGCCGAGTTTAGCCGAAGCGACAAGAGGAACAGGCCTGACATTACGATATTTCTATAAGACGATAAATCATGGAAATTCACCCTTGTTCCTCGTAGATAACCAAGTTTGATAACTGGTATTCTACTAGGAAAAATAATTCCTTCTAGCTAACCCGGTTATCAAACGGGATTTTTTTTCCTCGTAGAATACCCTTATTTTATTTGGTTTTCTACGAGAAAGATAATCTTCTTCCTAGCTAACTCGGTTATCAAACAGGATTATTTTTTTCCATGTAGAAAACTACGAAAACAACATATATTCTACACGTATTCTCTTAATACACACACAATTATATAACTATAAATGTAAAAATAATCACCATTGCAGTATTTGATAAAAATGCTTCTTGTCGTTGTTGACAAAATTGTATAAACTATTAGCCTTTACCTGCTACCTTTTTAGCTTTTTCGTTTTTTCATTTTTTATTTTATGAACCGGTGGTAGTTTTTTGACATTCATAAGTGCATGTAACATGCCTAAATTGAAGAATAAATGATTTCATTCCATTTTTTTTCTTTGAATGAAACCCCTTTAAAGTTGGTGTTGTAGTTATCAGTACTTACATTAGCTGATTGCGATCGGCAGATTACAGAACTGGGGCAAACTCTCCGAGTTCGCTACACGACAGCACTGATCATTAGTCAATCTTATGGTGGTGCAATACGGTTCACAATCACTCAGTATCTTTCATACATAACTGAGTATACCTTATGTCGTTGTAACAGGGTTGATGATTAGATAACTCTTGGGCACCATTAGCTGATGGGGCTCAGGTTAACTTCATGAATTATCGACATGTACGAATGTTTGACATGCGGACGCATACTGGTGTATTGAAGGTTTTCCACTTGAAAGAAGGAGGACGGGAAAACTCATACTACCGTCAATTGCTGTAAGATACCTGACTTCGGACGTGATATTATTTCCCACATTATTCGTCTTGTATTAATTCATTGTATATTTAACTTAACAATACGGAAATCAATAAAAGGGTGAATCAACTATTCTTTGTTGCTCGTTACCATGGTTACGTCTCCTGAGTCACTATAAAACTATGATTTTATAGGGTTTAAATCTATCAAACATGAGTTTTAGCGATGAGCTTAAATCCATTCGGACATGGATCATCTCTTGAGCATGCTTGAAGTCCATATTATAAACATTTTTCTAAGAAACTCGGATACTGATGTCTCCTCGCTGACGGGACAAAATAACAACAATAAAAAGTTGATTGACCCAAAAAACAATCGTATCATTATGCCATTTAATATTCGGGAATACAATAGTGTTCCGAATAAGACGGAAGCTATTGCCGTCTCTCTCTTTCATGGCGTCGAGCCATGCACCCATGCACATCGCTCTTGCCTGTAAATTGTGTTTAAAAATATAAAGTGCTAATAAATTCAGTGCTACTCTGTCTACGTGTATAATTTGGAATCAGCCTTGCATAGAAACATCAACAAATAGTATACTTAAAGATTTGTTTAAACGGGTCTAACGCGATATTTATGTATTTACCTTTGTTACCGACGTTTCGACACGAACAAATCTTTAAGTATGTTTACAAAGCGCGAGAGTTTAAAATGTTATATAATAGTATGTCAAACAACTTTCCTAGTAAATGAAATATTCGGACAAATGAAAATGGGTGGATCAACTATTCTTGGTTGATCGTTACCGTTTACAGTTTTAAAGAGTGACTCAGGAGACGTAACCATACGTCTCCTGAGTCACTCTTTAAAACTGTGATTTTATAGGCTAAATCTACCAAACATGAATTTAAGCGATGAACATAAATCGATTTGGACATGGGTCATCTCTTGAGCATGCTTGAAGCCCATATTATAAAAATTTTTCTAAGAAACTCGGTTACTATTGTCTCCTCGCTGACGGGACAGAATAACAACAAGAAAAAGTTGATTGACCCAAATATATGAGCATATGAATTTCGGGCAAACAATAGACAACCTTTAGAACCACGTCTTGTGACTTCTTAGTTTCTGACCGAAACTATACTGTCGAGCAAAAATAGTGTACACTTTCTATGGAAATTCAATACAAAGTGTACCCGTTATCTTGCTCGTGATGTAATTTATGCTAAACAATTTCAATATGAGATTCCATTATTAAACGCTTATCTAGCTGCATCGCAAGCCCCGCAAACAATCTGACAAGTTTACAAGAAGCTATTTCATATTTGGGTCATTGTCAGTTGTAAAAACAAAAGTTGTCCACCCGGTGGTCAATATTTAACGGCTTATATACATGTAAGTTATGTTTTTATTACATGGATTTATAGTTACGGAAACACCGTTTGTGCGGGCTACTAGACCAATCCAAAATTAATCTTTTTGGCCCTTAACTTTTGATATGTCCACCGAAAAGACGCGAACCTAAATCTGACAATGACCCATTTAAATCGCAGGCTATGAGGCCATTTTAGCACCTCGATTCGCATCGCAATGTGATACCGATGTAAATTGCACCAAAACCAATAGCGTTAGCAAAGTGAATTATTGAAGAAGCGAAAACGATGCGAGCGAATTTATCGGAGCACACTGAAACAATCTAGTATGTATGTATGCATAAATTTACACTAACGTGAGACATATTTACACTTAATAAGAGAACAACGGTTGGAACTCAGTCGGAAAGTCACTATTTGCGACATGTTTCGGACTACAATTGGACTACAGTGTTGCGCGGTCGGTTGCCTTGATAACACTCAACCTGATGAAGGACTCCAATTGTAGCCCGAAACATGTCGCAAATAGTGACTTTCCAAGGGAGTTCCGACCGTTGTTCTCTTATTAAGTATGTATGTATGTTTAAATGTGTGGAGCGCTCGTAGCCCAGCGTTGCGAGGTTAAGCAACGTGGGCCGGGGTCAGTTTTTGGATGTCTGACCGCTTTGAGTGGACTTACTGAGCGCTCTCGTGCTTTGGAAGACACATTAAGCCGTTGATCCTGGCTGCTGTCTACTGGCAGCAGTCGTTAAGCCAAGTAAGCCTTCGGGCGGCTTGAGAAATTCTAACAGCCAAGTTGCCCACTCACTTGACAAAGGGGGTCGAAGTTGCACTTGGGTGGTGCTAAAAGTGCAACAAAACTGACAACCGACGAGTCTAGAACATTTCGCGGTTCGAAATAATTGTCATATGATAAACAAATAAATAAATGTATGTTCGACGATAGCTCGAATATTGTTGATGGGAGCGTCGTAAAACTAGTCTACCTATTTATGTCACACCTCAGATTCGGTCGAAGCCGCTAACCAATATCACTGGAGCGCAAATTTTTAGTCTCTGAATATTCCAGTATTTACAACCCCGCACCAAGTCGTGTATATTGAGTCTTTGAAGCCACAGTCAGGTTAAAAAAAACGTATTTATGATTCCGAACATAACTCAAATGAGTATGAAATAAATGAACTTTATTCTGCAAGTAGACCGCAAAGGTACTTTTACAAGTCAAAAACTACTAGCGTTTCTCATGAGACCACTGCCTAGAAGAAACACCGAAAGAAACTCGACAGTCAGTCATTTTCTCCAAAATATGCTTATTACAATGATACTACTTAACCTACTTAAGTAAATGTAAGTGGTAAACAACAAAAGAGAATTGAAAGAAACACGAGGAAAAAATAACAATAGGTATTTACAATGTGTAGTTACACAAGAAAACAAAACATGTCGAATCGTTTGATATGCTTTCCTGCAAGAACTGTGTCAACTAGATACAATGAAAATATTAGACTCTTTACGCTATTTAGGTATTTGGTTTGGGCCATGCATTTTTGTCTGTTAGATAGTCCTCAACCCTATAAATAAGCCTTTGACATCAATGTTTTTTTTAGGTAATTTTTAAGAGCTGGAAAGGGTAAATTCAAAATTTCATCGGGTAACTTAATATAAAAACGGACACATTGACCTACAAAAGACTTGTAAACTTTACGGACACGAAACTTGTTAGTGGCAATTTTATTTTTATTCCTGGTATTAAAATTATGGATATCAGAATTTTTACAGAATGATTCTCGATTCTTTATGACATAAATAATATTCTCATAGATGTATTGGGACGCTACCGTTAAAATGTTAATTTCTTTAAAGAGTTCTCTTAGATATTACGATAGTCGGATGTTTTAGTTTAAAACAATAGACGCGCGTTGCATCGTTTTAATTAATTTCTTCCGGCAAAGTAACCGCATGCTCCGGCATCCGAGGCTTCAAGATTTGAGCCAAGGCTTATGAATAACTCATATTTCAGTACAAGTCCTGTTTAATTCGGTTCATAAGCAGGATTTAACTTGACGATTTATTTATCTCCTTGTACTTTCACTGTTCCGCGCCTTGAACTATATTCAATTCAATAGTTTATTTGTCCAAAAAGTAGGTAATCTTATACAACAGGTGTTATGTCACAACTTAAAAGATCTCCACTTTTTGCCGATTAAACGGCGTACAAATTTTATATCACGAGATTTCATCTCTTTACGTGCCTGCCTAATTATTACTATATTATTTTTATTTATTATTCCTTAAAGTCAGACTAGATACTAAAACAAACAGAAGTATAACACAATAAATAAACCAACATAACACAATAAAATAATCCTACATTTCATGCAATATTCAAGAAATTTAGAAGTATTTTAGATTTTTTTTCTGAGGGTATGCTGTATTAGGATTAGGGCGACTCAACAACCTCCTATAATATTATACACTACCGCTACCTGTTTAGGAGTTTCAGGAGAAGAATTAAAATAGCGTAAATATATTTGAGGAGACATACTAATTTGCCTCTCTGTACAAAGCTTATGAGAAAATGACTTCTTCACCTTTTGTAGCTTATTAAACACAAAAAACCGGCCAAGTGCGTGTCGGACCACGCACAATGAAGGGTACCGTACCAACGCTTACTAGTCCACATTTAAAATCACTATCCGATACATTGAATCTAAAAAAGTCGTATCTTCATAGAGAACTCACGGCACTTACGAGCTTTTGTTTGGGCAAGACAGTTTTTAAGCGAAAACTCAAGGACCATACAACCTATAATATTTAAACCAAAAATCGTTGAAAGTACTAATACACACCACCTCAATTTTTTTCAGAATTTTAAACTTTATAGTTTGGAAATTAGAGGGGGACACACACTTTCTATGGCTTTGACAGCTAAATATCTCACCGACGGTTGATTTAAATGGACATGTTTTTTAGAAACCTCCATATCATTTTTAAAGGCCTATCCATCGATACACCACACGACTATGTGCGTTGAAATTTTTTTTTTCAGCCAGTGGTTACATGTATGGAGTGCCCCCCCCCCCTAATTTTATATTTGTAATTTCACATCACCTTAAGTAGCGGTTCATAGAATACACCTTCCCACCAAATTTCATAATTGTAGTGCTTATAGTTTCCGAGTAAATCGGCTGTGACATACGGACGGACAGACATGACGAATATATAAGGGTTCCGCTTTTGCTATTTTGGCTACGGAACCCTTAAAAAGCGTAATTATTTTTGAGGAGACATACTAATTTATATAAAATGTTTACATTTAATTTTTAATATTTTTTTTTGCTAGTTTATCTATCTTGTGATGCTCACTGTTTTAACTTTGTTTAGTATAAATTCTCATTTAATATGAGAAGAACGGTTGGAACTCACTTGGAAAGTCACTATTTGCGACATGTTTCGGACTACAATTGGAGCTTCGCGCGCGTCGGAGGGCAGTGTTGCGCGGTCGGTTGCCTTGATAACACTCAACCTGATGAAGGACTCCAATTGTAGTCCGAAACATGTCGCAAATAGTGACTTTCCAAGTGAGTTCCAACCGTTGTTCTCATATTAAGTGTAAATATGTATCACGTTAGTGTAAATTTATATAAATTCTCATTAAGTGAAATGTATAATTTCTTTTGAGAAATAAATTCTTTAAACAGGACTTATTGCCTCTGTACAAGGCTTATGAGTAAGAGCTTAGAAACTAAAATCCTACATAATATATGTGATGCATGCGAACCACGTAGGTGAGATGCGTTGCTCTGCGAATTGTCAGGAACTTGAGTTTTCTAAATTACTGGAGCATTCTTCAACACTACCTGGTTCCATGATTTTGGAGTATGCTTTGGAATTTGCTAGGATTGCGAAGTTAAAACGTATGAATTTCTTTTATTTCTCACTAGTGACCCGCCCCGGCTTCGCACGGGTGCAATGCTGATGCATGTATTATACATATAAACCTTCCCCTTGAGTCACTCTATCTATTAAAAGATACCGCATCAAAATCCGTTGCGTAGTTTTAAAGATTTAGGCATACATAGGGACAGGGAAAGCGACTTTGTTTTTTACTATGTAGTGATGATGCATGCTTTTGCGAAATATATAACAGTTCAAATAACTTGACTTTCCTAGCAACGAGGTTTTGTTTGTATAATTTAGGTCCCAACCTAAATTAGGTAGAACTAACTGACAATTTTAGTATGAAAATTGATATCAAGATCAACCTTACGCGCTTTTGAAAACGGTAAATAAGCCTTCAGCAGATTGATTCAAAAATTCCATAAGTTTGACACATTAGGTACTTAATCAAGTAGCTATTTTATATTTTTTTTTATGATGACCGCTTTAGCCTAGTTGGTAGTGACCCTGCCTTCGAAGCTTATTGAATGGGGCCCAGAATGGTGATTATTATTATTATTATTTTGCCAGTTTGATAGCACAGTTTAGCACCACACAAGAGTCATGTGTAGGGTAACGATGGGTACTCCCTACGGACGTCACTTGTCAAATGAGTGGGCAACTTCACTCTTAGAAGTTCTCAAGCCGCCCGGAGGCCTCTAAATTGACTGTCATAGACAGCAGCCAGGATCAATGGCTTAACGTGCCTGCCAAAGCAAGGGTCGCTCAGTTAATAACCACTCAAAGTGATCACTGACCTGGGAAATTATTATTTTTTCTTGAACTGTAAATTAATATTTTGACATGAAAAATGTGTTATTATAGTCAGACTTTCTTAAATTGTAAATTAATATTTTGACATGTAAAAGTGCCCTTGTGGCCTATTTGCAGAATCATGTTTGATTTTGATTTTCGATTTAATCCTTTTCCGACATCTTTGCACACAAAATGGCCGCTGTAACCGATCCGCGTCACACTGGCGAACTGGGGCGCACCATTATAATTGCCGCTGCGCCCGCGTCTACCCGCGCCTTAACGAGCCGAATTCATACTAAACTCAACAAATTATAATAATATTAATGAATATATGGATATAATAAAATAATTTTTATAACTGTTTTTAACATTTAAAATTTTAGTGTTAATCGTGTTTTCAATTATTATTATTTCGTGTTTTTCTATATACAGTTATTAGTTTTTAATTTGACGAACTTATGTGATGTAATTTTTGTAAAATAATTCTCAAATGCTCATACTCATACTCATACTCATTTATTTGCAATGGATCATATACATTACTCGTCAGAAACAATGACATTTATTAAATTTCGACTACATTAATATTATTTCAAAATCAATTAGTTTGTCATTTTATGAAATTGAATAACATTTTATTTTATTATTGACGATCATAAAATAAATTGGTATAGATTAAGCTAGCTTTAATTTGTATTGTAAATGTATATTATGAAATAAAAAAATCGAATCTAATCTAATCTATACCGAGACTACTTTTTCGTACCATACAGTATACAGCTTACGTGCTAGTCATTATTACGTCATCAACTAGGTACCTTTAATGCAATTTGAATATACGTGATCAATACACATTCTAGTTGATTCGGTAATTCTTGTAGGTGACAAGTGCATAGGGGGTGTCTATTATTTTATCGAAATATCTTACATTGATATTCATTTCACCGAAAACTGTTCCACGAATTTCATTAGGTTTTTTTTTCTAATCGCATAATCATCAATTCATTGCATTTTATATAATCGAACCACTTTTCATAGTTAATCGTTTCGAATCCGTCTCTAGTCGTAGCGTAACGGTACATCGAAGTTACCTTTCATAGAAATATTCGTTATTCATAGTATTAATTTAACGAAACATGATTCACAGATAGTACGTTCCACATAGTATTCTATCCAAGAACAATGTTTCATCAAACAACCAAGCAAGCATGATTTTTCAACGCGCATAATCTTTTTGGGCTTTTAAAAAAAATATCCTCGAAGATTAAGACGGGAGCAAAGCTTAGGTTATACTGAGCCATTAGATCCAATAATTGACGTTTTTGAACCGTATTTTTAAGTAGATCAACGTTAAAATTCCCCAGTATGACAATTGAATATGACTGAACTGTTGAAGCAAGATATGTAACAATACCTCAATAACACATATAATTTTTTTTTTATTTTTTATATCCTACGTATACATAAAACAATAATTTTACTACCCTACAAAACACAAAACAGATATGAATCGAATCGACTCGCACATATTAAAATACCCTTCTAATTTCTGTAGTTTGTTATAAAATATATTAGTTTTAGACTTTAATATATATATATTTTTTATAACTCTTAAAGCAAGCTTACAGTACTTAACATCTTATACCGGAAATAGGGTATAACTGAATCGTCTTGGTACAACTTGGAGCAGTATGTGCCACTCTGTGGCAAAATTATTTCCATCTTGGGCGGTAAACACCTAAATCCCTCGCCACGCTCAAGACTCTACTTTAGAATCCCTCGTTACGCTCAGGATTTTATTGTAGAATCATTCTTCACTCAGGATTCAATATCGCCCTCGCCATAAATATTTTGCTCCCATGAGACACTATCTACTATTATGTCAAGAATATATTTTAAGATTAATTTCGGCTAAAAGTGCTACGACAACAGATAAGGCTGCTACGAGCGCTACGGCGTAGAGGCTCTACGTGAACGTAGCGCCACTTGAAGGCTTAATATATATTTTTCTTTATGTCACACCTGGCCATAAAGTGGCAATTACCGCACGCTCCGCGCGCGGAAAGTCCCACTTCCTGGCCAGGGGGTGACATAAAATTTTGCACTTACCTCGGGCGGTAATTAAGAAAGCCTCAGATCGTATAATTATCGCCCTTGCCTTCGGCTCGGGCGTCAAATACCTGCGATCTGAGACATTCTTTATTTTACCGCCCTTGGTAAGTAATGTATTATTATCTCCTGATTTGAGGCGTGCTGAATCTCTTGCTGTCTTCAAAAAACAGCTTGAAGATCACTATTTGTCTCTCATGACACACTTAAGACTTAGCTCCTTTAGACTATTGTGGCTGACTATATATTTGTATATGTTTATGTACGTATATTTTTTATACTATATTTATGTATGTATATTATCCTTAATTAAATGTTATTGTTGTAATTATTAGTAGGCTTCATATGTATTAACTCTGCACCACCTGCTGTGAATCGTTCTGATTAGATTTCATTTCCGCTACCCTAAGGTTGCCTGGAAGAAATCGCTCTTTAGCGATAAGACCGTCTGTTGTTTGCCTCTTCTCATTGTGATTTTGTACTGTACTGTATCCTTTGATTGAGGTGTGCAATAAAGAGTATTTGTATTGTATTGTATTGCCAAGCCTGTATAACATACTACCTGCCCGCGCGGCTACGCCCGCGTATTTCCTATAACGTGTTGAATTTATCTGGATGTACCGTTCCCACAAATCCCACACGAAAGTATAAACTAAACAAAATGTTATGAGGGTGGATCAACTATTCTTTGTTGCTCGTTACCATGGTTACGTCACCTGAGTCACTCTTTAAAACTGTGATTTTATAGAGTTTAAATCTACCAAACATGAGCGATGAAGATAAATCCATTTGGATATGGGTCATCTCTTGAGCATGCTTGAAGTCCATATTATAAAAAAAAATCTAAGAGACCCGTTTACTATTGTCTCCTCGCTGACGGGACAGAATAAAAACAAGAAAAAGTTGATTGACCCATATACTCGAACACAACGGACCTTATTGCTGGTGCTGTTTGTGGGGTCCGGTCTGTTCATGTTTGCAAGGACTAGTAACTTCGTACTAGTGTTCAGTGGAATTAACATGATGAGAGACTTCACTGTTCTCATTTGATTTTATTTTTTTAGACTGACGCTCAGAGACCTTATACATCTCTGAGGATATTTATTTATTAGATTTTATTATTTTCATGTTGACGTGTTATAGATATAGCTCAAAACATTTTATTATGATTAGTGTACCTATTTTATTACCTTTTATCTTGACGCTTAGAGACCGTATACATCTCTAACAAATCTCGATTGTTATTAGTTTCTTAGTCTTAATTTTGACATGTAACACTACATTTAATTAATGATACTTTGATTATTGTATTATTTTTATTTGATGTACCTAGATAGATTTTGACTTGTAAAAGTGCCCTTGAAGCCTATTTGCAGAATAAATGTTTTGATTTGATTTGATTTTTGATATTATTAAACCCCTCGCCATTTGAAAACCCCCATTTTATTTCCCACTACACTCCCAGACATATTTAAGTCGCAAATAACACTGTCAATCATTATTGGTATGCAAATGCCAAACTCATCGATGGAGACTGCCGCGTCGCGTCCACGTGGAAACGTGTTTCCGACATCTGAGCACGCTAAAATAGACCCTATTGCAAAGGCGATGCGAGTGACAAGAATCGGAAAAATACGCATCGACATCGGATACGCTAAAATAGACTTAAAGTGATGGTGATAAGACAGACGTAATAATATAAGGTTGGAAGGGAAATGGGTATCCATATTATTTTACGTGCAGAATTTAAATCTGTCTGAATATAGGTTTGGTGACATAGTATGTATGAGCTATAAGGCAGGCATTTTATAAAAGAATCACAGGCGTGTTGCTGACTGTTTATTGACTTGAGGATTCGTCCTGTTGACAGCTAGAGACATATGCAGGTCCCTTGCTTTCAACAAGACCTGAGTTTAAATTGGGGAGAGGATTTTGAAATAGACATAAATAAATAAATATTAGAGGACAATCTTACACAAATCGAACTAGCCCCACAGTAAGCTTAAGAAGGCTTGTGTTATGGGTACTAGACGACGATATATTTAATAGATATAAATACTTAAATACATAGAAAACATCCAAGACTCAGAAACAAATATTCATGCTCATCACACAAATATTTGCCCTCACCGGGATTCGAACCCAGGACCGTCAGCTTCACAGGCAGGTGCACTACCCACTAGGCTAAACCGGTCGTCAAAAAAAAGAAATAGCCCAAGTAACACAGTCATGTTGAATAAAGTTTGACTAAATGTCTATTCAGCTGTTATTCAAGCAATTTGGGCACATTTTTAAATGCTGCCTGTATAACAGCGATATAAAGTCTGGGTAATAGTTTAGTAATTCTGTGGTATGATACCCACCTTAATCAACTTTTACTAAGCTTAAAGTGGTATGAAGTGGTGGAAGCGCTCAATAGGGAGACCTGGAAAACATGGGGAGAGGCGTTTGCCCAGCAGTGGGACAGCCAATAGGCTATAAAGTAAGTAAAGTAGTAAAGTGGTCTTAAAGATCTAAAGAGAATATTATTCAAAATTTGGATGTATTAATAGCCTGTACTCACACATTATGGAGATCATGGCTGATAAGAGGTGTAAAAGTTTGCGAAATGCTATTACTCAAACCTTATTCAGCATGCTGTGTTACTTGGGAGCCTACACGGCTGTCGCGGCAGACATCCGTAATCTTGTGGCTGGTATTATATAGTCTTTGGATTCATGAGAAATATGCGCACGATTTTAATAGTACAGCAGAATACTGTAGCCAATTGATGCTTGCGATTTGAGAAGAATCACAAGCGTATTGCGATCCTTAGGGTCGGTTGCACCAACATACGATCACGGGCCGGTCATCGTCAAATATGGCGCCGGCATCTGTCATAGAAACTTATCAAGCTTCCCATACAATCAGATTTTAACGAACACCGCTTACGATTCCAGACGGTTTGGTGTAACCCTTAGGCCGGGTTTCATAAAGATCCGTTAGACCAAATGTCAGATCAAATTTCAATAACTCAGTACATTTGTGATAATCTATATCGAAAGGGACCTTATGGCGGCAGGCGCTTACGTTGCACCTATTCACTATTGTATTGGAACAGCGGCAATAAAGGCGTAAGTGCCGGCCGCCATAAGGTTCCTTTCGATGTGGATTATCACATTTTTTGACATAACAAACCGACATAAGATCTAACGGATTTTTATAAAACCGAGCCTTAGACTTGAGGAATCTTTGTGTAGCTAACCATTTTATCAAATCGAGTTTGCAGCAACAGCTAAACTGCCTAGTGCTCGACGCTGATCTAATACTGGACACTTGCAATCAGAGGTGAACAATACTTATGCATGCAAGTCTAAGATTATTTAAATTTGAATAATAGGTATCAAATATTTGTGCCCTGTAGCCCGGGCATAGAATATAGAAAGAAAGAAAGAAAGAAAGAAAGAAAAATCGTTTATTTGGTTTACATACAGATAAAAAGAAGATTACAAATTAGAAATGGGTATACACCAAAAAGGTTGTCGCTCAGCATGTGCCACGACTGATGTGTCGTGACGCTGATTTTCAGGACAACCAAAAAATATATATACTAGTCTTGACCTAATTAATATATAATGGGTGACGACACGACCGCTCTTAATAACACACGAATATGGCTACGGTATCCTCTGCCTGTCGTAGAAGGCGGCTAAAAGGGGGTCCTCGGGGCCGTAGACGGTTGAGGTTGGGGGCTACGATCGTTATAGAAACATAGCGGAACCCACATAAGTGGACTCTAGGGGATGAACTAGCGACAAAACTCCCAGTGGCTCGATTCCACTCACAGCTCAGATTCGGTTGAAACCGCTCAACCAATCTCACTGGAGCGCAAACTTTTAGAGTATTCCAGTGTTCCAAACCACACGCGTGCTCGTGCCGGAGGTTTTCCCCAGGCTACTCTCCAACCGCGCACTCCTATCGCTTTATTGGGCCCGGCCTATAAACCCACAGTCAGGTCCAAAAAAAAAAGGACTAGGGCGGCACTGGCGCGTTCCGTAGGAGATCCCAGAGCCGCCCGAAATGGGTTGAGGAGGACAAGCGGGGGGTTTTTAGTCGGTGCAAGTCCGACATAGGCACCACGCCGCCCCCACGGTGCGGAGGTATCCATGGGTGCATCAACTATTCTTTGTTGCTCGTTACCATGCTTACGTCTCCTGAGTCACTCTTTAAAACTGTGATTTTATAGGGTTTAAATCTATCAAACATGAGTTTTAGCGATGAACTTAAATCCATTTGGACATGGGTCATCTCTTGAGCATGCTTGAAGTCCATATTATAAACATTTTGCTAAGAAACTCGGATACTGTGTCTCCTCGCTGACGGGACAAAATAACAACAAGAAAATGTTGATTGATCCTCATAACGGGTTTCCATCCGTCAAAAAAAAGTTATCAAATATTTGTACATTGGACATTTACCTTAATTTCAGCAAAAGCAATCGCATAGTAAAGTATGCATGAGTTAATTAGTAATATGAAAATGCATGTCAATCCGTGTGGAGACAATGAAGGCTATTGGTCGGTCGCCGGCGCCCGGCGCGGCACGCCGTCACGCGTCGAATAAATCAATCAAATGTTATCGGTATTAGTCAAATTGGTTTTCTGTTAGTTGCGGTACAGGTATTTGGTTAGTTCAATACTGATAACGACTTTTCTTTGACGACCGCTTTAGCCTAGTTGGTAGTGACCCTGCCTTCGAAGCTGGAGGTCCCGGGTTCGAATCCCGGTCAGGGCATGTATTTGTGTGATGAACACGAATATTTGTTCCTGAGTCTTGGATGTTTTCTATGTATTTAAGTATCTATTTATATATATAAGTATGTATATCGTCACTTGGTACCCATAGTACAAGCTTTGCTTAGTTAGTAGTTTGGGACTAGGTTGATTTGTGTAAGATTGTCCAAAAAATATTTATTTATTTATTATTTATTTATTTATTATTCTTTTATTGACTTTGACATCACTATAATTGTGGTACCGTGGGGATTATACAAATACCCACCGTACCACTAGGGGTATGGGCGGTAGTATGGTGGGTCTGGCACGGTTTTAAAAATAAACAGGAAATAAAAGGCTGAACCTTACCGACGATTGACATCTTGTTTAGAACTAGGAGCGTTTTAGACTAGATGTCTTAGACCAGATGCGTTTTAGATTAGATGCGTATTAGACCAGTTGTGTTTTAGGCTAAATGCGTTATAGACCAGTTGCGAATTGTCTGCTAGGCTAGATGCTACTTAGACCAGTAGCGACCTAGACTGGTAGCTACTTAGACCAGTTGCAGTTTAGACGAGATGCGTTTTAGACCTGTTACCGCTTGTACTAGCTGCGTTTTAGACGAAATAATGATAACCCCAAATTAATCAATCATGTTATAACATGCATTAAATAACTAAAGTAAGGCAGAAAAAAAAAGGTGATAAACTGCGTGCTAATAATTATCGTCCAATTTTCTTGTTGCCAACATTTTCTAAGATCTATGAGAAAGTTATGGCCAATCGTCTTTCTTTCTATTTAACTGCAAACAAAATTTTAGTACTGTTAACTGATACATAATGAGAGGTCTTAAAACACGAGTGTGGTTTTATGAAACGAGCATCAGCGAGTTTCATAATAGGATCACACGAGTGTTTTATGACCTAATTATGCACAGTTGCATACACTACTTTATCTACATCCGTATATTAAATCCTCTTTCATGTGTTCAGGAACCATTGCGTTGCAAGTGTAGTGAGGTCGAGCGTGAGCCCGTTGAAGTCTTTTGAGCACGAGCCTGTATCGTTATGGGCGGAGATGGCCACAACGATACCGTTTTTGATGCTGTTATGGCCATCTCCGCCCCAGACCGGCGCGATATTGTAAAGTTGGTCCTTACCTACACTTTTTGAGCACATAAAAGAGGATTTACTGTATGGGTGTAGATAAAAGTTATTGCGTGCTCGCGGAATTACTAAACTAAACTATTGACTTACTGAAACTAACTGCTTTTAGGTGACAGATGTACCTATACATATTACATTACAAATATTACAGCTGTCTAAAGCCGTAAAGTTATAATCACCTCGGAGCTGTTCGGGAGTAAATTATTAGCTGTTAATTAGTTGATTCAATTATTAGTTGAGTTGAGTAATTAATTGCAATCGTTAGGCTAGTTCACAGCTCAATTGGCGAGGGATGCTGCTATTGGCAAATTCAAATAGGCCACAATGGCATTATTACAAGACTCAGTTTAGTAAATCAAAATTGTATTATTATGGAAAACGCAGCTATTAGGTTTATAAACTCGTCAAAATTATATAATTAATATGTAGGCGCGTGTGAATTTCGAATGTGTTACGAAGTGGTGGAGGTGATGGGTCTAAATCGGAATCCTAATAGTCCTTTTTAGGGCTCCGTAGTTAACAAGGAACCCTTATTGTTTCGCCATGTCCGCCGTCCGTCCACGGCTTAGCTCAATTTTTTTTCAAAATTGGTTTTGTCGAACACATACAGAAAGACAAGTGTTGGTTGGAAACATTAAGCGTCGTTGGGGACATCAGACTAGCTCCCCGAGGGACTAGCTTACTCCGAAGAAACGGATCACGGCTTAGCTCAGTAATAGCGGCGACAAAACAGTAGAAAAAAAATGTGTTGTTAATATGTGTTATTACAGAATAAAATATTCAAATGTGTCAGCTTAATAGATTGACAGCTTATTACATTAGCAGATTGTTTATTTATTTATTTATTCAATTGAATAAGTCATGTACATTTCAGTAAAGATGTTATAAAGCACACAATGATAATACTTAATAATATATTAAAACAGAATTAAAAACTAAAATTGATATTAATAGAATTAAAATTACAATTTATCTTGTCAGGATTGCTTATTATTCTTACATTCATACGTTTCAATTTCACAATTTATTATCATTTAATAATTTGTCAACAGAATAATAACATTTCTCGATTAGTATCTTTTTTAGTTTATTTTGAAATATAATGTCACGAGTTTCCTGTTTGATCGAGTCTGGGATCTTGTTGTTCTGGGATTTTGTTGTCAACTTACCAAACAAAACACACTTCAAGCCTACCCCATATTTGACTCTTACGGACCCGCGGAATGCGTACTGTGCCTTTACCACGAGTTTACATGACCGTACTCGCTAGCGACTGCGTAAAAATTTGTACGGGCAAAAGTACAGCGCCTCTGGCGGTTAGGCAATAGAACTAAGAATCGGCATACTAAATCGTTTACGCAGTCGCTAGCGAGTACGGTCGTGTACACTCATGGTAAGGTCACTGAGTCTCCGTTGTTTTACTGTAGCGAAGTGTTCGATACTAAATTAACAAACGTAGTAACGTGTAAACGTAGATGTATTTATATAAATACATTTTTGTACACGTGTTGGTTTGTCTATAGTTTAGTTCCTATTCTTCACTCAATTTCTTAAAGGTTAACTGGAAGAGATCCCTTACAGGGATAAGTTCGCCTTTGTACATGATTGATCTGTTTTTTTCTGTATAATTTATTTTACCTTGTATAACGAATAAGTATTGAATAAGTAATAGCTATTCAAAGAGGAAATGCTGCCAGTATCTTCGGCACCATGCCGCGGGGGCCATTTTTAGATTTGATTTAGATTTATATTTAGGTTATTTTAGATTTATATTTAATTTAGTCGTAATTAGATTTATTTTTGTTAGTTAATATGTTTTTATTTTGAAAATGTCAATACTTGCACAGTTATTTAATAAACCTTCCAGTACCTAAAATCAAATTTTACCTTGTTTTGTGTACAATAAAGTATTACATACATACATTCGTAGTTATTTGTGTATTGACGATTTTGCTTCTATTGCGTATCTCTAGATAACTACCGTTGAATAAGTATAGTAGAATATTCTAGTAAGTCGAAGCTACGAGTCTTAGCAAATTAGCGAGTTGACACATCCATACCACTTCGTCTCACCACCGCGACGGACTAAAATATTCAACTAGTTCCGTTTGAACACGGTTTGTTCTTAGAATAAAAACAAAGAAAGCCGATTTGATGAAACTTGCATGCATGTTCTTGTAAATGTAAATTGCCCTTAATCGTATATAGCCTTGCAATTCCTGCATTCCGAAATTCCGGAATCTCGGAAAATTTTTCATACAAAATTGAAGGCCTGGACCGGGAAGCATTTTTTTCTAATTCTAATATAAACCTGGCGTCTGTTCTCGTGAACAGGGCTGCGACCGCGAAAGCACTGTCGTATTTTTTCTCTCTATCTCTCAAATGACATTTCTCATTGGAGCGATAGAGAGTAAATAAATTTGGTGCTTTCGCAGTAGCGCCCCAGGCTAAAGAACTGAATCATATATAATATTTTTTTATTTTTTACTAGTGGCTGAATGGTCATCGGACCAAAAATATCCCTGTTAATGCCTATTACACACGATCTGATATTAAGAATACAAATCTGAATGATTAAATGTGTTGATGAAAAAATTTGAAATATTATCTATACGTAAGTCACCGGAAACCATTGCCAATATTGTAAATCCTGTGCATTTATTTTATTTATTATAGAAATGAAGATTCTTATTATCAGGTTGTGTATGATAGCCCTAATAGGGTCTATTCGAACACTACACACGAGAAATACGGACGACTTCCGTAAAAAAAAACATTATGAATGGATTGGAAGGAAAATTTAAATTTGTTTTTGGAGAGGTGTATTTTTTTATTTCATTGCATATGTTTGAGAAAATACAAAAATAACTATACATGCTTTGCCGTAAAAAGGGCTGGCCGGCTTCGTATCACTATCCGGCCTTCCTACGGTTGGCCGTCTATACCTACTCACCCGGCAAGCCCTTCTTTCCCGGCGTCTGCAGTAATGTGCTATTACTAGAATATACCGGGTGTACAATCCAAATGGGTCAGTATGGAGAAGTCGGAAACTATGAGAGATAGCGAGATCTGTTCTTAGGAACCATGACGTCGATTTTAAATTTAATAATAATTACATTCAAACTTTTTTATTAACTCTCATACATACAAACAAGATTCCATTAGTGTTGTGCTTCTTGCGACTTGCAGAATTTATACACATTGATTTTGACCAGGTTCGATTCCCGGTTATGTATGAGAGTTAATAAAAAAGTTTGAATGTAATTATTATTAAATCTAAAATCGACGTCATGGTTCCTAAGAACAGATCTCACTATCTCTCATAGTTTCCGACTTCTCCATACTGACCCATTTGGATTGTACACCCGGTATACATGTTTATAATTGGTTGTACATCTCATTCCGATTGATTTAGGAGGACGCTAAACGAGTTGCCGAGTCCCTACCTACAATTTTATACTGCTACCTTTTTCCACATTTAAATTGTTTTATACTTGTATTTCTTTACGATTCTTAAGTAAAACAGCCTATTTTTAGGATCCTAAAACACAAGATACGTACTACTCTTAGGTATGTAATACAGAATGGAAAGGAAGCAACAGACACAAAATGGTAAACAAACTTGTAAATCCAATCCTTTTCAATATTTAAACATGCGTATACACATAACTTTCATCTAACGGAACACAGAAGAGGGCTCACGGATATTCGCGAAACTTACTTTAACAGATACTTGAACAAAATTGCGGGCTCTCCGCAATAAGCAACGCAAAAGATTTATGCCTCACTCGCCGTTGCACCATTATGGACTTTAACGCGAGGTGTTACGGGCCTTGTGTGTTGTGAGTTGGTCGTTTTTTGCGATGTGTGCCATGAAAGGCACATAAATCAAGTGTTGGCATTTATGTGGCCAATGTTGGGCCAATGCACAAAATGTGTTGTCGAAGGTGAGCTGTTAGGTGGCTCAGCTTAGAAATGTTTTTGAAATCGTAAGATAAGATAATCGTTTCAATTCATACGCTCTATTCGATCGTTTCAACCACGTATCCGTGAACACGTTTTTGACGAATTGGCTGTAGTTTTTCCGCTAGAATAAAGAAGTTTTTCTAAAACATTTTACATAAAAATTGCATTGGTATCCTATTAAAATTCTAAAAATTTATAAACAAAGGAAAATTTGAAAAATTTAAGCACCGAGCAGGATTTGAACCTGCGACCTCCCGGCATTCGCGGTCAGTCGCTCTAGCCAACTGAGCTATAGATGCAACTGCCACCCGGCCCGAAATTTTTCAACCATTCCTTCGTTTATACAAACGCCTTAAGGGAAGCGTACAGCGACATCAACCAGAAGACTCAGGATTCATTAACGGCATTAACGTCTCAAATCATGTTGAAAATCATCAGTTACGTTACGCCATTCCATACTAAATCAATTTTGTATTGAGCAGTACCGCTGCTAACGCAAACTACAAATTTAGAAATAAAGGAATTAGGCACCGAGCAGGATTTGAACCTGCGACCTCCCGGCACTCTTGGCCAGTCGCTCTAGCCAACTAACCTATAGGTGCCCGAATTTTACATTTTTTTATTTTATTTCCAAACTTTCAGTTTGCGTTAGGAGCGGTACTGCTCAATACAAAATTACTTAAAATTCTAGTATCAAAATTTACAGATTACCTTTGTTTCATATTTGTCATTCTGATTTTGAAGGACCAGTGACATGGTGAGGTGTTAATACATAGTTCATACATTCTTACAAGCGCCTGAACTAGGTGATCCTGTATCTCAGGCAAAGAGAAAACAGTAAGGTAATATTCATACTATGGTTATGCAATTATTATTTTATTAGAGTTTAAATCATTTATTTACACTATACATTAGTATAAATTTTCACATGTAAAACATAATAGTAATTACAAATAAACAGAGAAATTAAAATGAAACTAAAACTAACCTAAATATACTTATCACAAACCCTAATCTAACAAATCGCTTCCAGTAGGTAATGTTCCCAAAATGCTGGCCGCATTACCATGTTGGATGGCAATGCTCAATCTTTATGCCAGATAAAGGCCAGCATTTTGGTCACGTGTTGCATCGACCAGACGTCCAGATAGATCTTTGAAGATCTTATGGGCTCCCGGTCCCCACGGCCCAAGTGTTTCGTGTGTTTTGTGTTTTTTATTAGAGTTATATTATCATTTTATTAGATACTGACATTTACTAACTACTATCTTAAACAGTTTGAATAATCGTCACTGAGTCTTGGCCTCGGCTATATTGATCACAAAAGAGAAATGCTATTACTATGTCTGTTCTTCACAGTAATGCCATAGCCAGCTTCACTGAGCACTATAATCCGAACTCTTTGTTCTACCAAATGCCAAATGTGGATGATGGAAATCTCATTTATTGAGCACTTGACATCTGACAAGCAATTGAGTTTTGAAATTGAAATATATTTTTTGTGATGAAAAGAATTAGGTTTTTTATTATACGTAATGACAGCTTATTTGAGATTCGAAACAACTGTTTTATTTAATCTATTGCGATGACAAAGGGTATTAAAAAATATTCTTTGTCATAGATAGGTATAACAAAAGTTAAAATTGCATACATCTCCGATACGTATTGACGCTATTTGTTAATATTTGTATGTATGTATGTAAGCACTTTATTGTACACAATAACAGGTTAAAACAATATACATGTCACATAAGATTAGAGTACAAAGGCGAACTTATCCCTATGAGGGATCTCTTCCAGATAACCTTTGAGGGATTGAGTGGAGAGTGGGAGAATATCAAATAAATATCAAACATTTATTCTGCAAATAGGCCACAAGGGCACTTTTACATGTCAAAATATTTATTTACAATTTAAGAAAGTCTGACTATAATAAGTAATACATTTTTCATGTCACAATATTAATTTACAGTTCAAGAAGGAATAATAATTTCGAGTTTATAATTATAACGAAATTAATGTCATACAGTGAAGATAAACTTGCAAAGTTATCTATTACAAATATTACAACATCAGTAAAGTTAGAGATGTATAAGGTGTCAAGATTAAACAAGGAGTATAATGAAATTAATATAATATCCCAGAGATGTAATGGTCTCTGGAATGAGACAAACTTACACAGTGTACTAAAACGTTTCAGTAAGGAAACTTATAGCTAAAACCAAAACTAAATAAATATATAACAACTAAACATATAATAAATATATACGTTTTAAATTAATATACATAAACGATTATATATTTGAAACGACCTAAGTGCTACATACGAGACATGAATATGTGATAATCCACATCGAAAGGGACCTTATGGCGGCAGGCGCTTACGTTGCAGCTATTCACTATTGTATTGGAACAGCGGCAATAAAGGCGTAAGTGCCGGCCGCCATAAGGTTCCTTTCAATATGGATTATCACATATTGTTTTGACGGTTCCAAGCCATTTGTCGGCGAAGTGGCCTAGGTTTCCCTATCAGGTTTTCTATCGCTTGTATCACGGGGAGTGCTCGGAGGAATTGTTCAGAATGATCCCTGCCGCATCTTTTCGTCATCGTCCTACGCGTCAGCATTTCCATCCTCACCATTTAGATGGTTGGCAGGCCAAAACTGTGCGTTTCTCCAGAAATTTCCTGTCTCGCACAACCAAACTATAGAATGAACTGTCGCCTGCGGTATTTCCGGACCGATATGACCTTCAAACCTTCAAGAAAAGAGCGTATTCCCTTCTGAAAGGCCGGCAACGCACTTGCGACTCAACTGTTGCAAGTGTTTATGGGCGACGGTAATTGCTTACCATCAGGCGATCCGTCTGCTCGTTTGCCCCCTATAACATAAAAAAAATCAACACCGTTCCATTTAGAATAGAATAGAATAGAAAAACATTTATTGATAAACCAAACATACAGCACCACATGAAAATATTTAAACAAATAGAACAAATTAAAAAAAAAAGTAACACATTTTGAATTATAAAACAGACAAAAAGTGCCTATTTGGTGCTGTTATGGTGGCTACAAAAGGACACCACTCAGCATATGCTGTGGCATACATATACCACAGCGCTGGTCTCCCGTGGGGCCCAGGGCCGGAAAGATAACTCAGAACAGACACACTAGTGACGAGCATATTATGATTGTGTAACAAGTAAGTAGACACTATCTTTATTTACTCCCCAAACTACCGTATTGTGACGTCATAGTCTAGTGATAACTGTCGCGTCTTGGTCGTTTGGCGCGCGTCTCGAGCGAGACAAATCAACGGAACTGCACATGAATGTAGTGTTAGGCCGGGAACGAGTCGCTAATGCGACTTGGCACCGAGCCCCGCGCGCGGGGGCCCTACTACACTCGCGGACACAGAAACGGAATACCAGTGCATCGCGGTCACGCTCGCTTGCGGAATCAAATCAGAGGAACTTCAAATGAATTTTTTGTTAGGCCGAGCACGACTTGGCACAGAACCCCACGCGTGGGGGTCAATTACACGCGTGGATTCAGAAACGGAATACTAGAACAACTTTTAAATAGAAAAAAAGGGAAGTATTTTGCGGAATCGCAATTTGATGCCGATTATTGCCTTAAGCGCTTCATACACCATTTTTTTTACATCCTGTATAAAGAAACCTTTTTTTTTGTTTCTATCATATAAGACATTTTTAATGATACCTGTTATAAACACATAACATTTAAAAAAATCATACGTGTTAAGTTGCCTGATTCTACGGTTTCATCAGAATTACCAGCGAGATGTGTTAGGAATTATATGTTGCAAATGTCAAGAGATCATTAAACCAATGAAAGCATCGTTATAATAGCAGCCAGAATATCGCAGGTTCGAATGATGGTCAGAGCCGAGTTTCTTTTTTAATTTTTACTTTTAATTCATAAATTTAAAATTTAATGATAAAATACATTATTAAATTTATTTTTTGCTTATTAGTCTGCCTCCTGCATCTACCTTTGCAAGTTTCTGTTAGGCGCAATGGTTGACTGGTAGAGAATGCCTTGAGGCATTAAGTATGACATATGTACTCATTTGTTTTGTATAATAAAGTATAAATAAATAAATAAATACTAGGGTGAACCGTTAATTTATCCCGACGTGCACTGTAAGCGCTTGGCACAGGCGGGGACATGATTGTTGCGCGGGATTAAATAAAACGCGTTGTACCGCAGCTGGGGGTGGGAGGGGGGAGGTCTTCTTGGCTCTTGGATTACACTGCTTTGTGATAGTAAGTTAAAGTGCTACGGTTTCTTAATAAGTATCGGCAGTTTTTAGGGTTCCGTAGCCAAAATGCCAAAAACGGAACCCTTATAGATTCGTCATGTCTGACCGTCCGTATGTCACAGACGGTCTACTCGGAGACTAAGCACTACAATTATGAAATTTGGTAGGAAGGTGTATTATATGAACCGCTACGTAAAAGTGATGTGAAATTATAAAAAAATATTATATTAGGGGGGGGCACTCCATACATGTAACCGGTGGATGAAAAAAAAATTTCAACGCACATAGTCGTGTGGGGTATCGATGGATAGGCCTTTAAAAATGATATGGAGGTTTCTAGAAAACTTGTCCATTTAAGTCAAACGTTGGTGAGATATTAGCTGTCAAAGTCATAGAAAGTGTGTCCCCCCTCTAATTTCCAAGCAACTTGACTGTTAAAAGTTCTCAAGCCGCCCGAAGGCCTCTAACTTGGCTTAGCGACTGCTATAATACAGAGCATCCGGGATCAACGGCTTAACGTGCCTACAAAAGCACGGGAGCGCTCAGTTAATAACCACTCAAAGCGGTCACCTATTCAATAACTGACCTGGGCAGACGTTGCTTAACCTCGCATACCGCACGCGGTACGCGGGCGCCGCTGGGCCACGAGCGCACCCATTCAAGAAGATAAATATGGTGTAAAATATTACAAACAATACCAATTTGTTGGAAATCAAAATAAGAAAAAAGCGGCGTTAGCGGTAAATTGAAATGAAATCTGGTGCAGCGAGAGAAACAACACGAGTCGTGCAACAAGGAGGCACCGGCGCGGCGCGGCCGGGACCTAGTACCTGACATGTCATTATTAACTAGCTTTTGCCCGCGACTTCGTCCGCTTAGAACGCGTTTATCGGGTTAGATATTAACTGCTATTTTCATGTTGACGTGTTATAGATATAGCTCAAGATATTTTATTATGATTAGTGTACGTACCTACTTTATTACCTTTTATCTTGACGCTTAGAGACCTTATACATCTCTAACAAATCTCAATTGATATTAGTTTCTTAGTCTTATTTTTGACATGTAACACTACATTTAATTAATGATACTTTGATTATTGTATTATTTTTATTTGATGTAAGTACCTAGATAGATTTTGACTTGTAAAAGTGCCCGTGAGGCCTATTTGATTTTGATTTATTATTTTATTTCAGACGATTACCTTATTTGTAAACGATTGTTTGTTTCTTAAAAAAAATAATTTTATAAAAATAATAAATAAATAATAGTGACCCGACTCGGGGTCGCGGCATGTACCCCCACACATTGCTCTCGCTCTTGTGGCACAGACGTGGACCGACTGGGACACCATGGATTATGTTGTCAAAAAAGTGCCGGCCGTTTTTCAAGACATGCGTCGCTATATGACAAAATCCGCAGGTCTCTTGCCACCGTCAACGTTCCTGCACTTCTTGAGCCGCCTGGCATAATCAGGGATGACGGTAAGAGAAGAGAGTTATTACCGCCTGTAAATTACTTCTTGACCTTAATAAATATTGTTTTAACTTCAATGAAATTAAATTCACATGTTGCACCTATAAATAACATCAATACATCAAAGTATACAATCATAATACTCCTAGTGAATCGTGAAGGACCTCAATGTCTGATTTTTAGCAGCCGATTCCAAGATCTGGCTAGGGCACTAGTTTTTAGGCAAGCGACAAGCTGACCAGATCTATCTGACCATACGTAAACTAGACCTTGTTGGTTAAACTGGTTTACTTGCGGCGTTTTTCTTCACCGAAAAGCTACTGTTAAATACCAATGGTTGGTGCTAAAAGTACAAACAAACTGGCATCCGTACTGTCTTCTAGATGATCTTACGGTTCGAAATTATTGCCATACGATAAATAAATAAACTTAAGTTCTTTTTACTAATACTTACTATTTTTTTAATACTAACTAATACATCATATTCATTTTTATTTTTTTATATTTATTTGGGGCATCAACAACAATACAATACAAAGATATCCTCATATTTAAAGAACTAAAACAATAGATGTCCACAAAAACATGTAACCTAAATGATTTTGTGGTTTTTTAATAATAATAATATATACTTTATTGTACCACAAAGTAAAAAAAAATCCAAAAGAACTTACACCAACATTAATGCAACAACAGGCCGCCTTATCGCTAAAAAGAGCTCTTCCAGACAACCTTTACTTAATTGTGGTTATTTTAACTTTAACTTAACTCTTAACATTGTAATTTTAATTGTTATGTAGTATAATTTGCATGCCCAGTAGCAGGCAGAATACATTTATTAATTAATTAATTATTAATAATTTTTTTTTTATTAATAATTTTGGACAATCTTACACAAATCAACCTAGTCCCAAACTAAGCAAAGCTTGTACTATGGGTACCAAGTGACGATAGACATACTTATATAGATAAATAGATACTTAAATACATAGAAAACATCCAAGACTCAGAAACAAATATTCGTGTTCATCACACAAATACATGCCCTGACCGGGATTCGAACCCGGGACCTCCAGCTTCGAAGGCAGGGTCACTACCAACTAGGCTAAAGCGGTCGTCAATGATTGATTGAAATTAATTATCATTAACGCCAACCGAAAGCGTATCCGTAATTACATAATTATGCTGGTGTTGTACGAATATTATCATTATTAACATCCGCTTGACTGTATTCTAGCAAATAAATTATTTTGACTTTGATTTTTTTTTAATAATTGACAAATGACCATTATTCTCGTAATAAAAAGTCATGTACAAAGTTCTACGCCAAACTGCGGTATTCAAAAGTATTTAAGGTGCGGTTCCGCTCGGCGGCGTAATGGGAGTTTTCCTGACCAACTTTTATTGCGACAGTTAGTCGCTGTTTGAAAATATTAATTTGTTTAGATTCAGTTCGGAGCGCGGCGCGGCCGACTCGCTAACGGACTCTTTATTAGTTGGCGAAGTCACTGCCGCTCGTAAACTAGCTTGTACTTTTTACTTTATACAAGTTTTTTAGACACCTAGTGGGTAGTGCACCTGCCTGTGAAGCTGACGGTCCTGGGTTCGAATCCCGGTCAGGGCAAATATTTGTGTGATGAGCATGAATATTTGTTTCTGAGTCTTGGATGTTTTCTATGTATTTAAGTATTTATATCTATTAAATATATCGTCGTCTGGTACCCATAACATAAGCCTTCTTGAGCTTACTGTGGGTCTAGTTCGATTTGTGTAAGATTGTCCTCTAGTATTTATTTATTTATTTATTTATTTTATAAGTTAGAATAAATATAATACCTTTTAATATTTAGTATCGCTATACTTACTTTTCACAATCCACCAATTGTAGTAGGTAACTAACTTATAATTTCTAATGTACCTATATTTTTAACTGGTTCTTCACGATACAGGCGTAGAATAGTGTGGGGACCCCTGGTAACTATTGTAACAGAATGTGTTCAAATAGATTCAGATTCAGATTCATTTATTCACAATATAAGATTACAATATAAATTACAATGTCAATTTACAGGAATCTCTATTGTGATCGTCAATAACATTAAATAAAACAAAATAAATTAAAAATCAATGAATAAAATAGCAGTTAAATAATACAATGAGTATGATAAAATTCACCTGAGAGGATCGTCATGAATATTAATATTTTTGGTACTCTAAACACGGATAACAAGGAAATTAAATATCAATATTTCGTAATGATCGTCAAAGTAAATATTAAAACAGGAATTAAATTAAATCAATAATATTAAATTAAATGAAACAATGTCAACTATATTTTATTTCCATGTATTCGCTAATAGAATATAACGGGGTTTCTAATAAAAAGTTTCTCAGTTGACGTTTGAATGTTTCGTCAGATGGTTCAGTTCTTAATTTGGCGGGTAGGCGCTCGTAGTAGGTTGGTCCAATTACCCGTGGATTTTTAGCTGAGAGTGTCATGCGACGCGGTACTGTCCTAAGTCTCCCGGTGGATCGGATCTGCTTCCCCGTGACTTCAACTCGTTTAAAAGTTTGCAAATTGCTTCTGACAAACATCAATAAATGAGTATTATTATTATTATTATTCTCTTTATTTATTTTTTACTTAAGTTAGGTTTTATAATAATTATATTTGCGAGGCGGGGCCTAAGCTGCCGGTGGTTAGGGCGACAGAGAGAGGAACCTCCTGACTATACGCGCCGTGTCCAGGAGTACCGCCTTCTGTATCTGACCCTTGACCCAGCCATCTTATTATTATTATTATTATTATTATGTAGTATTGTGTTCCTGGAGGTGAGCAAGGTTGCCAGAGCTCCCGAGGATGCACTGTGTTGCGAGTGAGGGACCTAAATTTGTCCCTTCTGTTGTCAACACAGTGCATCCTCAAATTTTATAAAGGGTCGGCAATGCGTACGTGACTCCTTTGGAGTTGCCGGCGTCTATAGGCTGCGGTGGCCGCTGGCCATCAGGTGGGCTGTAAGCTTGTTTGCCACCGTCATTGTATAAAAAAACCTGCATGTTTGTGTTACTTATTGAGGATGTAAGTGAAGACATTTTTCGTTTCCGTCATCTCTTTTTTTCTTGTTGTCTTTGCGGGAAACACGGAAATTTTGCTTGTATAATTAGAATGAAGATACAACCTTTTCTAGATTAATAGTAATTAATTGAAACACGGGAAGCCTAGTTCAGGCACATAGTATATGTGATAGTCCACATCGAAAGGGACCTTACGGCGGCAGGCGCTTACGCTGCGAATCGGTGCTATTGTACTCGAACAACGGCAATAAAGGCGTAAGTGCCGGCCGCTATAAGGTCCCTTTTGATATGGACTACCACATATATTCTTTATTGATAATTTTTAGGCTATAATAACGCAATTGTAAAAAAATGCACACACGCACTTTAGCAATTGAAAAATGTTTACTGCAGCGCCTCTGGCGAGTTATCATCGTAACTCCTAGCTGAATTTCGGCCCGACTAAACTACAACCCTGGATTTTCTCCAGATTATACTCTCCAACCACAATTGAAAGATTTTTAAGCCACAGTCTTTTTGTTATAAAAAATAAGAAATATTTATTCGAGACAAAGACAACAATTAACACAGCAATATAAAAAATAATAAAAAACTAAAAAGTTGTGTTATCTCGACACGGTACCATCTTCAGCATAATGCGGGCAATCGCCAGCGCTGGTCTTCCGATGATCACGTGTAAAGGGTTCGATTCCCGGTTCAACCACAAAATTATTTAAATATCTGTGAATTCAGTTTAAAATATTATTTAAATTCAAATAATGTCTTCTTTCAGTAAAATGTTCCATCTACAATATTCAAGATACTTTCCCTCCATGTGGCATAGCCGTGGGACGCCCTGTATATTTTTCGTACTCTATTTTTGTCGTTGCAGAAAACCGTTTCTAAATCGGTCAAGCCGTTTCGAAGATATTGATGTGCACACACAAACAAACAAACAACCTCTCACCCTAACCTAAACGCATATACCTTCTCCGTTCCGTCGTGGGTAATGAGTATTTAAGAGGCCTTATAAGTTTTAAAATGTTTTGGTTTCAAATTATGACAAAAGTATTGATAATACCAATAAAGTGATTAAAGGAAATGATGATTTTATTAAAGTTTTAGATAGTAACATAGCCATTTTTTGATTTTATTGTGTGTATTAGAATTTAAGCGAAAAAAAACAGTTTTTAGTTTGAAAATGGTTGATTTGGAGTGATGTTTGAAACGATATTTCTTAATGAAAAATCAAAAAAATCCATTTAAAATTTATGACATTAGGTCGCAATAGTCCTGTTCTAGATAGTAACATCGAGAAAATGCCAAGATACGTATCAATTCAATAAGAAAATCGTCTAAATAGATGATCGTTTTTTAACTGATAAGGACCCTTAATAGAATTTTTTTCTTATTCTTCTAAATGTGATGTCCGGTTTTAATGCGTATTTCAAGCTATCTGACGGTCCCCCGGGGGATTGTAAAAATTTTTCGTGATGCGAAGTTTCGTGATATGAAGAAAATTGGACAATAGCGATGTGGACTTTGATGAATGGTCCACACCCGGGGCTCCGGGGGTGCAACCGGAAAAACACTAGGAGGATGATAATATGAATTAGTTCTGATTGTGGATCATAAATAAATAAATAAGTTCAGAGGGCAATGGAGAGGGTTATGCTGGGAGTTCATCGCGTTAGAATTTAATTGCTATTAGTATATTTCAGGTAAGCAGCTTACTTGTAAACGACTGTTTGTTTCTTAAAAAAAAATTATAAAAATTCATCATCGTCATCATTATATCAGCCGGAAGACGTCCACTGCTGGACATAGGCCTCCCCCAAAGAGTGCCATAATGACCGGTCCTGCACCACCGGCATCCAGCGGACTCCCGCGACCGTAATAAGAAGGCTCAAAGTCACTCAGAGGGCAATGGAGAGGACTATGCTGGGAGTTTCTCTGCGTGATCGCATCAGAAATGAGGCCATCCGTAGCAGAACCAAAGTCACCGATATAGCCTTTCGAATCGCTCTTAAGTGGCAGTGGGCGGGGCACATTGCAAGTATAACCGACGACCGTTGGGGCCGGAAGGTTCTCGAGTGGCGACCACGGACCGGAAGGCGCAGCGTGGGTAGGCCCCCACAAGGTGAACTGATGACCTGGTAAAGGTCGCGGGAATCCGCGCAGTGGCGCAGGACCGGTCATTATGGTACTTTGGGAGAGGCCTATGTCCAGCAGTGGACGTCTTTCGGCTGATATGATGATGATGATGATGGTGGATCATAATCAGTCCTTGATCGACAGTCATGGTGGTCATCGGTCGCTTTGGTCGAACTGTCTTCTACCTTGGTTTCTTGTCATTGGCGGTCTAGCACATTCATGCTGCGCGGCTGTCGATCGAGACTGTTTTTCGTCTCATTTTTTTGTATAGATTTAAACAATAATTTTAATTTAATAATTTTAATTATAAATCTGACATGCCTCACCAATTACCTATACATAATATTTATTTAATTTATTAATTCAATTGTAATACTGAAAGCAAATAATTGTATTAATTGACCACCGTTAAATTATTCTCATCATATTATTTTATTTAACTCATTTTAATTGTTAACCTGCAGCTACCATAACTTACAATACTTACATTAGATTAGATTAATATAAATTGCTACACCCTAACAGGGTCCATACACTATGTACCTGCTCACTGTTTAGAAATAAGACCTTGTAATACCATGGTTGCAATTATTGAATAAATTTGAATAAATTGAACTATCAATTTTAAGATTGTTAGTCTGCGCTAAGAAGAGGAGACACTCCAACAATGAAGAATACAAAATAAGATAAGTAGTATCAGTGGATATTAACTCAACGTAATATGTAACTTTTACAATTTCGAAATGTTTCAAAGATACCTTTTACATGTTTCAAAAATAGGGATAGTGATTCAAAATTTGACAACTCTAAAAGACTTAAAAAAATATGCCAAATGGTGAAAATTATATTCAAATGTCTCGAAAAATAACGAAGCTACAATTGTTTAAATATTAGAAAGGGAAACGCGATGGATTAGTGACGTCATTGACCACGAGCACCGTAGTAAATGACGATCGTTCCAATGGGGTTGGCAACTGTCAAATTGATTTTGACAGTTGTTCATAGAAAAAAGGTCGTAGCTATGAGAGCGCCATCTACTGGGAGGAACGCATCTATCGAAATAAGCCTTGTAAATTGGGACCTAGCTATGAGAGCGCCATCTACAATTAGCTTTCAAGGGCCCCATACAAAGGTGCGTTTTGCGGAAACTCTTAAAACTTTGAAGACATGATTTTATCGCTATTTGATTAAATAATTTGTCCTTTTTCTACAAAATTCGAACTTTGATTTTCTTATTTGGTGTCAACATCACTATTGTAATTCGCAGCGAGGATTCTGATCACATTTACATCCTAAGAACTAGGTCGGATGTCTCCAGTACACCTCTTCATTCCAAAATCAACCATATACCAAGCACAAAAGACTCCATAACCACTTCCCTCGTATTAACCTGATTAAACAACCCAAAAACAGTCTTATCCATTTGACACAAGGTGCATTATGCAATGACGGGAGTTTGTGAGGTAACGTGTGACGGGCTTGCTTTGAGTAAGCTTGAGAATGGTGACGTGAATTCCGTTTGAACTTTAGCTAACTGGTGCTCACTATGTTTAACTGGTTTGAACTGGTTCAGGTTTATACTGGGACGTTCCTTTTACGAACTTCTAACTTAGGGGTTAAACTGCTTTAATAGTTGTAATTGAACCCTCATTTGGAAATATCGAAGTAGGAAAGTACTAACTGAGTCATACTTAGTTGAAAAAACAAAAGTCGTCCCTCCTGTGGTCAATAGTTAACGGCTCATGTGCATGTTAGTTATGTTTTTATTACAGGGATTTATAGAAACGGAGACACTGTTTATGCGGGTTACAAAATTAAGCTTTGTAGCCCTTAACTTTTGATGTCCACAGAAAAGACGCGAACCGTGTATGGCCCAACTAGCGAAGCAAAATTAAAAGCAATGAAGACTGTTTCTTTGGCATATGTACCTAGAGAATAAGCCTAAAAGAAGCTTGATTTTGGATACAAATTGACCAGTTATGAACTTATTTATGCAATTAATCAATCAAATAATTTATTTGCTTAACACAGGTACAAAGGTGTAATTGGTATTAAAAATACGATCCAACTGTGTTTGGTCATAAGACATACAAACAGTTAAATATCTAAATATAAATTCAAAAAAATGTTATACATATAAAACACAAAAGTAAATAAAATGTCAATAATATTATCAGATTAAATGAATAAATTCCATGTAGTGTCTACAAATTTACTTACTTTATTTGTATACATCTTTTTTAGACTAGATTACATCCTTTATCTGTAGTATGAAATTGGGCAAATGGGTTAATATACAAAAGCATAGTTGATTTTAGCTATGACAGAATATGAGGGTCTATGTATGATCAGCGGTTGTCGGAAAGGGATTTTTTTTATACAACGCCGGTGGCAAACAAGCTTACGGTCCACCTGATGGTAAGCGGCCACCGCAGCCTATAGACGCCCGCAACTCCAAAGGAGTCACGTACGCGTTGCCGACCCTTTATGAAATTTGAGAATTCACTGTGTTGACAGAAGGGACAAATGTAGCTCGCTCTCAACACAGTGCATCCTCGGGAGCTCTGGCAACCTTGCTCACCTCCAGGAACACAACACTACATACTTGAAAACAAACAAACAGCCATGTACAAAAGAATTCATACAAAAATGGACGCAGATTAGGAGTCACGTCCGCGTTGCCGACTCAACAAAATATCCATACTGAATTGAAATTGCCCGAGGATAAGTTGAGAAGAAATATCATGATTTAAAAACTACATAATTCAAAAAATGTGATACTTACGCTCCGGAACATCACAGGTTACAAGGAAATCTCAAATTGCCCCAGAGTGAAGGCCTATCATGATAAAGAAAACTATATAGTTGGAAAGTAGCGCTGTAACCGAGACACAAAGCCCTCAAAGGAACGGACGGTTCCCGGATAAAAACGGACGCGATCAAAGAGAGAAACGGCTGCCCGCTCCGCGCTTCACCGGGGATGACACCAGACTAGACTTTATACAAATACAAATACAAATACAAACATTTATTCTGCAAATAGGCCACAAGGGCACTATTACATGTCAAAATATTAATTTACGATATAAGAAAGTCTGACTATAATAAGTAATGCATTTTTCATGTCAAAATATTAATTTACAGTTCAAGAAGGAATAATAATTTCGAGTTTACAATTATAACAAAATTAATGTCATACAGTGAAGATAAACTTGCAAAGTTATCTATTACAAATATTACAACATCAGTAAAGTTAGAGATTTATAAGGTCTCAAGATTAAACAAGGAGTATAATGAAATTAATATAATATCCCAGAGATGTACATGGTCCCTGAGCGTCAAAATTAAAATTAATTTAATATTGTTAGAGAGGTATATGGTCTCTAAGTCACTGATAATATAAACGAATCCGCAACAGGATGATGTCTCTCGTCAATCCCCTATAAAAAGACACTAGTATTAACGTAGTCACTATGTCCTAGCAAGCATGAACAGACCGGACTCCACAAACACCTAAACTCTCACCTAAAGTAAGCATTCATAATTATATTAAAACAATACCTACTTGATGAGAAGCGTTCTTAGAAAAAATACTAATTATTATTGTCAATAGAAATGTACCAATTTTCGGGGACACATTCTTAAAAAAACTATTTTTTAAGATAAGATAAGGTAAGAGATAATTTATTTGTCAATCATGAGTAATTTCATCATTTTGTCATTTTGTGGTGAATTTCGAAAAACGCTGAAATGAGTTTTCTTGTGTTTTAAGAAGAGTCTAAAAACAAAGTTTCAAGTCGCTCGCTTTAATAAGTCTTGTTCCCATACAAAAATTCAACCCCTATTGGAGGTTGAAAATGAAAATATTTGTAATAGATAACTTTGCAAGTTTATCTTCACTGTACCTCTATGACATTAATTTTGTTATAATTGTTAAACTCGAAATTATTATTCGTTCTTGAACTGTAAATTAATATTTTGTCATGAAAAATGTATTACTTATTATAGTCAGACTTTCTTAAATTGTAAATTAATATTTTGACATGTAAAAGTGCCCTTGTGCCCTATTTGCAGAATAAATGTTTGTATTTGTATTTATATTGTATTGTATTGTTGCTGGCGATATAGAAACAAAAGCGTGTCCACCAGACCGAATGGAAGATGGCGGCGGCTCGAGGGCCGGAAACGAGCCTCCTCCGCTAATAGGATACCGCAAGTGGCTCAGCATACGTACTTTAAATCGGTGATGCCTTATTCCCTTGACAACAGAGTCGAGATTCAATTTAAAGCACATTTTCCAGCGCATAATATGTAGGTACATATTTTCAATGCTGTAATAATCAAATAAATAAGTATTGCCGTGCAGAGAGAAATTACCGCCAGCCTTCACAGAAAGAAAGAAAGAAAGAAAAAACATTTATTCGTGGCACAGACACAGTACAAATTAACATAACACCAAAATACAGAAAATAGCCACGAAATGGCCCCAAATCAGCATAGTGCTAGCCATTGGCTAGCGCTGGTCTTCCTTTGGGACCACGAGAAGCCACGAAAGACAAAAAACACTAAAGTCACAAACAACTTAACATTTAAATAAATGTCATAATTTACAATTTAAACAGACAAGAACAGATAAACATGAACGCGACCTTAAACAATCTTCAAATATCTGTGGTGTATAATATGTGTGGTACTAGCGCCAGCGGACAACCACTAAAACAGTGACAGATTACGCGATTTCGTGAAATGAGAATGGAGGCATTAGGTTAGCGTCATATGACAATATTAAAATTACTGATTTGGGCCATTTTTTTATTTGTAATTTAAATTTTAATTCGGTTATTTGTTTTATTATGTGTTTATATTATAAACCAGGGACCGTTTTCGGTACGGTATAAACGGTATGGTAGAGGTATTGGATATCGATACCGCTTCGTTATAAAGGTAGAACTATACCGGTTGAAATATAAAGGTACGCTACCGGTATAAAATAACGATATCGCTATTTTTCATAGGTGTACTCAAACCTTTATTATAACGGTAGCCTACCGGTATTATTTCGATACCGAAAAATATCGATCGTAACTCTTACGATGGGTATGTAAACGCGACCAACAGCGAACAGCGATTACGTCAGTAATCTATCGCGCCGAACGAGATTTAACAAAAATGGGTATTTTAGGCATACACCCAATAACTAGCGCTGATTGGTTGGCGCCGTTGGCGGCACCCTCGTAAAACCTAAACGATACCTTAATGAAAACGGTTCAGGTATCGAAAATAGCGGTACCGTTATATTCCGCTACCGAAAAAATGTTTTGTGATATCGAAACATCACCGAAACGAAACGGTATGACGTGTGTACAAGTGGTAACAGGTCTAAAACGCTGCTAGTCTAAAACGCATCTCGTCTAAACTACAACTAGTCTAATACGCATCTAATCTAAAACGCAACTGGTCTAATAAGACATCTAGTCTAAGACGCACCCCGTTTAAAGCTGATAACGCTACCTTTATTTTCCGATTATGCACTGATTTAGTTTATAAATTGATATAAAACTTCATTTAAATTATTGAGAAGCATAAAAGAAATGTTTTAATGTTGACAACACTAACTTTTACAACAAAAACATTATATGTAGATTTGTTCTCTAAATCCCCTTAAATATTAATACACGGTTCAAACCACTGTTGATTTGGGTTTAGTGGTTTTATTTTAATCCTGTATGCCCATGTGATGTAATAAAACAGCATTATTGAATTAAGTCCGGCCGATTATTGCACCATACTGTGGGCGGGGAATAAAACTAACCGCGGTATTTATTCACGACTCATTATTTACCGAAATTATATTATTGTCACTTTTAATCGATACATTTATGCACTCCCTTGATATTCTAAAAGAACGTACGAGATCCAAATTGTTATTGATTAATAATACTTAGTGTTCTACCCACTTACTTTCCTACTCGCTAAGACGCTGTTGTATATTTTTGCTTAGTTTTTGTATTTATGAACCTCCAGGTCTGTTTTTATTCATATTTGTAACTTACCTCTATCTTTTTATGTATGACTGTATGTGTTCTGAACAATAAATAAAAAAAAATAAAAAATAAAATATTAAAGTTACCTAAAAAGTATGCAGTAATTCTTTATTAACAAACACGATATTATAAAACAAAAACTAAATACCGTAAAATGGGACTTTAAAAAACGGGGCTACTTTGATACATATAAAATACGTACATATTCATCACTAAGTATTTCAGTTTAGTAAATAGGAAATTAACGAAGGTATAACTTGACTCAAGGTTAACTAAATAAAAAAGTAAAACACGGCATAAAAATTTATTTTTTAAAGGCTCCATGGTATAAATATGGTAGCCCGCGACGGATTTTTCTGGGCTTGTAAATATACCTCGCAACCAGTTCACCGTTTAGAAAAAATATTTTTATCTCTATGCAATTATTTTCTATAGAATCGGGGGATATTCAAATGCATTATTTAATTATTTTTCAATGGAGCATATCCGTCGGAGGTATTTTAAAAAATTTTAATTTTGCTTTTATGCTAGTCTTATCTCGCTCGCGAAGAACAATCGACCGTCACCAGACCAGTTTTTTTTACAAATTTTCACGGACTGCCAGACATATGAATGTATGTGGTACTGTAATGGCAGAAGCTTTAAAAGGGTTGGCCCCGGCTAATACGGTCAGTTTTTCAACTGGTTAACAAAACTGTTGGCGTGGTAACAAAATAAAAGAAAACTACTGACTACTTGATACTGTGAGTGTAGTGTGTCGTGACCGTAATCGAGTTTCAAGTGACAAGGCGGACGGTGGTAGTGACCGTGACACTGTGCGAAAAAAGCGAACCAGGAAGAGGGTAGATCGCTATGGTGTGTGGGTAGACCACAACTAAAACTCGCAGCACGTCAGTGAATCCTTGATAATGGCGCTTGCAACAGTGCCGAAATATCGGGAACTCACAAATACAAATATACATGGCAAATATCCCGTTGCAAATCGTAATCCTAATGGTTAACAAGATTGTTGGCATGTCAACAAGATAAAAGAAAACTGAAAATATTTCTCGCAATTTCCAGTAGTGCTAGTGTAGTGCGTCGTCGCACGCTATGACCGACTCCCAGAACAAGGTTGATTAAGTTCACATAACCCAAGGCTATGTTCCGAGTAAATTTAATAAAACAGTTACAGTTGGAGTTGCACTGAACTGGGGACTGATTGCGGAACGCGTTTTTGACAACTTAAAATTATATTTGAAGAGTTTTGACGCCATATTCGAAAATCAAAATTTGTAACATCAAACGCTGGGGTTTAATGGAAATATCCTACCTACCTATATAAAGAAAAGTGATATCCGATGTATAGGCGACCTGCAGGCGAATCACGTAACTTTATTACGTAATTTTAATGTATGGATATTATCCATTCCTTTATCCCACAAAGTTTCTACTTGGAACTCTGACTTTCCACTCTTTGGAAGCGAGGCGCAACTTCAGCCTACTCTCCTTTGTTTGCCGTGTATTACGAGGAAAGTCAGATTGCCTAGAACTAGTGAGGCAATTTTTGAGGTTGCACGTTGCAGGAGTCCCACGAATGGATCTTGGACCTCGTACGCGCCCGCTTTTAGCAGTGCCTCCGGCTCGCACTGTGTCGCACAGGAACTCGCCGCACCTCCGCGCCCTGACGCTGCTGAATGCCCTGTTGGTGTCAGCACCCGAGTGTGATCTGCTTTAGCGATTGCAAATCCGTGAACATTTTTTCAAATCCGGATTTTGGTTTGACCGAAATCCGAAGTTCGGATTCAATCCCGATTTTCAGAAAGGAATATGTGGCATAAGGCACTGGTCCCACCGCCGGCGAGCAGCGAGTACTCTCATAGTAATTCTACTCGTTTTCTCGCTCAAGCGAGTAGAATTACTATCAGATTACTCGCTACTCGCCGGCGGTGGGACCAGTGCCTAAAGGCAAAGTGAAACAAATAATCAAATTAAGTTGTTTTTATTAAAAATAAAAAAACAGAATGCGTTCACTGCTACGCCAATAACAAAATCTTCAAAAAATAATAAAAACAAAATACATACGTACACTGCTACGTCTGCTACGCCAATAACAAAATCTTTAAAAAATAATAAAAACAACATACATACGTACACTGCTACGTCTGCTACGCCAATAAGAAAATCTTTAAAAAATAATAAAAACAAAATACGTACACTGCTGCGCTAAGTACGCTATTTAATAACAAAATCATCTATTGTACTCTCAATTAAAACATCTATAGGCTGCGGTGGCCGCTTACCATCAGGTGGACCGTACGCTTGTTTGTCACCGGCATTGTATAAAAAAAAAACAGATTGAATTGCGCCCGGGTTTGAATCCACGACCTTCTAATTCAAAGTAGAGTGCCTTAATGGCGCTCGAGTTGGTTAAAGTTGATACAATATACCACTATTCCCCACCCTCATCTCCTAAATTTAAAATTTTAATAAAATCCTAATAACTTAAGACATAAGAAGTTTATTTGTACATAAAAGTTTACAGGTATAGTTGAACATATCATCATGTAATGTACTGAGTGGATTTTTCGTAATGCGGTCCGACTGGCCCCTACACTAGGCTAAGTAAAACATTGTTTTTAATAATCTCTTTTACTTTAGTTAAGCTACTTTGCAACACAACAAAACACAACTAAATAGGTAATTATAACGGCACCTGTAACTTATTTAGTCAATAATTGTTACGTAGTAATATAGGAAACTTTAGGCCTAATCTGCGTCCATTTTTGTATTTTTTTTTAATGTTGTAGGGGGCAAACTAGCAGATGAATCGCCTGATGGTAAGCAATTACCGTCGCCCATAAACACCTGCAACACCAGAGGAGTCGCAAGTGCGTTGCCGGCCTTTCAGAAGGGAATACGCTCTTTTCTTGAAGGTTTGAAAGGTCATTTGTATGAATTCTTTTGTACATGGCTGTTTGTTTGTTTTCAAGTATGTAGTGTCGTGTTCCTGGAGGTGAGCAAGGTTGCCAGAGCTCCCGAGGATGCACTGTGTTGAGAGCGAGCGAGCTACATTTGTCCCTTCTGCTGTCAACACAGTGAATTCTCAAATTTCATAAAGGATCGGCAACGCGTACGTGACTCGTGAGTTGCGGGCGTCTATAGGCTGCGGTGGCCGCTTATCAGGTGGACCGTACGCTTGTTTGCCACCGGCGTTGTATAAAAAAAAAGCAAGTCCAAAAGTTAAGCACTTAAAATACTCGCAAGTCGATTTGCGAGAACAGATGATTTGCGATTAATGAAATGAAGAGCTTCTTCATTTCATTACTCGCAAATCTCTTGTTTTCCCGAACAATATCCTTCTCATAAGGTGCGGAGTTAGTGCCGTATTACTTATTAATCACACCGTAATCCTACGCCGCACCATTCTCGTCTCGCTCGCACCCGGTAACATCATATCGTGCTTGGTCCCTCACCTGTGGCGCGGAATAATAGCGATCGAGATAAAAACAGCTCCGTCGAATATTGAATTATTTTGTAGTTTTTCTTTTATTAATAATAACCGACCGGTTTAGCCTAGTGGGTAGTGCACCTGCCTGTGAAGCTGACGGTCCCGGGTTCGAATCCCGGTCAGGGCAAATATTTGTGTGATGAGCATGAATATTTGTTTCTGAGTCTTGGATGTTTTCTATGTATTTAAGTATTTATATCTATTAAATATATCGTCGTCTAGTACCCATAACACAAGCCTTCTTGAGCTTATTGTGGGGCTAGTTCGATTTGTGTAAGATTGTCCTCTAATATTTATTTATTTATTAAAATAAAATAAAAATCTTTTATTTCAGACACATTGATCCATATCTTGCTAGTAGCAAGAAACAACTTAAAAACTAATGTTAGTATTATAGGGAACAAAACAAAGAGAAACTTGTGGTCCTAGCCTACTTGACATATGTCAGTGTAGTCCTGATCCTCTCAATCCAATGCCATAATATGTGACACTGGAATCTACCAGCAATGATAGTTTAAATAGTATCATTGTAATAAGCATATTTATGGAAAAAAATAGTCATTTTTTCCAGTCAGTCGACTGTCGAGTTTCTTTCGGCGTTTCTTCTCGGCAGTGGTCTCTTGAGAAACGCTAATAGTTCTTGACTTGTAAAATTGCCATTGCGGGCTACTTTTTTTATATATATACCACGTCGGTGGCAAACAAGCGTACGGCCCGCCTGACGGTAAGCGGTCACCGTAGCCTATGGACGCTTGCAACTCTTGGGGTCTCCTGGGGTGTACTTGCAGGACAGAGTTCATTTCATTTGTATAATTTCGTAACGTATCGTAAGGTCAATTAAACCAGGTGGAGCCGTTCGGCTGTTTATATTTGATTGTTGACTAAGTATTGTTAAATTGTATTTCTGTTATTTATTTATTTTAATTCTTGACATTACCATATTATTTATTATTTTGACATTGTATTGATATTTGACCATATTTGGAATCGAGCGTTTATATTGTTTTTATTTCTATTATTTTAAATTTGACTAATGACATTGCCTAGGATATTCTAGCCGTGTATACAAATTTGACATTTCTATTGTTTTTTTACCTTTGACATTATTTGATTTCAATTATTTTTCTTTCATTATTATTATTATACCTGTTGACGATCCTTTTGTGAATTAAACCATGATGTAATTTTATAAAGGAAATAAATATATCTCTATCTATCTATCTATAACCATTATAATGATATTCCACTTCGTTTTAATATCTCCATAACTGTCCGTTTGCAGATAAAACTCCGCCATGAATGATAATTTTACACTCGGATGTTTCTAATGACTTCATAAAGAGATAATTAAAAAATGATTTCGTAATTTACTCCCCCCACCCTGGCTTCAAAAGTCATTAACATTGTTTCCCCTTCCCGCCTTTTTGTCTCATAATTACGCGACGCTCGTTAAGAGGAACGATTGCGGAATGCAAAAAATGAGGTTTCGGAAATATGATATGATGCTAGATTTCTTAAATGTATTTCGGAGCAAACTTAAAGTGTGGCTCATAAATAAGACATTTTACTTACATCAAGAATTTATGACACACGAATCCATAGAGTTAGGTAATTATAATTACAATGTAAGTATAAAGTTAATCTCACGTATGTATTTATTAAAATATTGTATAATATAATAAAATAATGTAGTGTAATAATAATAATGGTAAAATATATTTTTAATAGGTAACTAAAATGTATGTTGCTGTATACATAAATAAAATTACATTTAACTTAATTATTTATTGAAATATTCTTTAATGTTATAAAATAATGTAAAAAATAAACTAAAATAATGTGAAGTTAATAATTAATAATAGATTAATAGATTATATGACCTTAGTTAATTATATTACCTAACGCTATGCCCTAACAGGGCCCATGTGAGAATGAAAATATTATGTACAAGATCTGTAATACCATGGATGCAATAAATGGGTGGATCAACTTTTTTTGTGTTGTTATCTTGACCCGTTGTTCAAGGGACAGTAGTGGCGCAGTTTGTTCAAAAAAATGTTGTATTAAGTTCTACTAACATGCTTAGTAGATGGACCATTATGGAAATAGCTTATAAGCACCACAAACATACATATGTTTGATAAACTTAAATAGCATAAAATCACGATTTTATTCGAATTTTGTCCCCTGGACAACTGGACGTAACCACGGCAACGAGTGGCACTAAAAAGTTGATTCACCCAAATAAATAAATAAATAAACTAGGAGCGCTCGTGGCCTAGCGGCGCCTGCGTGCGGTATGCGAGGTTAAACAACGTCGGCTTAGGTCAGTTGTTGGATGGGTGACCGCTTCGAGTGGTTAACTGAGTGCTTTGGCAGGCACGTTAAGCCATTGATCCCGGCTGCTGTCTATAATAGCAGTCTTTAAGCCAAGTTAGAGGCCTTCGAGCGGCTTGAAAACTTCTAACAGTCAAGTTGCCCACTCACTTGACAAGCTCAATAAGGTCTGGTTTCCCCTCGGGTTGGAAGGTCAGATGGCAGTCGCTTCCGTTAAAACTAGTGCCTACGCCAAATCTTGGGATTAGGTAGAGGACCCCGGGCATCCTTCAGGATGCAACTGTACCGGGATAACGCTAGAGGATGATGATGATGATTTCTTAAATAATCAACTTGAATTCTTCATTGTTTACTTCACAATTGCTTACCTCTGGGGAATCATTCCTATACTTGCCGTGTTGACCTGAATTTTTATACATCACTAATATGGTGCTAGTTGCAAAGTATTTTTAAATCTCTTGTAGATTTATAGCAAAGGGGCCTCGGCTGAAATTCAGGAGGACCTCGTCACAGATTTCTAAATAGAAATCAGAAACAGCTTATCTACAGATTTGGGTAAATTACAGGGAATAAATGAAAGAGGTTAGTTCCTGAGACTTGTTATTTATTCAGCGTTTATACAGAACGAATTGTAGTACCTTAATTACTTACTTACTGCAGAACAGCGGTGTAATCACGTCACTTTTGTACTACCGTTAGGTAGATTTTAATGTCAAATTCTGAATGTCAGCTCATAATCAATCAAAGCTCATCTCACAATAAATAATTATTCTATTCTATTTTTACCCACGACGGAACGGAGAAGGTATATGCGTTTAGGGTGAGAGGTTGTTTGTTTGTTATTCTATACATTTATACTTCAAAATTGACAGTAAAATCTATCTACCGTTAGTACATAAAGTTACGTGATTCGCCTGCAGATCATCATTCAGGTTGTTAAGAATCAAGTTGTTTAATCGGCAGAGCTGGTCGCTTCGTGATTCTGTGCTGTGAATAAAGACTTTGTTTTAAATCCTACTTCCCTACATGCCAAGTAACAATGATACCATCAGCGCTCAAGAATCCAAGTAACCAATTATTGTTATTTATTAAGGAATAACCTTATCTTTGAATTGTGGACCTGTGGTCAATAACATTATTTTAATCACTTTCATATTTTAAACTTAATTAAGAAACTTAAATATTGAAATTTTATTATTGTTACTCCTTTATACTTCAACATTCCTCGTCTTGTTGGCAACTCTGAATATGATTAATTTTATTCTGATTGACTTAAATAGATTTGACAATTACATAATTATTACTAGCCTGATGACAAATGTTGCTCCTTGAAAATATGCATAACTAGGTGAGTTTGTGACATTAAGGCTCGGTTTTATAAAGATCCGTTAGACCTTATGTCGGTCTGTTCTTTCAAGAAATGTACTGAGTTACTGAAATTTGTTCTGACATTTGGTCTAACGGATCTTTATAAAACCCGGCCTAAATAAACTGCTCAAACCAGCCTGCTGCTTTATAAAAGTGTATTCAGTATTCTAAATGTGTTTGCCAATAGGTATGACAGCCCAATGCTTCAGCATTGGGTTGGACTGGTTAAAGGGGTAGCGCTCAATACCTATTGATTGATTGCATTTAATTTGTATTTTTTTTTTACTAACTTAGTTTAATATAATTTTTAAGTTTTGTTTGTTGTTACTAACATCTATGGAGTCCTGTGCTTCGAAATAAAGAATTTATTATTATTATTATTATTATAAAAAAATAACGCAATGTAACACAGTCCCGAGTTCATTGCGCTGTGCGATCAACCTCACCAAATACTTTGCGATCCAAGGATCCAGTCTAGCCAAGAGCTTGAAAAAACCACAGTGAGGTGTTTAGGACATAATAAATGCGCCCGTCACTGGCAAATAAAGCGCCACAAGCTAGCAGCACTTATCTAGGCTTAGCCGTGGGACACTAATTATGGACCTAAGTTGAGCCACGACTAATTCAGCCTGCTTAGTTCGGTGAGGATCAGTGAACTAATTATATAACGGTAGTTAAATTTTGCTTACACTTCATGAGTATCTAATTGGTAGTTAACTATATCTCCAGCATAATTATGTAATTACGGATTCGATTGGCATTAATGATAATTAATTTCAATCAATGCATCCTTCGATTATTACCACCATCAAACTGCGGTCGCCAACCCGCTTGCCAAGCGTGGCGACTATGGCAAATCCCCCCCAAGGGAAAAATAAAAAACATATTGGGGGAGGCCTATGTTCAGCAGTGGACGTCTTTCGGCTGAAATGATGATGATGATGAATTTCAATCAATCATTGACGATCATCTTAGCTTAGTTGGTAGTGACCCTGCATTCGAAGCTGGAGGTCCCGGGTTCGAATCCTGGTCAGGGCATGTATGTATGTATGTATGTATGTAAAATGTATGTAAAATTCTTTATTGTACATGAGTAAAACATAACATAAATTACAAGAACAGTTGACATATATGTACAAAGGCGAGCTTATTTGTGTGATGAACACGAATATTTGTTCATGAGTCTTGGATGTTTTCTATGTTTCTAAGTATCTATTTATTTATACAAGTATGTATATCGTCGCTTAATACCCATAATACTTTGCTTAGTTTGGGACTAGGTCGATTTGTGTAAGATTGTCCACAAAATATATTTAAATATTTACTGACACAGAAATTCTATATTATTTGTGTTTGTATTTTGCGGTAAAAGGTTGCTATACGCAACTCCCAAAATTCCCAATCGCTGAATTGTCCCCATATTGCGATTGAAGTGTCCTCCTATTTACTGACACAGAAATTCTATATAATTTGTGTTTGCATTTTGCGGTAAAAGGTTGCTACGCAACTCCCAAATTCCCAATAGCTGAATTGTCTCCATATTGCGATTGAAGTGCTCTCCCAGAACAGCAAAGCAATCACTGTACCGGACACAATAACGCCCAAATTCATTTATTAACTACCGAACATCCTAATAATGAGAGCTGTTGACACTGCTCGGACTGTGTGTAATATCCTTAATGTGCTACCCGGTCGGTTAGAGTAGGTAGGTACTTTTTTTTCCTTTATTGATCAAAAACAAAAATGAACATTTTTACTTAAAATCTTTTCTTTAAATCTGAATACAACAACTTAATTAGTGAATATTATTAGAATAGTTTATGTTATAACACTTATAAAAAACTTAAATTTGTAACTTGCACTACTACAGCAGTTGATGTACTTAACTAAATAGCTAACTTAAAACAGTAATGTAAAGGGAGCTTATTTCTGCCAACAAACTATTATACAGTTTGGCGGAAGTTATAACAAGTTGTAAAAGAGTACTGTTTTCGTGAATAAATGCTTTATTTATTTATTTATTTTTATTTAATTTAATACCCATCGTAGGCAAAACCTTGGGGAGGTTTGTATGCCGATGGGGAGTTCTCAAACTAACTACTATAGGTACACTGTGTAACAATTATTATTACAGAATGAAGCTGAAGTCTCTAGACTTCAGTAGGTGCATTTTAATTAGTCTTTTGACTTTTTTTCCGCTAACATATACATTTCGTACATCTTCAGGTAATTCATTTATTATTTTAGGAAGTAAGTGTGCATGTCTTCTAGCACCATATATATTTATTTAGAGAGCTGTACTCGCTCCTCTGGTGTGTTTATGATTCGGCTGCATTGGCCGGCTGGTAAAGTTAGTTAAAAATTTTGCTACGATTTTACTATATAGATATAAGTTCCATATTCCATGTTTATACACCGTGAGAGTTAATAACCCGAAAGTTTTAAACCACCTATTTTTGACGACAGTACGAGTAAATAATGCCATATCAACATGGGTCCAATTATGTGTCTTAATTAAACTACTATTTCAATTCAAGAGCACGATTTAAAAAACAAAGCCCAATAAGTGGATGTTTTATTTTCACAACTTCAAAGGACTGTAGACCTGCGCTGGGACCCCATGGACCAAGAGTTTCGACACCAAAAGGTACAGAATTGTACTCTCTGCCGAGACCCATATGTTTATTACGCTTTAATCGCTGAATCGATTTAGATGAAATTTGTTATGGAGATAGTTCTAGGTTCAAAGATCTTTATTTCTCATAAGAATAAGAATACATATTCACTTACATGAGAATTCTTAAACATGCTTTCATCGGTCATATTGTAATCGGTGAGCGTACAGAACATAATTATAATTAAAATAATAACAATAATAAGTAACTTAATAAAGTACAAAATACACTTTTTTTTTCTTACTGTAGGGTAATTATCTAATTGCTACGCAATACGAGTACTTTGCAAAATTACATTGTAGTACGATGCGATCATTGTTTCTACGCCCGGACTCAATAGAGATAAGATAAGAGCGAGTTTTAGTCCCAGGAAAGGACATACTTTTTGTCACGGTAACATATCCCTTAAGGGGGTGGAAGTTTGTATGGAAGACATCGGTCTAGGTAAACGCCTGATATAAAAAATAGCAACTAAATTATATTGCAATGAAGGAGTTCTACGCAGACGAAATAGCGGGCAAAAGCTAGTATTATATAAATGTCCTTAACACAACTATTCCAACAAAACCTTTTATTCATTCCTTTTGCGAAACTCTCAAACCGGATATGCCTCCAGTTGCCATCTGCTGCAGTCATCATGATATTCATGAACTTTATTTTCGACTCTACTCAACATTGATAAAGTTCAGTTTCCCTTTTATCTGAAGTTAATACTGTAAGAAGAATTGGTAAAGTTTGTTGGTATGCCAGTCGACGTAATCTTTTCGGGTATTCATTTCTAGTATTGATCGGAGTTATCGCTTCATGGACGGAGAACTAGCTTAGTAAGGGGACGGGGAATCCTGATAACGGTAGTTTCTGCGATGGCCCGGATACCGTCCAGTCGTGGAAGAAATCTCGCCTAACGATCGGGGGGAAATTGGGGAAAATACTGGTCACGGACGATCACAGAAGTAAGGATTTATGAGAAAATTCAATGTATCATAAGACAATTTGTACGTTTGTGTCGGCGGCCCGGGCGAAACATGTGAAGTACTCTGCCTTGGAACCAATGTACGACTTCGTGCCAGTGGCGGTGGAGACGGCGGGGCCGTGGGGCGCGGAGGCCAGGGACTTTGTCAGGGATTTGTCGACGGCTGAGGGAGAGGGGTTGCAATCCTCGGTCCGGTTCGTTCTTGGCTCAACAGATCTCTTTGGCCATTCAGCGTGGCAACGCCGCCGGGGTTATGGGAACTTTCGAGCCATCTACGGTCCGGGGCGGTCCTTTGTGTTAAGTTAATTTGACGAAGCATGTTGCGGATTTCATTTTTGGATTAATAGTACATTAGTTGGTTAATTTATGGAATAAATGATTCAATTTGAATAATAAAAAAAAAACATTCAATTTGTACGTTTAAAATCATCATAGATCATGCTTGATCTGTTTTTTTTTCTGTATAATTTATTTTACTTGTCTTGTGTACAATAAAGTATTTACATACATACATACATCGACGAGCAGTTCTTTAGATCCGTGCACTCGTGCGTCCAACAGGTGCACCGCGTCACGAAGCACGTGCTGGACAGTTTCTCTCAATTCCAGGGGCTCAGGATCGGTGCAATCTTTCTCGACGCATTCGAAAGCATTCGACAAGGTCTGGCATTAAGGGCTGACATACAAGTTATATCAGCTCGATATGCCTGACAGACTCGTTCTTACCATACGAGATTTTCTCAGCAATCGAAGCTTTCGATACAGAAGAGGGAACGTACTCGGACCCACACCCCATCCGGGCCGGAGTTCCGCAAGGCTCCGTGCTCTCTCCCACTCTTTATTCGTTATTCACGAACGACATTCCCATGCACCCTAAAAGTGCAACTGGGGTTGTTCGCGAACGATACCGCGCTCTTTACGACTCATTGTAAGTACACTTTTATCCGGCGATACCTCCAGGAGGCAATCACTGACCTAGGTCGTTGGTTTAATCTTTGGCGTATCGAAGTCAATCCGGAAAAAAGCACTACGATAGTCTTCCATTAGTCTAACCGCGTTAGCACGGAAAGGGTGGCTGCGATCCAGATGTTTGACCTGCCCATCCCCTGGGCTAACCAAGTCAAATATCTTGGAGTGACTCTCTACAGAAAACTGAGTTTCCGTAGCCACATCAGTAGGGTACGCAACCGTGTATTGTTCGTGCTAGAAAGGCTCGGGCCGATGATTAACAAGTTAAAATCTGCAGTAAAATGTCACTTAGAAATAAGCTGACACTACAAAACTTGTGTTCGTCCAATCATGTCTTATGCAAGTGTAACTTTCGACTACGTTCCCATCTATCCCCCTCTTTCGTAACTTAGTGATCACTGATTAGGTAGCGCACGGTCCGGCGTCCTAGGCACACACTCACGGACCCGGACGACGTAATATCAGCGTCCATTGAAAGATAATAATTTCCCAGTCATAAATGTTTTTCCAACCCGCAACTTTTAAGTAACGTATTCATTTTTCTCATGACCCTGTTGATTTCTAGAAATAGTCATCATCATCATCATCATTTCAGCCGAAAGATGTCCACTGCTGAACATAGGCCTCCCCCAAGGCTCGCCATTTTGGGCATGTTTTTTATTTTTCCCTTGGGGGGGATTTGCCATAGTCGCCACGCTTGGCAAGCGGGTTGGCGACCGCAGTTTGATGGTGGTAATGATCGAAGGATGCTGCTGCCCACCCTCCGATGTTCCCTTATTCGCCTCCTACGAAACCCACGGGAAGAGATGGGGTGGCGCAATTCTTACCCGGCAACCACACGGCAACTAGAAATGCTAGAAATAATCCCAAAACTTAATAGCGTACGACAAGTCTTCGCCCAACGAATCCCCACACACATTCCCACAAATTAGAAGCCACCCGACATCCCATCGAGACAAAACGTCGGCCGAGTAAAATATTACCTTACACTTTGATGTTATCGGCCCAATCATTATTCAAAAGGGATCGGCCGACATGTGTTCCTGATGGCCGCCGTTTTATACGGATTCAATGTAGAGCGGACATCAGGGCCCTGGTTTGAGTTCCTCAGGGCTTAGCTTCGAGATCACTGTAATACTCTGAATTGGCTATAGAAATAGAGGGACTACTCCGAACTTCGAAATCATATTTCGTATCGTGCCGTCCCTTTCACTCATACAGTGAATAACACGAGTAGTAGCTTCTCAGTTTAAAGATACTGTGACATAATGTAATGGATACTGTTCTGTTACCCAATTTTTCACAAGCAGCCAGCCTGCCTGGTGATAACCATATACTGCCTGTGGAAGCTCTGGACTCTAGAACCATCAAGCACGCTCACTTATCAAGGTTTTTGTTTAATGTAGGTATATACTTACCCCCTTATTCATAAACGTCTATCAAACCTATATTAGTTAACTAGCCGCTAAAGTTCGTTTGTCTTTATCTGTCACTTTGACATTGTGCTTGTGAGACAGTGACAACAGACATTTAAGTTAGTAGAGGTTTGTTGAGGAATACAGGGGTTGGTATACAACTATCCTCATATTATTATTATTTAGTGTTTTCGTGTAATGACCATCGATATACGATTAACTAGATAGCGAACATGTTTTATAATGTAATTGTATATGGAGATAATTGGGCCATTCTACTTTTTCATGTACACAATTTTCAGAGACTTTTTTTTAAATGCAGATTTCGGAATACTTGGCCCCCACTTCATATTTTTGTATAGTTATTAAGAAAGAGGTTTAATTGCAGTATCACTTCCGATAGTTTTGGTAATTAACGAACCACAGCTAATATCCATATGTCGAATAACTCAGTGGTCCTTGGATGTCTCACCATTTGTATGAAAAAATGGTTTTTACCACTGTGTTACCCACCTTTTACAGCAATATGTTAATATTTAAGTATTTTTACCTATAAATTCCTTTTATTAGATTCAGGTACTATTTCAAAATCTTTTGTACACTAATTCAATACATATCATAGATTTTTTGTAATAGAAAACTGGTCATGAAAAAGTAGAATAAAAAATAATAAAAAAATATATATATTAGAGGACAATCTTACACAAATCGAACTAGTAAGCTCAAGAAGGCTTGTGTTATGGGTACTAGACGATGATATATTTAACAGATATAAATACTTAAATACATAGAAAACATCCAAGACTCAGAAACAAATATTCATGCTCATCACACAAATATTTGCCCTGGCCGGGATTCGAACCCAGGACCGTCAGCTTCACAGGCAGGTGCACTACCCACTAGGCTAAACCGGTCGTCAAAAAATGTCAATCAGAATGACCCATAAACTAAACCAACGCTCATAATTTTAAGTGCATATTTCGTTTCCATTCTATTCAAAATGGTCGCAAGAAATTCTAACATTTCGGGTGTGAATTTTAAAAGGCGCAAACTTTAGACATTCTGTAAAATCATTGCGCAGTCATCAGCTGAACGGGAGCCGCACGTCACTCCAAAATCTCCAATTAATTAAAGCCCGAACTGCAGCGAGGCACCGTAATGAGCAGTCGAACTGCCTCGTTAAAACTAATAACCTTCCATGCAATTCACAATTACTTTGTACCCTAATACATCTTGAACCTACGCTTCATAACTAACACACGAAATCAGAGCTCTGCTAGCACTGGTTCTTCATAGGCGTGAGTACGTAAACCAGCCTAGACTCCTTTCGCCCTAACACCACTATAACTACTATTGACTGATCCACTTTCATCCTAATAAAGAGTGGATAAGGTGGGTTTTTGACTGGTAAATTATTTTCCGTGGTGCGTAAGGCAGGAGCGGTGTCAAGTGTCGATGCGTTCGGGCTACGGCCGGATTTGTTCGAATGGCATTACAAATTTTAATAATAGTTTTATTTTCACTTTATGAAAAAACTTGGGGGCATTTTACTTTTTCAACGGTTAAACTTTCTATTACAACTGTCAAAAGTTTTACTATCAAAATAATTGTTTTCACCACGCTTTTACAACTAGCTATTGTTTTTACCAAATTTCATCTCAATAGATTCAACGGTGTAAGTGTGAAGTGGTAACAGATAGACAGACAGACGGACACACTTCTGCACTTATAATAATATTACTATGAGTACATACATGGTACATACCTATACCTATTCTTATTGAGTCATGTCAATCACTGGTTTAACGAATGCACCAAAGACGTCCTGTCATGAATGTTTTTTTTATTTGAAATAACTAGTAATCTACTGAAAATGGTAAAACTTTGAAATCAGTGTTTTTGATAGGCGAAGTCATTTTGAAATTTTAACTGCATCCTATTCCATTCGTCTTAGTATACATTACCTTCACATACCTAATGTTATACTTAATCGAAATAATTATGAGTATTGTTGACTACAGTTTACTTTATACCTGGATCCCTAACTGTTATAGTATAAAATAGTTAAAGTCAGACATAATCACTCACGAGTCGTTAACAATCCGGGCCCAGTAAGGACATTAAGAAAATGTTAAATTTTGGAATGAGAATCACCCAGAACGGTGTATACAGGGTGCCCGCGGCCCGGGGAGCAGTTGCGATGCGCGGCAGTGATGAATGCCCCGTTTTATGTTTGGCCCAAACGGCCAAGTTACTATTTAAATTACCTTTCATTCATTCATGTAAAATTTGTACAATAAAAAACCCAAAGAAGCAGAGATTGTGAAAAGTTGGTTGGGGTTTTAAAAAAGTAATTTAGCGTAGTCGGGTCATACTTAGTTGTAAAAACAAAAGTCGTCCCTCCTGTGGTCAATAGTTAACGGCTTATGTGCATGTTAGCTATGTTTTTATTACAGCGATTTATAGAAACGGAGACACTGTTTATGCGGGTTACTGGTCCAATACAAAATTAAGCTTCGTAGCCCTTAACTTTTGGTATGTCCACCAGAAAAGACGCTAACCTAAATCCGCGTATGACCCAGTCACTAACTGTTACTTATTCTGATCTTTCGCTCGAATGTGAATTTAATGGATGTGTGTTTACGATCACTGTTTCTTTGTTTACCTAATTTATAAGCATAAAAGCAAGGTATAAAACCGGATAAAGTCACGCAGCGAACCATACGGGTTCTTAATCAATGCCCAGCTAAAGTTGCCTTTATTAAGAAATTTACTAGGCATAACCAGGTTTTTCCTTATTAAAATTAAAAATTAAGATGAAATAACAAAAATCGAGAACCTCGTGAAAGCCGAGAAATACAAAGCCAGCAAGTCGACCTACACCTGGTACACGAGGTCACCGCCATGTGGGACGTTGATTCGACGATCATTGTCCCGATAGTCTTCTCTGTGAACGGTCTAATAGCGAAGAGTCTCGACCAACACCTCAAGAGACTCTCGCTAGATGGCTGGGTCAAGGGTCAGATACAGAAGGCGGTGCTCCTGGACACGGCGCGGATAGTCAGGAGGTTCTTCTTTCTGTCGCCCTAACCACCGGTAGCTTAGGCCCCGTCTCGCTGCCGGCGGCACCCTAGGTTAGGATTTTATAATATTTTTATGTTTTGTAAGTGTATTTTTATATTTCACTTTTTATAAAGATATTGTAAAAGCCTAGCCTGAGACGAAAAATAAATAAAGAGAATAATAATGAGATGATTAATTGGACATATTCTCCTAATAAGGATCGTCAACACAAAATTGTAGCATGCAAATGGAATGGAATATAATATATAATAGTTTCAATACAAATAAATGAATAGTCACATGTCATTTCGCAAATTTAAATAGGTGTCATCCACAAACATAAACATATACATACATACCTATAATATTTTCTACACAAACTGTAATGTCTTAGCCGTACAGTTTCCGACAAGCAGCAAGCAAATCCGTATTTAGTTCAATGAAATTAGCTGAAAATTAGCAAAATTAATGGAGAACTTTTATCTATCAGGATATGTAGGTTATAGGACAAAGTTCAATTTTATCTACTCACCCCCTCCCCCTCCGGGGCGAGCGCCTATTTTCTTAAATAATTTCAAAAATGTATATCTTAAAATTATGAAAAAAATATATTTGATATCCTCATAATGTACCCTTTCATTTGATATATCACACAATATAGTTCGCAATATTTTTTTTTAAATATTATTTACACCCCACAAGTATCTCCCATGTTTAAAAATTTATTTATTTACGTAACACATCCGTATTTGGGACACCGATTTACATATGTGTGCCAAATTTCAACTCAATCAGTCCAGTAGTTTTGGAGAAAATTGACTGTGATAAACGGACGGATACACACACAGTCGAATTAGTCGAGTCCGTTTATTACAGTCAATTTTCTTGAGCTAATTGTTCGAAGGGTCGGCCTGAAAACCAGCGTTGTAGTAGGTAAGCCTGCTGCAACACATGCTGAGGTTCGCTCCTTTTTAGCATCATAATTTTAAGTCTTTATTTCTACATGTAAACAGATCAATTTGTGCCTATTTAAGTTTTATTGTAAGGTTTGTAATGTTTTATTGCATTGTAAACACTTATCAATTTGGTGTTAAATAAAAATGTTCTATGTCTATGTCTATGTCTTCTATGTCGAGCAAGTGTGTAATTAAAGGAAGTAAGGAAGGAAGAAAGTTTATAAAGTACAATACAATACAATACAATACAAATACTCTTTATTGCACACCTCAATCAAAGGATACAGTACAGTACAAAAAACATAATGAGAAGAGGCAAACAACAGGCGGTCTTATCGCTAAAGAGCAATTTCTTCCAGACAACCTTAGGGTAGCGGAAATTTAAACAGAACGATAAAGTACGATAAAGTAGGTAAGTACGTACATTTACCTACCCGTGATGGCAAAGAATCGCGGCTGCAGACTCAGCCGCCGCCTCTCGCACCTTGCGCCGGACCTCTCGAAGCAATAAGAACGCTCGGCGTAACCCTTTACTTCGCAACCCCACTCTTTGCCAAGTTCAGCTTCACACGTTACCCGCACGGCGTCACTTTCAACTATGCATATTGCAGTCACAGTCTTCGTATCTTAAAACACCAAAAAATCAAAATCAAAACATTTATTCTGCAAATAGGCCTCAAGGGCACTTTTACAAGTCAAAATCTATCTAGGCACATCAAATAAAAATAATACAATAATCAAAGTATCATTAATTAAATGTAGGTGTTACATGTCAAAAATAACACTAAGAAACTAATAACAATCGAGATTTGTTAGAGATGTATAAGGTCTCTAAGCGTCAAGATAAAATGTAATAAAGTAGGTACACTAATCATAATAAAATATGTTGAGCTATATCTATAACACGTCAACATGAAAATAATAAAATCTATTAAATAAATATCCTCAGAGATGTATAAGGTCTCTGAGCGTCAGTCTAAAATTAAAAATAAACTATACACCAAAAGTATACTTCTTTTATACAACTACAATTAACTAGATTATTTTAATACTATAGTCATTTTAATGATGCACAAAGTGTCCTTGACGTATAAGCAATTATAATGTAATTATATCCCAATTAAATTAAATTAAATTATTTATTACTGAAACAAATTATATTAAAGAAATAAATTAAATGAATCAAGTTTCTTAAACTAAATGAATCAAATTATTACGATGATACGAAATGAGTTAAGTATACATTTTTCCAAATAACATATTTTTTATAGTGAAATATAGTTTATTGGAAAAAGCTTGGCAAGGTAAATTGAAAAAATGCTGATGATTTGTATTATTGTGTCGAATTCTTATGGATCAAATAAAGGCTTTTTTATTTTTTATTATTTTATTTATTTATTTTTATAAACTACAATGGCAAACGAGCTTAAGAATTGCCTGATGGTAACCAAAGTTATGGAGAGTGTAAAGCAATTGTTACCGCTTGGTTGAAAGAAAGTGATTATAATAAAACTGAATTACTATTACGGTAGTACAGTTTTATCATAATCGTAATCGCTCATAAACTTCAAATATTGTAAAAGTTTGCATGCAAATATCTTTTTTCTTTTTTTTCATTATATGTACCTACTTGCTCACTAGAGCCTAATATACCTACTGTTTTAGAGATATCTACTATTTAAGAAAATTGTTCCAACTTTATCTTTGTAACCAAACTTAAGAGATCAGAACAAATTGTTTCGTAATCCAGATTGGTAGTGTCTCATTTTCCTTTGCTCTTGAGTATAGATTTAAGATTCATCGATCGAAGAAAGACGTCCACTGCTGAACATAGGCGGAGGCGAGCCTTGGGGGAGCCCAAGGCTCGCCATTTAGACCGGTCCTGTGCCGTTCGTTTCCACCGGATTCCCGCGACCTTCACCAGGTCATCACTCCACGTGGGTTTCGTAGGAGGCGAATAAGGGAAAATCGGAGGGTGGGCAGCAGCATCCTTCGATCATTACCACCATCAAACTGCGGTCGCCAACCCGCTTGCCAAGCGTGGCGACTATGGCAAATCCCCCCACAAGGGAAAAATAAAAAACATGCCCAAAGATTTAAGATTAATTTAAATTTATTTTATTTTTAGGTATCCTTAACTTACTCAACACCTTGTATGAAAGAGCGAATTTCTTCTAACACAAGTTTTTACTTAAAAGGAGGTTTCGACAACCTTAACGTTATTTGATAAAAGAATAAATAAATTTGAATTTTGATTTTTTATTTGATGGTAACTAATTGAACTTATGGGCGCTTGTGGCTGCTGAAGAATTACTCGCCACCAGGAACACGTATTCCTGGAGTAAGATCACCGGAGAGCTCCTGTGGATGCGCTATCGAAAGTGAGTGACCTGGTAACGCAACGAATCCTCAAGTCAATCAAGTCGGAAATGCTCAACACCACATAACTTACCTACAGACCAAGTAGCGGTGTTATTATGCCTTAGCTGGGCTGGACCAAATATGAGCTAAACGACAATTAACTAAGAGGCACAGTTCTGTATATCATCGGGTTACAAGCAAAAGTCACTAAGTAACAAATACCTACTTAAAATAAAGCTCGTATATCAGCATCTTTTCAGTACTGAGATACGAGGTTTCGAAGAATAGTAACAGAGAGCTGTAGGTACCTACGCATATTAGCCACTGAACTCCTCCTAAACGGCTGAAGCGAATTTGATGACAGTATTTGATGGTGGGTTGGTTTGGGGTGGGGTGGGGGTCTCCGTTGGTTTAATTATAATATGATCTTTTCATGTACATATTGATCAATACGTCGAATTTATTGTATATTTGGGAGTTCAAAAGAAGCTTTCGTCCGTATTGCAATGTCAATTTTCTGGTATTTAAACTTTAAATTTCAAATCAAGCGGACTCCAAGAAGTAATGGCAAGATTGGTTGACGTATCTTATCTTATCTTATTTAGATGAGAGCCCTAGCGGATGCACTTCGACCCAGTGGGATCTTTTGTGCAATTGCCCCCTCCTTTATGCCTACTCCAAGCTGCTCTCCAGCATTTCCACAAACCGAATGATGGAGTTCAGCGGGAGTACAGTTGGTTGACGTAACTGGTGAGGGAAGAGCTGGCAACTTCCTCGTACAACGTATCAGCATTGCGATACAGCGAGGAAATGCTGCCAGCATCCTCGGCACAATCCAAGAGCCTGTTTTGGATTTAAGTTAGCTGTAATATTGTTTAAGTTATTGTTATTTAACTATTATTATCGCCTGTAAAGTAAACAAATAAAAATAAAATGATTTGTAAATGGCAATATTTGAGCCAAACATGCTATACATATATCCATGTGAAGTTAAGTAAAACCTTGACAACTATTGACGATTGATGACGACCGCTTTAGCCTAGTGGGTAGTGATCCTGCCTTCGAAGCTGGAGGTTCCTTGTTGGAATCCCGGTCAGGCCATTTATTTGTGTGATGAACACGAATATTTGTTCCTGAGTCTTGGATGTTGTCTATGTATTTAAGTATATATTTATCTATCATCATCATCATCATCATCATTTCAGCCGAAAGACGTCCACTGCTGAACATAGGCCTCCCCCAACATGTTTTTTATTTTTCCCTTGGGGGGGATTTGCCATAGTCGCCACGCTTGGCAAGCGAGTTGGCGACCGCAGTTTGATGGTGGTAATGATCGAAGGAGGATATTTATCTATATAAGTATGTATATCGTCACTTAGTACCCATAGTACAAGCTTTGCTTAGTTTGGGACTAGGTTGATTTGTGTAAGATTGTCCACAAATAAAAAATATTTATTATTTAACTATTTCACATTATTGAAGCGAGCAGAGTTAACGAAGGGGCAGTTCTAATTTTATATCATAATTGGCACAGTAATTTATTGCCCGGATTACCGGTAAATGCAAACTCTCAAATAATACAGTAATTAATATGTTTGTACATAGACCAGCATAACATGGTCCACCGCGCTGATCGATCTATCGCCACCTGCAGCTCATGTTACATCGGAATTGTGATGTGTGTTTTGTGAGTTCCAAATCCAGAAACGTTGCATTTCGACGTCACTTCGGGAGCCTCGCTTGATTCATAAATGCATCTTTGAAATTTGAGTTTTATGCGCCTGATTTAAAACCCTATTTGTAGCAGCGTCATTATTAAAATACGATTTTATGAAACTACAATCACTTTGCCTGCAAACAGGCATGTAATTACAAAATGCGATAATATTAATAATTGATACGTGCATGTTTACAAAAACTAGACAACTGATCGCTATTTACGCAAAATACACCGTGGGCGTTAATGACCAAAGATTTTAGAGCCTAATTAGAGTTTATAAAGTTATATAATATAGTCCAAAAACCCATAGTTGAAGAGATATTAATTATTTAAAACAAATCACAAGTTAAAAATTTCAATTCTTACACACCATAAAGGCGTGACGTAGCCACCAACCACTTTACACGTAGACACACTAACTGCATGGTTGTCAGCCAGTTTCACTTAATTAAGTCTGGTATCTATCCTACAAAAAGTTTCACTAACGACAGTTTTGTTCTGTTCTCAATCGCGAGACCTTCACTGATAACTGGCTGATAGTTTGAAATTGATGTCACTAAAATGATAATTCTTGCTCTCTGTTTCTCAACTTCAGATTAATTCAATTAGCTCACTCTCTGAAATAAAGGTTTGTTCACAAAGCAGCGGTCAATTAGTACGATTTAATTTGTACTGAAATAGTAATTTAATTAAGACATAATTGGACCCATCTTGATATAGCATTATTTACTCGTCAAAACTACGTGGTTTAAATCTTTCGAGTTATTGACGCCCACGGTGTATCAACCAATGTAAACTCAGTTTTTGTAAATACGCCTTCATATGACTTTTATTGCTAACTTATGGTTTGTTCCTGAGCAGTCTCCTTATTTTCCTTATACGACGATAATGCTATTATTTCCTTTATTCATTGAATTCTGCTTTTCCTGGGATTGTCCTTTCAATATTGCCTTTTACTTATGCTTAAAATTTCCTTAATAGAAAACAATCCAAAGTACTCTAATCGACCAAGTGAAAATGAAATTAAAATCATTATAATCTAAATTAATTCTTGTATTAAGCAGTACCGCTGCTATCGTAAACTACAAATTTAGAATAAAGGAAAAATACGCCTCCCTTAAGGCGTTTGTATAAATGAAGGAACGGTTGATGAATTTGGGGCTGGCTGGCGATTGCACCTATAGCTCAGTTGGCTAGAGCGACTGGCCGCGAGTGCCGGGAGGTCGCAGGTTCGAATCCTGCTCGGTGCCTAAATTTTTAAATTTTTCCTTTATTATATATTTGTTATCATTGTAGTCTACTTCATCTAAAATCTCCCAGGATGAAACTTCAGAAAACTGAGCTCAAAGGTGTTGCATCTCGTTTTCTCAATCGCACCTACAACCTAATCATATAACAGACCTTTTTAAGGCACGAGTGAATAGGCATCTTCTGGATGAGCTCGCTTCACCGCCGGCTTCATCTTTGCCCCCTGGATAGATGCTGGCTAAGAACAATCCCATTTTTTTTTATACAAACGCCTTAAGGGAGGCGTACAGCGACATCTACCATAAGACTCATGCTTCATTAACGGCACTAACGTCTCAAGACACTAATGTCTGAAGGAACGGTTGATGAATTTGGAACTGGGTAGTGATTGCACCTATAGCTCAGTTTGCTAGAGCGACTAGCCGCGAGTGCCGGGAGGCCGCAGGTTCGCAACCTGCTCGGTGCTTAAATTTTTCAATTTTTCCTTTATTCTAAATCCCATTTTTATAAAAAAAAACGCGAAAAACATAAACGCGTACCTCTTATATGGGTCCGTGATTTACATGGATCGTTGTACGCTTAATCCGCTTTTTCAAGTACATGCCGGGTTTACAAACTTCTGTTATCAAAACAGGCCAAACAAACGAACAATGCTATCAGCGGAATGGCCCAAAGCCCGCGAACCCGGCCGAGCCGTTTGACAATCTCTCAAAGCTCTCCAAACTTACGCAACTTGTTCAACTTGGAATGAACAAGAATTGAAAAGCTGGGAACCGGGGCGCGAAATATTAATTTATAGATTGTTTGTAATAATTATAAAAGAGAAATTTGCAAATAGCTCTCAGAATCACTAAGAGAAATTTAAGAGTAGGTTTCTGGTATCACTCGCTTTCTCTGTCCCTATATCCCTATGTATGCTTAAATCTTTAAAACTACGCAACGAATTTTGATGCGGTTTCTTTTAATAGATAGAGTGACTCAAGGGGAAGGTTTATATGTATAATACATGCATCAGCATTGCACCCGTGCGAAGCCGAGGCCAGTCGCTAGTGTTTTACTAATTTGCTATCGTATCCTGTGCTCATGGGTCACGGCACCAAGTTTGTAACGTATTCATAGTGGAATGGCTTTCATGAGTTTGCGTAGAAGTGCACTCTTAATTCTTGTGTGATAATGGTTACTTCGTCACTTGGCGGAACCTGGCCCTGTGTGCCGTCCCTTTCATTCTTGTGTTATAAACTATATGATTGAAAGTGACGGCAACGACGACGTTCAGATTTCAAATCTCGGAGTAGCCCCTCTGTATGTGGTATTTTCTACTTTACAGAGTTCTTACCGAAGAGTTTACAGAGTTCTGTAAGTATTTACATAGTAGGATTATACAGCACGGAGGCGACCGGTATGGATGCAGTACCCATTGCATTTGTCCTCACTTACGCGAATCCCTTCTCTAGTCTAGTCTAAACGACAGTACTGGTCAAATAGCCAGTCCTTGCTGGTCTATCGCCTCACTACCCCCGAGACCCAAATAGCAGAATGACTTGTCGCAAAGCAGCCTGGTTGTGGAGACAAATTACGTTCTCTTAAGTCTTTACAAGTTAAAACATTCGACTGATGTAACCCTCTCCACTTACTTATAATTATGTATTTATTTATTCTTTTGAGTTACTTTTTTCATTTGATTAAGAATTTGATTCTTTTTCGAAAAAAATCGAACAAAAACCCTATTTGCGATAACCTTTTAACCCATTTGAAAAATGACTTACGCGGGCGTCGGGGGGAGAGGGGGAGAGGGGGGAGGTATTGTTATGAATTCGCGAGAGTGATTCGCGCGGCTTTGATTAATATGGCACTGTGGTTGGTGACGCACTGGGCAACTGGTATGCAATTTTGTATGTAAAATGGGTGTTCATAAAGTCTTAAAGTAAAATTAGGTCTTACAATGAATATACATGTGTTAACGTAAGATGTAAATGGAAACATACTGGACAGATGTTTAGTTTAAGATTGGTTTTACTCAACGTTGAATATTCAAATTATGTTAAAGAATTTGTGGTTACTAAAACAGTCACTTATCTTCTAATCTTTCATCTTTTTAATGCTAATTTCCATACATAACGAATTTAGAAAAATGTACAATAAAAGTTCATTCATTTGTTTAGTGTATCACCGGAGTGAAGGAAGTAGATAATAATGTTAGGACATTAGATTGAGTTTTAATGCATTGCAGAACAGATATTTTTTTTTATACAACGCCGGTGGTAAACAAGGGTACGGTCCACCTCATGGTAAGCGGCCATCGCAGCCTATAGACGCCCGCAACTCCAAAGGAGTCACGTGCGCGTTGCCAACCCTTTATAAGATTCTTTTTTTTTTTTCAAAAAGGTACATAATGTTTCCAATTTCAATTTTACTCGCCAAACTGACAAGACAGTTTGTTGGCGAGACCGCGCTCATTTTAACAAGTCTATTATCATGCACCTACGTTACATAATTAAGTAATTGTAAGAACTAGAACAATAAAAAATAATATATTAATTAACTAAATTTGTTAACAGTTAAGGTAATCTTTGTAAAAATGTCTTTATTAGCTTACTTTTCACTACATTAAAACTACATTTTTCCTCTTTTCTTAACCAGTTAAATTCTCATAAGATAATATATGATTCGATTCTTTGTAAGATTTGATTTTATTAAGAACTTCTGACAACGATCACTATCTAGTACAAAAAATAATGCATGTTAAAGAACATTTAAAGAAATATGTTTATCAGGTGTGAGCCAACATGGAGGGGAGACCAGCCCGACTCCGCGTACAATGGAATACTGGCGCACGAGACACCGCCTTTACACCCGAGAGAAATAACATTAATAGGTACTTTTTTGAGATGATTTCTATCTTGAATAAATTATTTTTATTGAAACAAATGAAAATAAAATACTATAACAATTACATACTATTAAGGTAAGGCTTAAGTCTATAAAAATAAAAAATAAAACAAAAACTAAACTAAATCTAAAAATGGCCCCTGCGGCATTGTGCCGAAGACGCTGGCAGCATTTTCTCGCTGAATAGTAAGACTAATTTTCTGTGCGAGGTAGCTGCCAGCTCTTCGGTCACCGGTAGTATCTTTAAGCCTTTTCGCGATTTCTTTGAAGAGGCTCAAAGCTCCTGGGCCGGGGTCTCGACACCGAAATGGGCGGAATTATATTCGGTGCCGAGACCAGAATATTTCCCTACCCTTGCATGCTCGGCCGCCTCCGCTGCGGCTGCTGCCCTCAAGGAGGTCCGGTGAAGATGCGACGGGGCTAGTGTGTCTACAAATGTCGCATCCCACACCAGTACCCGGTCCGGTGTCTTGCCGTCATTTCTTAATATGCCTGATGGCTCTAAAACGGCCGGCACATTACCCGACGCAAATTACTGTTTAGTTTGTAATTCAAAATACGAAGTAAAAGTATGTCAAAACCACATTTAATTTTTATAGTTCTGTGTACAAGAATTCAAATATTACAAGCTGTCATTACTTAAAATAATTTCATGTATTTTTAAAGAGGAAGGTTTTTAGTACAGTTAGGTACTTTTTGGGCTGATATTTCACATTAATGATGCTCCATGCGAAATATAAATAAACCGCATATGTTACATATTAAAACACTTCATTATCAGTTATTATTTACTAGCAGCGCCCTGCGGTGTTACCCGCGGATAAAAGGTAGCCTATGTCCTATTCTGATGTCTAAGCTACAAAACTGGAAAGTTTCATAGAGATCCGTTCAGTAGTTTTTGAGATTAAGCGGAACGTACATTCATCCGCACAAACTTTCACGTTTATAATATTATTAGGATTATTAGGATATACTAATGTAATAACAATGCACAAAACCCAATATTGAAACTAATTGCGTAAATTAAATTAAATGTTTGATGATAATAATGAAATGTGTAATTTAATTATCTCTATAATTTAGTAATGATGCTACATCGCGAGAAAGCTGTAAGAGTGTGGGCATACGAAAACTTGAGCAAAGTAATTTCGCACGTCTCAAAGAGGCGCATCGACTAATAAAACAGGCATTACCTCGTAACATAGCTATATGTGGTAGCCGTAGACACCGTTTGTAACGTATACGTAGACACAAAGGAAGGATCGGCTAAGCCCCAGGGAGGGCAGAGGGCGATAGGGACTAGTTTAGCAGCTTACACAAACTCTTGATGGACTTTTAAATGTTTTAGATAGTGATTTAGTGCGAGGGGAGCGACTTATGTGATTGTAGTTAGCGAAAACACCCTTAAGTTATCGTTTCTGACGCTAAGACGGTAACTGAGCAGTATTAAGAGGTAAAATATAGAGAATCGAAAGCTACGGGAAATTCGAATGAATACAAATACAAACATTTAATCTGCAAATAGGCCACAAGGGCACTTTTACATGTCAAAATATTAATTTACAATTTAAGAAAGTCTGACTATAATAAGTAATACATTTTTCATGTCAAAATATTAATTTACAGTTCAAGAAGGAATAATAATTTCGAGTTTAACAATTATAACAAAATTAATGTCATACAGTGAAGATAAACTTGCCAAGTTATCTATTACAAATATTAAGTTAGAGATGTATAAGGTCTCAAGATTAAACAAGGAGTGAAATTAATATATTATCCCAGAGATGTACATGGTCTCTGAGCGTCAAAATTAAAAATAATTTAATATTGTTAGAGATGTATATGGTCTCTAAGTCACTGATAATAAAAACGAATCCACAACAGGATGATGTCTCTCGTCAATCCCCTATAAAAAGACACTAGTATTAATGGACTGTAAATATGAAAAAAATGATAAAAAATTGTCTATTTTCATTAAATTTTAAGTTGTTTTTATTTTAGTTCAGAAAAAGACTAGCTTAGGATATTTATCAGAGACATGTTATGAATTATTTATGCACAGTACAGTAAGCATCAGAAATCTTTGCGCATATAAAGAGACCAGAGGAGCTAACGTTAAGTTATATTGCATCATAATATATAGACTTGACGTTTTCATATGCATAGCAATACTTCTCATACTGGCTATACCAAACTCTCTCACCTGAGGATGGGATACCTCTTTCTTCAAACCCCAAATTTACATATGTACCCGTAGTATCAACCGTTTTATAGAACTGAATCTTTTCATCCTCCCTATATGAATAACAATTGTGAATAGATTCTGTACGAAATCGTAATCAGAATAGCATTTGGCATTAAAATACCATTTGGTTTGGAATATGAATAAAATATAAGATCGGTGCGTGAGTCGGATCCGCCGGAGTGATCTGGCTGGGGCTGGGGGTACTAATCAAACTGTCTTGTAGGTAAGTCACCTTCAGACTGTGTGGGTGTATAGTTAAGATATAAGTGTGGACGTGATACGAATGGGGTTTGAAGGTATTAATACTACACGTAATTAATATAACTTGATTGATGTTTATCAACCGCTTATAAAACCACGACTCTATTTAAAAAAATGAATATATCGCTCGTTATTATTTATCATAGGCGAGATTCACCAATGTAGATAGATGGCGTTGACATCAAAAGTAATGACTTTTACAATTAGGTGCCGTGACCAGGATTTGGGATATTTATATCAATAACAAGTCGTTGAAATTCCTTTATAAAATGAAGTGACATTTTCTTCAACTACGACAAAATTATGCTTATGTCAGTGTTTCTTTTTTTTTAGCATTTAGATTTTATTGACATGTGACCTTGAATGATAAAATGAAATACATAAATGTATAACGACAAAACTATTCTACATGAACGGCTTTCTTATATGATTCACGACACGCCATTGTACCTAACTCACATTTTTTCGAAGCCATGAGATTTATTTTAATTGGCTAATGAACCAGGCTTGAACTACATCTCAAAATAATCGGCCGAGATTGGCTTACTAATGACTTACAAATTAATAAACCCTCGGGGCTCGAACAATGGGAACTATTTAACCCGGCGACGGCCGCGGCAGCGGCGGGGTTAGCCGTTATCCTACTTAATGGGAGACTCCGCTTTACCACTTTGTTGTAATTTAGTTCTGCGTAGGAACTACAATGGTATGTTCAGTATTTTGAGTAAATGTTAAAGAGCAATTAAGACAGGAGACGCTTTCAACGTATCTTTCCGGACAAAGTATTTCGCCTTTTGGGGGACGAGGTAATCCACATATATGAAATGAAATGAAATGAAATCATTTATTCTTCAATTTAGGCATGTTACATGCACTTATGAATGTCAAAAAACTACCACCGGTTCATAAAATAAACCTCTGCCTCGAGAGCAACCGGCGTAAGAAACTGGGCGAGGTGTCTTTTTTCAAAACAATATACAATGTATATAAAATAACAGTATCATAATACTACAGAATTGAAATGCTACAATATAAACATACGTACATATTTTTTAATATTAAGGACAAAATATTTCTGTGTTAGATTACTTTACTTGTGCGGGACGCTATCACTGCCAAACATCCCTATCCATGATATAATCGTTTATCTTATAATATGCTTTTGAAATAAGTGTATGTTTCACGACAGACTTAAATTTAGAAACTACACACATTTGTAAAACATTTTCCCATTACTACTCACCTAGTTACACTACAACAATCGCGCACGCACACTTAAAACACTAAATTTGAGCAATAAAATACGACCTACAAGCTTTAATTACACTAGGTCAATTATCGCATGGCTAAATCGATCAATTTCACTAAGGATTATATTTCATAGAAGTTGTTATAGAAAGTGGTCGTTTTGGGTCCGAAATATGGTGAAGTTTGATGTCAAAATGGCGGCCAAGCGTGATGGTCAAGTAAGAATGTTTTTAAATCGACTTTGTAATCCATGCTCGATTAACGATTTTAATTAATTGAAGAGGAAGGTTTATATGTATAATAATATCCATTAAATAGTGCACCCGTGCGAAGCCGGGGCGTGTCGCTAGTATTTTAATAATTATGACATTACATCTTAATGACTATTTTCATAACTATGACATTAGGTAGATGTTGACGCTAAATTTTCCTCTTGACATTCAGATTTTATTCTAGAAACTGTCTAGATTATACTTTTTTTTATTTTACATATAGACGATCTTTTTGTGAATTTATTATACTCTCTTTTGACATACATTACAGTAATTCATGTCTTTTTTTAAATTTCATATGCATCAATAAATTGCTCAGAATAATTAGATTCAATTTATGTAATATATAACTGACGATTCAAAGTTGCTTGTTGCTAGGCCTTTTGAATAAAGAATATTTTGAGTTTGAGTTTGAATGAAAACTTTAATTGTGCATACAATTATAATTAAAACGAAAAGATACGTGCAAGTGAGATGATAATTTTTTATGGAAAATTTGATAGATTAAAATATTTTTGCACCCGTAAACAGTACATAAAGGCATTTTGATGGAGCTCTTCACACACCGGGAACGATTTCGAGGCTGACGTATAATCGATCGATTAATGAAATAGTTTTAACAACGTGGCAGATTTTTCTCCTACATCTTTGGCAGAAGGGTAAGTATATCAATGACGTTTCCAGTCTTAAGAGGCCTTATAATTTTTAAAATGTTTTCATTTCAAATTATGACAAAAGTATTGATAATACCAATAAAGTGATTAAAGGATACGATGATTTTATTAAAGTTTTAAATGGTAACATAGCCATTTTTTTATCGTATTGTGTGTATTAGAATTGAAGCGGAAAAAGACAATTTTTAGCTTGAAAATGGTTGATTTGGAGTGATGTTCGAAACGATATTCCTTAATGAAAAATACAATAAATACTTTCGAAATTTTTGACGTTAGGTCGCAAAAGTTCTGTTCTAGATACACATAACATTGAGAAAATATCAAGATACGTGTCAATTCAATCAGAAAATCGCTTAAATATATAAGCGTTTTTAACTGATAAGGAAAATTCTGTAAGAGCAAATAATTTTGGAGACGCGATTTGTTCGTTCTTTTTGTTACGTTTTTTGGGACACAGATGTAACGTCTGATACCGTACTAGTATTCAGACGTCATGGCCGACCGTATCTTGTCTATTTTACAATATCTAAGCAAAGTCAAAAGACAATACAATACAATACAATACAAATACTCTTTATTGCACACCTCAATTAAAGGATATAGTACAGTACAAAAACACAATGAGTAGAGGCAAACAACAGGCGGTCTTATCGCTAAAGAGCGATTTCTTCCAGACAACCTTAGGGTAGCGGAAATGAAATCTAATCATGACGATTCATAGCAGGTGGTGCAGACTTAATACATATGAATCCTACTCATAATTACAACAATAACATTTAATTAAGGATAATAAACAAACATAAATATATTATAAAAATATACGTACATAAGCATATACAAATATATAGTCAGCCACATAGTCTAAAGGAACTAAGTCATGAGAGAGACAAATAGTGATCGTTAAGCTGTTTTTTGAAGACAGCAAGAGAAGCACGCCTCAAATCAGGAGATAAAGAATTCCAAAGCCGAAAAAACTGGCTTACTCTGAAGAAATTCCCTACAAAATAGAATTTTAAAGGACTCACGGACATAACCATGGCAACAAGTTACTAGAAGAAGTTGATTGGGCAAACTTACAAAGAGGCAACATATAGAAGTGTAATACTCTTGGCGAGCGGCTGTCGCCGCGCCCGTCCGCTGCGGGCTTACGGCGGCCAATTTACTCGAAGACGGAACTCAGAAGTCAGCGCTCAAAGGTACAAAGAAATCCTACAGTTACTACTACTAATAGGTACTGCACTTGTCCTCTTACAGTATAAAATTCCCTTCTCAGCTAGGCTAGCTTTGGTGAGCCAGCGACAAAATTTCCACTAGCTCGATTCCACTCACACCTCAGATTCGGTTGAAAAGAGTATTCCAGTGTTCCAAACCACACGAGCGGTCGTATCAGAGGTTTTCCCCTGGATTTTCCTCTCCAACCCCGCACTCCTATCTCTTTATTGGGCCCGGCCTATAAAGCCACAGTCAGGTTAAAAAAAAGTATAAAATAGCTACTTGATTAAGTAATGTGTCAAACTTACTTATGGATTTTTTGTATCAATCTGCTGAAGGCTTATTTACCGTTTTCAAAAGCGCGTAAGGTTGATCTTAATGTCAATTTTCATACAAAATTGTCAGTTAGTTCTACCTAACGTAGGTTGGGACCTAAATTATACCAACAAAACCTTGACGACCGGTTTAGCCTAGTGGGTAGTGCACCTGCCTGTGAAGCTGACGGTCCTGGGTTCGGATCCCGGTCAGGGCAAATATTTGTGTGATGAGCATGAATATTTGTTCCTGAGTCTTGGATGTTTTCTATGTATTTAAGTATTTATATCTATTAAATATATCGTCGTCTAGTACCCATAACACAAGCCTTCTTGAGCTTACTGTGGGGCTAGTTCGATTTGTGTAAGATTGTCCTCTAATATTTATTTATTTATTATTTAAACCTCGTCGCTAGGAAAGTCAAGTTATTTGAACTGTTATATATTTCGCAAAAGCATGCATCCGCATATAAAATGTACGTTTTATGGATACAGTGGCAGTGTACCTGAAACAACAACATTCCGGACATTGTGTGCAAAATGTAAAAGGCTGACCGCACACTGGGGATGGCTACTAGATTTCGGATTTCGATTCTCATTTTGCCTTTTTTATGCTCTACTTGAAGTTATCATTTTATAGACATATGATTATGTTTAAGCTGCATCATAATAAAATAGACAAGTTACTTCAGCAATCTATAGCAACCCATAGAAAAGGTTCATACTTATTGAGTGCAACTTATGACGTCACCAGTTGCAAATACCTAAATTGTTGTTTCAGTCATGAAAAGAGAAACAATATTTTTATTGGCAACAAGTGTTAAGTAATTTTATTCATAAAACCAATTTACATGATAATTATGATAATAATAATTATTAAATGAATTAAAAACTTGAAATAAAAACAACTATACCTAACTAAAAACTAAACATTAAAAATTAATATCAAAATTAGGTCCCCTCGGGATGGTGCCCATTACGCAGGCAGCATTCCCGCGCTGGATTGGCAACAATAGTTTACTCTTAGATGATAAAAAAATATATATTTGAATCTTCGAAGTCTCATATCTTTTAACGAGCAAGAGGGGGGCGATATACAATTGGCTATTTCACTACAATTTTTTATGGTATAGCTGACGAGCACTGAAAACGCTCTATATAATACTGATAGGCACTGAAATGTGACGTCACTGTATAATGGCGTCGTAATCCCGTTGTACAGAAAACGAGTAATTTGCCATTTTAGTTGTGAAATATTGCATTTACGGGCATAGTGGGTGTACAATTTCTTCTTTATTGAGACATGAGATTTTTATTAGTAATTTTCAATTTCCTTTGGGACTATTAAAAAAAACAACATTTTTGCGAATATTTAGTCTCATATTTTTTATGATTTTGATTAATTTGTCTAATTTACTATTTGTGATAATCCACATCGAAAGGGACCTTATGGCGGCCGGCACTTACGCCTTTATTGCCGCTGTTCCAATACAATAGTGAATAGGTGTAACGTAAGCGCCTGCCGCCATAAGATCCCTTTCGATGGGGATTATCACATTTATTGTGATAATTTGGTGGTTGTCTATCTATTTAACCACACTATGGAATAAATTTTAACATGTATCAAATAGGTACATAATTATTGTGATTTTCGAAGCAATTATCTCCGAATATTTTCACTTCTATTTTTGAACAGTTGATACTTTGGAGTTACATAAATAAATAAAAATAAACTCAATATTTTTTTAGAAAAACTTAACATTAATTTTAAAGACCTGTTAACCACAGTGCAAGTCAACATGTCATTGAATAAATGAATAAATGTTGACTTGTTTTTTGTTTCAGTTGACTATATAGTGTTTTTTTTTTCAATTTTAGTTACTAAGCCCCAAATAAGTAGATTGTTGGGCATTTTAGCCGGCCGCGCCCAGAATGCCGGGCTGTGCTATTGTGCGCCGGCCCTAAATACGCGCGACAAAAACGCAGTGTTTTTGCAAAACGGCTGTGATTGCGCGCTTGTTACCGCAAAAATAACAAGCCGCACGCACTACTCACACGCAGCTGCGATTATTGTGCGGCGGTTCAGTGTTCAGTTTACGAAACGCTCATGATGCTTGAGTCACGTCTTCGAGCGTTTTCACTCAAAATTGTATAACTTTTTTTAATTGGGTGGCTCAACTATTCTTTGTTGCCCGTTACCATGGTTACGTCTCCTGAGTCACTCTTTAAAACTGTGATTTTATAGGGTTTAAATCTATTAATCATGAGTTTTAGCCTTGAGGAAAGATCCATTTGGACATGGGTCATCCCTTGAGCATGCTTGAAGTCCATATCATAAACATTTTTCTAAGAAACTCAGTTACTGTTGTCTCCTCGCTGACGGGACAGAATAACAACAAGAAAAAGTTAATTGACCCAATTTGGAAATGTTTGCCTGCTCAGAAATCGGGTGTGTGTGCTTATTGTCTTATAGTAAAGACGTGTAATCCAGACAACAATATTGGTTGTGTTACTCTCCGGTGAATTGTGGTCAAACGCAAACCTATCTAGAATTAAAAAAAAACGTGTATTTTTACCTCTCAGAACGAGTGACTACTTTAAAGCCTAGATTGTTTAATCATTAAGGCAAGGCTATTCAGTGCAAATGACCCCCTCTAACACGCGTGAGTTTGCAATTAACCATCCCGCTCTCTACGGAAGCTCTGCGCGTAATTTCGTAAATATTTAATACATTTAATTGATTATTGGAACACTGAATCACTTATAAAAAATCTATCCGGTTATTTCCTTAGCACAATAAAAAAGCTATCTTTTTGTGGAAAAAAAAACGTATCACTGTCCTTAATAATTATTTTTACTATGATATTTAAGATTTTTTGACAGAGTTACCAAAGCATTTGTCAATATTTTGTTCGGTTATTTCTTTCCTTCGTTTCTTTTTCAGTCTACTGTAATTTTTGTGTAGTGTAATTCTACATTATTTGTTCACACTGGAAGCTCAGGATTTTCGCCTGATCTATGAATGTGCCTTGCCCTAAAGAAAAGCCTTTATTACCTTTTATCTTGACGCTTAGAGACCTTATACATCTCTAACAAATCTCGATTGTTATTAGTTTCTTAGTCTTATTTTTGACATGTAACACGACATTTAATTAATGATACTTTGATTATTGTATTATTTTTAATTGATGTACCTAGATAGATTTTGACTTGTAAAAGTGCCCTTGAGGCCTATTTGCAGAATAAATGTTTTTTTTTAAAGACAGGAGTTCTAGATAACAGCCGCCTTTCTTATCACAGTGCGTCACCCAAAGCGGCTGCACAAACACCGGCGTTTCACAAAGTCAAATGATTGACAACCGCGCGTTACCGACTCACTTAACCAACACGCAGGACAAGCAATAACATACCTTCTATCAATGACAGAAGTACTACAACATGTGCTAGAGTTGGGCGGCGCGTGCGGTGCGTGTATCGGGACCGTGTATACATATCAATCAATTATCCTGACGTTACTCTTTTTGTGTCGCTCGAGTGGGCCGGGGTAATTGTTTAGGTATTGGGTTCTCGGTGCGATGCAGTGTTGCCAGGGCCCTTGGGACGTAAATTACGTTTCGTTTCTTGAAAAGTTACATTTTTGATGCAAAAGTTACATTTTTTGTATTTTTCATAACTACCAATCAAAACGGTCGAGTAGCCACATACAGCTAGAATTCGGCGAGTTCGGCTACAGAATTAAGTCTGGATGATGGGGGATATCTCAAATGTCATACCTAGTTGCAAGAGACGGACAGGCAAATCATACCATGTGGGTTCTTTTGTCACCTTTTTTGTATGGAAGGTTATAAATTGTAGCGGTTAGATACAACTGTGACCTTTTTTTTAAATAGAGTTTCATTATTCTCCAAAGTTACGAAAATTTCGTTTACAACAGAAGTTACTTACATGTTACGCGAGCCGGTCAAAAGTTACGAAAAATGTAAGAAATGTAACCATCTGGCAACACTGGTGCGATGTTACGGTGGGCTTGTGAAGGTTCTCTGGGGAGGCTACGGCCGATACGTCTAAATATTTTGCAAAACTGTTTTTTTTTATGAGCTTATAAAAAGTGCATGGCTTCTTTGGGGAGGCTACGGCCGTTACGTCTAATATTTTGCAAAACTGAGTGGGTTTTTTTTATGGGCTTATAAAAAGTAAATAAATAAAATAAATAAATAAATAAACATTAGAGGACAATCTTACACAAATCGAACTAGCCCCACAGTAAGCTCAAGAAGGCTTGTGTTATGGGTACTAGACGACGATATATTTAATAGATATAAATACTTAAATACATATAAAACATCCAAGACTCAGAAACAAATATTCATGCTCATCACACAAATATTTGCCCTGACCGGGATTCGAACCCAGTGTTCGAAAAGTGCATGATTCAACGGGATGTAAAAAGTTTGGTAAGATATTTTTGCTTAGGTGGCTATCGTGACAATGATTTGTTTTTAAATAATCAATATCTAACTAATAGATAATCCAGTCCAAAAGTTTATCAGCTTTTCTACATTTCTTCGTTTAGTTATGTCTCGCACATACTATGATTATTCTCTGGCCTGAAGGTTATCTGGTAATAATAATAATAAGACGTTTATTCAATGATTGTATACATTTACAGGTAAATAAGACAGGTACAATAAAACAAAGTATACAAAAACAATTGAATGGGTAGGTGGCTCAGCTTGTGTCAGCTTGTGTGGGTGTGTGTGTGTGTAGAGAATGCCCTACGGCATTAAGTTCGCCTTTTGTTTGTATCCGTAGCCTGTTACTGTGCAATAAAGTTAAAAAAATATTAAGTAGGTATTTACTATCCCTTCATTTAATAAATAACCTTGTTAGAAACTTATTTTCATTCTCTCTCAAACAATTGGCGCGATCGATAACATATCTATAGCAATATCTAAAATTCCTTACTTATTTACCAAAATTTATTGTAATGGGAAACAAAGAGCGTTATATAACATAAATTCTAAACTACAAATAATAAAAGGCCTACAAACTAAACATAAAATAATAATTATTAAGAGCCTCAAGTGTCCCACTGCTGGACAAAGGCCTCCCTCTTTTTTTCCACGCGTCCCTGTCTTGTGCATTCTCCCACCCCTTCTGATCCGAGACGTCGAGTTCGTCTCTCCATCTCCGACGAGGTCTGCCGCGACGCCGCGCTCGGTTTTGTGGGACCCACTTGGTGGCGATTTTAGCCCAAATCTTCCGGCATGCGGCAGACGTACCCAGCGCAGTCCCATTTAAGTTTGGCGGCGGTGTGAGCTATGTCAGCTATCTGGGTTTTGGAACGCAGTATTGTATTTTTAATGCGATCTGTTAATTTCACGCTCAAAATACTGCGTTCCATGGCTCTCTGGCAACCTTGAGGGCAGATTTCTGAACCTTTGTCAAAGACCAAGTCTGTGCTCCGTAGGTAAGGATTGGAAGAAACATAAAATAAAAAACTTAAAAATAAATAACCTAAAACAAGGGGTCCCCCGATAACAATATAAGCATTGCTATACAGCGAGGAAATGCTGCCAGCATCTTTGGCACTATACCGCGGGACCCCTTATTTTAGATTATTTATTTTTAAGTTTTTTTACCAAAATATGTCCCAAAATAGAAGTAGGTCTCTGCGGTAAGTTTTGATTATTCAATTAAATACATAATTATTCGCAAACACATTTAGGCCGGGTTTTATAAAGATCCGTTAGACCAAATGTCAGATCAAATTTCAGTAACTCAGTACATTTTTTGACATCAAACCGACATAAGGTCTAAGGCCCTTGTCTCCTATAAACGTCCCTGACAGACCTGAGAGACCATAACAGTACATCTCTTTAGTATGCATTGTAACGCAGCGTTACGCCGCACGCTCCGTCACAATGCTTACTATAGAGCTGTATTGTTAGGCCCTGACAGACCTGAGAAACCATAACAGTACATCTCTTTAGTATGCATTGTGACGCAGCGTTACGCCGCACGCTGCGTCACAATGCTCACTATAGAGCTGTACTGGCCCTGACAGACCTGAGAGACCATAAGAGTACATCTCTTTAGTATGCATTGTGACGCAGCGTTACGCCGCACGCTGCGTCACAATGCTTACTATAGAGCTGTACTGTTAAGCCCTGACAGACCTGAGAGACGATAACAGTACATCTCTTTAGTATGCATTGTGACGCAGCGTTACGCCGCACGCTGTTCACAATGCTCACTATAGAGCTGTACTGGCCCTGACAGACCTGAGAGACGATAACAGTACATCTCTTTAGTATGCATTGTGACGCAGCGTTACGCCGCACGCTGTTCACAATGCTCACTATAGAGCTGTACTGGCCCTGACAGACCTGAGAGACCATAACAGTACATCTCTTTATATGTGTAACAGTACATCTCGTGACGCTGTAAGCGGCCGATGGCGTTTATTGGAGCCCAGAGCCTAACGGATCTTTATAAAACCGACCCTTAAACAGTTGAAGTTACAATTTCATTTCGTATCATATTCATTTCACTTTTATTATAACAGTAATATTGTAGAAGGAGTTCTTTGTCCCGGCGCGGCGCGGCGCGGCGCGGCCGACCTTTGTTCGCTTTTGTAATAAACTGCTGGGATTTTTGCTACAAATAAGGTTTTTTATTGTTGCTAGTTGCTGGGTCATTCTACTTTCTCAAGACCAGTTTTCTATTACAAAAAAAATCTGTGAGATGTATTGAATTAGTGTACGAATATAGGATTTCGAAATAGTACCTGCGGGGTAATCACGTAACTTTTTTACTACCGTTAGGTACATTTTAATGTCAAATTTTAATTGCCAGTTCATACACTTATACTTCAAAATTGACAGTAAAATCTATCTACCGTTAGTACATAAAGTTACGTGATTCGCCTGCTGAACCTAATAAAAGGAATTTATAGGTAAAAATACTTAAATATTATCATATTGCTGGAAAAGGTGGGTAACACAGTGATAAAAACCATTTTTTCATACAAATGGTGAGCCATCCAAGGACCACTGAGTTACTCGATTTATGGACATTAGCTGTGGTTCATTAATTACCAAAAGTATCGGAAATGATACTGCAATTAAACCTCTTTCTAAATAACAATACAAAAATATGAAGTGAGGGCCAAGTATTCCAAAATCTGCATTTAAAAAAAATGCCTTAAAATTATGTACATGAAAAAGTAGAATGGCCCTGCTAACGAGTTATTTACTTATGTAGAAGCGCGGTGGAGTTGTATTGAAACAAAGTTTTAACCGCAGTTATTTCATTATGATTGAGTCCTTTTTAGTGTGTTCCGTATCTAAAATAGAAAAGCGGGACACATAATTAACTTGTAAATACTTATTTCAAATAGGGATGGGGAACACTACATAAGAAAATCAACTACTTCAAATTTTCTTGAAAAAGTATCAAATAGCGAAAAAAATAACTCAAAAGAATAAATAATTATATAATTACAAGTCTTCAAAGTTTTAAGTGGGGGCATGTACTGTCCCTTTTTCGCAAAACGCACCTGTGTATTGTTTATTTTTTTGAATGATATTCATTTACTATGGCGCTTTAGGTCAGTGACGTCACTGATTTGTAGCGCTTTCTCACTCTTATAAACAACATTCTAAAGGTTGTAGTTTCGTTATTTTTGAGATATTTTTATGGGATTTTCACCATTTGGCATAGTTTTATGTCTTCTTTCTTTTAGATAATAATAAATTTTGAGTCAATATCCCTATTGCAGTCGGACATAAAAATTCCGGAGACTTGAAGGCCGCAAAGTATTGTATTTAAGTATATAGTAATCATTTTTTAATTATCTACCTAGTTAGTTTCAACTTACACAATGGTAATACATAATGTTTCTTTGTCTTTATAGTTTAGTATTAATTAGTTTAAAATAGATTAGTTTCACCATCATAATATTTCAGAGCTTGGCTCTTGTCGGTGGAGTAATTGCCAGCTTATTCTACATTCAGCTTTGTCCTCTACTTCTTTGTATGACGTAGCATTTTTTAAATGTTTTATTTGCTCCATGTACGTCATTCGATTCGTGTACGAGTGTTCATGTACGAGATTCGTTTACGTAACTAAAATACTATCTACGATTTTGTTCATTTTATGTTTCCAATTGGTTGCATTATTTAGATACTTGTGTATCATTTGGCCTACTGAGTGTCTCCGATTTATGTCTTAATCTGTTGTTCCGTGCCTCAATATTAACTTTATACGTCATCACTACATAGTATAAAACAAAGTCGCTTTCTCTGTCCCTATGTCCCTATGTATGCTTAAATCTTTAAAACTACGCAACGGATTTTGATATTTTTTTTTAATAGATAGAGTGATTGAAGAGGAAGGTTTATATGTATAATAACATCCATTAAATAGTGCACCCGTGCGAAGCCGGGGCGGGTCGCTAGTATTATAATTATACTACATCTCGGCGATAGTTCGAAAGCAAAAAGTGCACAAAAAACGGCACTTGAAATGAATAATACGCTCTCGCAAAATGTTATTCGTGAAATTCTACAATTCAATTTTAACGACATCGAGTGGACGAGTATGACGAGTCTGGGAATTATCGTGTTTAATAAAATGTAATGTTGCGGAATAAAACTGACGTCAGGGTGAGGGCCTGAGTATGAAGATTGAAGATGGATTCGATACATTTAAGATGACACTAACACTCACATTACAATTTTGACTACTTGGGCATGTTGTGATGTCTAAGATATTATAAAAAAATCTGGACGATCTTACACAAACCTAGTCCAAAACTAAGCAAAGCTTGTACTATGGCTACTAGGCGACGATATACATACTTATATAGATAAACAGATACTTAAATACATAGAAAACGTCCAAGACTCAGGAACAAATATTCGTGTACATCACACAAATAAATGCCCTGACCGCGATTCGAACCCGGGACCTCCAGCTTCGTAGGCAGAGTCACTACCAACTAGGCTAAGGCGATCGTCAAATAACATAATCACTCATTTGCTTAAATTTGAAGGTCCCCTTTGTACAAAATTAAGTTTATTATAGTATTTGTTTTCAACAATAAAATGTGTAACTGCTACTACACCAATGAATAATCTGTTAGCCTAAATTGTCTATTATAAAGTTCAAACAATGAGCAAACTTCAGACAGATGGTTCAATCAAATAATGAGCGTGTACCACGTACCGTCGGTATACTACCAAGTCAATGTCACATTTTTAATGCGACGGTTGGGATGGCATGCGTAGCGAAATTAGTGCTATCGCTGTGTTTACACCGTGTCTAGGACACGAAAATAAAACACACCCATACAAAAGTCCAGGAAAAAAGGAAGACATGGTCCTCAGCATTCATCATGAGAGATGAATCCACGGAACCTCGCACTCGTGAGAACACAGCAGGTCTTGAAATCACAAAGCTTTTCGACAACTTGCTCCAAAAATGTAGTCAGGTAAATAAAATGTAAGGTTGCATCTGAAACGATTGAAGGCTTCTGTAACTCCGCGGATACCAAGCCGATGTTCATGTCTTGTTCCCCCTTCCGTAGCTATGATACCAGCCACTTTGTGAAGTTCGACGTTGGCAAACGGTAGGGTTCCTCACAAAAGGATACGTGCTCTTTTAAAGTGTTCTGTTGCAAGAGAAAATGTATTATATCACTCATACACCAGTAACACGCGTAGTCAGACACACATCGGTGAGCACTTACTAAATATGAAACAACGGCAGTTTTAGAATAAAATTTTTAGCTAACGAATTATTAAAATCTAATTTGTCAATAATTAAAATATGTTTCAATTATGTTTCAACTTCGCTACTTCAAGCAATATATTTAGCAGAAGATCATCATCAAGAGAGGTAGGGCACAGCAAAATGTCATCTTGCTCGAATTTGGAGCAGCCCAACTGGAGAAGTACCTCCGCCTTGCAGAAGACCACAGCCATAATAGCATTATTTACTATACAAGTATGTAGTGTTGTGTTCCTGGAGGTGAGCAAGGTTGCCAGAGCTCCCGAGGCTACACTGTGTTGAGAGCGAGGGACCTAAATGTGTTCTTTCTGTTGTCAATACAGTGCATCCTCAAATCTTATAAAGGATCGGCAACGCGCACGTGACTCCTTTGGAGTTGCGGGCGTCTATAGGCTGCGGTGGCCGCTTACCACCAGGTGGACCGTACGCCTGTTTGCCACCGGCGTTGTATTAAAAAAATAATAATAATAAGTTACTTTACTACACGGTTAGGACATCTCTGCACCCCACCAGTGACGTCACGTGGCGAGGTGCACGATATTGTGGTCTGGTGCAGTATACTACATATTTAGAAGAAATAATAAGCCGTAGGGATGTGACGAACCCATCGCCCACTGGTATTCCAGTACAACAGTCAACGTGAGGCAGCTGGTTAGGGAGTAACGACCCTACATACCTGAGTGCTGGTGGTGTCCTGTGGTCAGGCTGAGCTGATCGGGTGGTTGGTTGGACAGGCCTCCCGCCTCTGGCTTGCGTTAACCGGCCGTCCAGAGTGGAGCGGCGAGAGCTGTCGCTCAAGGGTAGATGTGGTCACCTAAGTGGCGAGTTGGCTATAGGTTTAAAGTCCAGTGCCACTTTTCCAAGAGCCGTTGCCGGCGGCACCCTAGGTTAGGATTTTATAATATTTTTATTTTTTGTAAGTGTATTTTTCTATTTTACTTTTTATAAAGATATAGTAAAAGCCTAGCCTAAGACGGAAAATAAATAACGTTTCCGTAATTGTGAAGTCCCTGACTTCTGTAAATGATGTAAACTCTCTTCGTAAGTTTCTTGCTAGAAGAACCTAATATTCCTAATGTTTCTGTTCATAGTTTCGTCTGTATATAAATATATATATATGTATATATTTGTTTTGACTTATTTATGTATGTATTGGTATTTATATGTAATAACTATATTGACGCTTAGTATGTACGTTTTTATATTTGAAGTTGCAGCGCCCACAATTTGTCTGCTTTGCCCTAAGGTTGGCTGGTAGAGAATACTTAAGTCCTCCTTTTGTACGATAAGTTTTACTTTTGTGCAATAAAGGTTAAATAAATAATTGACGACCGCTTTAGCCTAGTTGGTATTGACCATGCCTTCTAAACTGGAGGTCCCGGGTTCGAATCCCGGTCAGGGCATTTATTTGTGTGATAAACACGAATTTTTGTTCCTTAGTCTTGGATGTTTTCTAGGTATTTAAGTATCTATTTATCAAAAGTATATATATCGTCACTTAGTACCCATAGTACAAGCTTTGCTTAGTTTGGGACTAGGTTGATTAGGGTAAGATTGTCCAAAAATATTTATTTATTTAAATAAACGTTTTAGAACATCTCTATTACTGAACGTTACGCTTACGGTCCAACCTAGAATACCTTTCGAATGCGATCGAATCATGAACCATATTGAGGCTCAAATCTTAGTTTACGGAGTGAGAATGCGGATGAGTGTGCGCCGCGATTCGCGAACAGCAATAAACATTCGGCACAAAAACAACGAGTCGGAAATGTTTCATAAAAGGGCAATTTTTCATTTAATTCCTTGAAGCTGCGAGGCCCGAGTCGGGGAATGCTGCCAGCGCTTTTATTGGTTGTTTTTAAATAAAACGAGGCTGGATATATTAAGTTATATTGATTTTAATTGTATGACAGTGCATGTAGGTTCAAAGCAAACCATTTGAAATGGATAGCGCGTTTGTAGATTATGTCTTGAAGTCTGAGGACGATTCCATCTGTCATGGAGGTCCCCTCCGGATAACATTTTCGGATTCAAAATCAAACATTTATTATGCAAATAGGCCACAAGGGCACTTTTTCTAAACGAAATCCTAAAAGACGCAGGGGATAGCTACCATTCTGTAATTTCAGCATAACAGTGGGGATATCCCCATGAAATGCCAGGTCTGTGGCATGCGTGGACTTCCCAAAAGGTAAATTTGCTTCGTTTATGTACATAATTACCATGCAAAATATTTTTTTAATGAAATTGAAACTTTATTGTTAACTTTCAATTTACATTTGATCAATAAACAAAAACAATGTTTTTTCTTATCTTTGTAGTCCATATCTTTTTGTTTTTTTTTATACCACGTCGGTGGCAAACAAGCGCACGGCCCGCCTGGTGGTAAGCGGTCACCGTAGCCTATGGACGCTTGCAACTCCTGGGGTGTCACATGCGCTTTGCCGACCCTTTAAAAATGTATACACTCCTTTCTTGAAGAACCCCATACTGTAGTCCGTCGGTTTTATTAAATTTTTCTACTTTACTATTTATTGTGATGACTTCATGGTTTTTCTATGCATATAGCCACACTATGTTACTAATCGAAACATGAGTTATCATCCCTGTAAAACCATAACTGTTTATAAAGCATCAACACCAAATTTATTTATTTTTTATTTATTTAAAAAAAGGTACACTTTACAGACATCACACAATAAATGATACAGTTAAGTTTGCACAAAATCAGTAGTTTATAGACCAGCATGACATCCAAAGCAAGTGCACACAGCATGATCAATAAGTAAGCGCATAATCGACCAAGTGCACATACAGCACTAGTGTCAAGTCGACCAACACAGAGCAGGGTTAATTACATGGTTAAATCTAATCAAGTTCAGCATTAAATAACACGGTTACCCTACTCTATTTCAGCCAAGTCGAGCCAATTATGCATCAACATGAACAAAGTTTAATTAAAGGAGATAAGTATACATTCTTAGGTACTAACTGAATGATAAACGATAAAACGATGAAACTATGCAATCCTTCAAATCAAGCAATCCTTCTAGTAGTACGCCCAACGAAGGAAAAATGGCGGAAATAATTCGTGTACAAGCGAATTTTGGCACAGCTGTAGGTAAAAATGTCCTAACAAAAAACTAAAAGTACTGGTGGATGGGGGTGGCTCACGGGTAAAGGTGTAAGGTCCCTTTTTTTAGTTTTTTGTAGAAAGCTTGTAAACGGTGACCCGTAGTAAAATAACTAATCTACATAAAATACTCTACAAAAAAGATTCTATACACTTTTACGCTAGGATCAATATTTAATGAGATCTAATCTTTAGTATGTTGTTATGGACATCTTTACCTACAACTATGCCAAAATTCGCTTATACACGAATTATTTCCGCCAATTGGTAGTTAATGTTAATGGTCTTCGTTGGGCGTACTATAGGTATATTCTGTCGCTCTAAAAACTTATCAGAAACTAATATATATATATATATATATATATATTATTTCAGCTTAGGGTTTCAATTTAATCTTTATATGACATTTTTAATTGTATTATTCCCTGATTCTTGTTTAAATGTAGGTATATATTTAAGTATATACCTACCCTCATATTATAATTATAAATTATTTCATTGTTATAACGATCGAAATACGATTAGCAAGATAAGCGAACATGTTTTATAATGTAATTGTATATGGAGATAAATAAACTAAACTAAACTAAACTAACAATCTATTCTTTTATTTAAAAAATATCTTCATTCGTAACTAAATATAGGCACAGTCAGTATAACAAACATGTCCATATCCTTGGACTTTATTGAATCAGAATCAGAGCCAGAAATTATTTATTGTCACGAATTAAAGTTACAAAATAAAGCCAACAAAAATACAGCAAAAAGAAACTACAAATTAAGATATAAAATAAAATACAATAAAAAAAAATTTGAGGCAATGAGTCTCGGTCTCAGCATGTGCTGGGCAAAAAAAAATGTCCAGCGCTGGTTTTCAGACCGAGCCCTAGCGTTTGTCGGTCGCAGAGACTAGAGAAAAAAACAGAAAAAAAACAAATGTATGTTGTGTTATGGGTGTTCTAAAATCAGTGAATAAATATCTAAATGTACATGATGAAAAAAAAACAAATAAATGTTCATTTTTCGTGTGTGTTTATGTATGTATGTGTGTGTTTTAGTCCATGTATAAATGTATTGCTTGCAGATATGGTTGAAAAGTGTATACATATTAATGACGCCGATGCCTGATTGTAGTCAGCTACTCGTGAGCCCGGTCTAAAGCCGCTTCACACGGGCTGGCGCGCAGCCAAGTAATGATTTACTTGTTTACCGTTCTCTGCGCAATGACACGTGACAATCGAGCTGGCAGCCCGATTGCAGAACGGTTGCGATCGCCGTCGGTTGGTTGAAATTAAATGAAATTAACTTTATTCTGCAAGTAGGCCGCAAAGACACTTTTACAAGTCAAAATCTGTGGCGCTACCGCTAATAGCAAACGAAGTTTTCCCTCTCTGTCGCACTTGCAAGTTTGCACATAAGTGAGACAGAGAGGGAAAACTTCGTTTGCTGTTCGCGGTAGCGCCCCTGGAGAGAAGAAACGCCGAAAGGAACTCGACAGTCAGACATTTTTCCCCAAATATATGCTTAGTAGCGACCCGCCCAGGCTTCGCACGGGTGCACTATTTAATGGATGTTATTGTACATATAAACCTTCCTCTTCAATCACTATATCTATTAAAAAAACCGCATCAAAATCCGTTGCGTAGTTTTAAAGATTTAAGGGATATAGGGATATAGGGACAGAGAAAGCGACTTTGTTTTATACTATGTAGTGATAAATACTTTAATATATAGAAAACATCCAAGACTCAGAAACGAACACATACATGCTTATCACACAAATATTTGCCCTGACCGGGACTAGAACCCAGGATCGACAGCCTCGTATGCAGGAATTGCAGGATCACTAACCACAAGACTAAACGGGTCGTCAAAGTGAATTCACTAAATAACATCCATTAAATAGTGCACCCGTGCGAAGCCGGGGCGGATCGCTAGTTTATCTATATAAGTATGTATATCGTTGCTCAGTACCCATATTACAAATTTAGCTTAGTTTGTGTAAGATTGTTCAAAAATATTTATAGAAGAGAGAGAGGGAAGGTACGTACCTTGAAACAAAGGATCACCCTTAGAGGGAGTATTGTGGCAATAAAACAAAAGTTATTGAAAAGGTCTTTATACTTAGTTCTCCAAATCCCCCTTGGAGAAAAGCGAAGCCATAAGTAACTTCTTAGTAACAAAACTTGAATTGCACCAAAGTATAATAGAAATAAGTATTGTATCTTTGGTATTTTAGGAATTATCACGTTGTATATCACATCATACATTTTTATAATTTCCAATGCACGCTACCTGTTACTACTTATATTCAATCATCATCATCATCATCACATCAGCCGAAAGATGTCCACTGCTGGACATAGGCCTCCCCCAAAGAGTGCCGTAATGACCGGTCCCGCGCCACCCGCATCCAGCGGACTCCCGCGACCTTTACCAGGTCATCAGTCCACCTTGTGAGGGCCTACCCACGTTGCGCCTTCCGGTCCGTGGTCGCCACTCGAGAACCTTCCGGCCCCAACGACCATCGGTTCTACGTGCAATATGCCCCGCCCACTGCCACTTAAGTTTAGCGATTCGAAAGTCTATATCGATTACTTTAGTTCTGCTACGGATGGCTTCATTTCTGATGCGATCACGCAGAGAAACTCCCAGTATAGCCCTCTCCATTGCGCTCTGAGTGACTTTGAGCCTTTTTATGAGGCCCATGGTGAGGGACCATGTTCAATCACTCACTATTATATAGCTTGTAAGTTCTCATTTAAGTGATCATGTAACATGTTCTTATGAGAATAAATTCTTTAAACTGAAAACGAAGTACGAATGTAAAATATCCTAGCTTTATGGCTAACTACTATCTACATACAAACGCAAATCCTTAATACACATTTAGGTATTTTTTTGCTGTATATATCCCTTACCTTCCTTTCAATTACTAGTATCAGTGGAGTACATAGTTTTCGAGTTTTTACTTCTTCTTTTTGTTGTAAACGTCCATATACTCGTCATCATCAGCCTGCCTGGGCACAGGCCGCATTTAACGGATTTGAGATTCTTATGCTAAAATAATCGAATTGATCTGAGACCGACGACTGTTCTAAGAGAACAAGGACTACCAGTACAGTAGTACCCAACTGATAAGGCGCGTCGTGAATCTTCGTTCGCGCAGAAAAGAAAGTATCGCTCCGAAGATTAACGAAAGAATGCTTAAAACTTACAATTAACCTTAGATCACTACTATAAGGTTCATAATACACTGTTCATAATGCGCGTGCACTCGATCAGAAGTATGGCGGCTGACTAAAATGCCACGCGGCGCGCGCTAACATGGCGGCAGCTGCTAACCAATAGCGGTACAGGAAAAAGAAGCGCGGTGCTTGGAGCGTGCCGATTGGTCAATAGCATTTGCCGCGCTTTAAAAATTCATCTTCTGCGCAGGTACATCGGTAAGCCATATCAGTTGGGTACTACTGTACGCGCTTACAGCAGTTACACTACTCATTTTACTCTGAAAGTCGCGTGCTCGCATGTGTACTCCATCACTGAACTTGCATCTAACGAGGTCCCGGAGCCGCCGCGCGACTCGACTGACATTGGTTCTGATGCACACATAGATCCACTTATTATGGAATATTTGCAAATTTTATTTAAATAAATAAATAAATAAATATTTTTTGGACAATCTTACACAAATCAACCTAGTCCCAAACTAAGCAAAGCTTGTACTATGGGTACCAAGTGACGATATACATACTTATATAGATAAATAGATACTTAAATACACAGAAAACATCCAAAACTCAGGAACAAATATTCGTGTTCATCACACAAATACATGCCCTGGCCGGGATTCTAACCCGGGACCTCCAGCTTCGAAGGCAGGGTCACTACCAACTAGGCTAAAGCGGTCGGTCTGCACGCGTATATTTCTACCCTCATTATGTAATTTACGATTCAAATATATGTATTTTTTTTAATACAACGCCGGTGGCAAACAAGCGTACGGTCCACCTGATGGTAAGCGGCCACCGCAGCCTATAGACGCCCGCAATTCCAAAGGAGTCACGTGCGCGTTGCCGACCCTTTATAAGGTTTGAGGATGCACTGTGTTGACAGCAGAAGGAACAAATTTAGGTCCCTCGCTCTCAACACAGTGCATCCTCGGGAGCTCTGGCAACCTTGTATATATGTTTTGAGGCAAGGCCATTCCATTTCAAATGACCCCCTCTAACACGCGTGAGTTTACAATTAACCATCCCGCTCTTTACGGAAGCTCTGCGCGTAATTTCATAAATATTAAATACATTTAAATTGGTTTTTAAAACACTGGACAACTTATGAAAAATCTATCCAGTTATTTTTTTGGAACAATAATAAATCTATCCTTTTCGTTAAAAAAACATATACTGTCGTTTATAATTGAGAAATCTGCAGAATGAAGTTTATTTTTAGATGATATTTAGGATTTTTTGACAGAGTTACCGAAGCATCACTACATAGTATAAAACAAAGTCGCTTTCTCTGTCCCTATATCCCTATGTATGCTTAAATCTTTACAACTACGCAACGGATTTTGATGCGGTTTTTTTTATAGATAGAGTGATTGAAGAGGAAGGTTTATATGTATAATAACATCCATTAAATAGTGCACCCGTGCGAAGCCGGGGCGGGTCGCTAGTTTTTAATATTTTGCTCGGTTATTTTATTTCTTTGTTTAGGGTACTGGAGTAATTTTTGTGTAGGGTACTGGACGCTCCAACTTCAGTATTTCATCTGATCTCTTAATGGGCCTTTACTTAATTCAGTACTTGTCTACCCTTTGTGCTGGCCACACCAAATCCTGGCACCAGGTGCCAAAAAGAACCCCGGTTTCCTTTAAGCTAAAACCAGGAAAACACTCGGAGGATCCAGGTTCATCATAAATTTAAGAGTTAGACTCTTGTCGGTGTAGCTCTCTCCATCTGACTCTATCCAGGGCCGCCTCCTTGACCTCCTTATACGACACGTGCTAGCTTTCCTTTTATTTGTTTCATGTAGCTTATTTTCCGACTTCCCCTTCCTCGCTTTCCTTCAATTTTGCCTTCTATAATGTTCTTTATAAAATCGTCGTGTCGTATAAGATGACCAATCATTTTCCCTCTTCTATTTTCTGTAATTTCCAACAGTTTCCTTTTATCCCCCACTCTCCTCAGCACTTCATCGTTTGTAATTTCCAGGTTACACCCCCTAAATTCAGTTAAATACCTTCAGGGGTCATTCTATTTTTTCATGACCAATTTTCTATTACAAAAGAGAATTATGATATACATTGAATTAATGTACAAAAACAGGATTTCGAAATGGTACCGGAACCTAATAAAAGGAATTTATAGGTAAAAATACTTAAATATTAATTTATTGCTGTAAAAGGTGGGTAACAAAATGGTAAAAACCATTTTTTCATACAAATAGTGAGACATCCAAGAACCACTGAATTACTTGACTTATGGATAGCTGTGGTCCGGTAATTACCAAAACTATCGGAATTGTTACTCCACTTAAACCACTTTCCAAATAACAATACAAAAATAACGTTGACGACCGGTTTAGCCTAGTGGGTAGTACACCTGCCTGGTGGATCCCGGTCAGGGCAAATATTTGTGTGATGAGCATGAATATTTGTTTCTGAGTCTTGGGTGTTTTAGTAGTACCCATTACACAAGCCTTCTTGAGCTTACTGTGGGGCTAGTTCGATTTGTGTAAGATTGTCCTCTAATATTTATTTATTTATTATTATTATTTATTTAAAAATATGAAGTGAGGGCGAAGTATTTCAAAATCTGCATTAAAAAAAAGTGTCTGAGAATTATGTACATGAAAAAGTAGAATGATCCTGACATTTTTGCGTGATTAATTAGATAACAGGAAGATAAGCTTTGAGGATGAAATGGGAAGAAGTAACCCAGACTGTCCAATATCAAATCGATCAAATGAATCGATTGTGCAAATTGAGGGAGTTATTGCAACCGCTAACTTCAGCAGAGAGTAAGTAATAAGATATAAAAAAGAGTAGGTAAGAAACACTTCATCCAGTGTTTCGAATAGTATAATTACAAAGACAAATGTCAAAATATAATGATCAAAAGTTTAGTGGACGCCACTGGTGCCCAAAGGGCTGGCAGTTTCCTCGCACAACGCATATGCTGCCAGCATCTTTGGCACTATGCCGCGGGGGACCCCTTATTTTAGATTATTTATTTTTAAGTTTAGTTTGTACGCCTTTCATTATTTGTAGTTTAGAATTATGTCCACCGTTTTAAATTGTAATTTTTGCCTATTATATTTAGGGATACCATATTACCATTACAGACACTGATTACAAACAATTAGAAACCTTAGAAATAGAAATACTTAGAAATTAATTATTAAAATAAACTTAATGATCAAAAAAAATACATTTAAATACAAACTGGCGTAGAAACTCTCAAAGGCTTTGAGGTATATACGGAGAGCAATTAAAAATGTCAGCACGACCTACATTCAGCGAAACTAAATTAATTTCCGACGCCGTCCTCCAGGTATCACGGGTCAAGTTCAGATTAATTAAATTGGATGCATTAAATTATAATAAACCGTTGGAAAGCGGACTTTATACTTAACAAGCCAAGGCTGATTTCGCAATTATACGTGATAGGAGCCGACGAGAACAGAGTGCAGAGATGGCCGAGACTTCTCGGCGAGTCGTTGGCGGGCCCCGGGGGCCGCAGGCAATTATAACGGCGTAAGTTCTTGGATTCTGGAAGGGCCCGTAGTTAGAGGCTTTCGTTCTAGAGAAATGTGCCTTTCCAGCAACGTTTATTGGAATGAAATCGTAATTACATTCAACGATTCCTTATTTTCAAAACTGTTTGACATCTAGGGTCGGTTGCACCAACATACGATGACAAGCCGGTCATCGTCAAATATGCATGGCGCCGGCAGCTATCATCCCATAGGAACTTGTCAAACTTTCCATACAATCAGATTTTAACGAACACCGCTTAGTCCCTATTCGTCCCGGTACCGCCGCACACCGGGTAGAGTCAGTCCGACCCAGGTCGGGCCTAGCTGAGTTTCTTGCTGGACTCATCTCAGCTAGGCTAGGTTTAGTGAACCAACGACAAAACTCCCAGTAGCTCGATTCCACTCACACCTCAGATTCGGTCACCACAAACTCTTAGAGTATTCCAGTGTTCCAAACCACACGCGTGGTCGTGCCGGAGGTTTTCCCCTGGATTTTCTCCAACCGCGTACTCCTATCGCTTTATTGGGCCCGGCCTATAAAGCCACAGTCAGGTTCCAAAAAAAAAAAGAACACCGCTTACGATTACAGACGGTATGGTGCAACCCACCCCTAGTGAGATTTATTACGTGGCGAGGGCCTACTCCGCACTTCGTATCGTGCTGTCCCTTTCACTCATATGGTGTAACACGAGAGTGAAAGAGACGGCACGATACGAAGTCCGGATTTCGAATTTCAGAGGCCCTCAGCACTTTTACCTTGTGGTATCCCTACCAAGATAATAATAAATAAATATATATAACAATAACACAATATTTACTTATATACATAATAGTAAATAATAATCTATAAATAATAATTATTAATCAGTATATGTATGCATGAACATTTAATACCTATATTACACTAAACATAATTAAACATATAAATAAATAAACAATATAAATAAATATAATATACACTTTCACTATTAATACATAAATAAATACATACATAGAAACACAAAGACACTTACCAAAACTGCAGCCGTGTCGGAACCGGAGAGTCGGGACGTCGCGCCGAATGCCGTGGACAAGCCCGCGTGACGTCATACCAGCCAGACCGGCCCCGGCGCAGCGCAGCGGACGCGCGCCGCGCCGCCCGCCAGTCAGATGCACATCTCGACGCCAGACGCATGTCGCTTCGCTCCGCGCACTTATGCTTAACGCTTACGTATTATTTATAATCGATAATATTACCTATCAGCTGCTTGTGCCAAACGCTGTTGTATGCTTTGCTTGAAATATATGGTGAAAGTGATTGGGTCGTTTTCTTCGGACTATAACCACAACGACCTAAACTGGTGACCCCTATTTTGGACGAAGATCGCAACTTTCTTCCGGATTACCATTCATCTAGGAACAAATCGTGAGTAAAAGTATTATGTGTGATGAAGACAACGACGTGTTTACCGACCCAGCGAACGAGAACATTCCGAAAGATAACGGTACTATGAGCCTTGCCACTGGTGTCGACACATTCCGTGTCGGAGTTAAAATCCCACCGTTCTGGCCGCAGGAACCTTCCGTCTGGTTCGCACAAGTCGAAGGCCAATTTATCTTGTCAAATATTACGTCTGACGCGACTAAATTTTACTACGTGCTCTCGCAACTTGACCACCAGTACGCAGCCGAGGTTAAAGACATTATTATCTCGCCGCCGGCGGCAAATAAGTATGACAAATTAAAAAGCGAGCTTATCAAACGGCTGTCGGCTTCTCGCGAGAAAAAGCTGAAGGATCTCTTACTTCACGAGGAATTAGGTGACAAAAAACCATCTCAGTTCCTGAGGCACCTCCAGCATATCGCCGGCCCGCAAGTTCCTGAGGATTTTTTGAAGACCATCTGGACAAGCCGCTTGCCTCACAACATCCAAGGAGCTATAGCTACCCAACCCATATCTACTCTCGACTCTTTGGCCGATCTAGCAGACCGGGTATGGGACATATCTCCAGGTACTCCTCAAGTGGCTAGCACCTCTAACCAGCCTGGCAACGCAGTCATCGAGCATATGGCTAACCAAATCGCAGCGCTTTCGAGACAGGTACAGGAGCTCTCAACCCAAATGCGATCTCGATCTCGCCCGAAACACAGAAGTGGAGGTAAGCAGCAGTACCGAGGACGTAGCAATAGCCAGCGACGTGGAAATAGTCAGCAACGTTCGCAATCCAACTATCGCAAGTTTCCAGTTTGTTGGTACCACTACAAGTTTCAATCACAGGCAACCAGGTGTGTTCAGCCTTGTGACTTTACCTCGGGAAACGGGCAGGGCAGTCGATAATGGCGGCCGACGATTGCCCTAGTTCTGGTCGCTTGTTCGTCACAGATCGGCAGTCCAAGATGCAATTTCTCGTGGATACCGGAAGCGATCTTTGCGTCTTTCCTCGATCTGCATTGCGCGAGCACCGACTTAAAACCAAGTATCAACTTTTCGCGGCAAATGGAACCATCATCAGCACCTATGGTCACGTGCAGCTGAAGCTGAATCTAGGTCTCCGTCGCGAATACAGTTGGCAGTTCGTCGTAGCGGATGTCACCAAAGCAATCATCGGGGTCGACTTCTTATCTTTTTATAATTTAGCTGTCGACTGCCGTAATAAGCGCCTGCTAGACATCACGACGTCACTCTCAACGGTGGCTACAGCAGCAACCTCAGCGGACACCGTGTTTTCAATCAAAACCCTCTACGGTGAGTCTAAGTACAATGACATCCTGAGAGATTACCCCGAAATAACAAGGCCTCCTGGTATCCACCGCGATATAAAACACAACACTGTGCATTATATAACAACAACGGAAGGACCGCCGATACACTGCACGCCGAGGAGGCTAGCACCAGACAAGCTAAAAATAGCCAAGCTGGAATTTGAGGCGATGCTCAAAAATGGAACAGCAAGGCCATCATCAAGCCCCTGGTCTTCACCACTTCACCTCGCTCCGAAAAAGGATAACGGCTGGAGACCCTGTGGAGACTACCGGCAGTTAAATGCGCGAACTGTTCCAGATCGATACCCCATCCGCCATATCCACGACTTTGCCCACCAGCTGGCCGGTTGTACGATCTTCTCCACCATAGATTTGGTAAAAGCGTACAATCAGATACCGGTAAACGCGGATGATATAGCAAAGACCGCCATAGCAACGCCGTTTGGACTATACGAGTTCCCCTATATGACTTTCGGTCTTAGGAACGCTGGGCAGACATTTCAGCGGTTCGTGGACGAGGTCACTAGGGGCATGGACTTCGTGTTCGCGTACTTAGACGACTTCCTCATCTTTTCCGAGAACGAAGAAGCTCACATAGAACATCTGAGGCAGCTGTTCAGTAAATTGAGGGACTACGGCATTGTCATAAACCCCTCAAAATGCGTCTTTGCTACATCAGAAGTAACGTTCCTAGGTTACCATATTTCTGCAGAAGGCACAAAACCCCTAGAGTCGAAGGTGGAAGCCATACAGTCATTTCCAGCACCTAAGAGCGTTAAGGAACTACGAAGATTCTTGGGCATGATCAATTTTTATCGCCGATTCATACCTCAAGCAGCAGCGATCCAAGCTCCACTACACAACTTGCTGACCGGCTCGGTAAAAGGATCCCACCCCGTTGCAATAAAGGACGAGGCTCTGAAGGCTTTTAACGACTGCAAAAGAAGTCTCTGCGATGCAGCACTCCTAGCACACCCAGACAGTAACGCAGCACTGGCACTAGTAACAGATGCTTCAGACACGTCATTGGGAGCGGTGTTACAGCAGAAGAAAGGAGACGCATGGCAGCCGATCGCGTTTTACTCAAAGAAGCTGAGCCCCGCCCAACAAAAATATTCACCCTACGATCGGGAGCTGCTCGCAATCTACAGCGCAATAAAGTACTTTAGACACATGCTGGAAGCACGAGTCTTCACGGTGTTTACTGATCACAAGCCATTGTGCTTTGCCTTTGCATCACACAAATCGAGCTGCTCACCAAGACAATTTCGCCACCTCGATCTAATCTCGCAATTCACAACCGATATCCGACACATATCAGACAAAAATAACGTTGTCGCCGATACATTGTCGAGGATAGAAGAATTGGAGAAGCCAATCGACCTGGTACAGTTAGCAGAGGCACAAGGCAGAGATGCCGAGCTGAAACAGATTTTAGACGGTGACACAACCCATACCATCAAATTGAAGAAGATGATGATACCTGGCTGCCATACCGAACTATACTGTGACAGCAGTACTTCCACCCTGAGACCCTACGTTACACCAGAACTTCGGCTGCAAGTCTTCAACAGCCTGCACTCGCTTAGTCACCCTGGAACCAAGGCAACAGCGAGACTCGTGGCTGAGCGGTTTGTTTGGCCGCACATGAACAGAGACTGTCGTAGATGGGCACGAGCGTGTACAGCCTGTCAGCGTGCTAAAATAACTAGACACGTTCAAGCGCCCTTGGCAACATACCAGCTACCTAAAGCCAGATTCGCGCATGTCCACATAGATATAATAGGACCCCTGCCACCGTCCCAAGGTTACCGTTACTGTCTAACAGCCATCGACCGATTCACACGCTGGCCAGAAGCAACTCCAATGATGGATATTACAGCCGAAACATTGGCAAAAACCCTTCTGTCCTCCTGGATATCCCGATTTGGTTGTCCCGTGGACGTAGTCACAGACCGAGGGAGACAGTTTGAGTCAGCACTGTTCACTTTCTTGGCAAAAATAGCAGGATTCAAGCATAGACGTACTACAGCGTATCATCCTGCCTGTAACGGGATCATTGAAAGATTTCACAGGCAGTTGAAAGCAGCCATCGTCTGTCACGCGCAGGAAAACTGGACCGAATCCTTACCACTAGTTTTGCTAGGGATCAGGAGCGCGTTCAAAGAAGACCTGCAAACATCGTCCGCAGAGCTAGTGTACGGGGAAACGCTGAGACTGCCCGGAGAGTTCTTTCAGCCCTGCACTGTAACGACTACGGATGTCACCGACTTCACTGCCCGCTTGCGTAACATTACCCAGCAGCTGAACCCTGTGCCAACTTCAAGGCATGGATCTAAGAAAACATTCGTATTTAAAGACCTGAAGTCAGCCACTCACGTCTTCATAAGAGAAGATGCTGTACGTGGCGCGTTAACGGCAGCATATACTGGGCCATACGCAGTAGTAGAACGTGGAGACAAAGTCTACAAAATTAAAATAAAGGGCAGAGAAACAACCGTATCAATCGATCGATTAAAACCGGCATATACGCTTGAAGACAGCACAAATGACACCGGTAGCGAGTCGAGAATTAAGAATACTCACCCCCAGCAGACGACAGAGATGAGAAGAGACACGGCGAAAATGTATACCAGATCAGGCCGACAGGTGAAATTCCCTGATTATTATCGCCCGTGAGACGGTCTCTGGAGGGGAGTGATGTGGTATCCCTACCAAGATAATAATAAATAAATATATATAACAATAACACAATATTTACTTATATACATAATAGTAAATAATAATCTATAAATAATAATTATTAATCAGTATATGTATGCATGAACATTTAATACCTATATTACACTAAACATAATTAAACATATAAATAAATAAACAATATAAATAAATATAATATACACTTTCACTATTAATACATAAATAAATACATACATAGAAACACAAAGACACTTACCAAAACTGCAGCCGTGTCGGAACCGGAGAGTCGGGACGTCGCGCCGAATGCCGTGGACAAGCCCGCGTGACGTCATACCAACCAGACCGGCCCCGGCGCAGCGCAGCGGACGCGCGCCGCGCCGCCCGCCAGTCAGATGCACATCTCGACGCCAGACGCATGTCGCTTCGCTCCGCGCACTTATGCTTAACGCTTACGTATTATTTATAATCGATAATATTACCTATCAGCTGCTTGTGCCAAACGCTGTTGTATGCTTTGCTTGAAATATATGGTGAAAGTGATTGGGTCGTTTTCTTCGGACTATAACCACAACGACCTAAAACCTCACTATTTAAACTACGTACTACGGCTGTCAGCGTCTGTATCAGGGATCGGATACCGGTATTTTCCCCATAGAATACCGGTTATTATTACGGTCACCGGTTCATTATTTCGTTTTTAATGGGACTCTCTAATAATACGACGTTGTTACCTAAACACATGATTCAGCCCTACGTAAAGAGCAAAAAATAATCAGAAATCAGAAATCAGAATCAGAAATCAGAAATTATTTATTTGCATAAACACAGTAAGTATGGATGTTATAATACATTTTGTTTCATGCATCTAGCCTGCATGCAAGCGTGCAAATACATAAAATGTCAATAGTTACAGTCATTAAAATGTCAAAAGAATAAAAATAAAAATAATTGAAATAAATATAGGAAGTCAAATTAAAATACTAGTAAAATTAACATAATAGGCATATCACAGTCACAATAAAATCATAAAATAATAACAATTATATAACTAAATATTACTAATTCTAATGCTGGTGTTCGAGATACGCCTTTACGCTGTAAAAACAATGCTCTAAAAGCCAGTTTGTTAGACTGCGTTTAAAGGCGTTTCCCTCCAGCAGCTTTAGTTCCTATAATCCACAATATTGGGCTAATTTTTAAAAAATTCCGGTATCGGTCCCTGGTCTGTATACGGCGGGTTTACAACTGGCATATAACTCCGAGTCCCGTGAACGGGCGAGCCCGGCACTCGCCTACACAAAGGTAATAGGGGTGCAGTTGCAACAAACTGCATTTCACCTTCCAGAGACACTACAATCTCGTCATTACAAGGGTTTTTGTTTAATATGGGTACTCTACTTTGTGTTTTCACGACCAGTTATAATGAATTGACTCGTTCTGTAGACTACAGCAGTAACATTTTTCTCATTAAAATTCACTTACTCACTTGTGTGTTGAACACAAAATTAAATTTGCACAGAATTAGGATTGTTCATATTTTTTCAAAAGTGCTAATTCGAAATCCATTTCGAGATATAAGGTTTTCAAACCATTTCAGGCAATTGCTTCGGCAAAATAATCAAGGATTAGAGATATTTCAATACATATACGTGTGATCTTTGTTTGACTTTTCCTCAAATCCCCTTTGGCTGGATATGTAAAATCTACGGTCATTAAAATAGTTTTCATCTGTGGTGTTTAACCGTCACTGTGACTTCCTTCACTGACGTAAATTAATGTTATACGGTTGTTTTCGATTTGTTTAGTCGTCAAAATCACTTAAAATATGGAAAAATATATGAAATGTTTTATTTCTAAAGTAAATGTTTTGTTTAAAACGCGGTGTCGTGAAGTCGATGTGGAGTATTTCCAGTGCTATACACAATACTACTGCGAGGATCACTGAGACGTGAGTACAAACAATAAGATTCATAAGACGACACAGTTTATTCGTTATTTTGGCTCTTGAATGTAAATAGTATCTTATCGGGAGACAATTACATAAACTATCTAAATTTTGTTGAACAGTGTTCTCACATTAAGATATATTCTCTATAGTATATTGCGTATGACTGACTATGAGATAAAAACAGGTATACCATTTTTATTTTTTAGGAACAAGCTGCAGTTCAGGATATTGTTACAATGGTGGACAAATTCACAAACAAGAGGTTTGAGGCAAGCAAGCTCGGTTCTACAACAGTTCTCAAAGTACATTCATTGGAACACGGATATTCAACATCAGTGTCTTCTCCATCTTTGTCTAGTTTTACACCAGAATCAGATTAAAAATGCCTCAGAAAAGAATTCGACTGAAGAAAACTGAACATAGAATTTTTAAGAAACCAAAAATATATTTAGGATTACCTAAACAATACAGTAATGATTCAGTAGTTTACTTAAAAACAAGTTTTAATGGTGTATTATTATAAGCTGAATAAAGGCTCTCTATGTAGCTATTCCACACATAATTCTGAATGAGAAGTCACACCTTTTTAACTATAATCCTTTATTTGAGAAACAGTGATGTAAGCTCTATGAAGAACACAGAAAATATTTTTATACAGTAGCTGAATAATTGATAAATTGTGAAACCTAATGTGATTTGAAGATGAAATAAAAGTGGTTACTCAAAACAAGCTTTTTAATACTAATTAACTACACCATTATACAGCTTCCATCTGTGTTAGTTAACTATAAACTATGGAAGGATCTTTAGGCACCAGTTTTGGTTTATTTTACTTTTGGGAATGTCTTTGCTTGAGTCAGGTTCGGTACGTGCATTGGACAGTGTCAGCTTCTTCCAGAACTTTCAGTTGAGGTTGATGAGGGTTTGGCACACTATTTTACCTACCAGAAGAGAAGCAACAGTATTTGCATCCGCCTGAAAAAAAGTTTTATTAAAAAATGGAAGTAAGTAAACTATATTGAGCCTCGGAGATTAACAAAACATGGGAACTGTAGGAAGTAAGCATGGAACGAATGAGACTCAACACCCAAATCACGCATTCAGATTTGTGTCTCTTTTTATATGTATATAGCGAACATTATCAAAAACGATATAAATCATACACAACTTTCAAGTGAGTGACCCTATATTTATGGCAAGGACAAACATTATGTTGGCAACAAACTAAATTGTTAGGAGGGCCGTCTGTGTAGCCAAGACCAACATGACAGTAGGTATACAAAAGCAAACACCAATAGAAAGAGAGATAGTATACCCCGAGCATCTTTCTGGATGCAATTGTACTCGAATAATGCTAAGAGCATTCAAGAGATGTATTGATGCAGCATTCAAGCAATGATTTAAGAATTACGAATGTGTAATTTATAATGTTACTTACGTTAGTATTTTTGCTCCCCTGATTTTCCATTAAAGCTCCATTGTCCAATTTAGGAAGAAAAACCTTCCTCTTCGACTTTTAACTAATTTGTCGATCATATTTGAAAATATTCCTTTAAAGCAGACGGATGATAGGAACCTACGCCAAATCTTAGGACTAGGTAGCGAACCCCGGGCTGTTACTGGGATAACGCTTGGAGGATGATGTTGTTTTAGGAACACACGAAAGAATAGAAAAAACAGACGGATGTATCGCCTTTAGCGAAAACGGGCAGAGGTAGACGAGCCAGGTTAAGGCAAACGGTGGGAACAGTTTTGCCAGGGCCCTTGGGACAAAAATTACGTTTCTTTTCTTGAAAAGTTACATTTTTGATGCAAACGTTACATTTTTTATATTTTTCATAATTACTTGTCAAAACGTTCGATTCTAAGAAATGAGTAGCCACGTACAGCTACAATTCGGCGAGTTCGGCGACAGAATAACGTCAGGTTGATGGGTGGTATCTCAAATGTCATATACAGAGACAGAGTCGTCACGTCATAGACAGAGTCGTACCATGTAGGTTCTTTTGTCACCTTTTCTGTATCTGTAAGTCTATAAATTGACTCGCTTGGTTCCGGTTAGATACAATTGCCCTTTCTTTTTAAATACAGTTTCATTATTCTCAAAATTTACGAATATTTCAGTTACAACAGAAGTTACTTACATGGTACGCGAGCCGGTCAAAAGTTACGAAAAACGTAAGAAATGTAACCATCTGGCAACACTGGGTGGGAATGGAATTTATGGAATGGGTGATTACATTGACAGATGACAATTACTAACCATCGATGATTGACATTGACAACTTTTTTGGGTCTCTATTGTGCTTATGCTTTATCGATTCAGCCACGGAACGTAACTTACGCGAGGTAGTATCTTATATTTTAAATATTTTTTTAAAAATAAACTAAGCCCTTAATTGCTAAAATATTCAAATTAGTTTCTTAAAATACTCTATATTTTCGAAAAAAAAATTAAAAATGGGGGGTTAAAAATAATGAACAATGCTAATTCAAACTGAAAGAAAGAAGAAAGAAAGAAATATTTATTTTGTATTAAATCATTACACAATAATAAAGTACATGAAATAAGATGAAGTAAATACCAAATTAAGTATGAACACCAAAACGGATACCACTCAGCATATGCCAATAGCAATCTATGCTAAGGCGTTTTCAGGGCACCCTAAAAAAGATACAAAGATGATAATCTTAACTAGTATTACATTTAACTAGACTAACCAGCTTAACTTAATGATGGGGAAGAAGAAGAGATCGCTGGTCAATGATTTCGAATATAAGTGTTATGGAAATTAGCTACGGTTAAACTAAAATATGTAGATGACACAACATTGTCATACCTACTGGTACTTAGGATGGTGATATGAAGTGTGCGCTAATACATGAGCATTTTGTAAGTTGATTAGATATATTTTAATATTGATTTTAAAGGATGCTACGGATTTTATAATGTGTATTTTATAATTTTTAATACACTTACTTACTTTATAGCCTATTGGCTGTCCCACTGCAGGGCAAAGGCCTCTCCCCATGTTTTCCAGGTCTCCCTATTGAGCGCTTCTTCCTCCCAATTCTTAGCAAATGCATCCAGATCATCCCGCCATCTCCGTCTGGGCCTGCCCCGTCTGCGTCGTCCATCATGTGGCACCCACTTGGTGGCTACGTTAGCCCACCTATCTGGATGCATGCGACAGACGTGGCCGGCCCAGTCCCATTTGAGCCTGGCAGTTTTTTTACCTACGTCAGCAATGCGTGTTTTAGAGCGCAGTGTAGTGTTTCGTACACGATCCGTCGTTTTGACACCCAAAATGCTGCGCTCCATAGCGCGCTGGCAAACCTTCAATTTGAATTTCTGGATCTCAGTTAACGACCAGTCGACCATGTTTGTGCACCGTAGGTTAGGACAGGCAAAATACACATGTCGACGAGTTTTCGCTTAAGTGACAGTGGAAGGGTGCCCTTCATTAGCTCCTTCATGGACCAGTAGCTCTTCCAGGCGTTCTCGAATTTATAATACAACATAGAATAATTTACAATATTTACATACACCATACTTCTTCAACGTGATCCATTCGTTTACGGAATAACTTTTTATTTGGGCATTTGATTGTGCAAACAGTTTGAGTGTACTCGAAATCAATCTGTTTTTTCTTGGATCCTTCTTGACAGTCGAAGGGTCGGTTTGCTCGGTGGTACTCGAGTGGCTCTCCGCCGTCTGTCCTTTTCGCAGTACAAAGGGCGAGCCGTGAGCTCCGCAAACACCCGCGCTAATCAAACGTACTGATCGCCCGATGTTTACTCGATACAAGTATTTACGTGGTATTTATGCGAGTATTTGCGGGTATTTAGTAGTGCATTGGGGCTAGGGAATGCAATCCCGAGTCGAGATTGCAAATTCGAGATCTCGCGGGATTAGAAATATCAATCCCGCGGGATCCCGGAATTTTCGGGATCCCGTCTAGTTTTAAAAAAATAATAAATTTGGATAACTAAAAAAGCTAATAACTGCTTGTTTGTGATAGTGAGGTTAAATAAAATAACATATTACTCGAAAGAAAATAAAAACCTTTATTCTTTAATCTTACCAACCAAAAATAATTATCAGGTTTTAAGGAAATTAACATAGGTAAATTAGGTAATCAAAATAATAAACATATTTCAAAGGAATTAGGAAGTAGTTACCTAAGACGAGTGATTTTGAAAATGACTCCTTAAAAAACAAAGGGTATTAATAGTAATCCAATCCCGTCAATCTCGAACGGGATCTCGTCATATGATGCGTCGGGATTGATCCCGAAAAATTACCCGAGATCTCGCGAGATCGGGATCTCGCGGGATCGGGATTGCATTCCCTAATTGGGGCGGAGTAGCTACTATTTGTCACGAAGACTAGCGTTGTGTAGCAACTTCGCCGATTTGTGGCTTTTATTGCTGCATAAATAGCTCAATGTTTCCCAAGTATGTCTTGCTCTCTACACTGAACAGAAACTCTTGTATCTTGTTCGACATTAAGTGTATAATAAACTGCACAATAGGTACAGTCAAAGCTATGAAGTCACGTATATATACGTGCCCATAGTGCAAAAATATCTGTGCGCTCTTACGCCCTTGATATTAAAGTCATTTCCGCATATTATGACACTGAATGTGTATATCAATCAATGAAATAATTTATTTGTTAAACACAGGTACAAAGCTGTAATTGGTATTAAAAATATGGTCCAACTGTGTTTTGTCATAAGACATACAAATATTTAAATATAAATTTCTGAAAATTGTTATACAAAACACACAAGTAATTAAAATGACAATAATATTATAAAAACACTATTAAAACTGGGGAATTGATTAACATTTGTTTTTACATATAAAGTTACCTCAGATATAAAAAAGTATAAATATTTTCATAGAAGTCTGTACACACCAACAATCTAATCTCAAGTCTTAATGTAGACTGTGAACCATCATACTATCTACACAACTCGAAAACCTACAAATGTACCTAGATAATACGTAACTATTAAATGTTTTAAGTACAATAGATTAGCTTATCTCAGTAGAATACTCAAGCGAATGTTTCCCATAATTAGCTATTACACATAATATTCTTGAGCTGTGAAGTAGGTGCGGGCTGAAAAACAGCGCTGTCCAGCCGTCCAGGCTCGCAGCATATGCTGAGCCCCAACCTATTGTCGCAATTACTTTTAATTTATTTTAATGTACCTACGTCTATTATTAATTTCTGTTTCTGTTATTTGTTGCTTTTATTTTGTGTAACTTCTTTCTGGCGACAATAAATCTCTTTTTTTTTTATACATTATCCTTTAGGTCAGCAGGCCTATTTTATTTGTGTCATGAACATTATGGAAATGCAAACATTTCTCGGGATATCTTAGATGCAAACGACACAATGAAAGTGGCACACCGAATGTGAGTGTCGAGGCGAGACCGCGAGGCAGCCTCGTGCCCGGCCGAGTGCCCAGCCGAGTGCCCGGGCGAGTGCCCGGCCGAGCGATCGGCCGAGTGCCCGGCTCTCGGGCGCGCCTTCGTGCGCGTAATCTATTCATGGCAATGGCATTCAGCTTTTCTGCGGGAGCGGAAAGCGCACAGCTATGCGATGCCGGCAATGCAACATTCTTCGTGCATTCTGTTCGGTAAGGTTGAATTCGTCACTTTTAAAACGGACGTTAGGATTTATAAATGTAGGCCCTGGCCTGGCGTTGAAAATAATAGTACATTACTTGCTGAGGGCGGTAAAACTAAGATCGCAGGTATTTGATGCCCGAGCCGAAGGCAAGGGCGATAATTATGCGATCTGAGGCATTCTTAATTACCGCCCGAGGTAAGTACAAAATTTTATGTCACCTACCCTATTTAACCAAAGCTGACAGGCGCGACAATTGTCAAAAAACATTACAATTATAGTTGGTAAAACAGTCTCATATGAAAATTGTCGATTTGTCAGCCTACGTATGTCAAATAAATACATATGTCAACTTGGTGAAATAGGGGCCAGGTCGTCTTTTATACTGAATCATACTTTAATTCATTCGACATTCCAAAACAATTCAAACTGCATCGAACGATCCTTATCCATCATCAAGCAGCCAGCACCTTACACAGCTATCAAAAAGTACTAATCCCTCATAAATGCTATTATTTTAAGGTGAAAAGTACAGTTGGCATGTCTTGGCACATGTTCTTAAAACTAACTACTAAAACACGCAGCACGTCAGTTCGTCCTTGATAATGGCGCTTGCAACAGTGCCGAAATATCGGGAACTCACGAATACAATACATGGTAAATATCCCGTTTCAAATCGTAATTTTCTTAAAACTAAGTAGGTACTTACTCGTAATTAATTACCCTTCAGGCCCTTTCTTTAAAACATCTAATTTTAAGCCTTCGTCTCCCGGAAAAAAATAAACAATAGCATTCTTTTGTAATGAGTCCTGGGATCCCAGGGACCGGTAGACGACTGGTTCATCGAAGGGCGTTCGTCATTTTACACCACCAAATGCATGTCATGGAAATAATTTGAGTATGTAGTATTATTTTCCCAAATGATAAAAAAATATAGGGAATATGAGCGGTGTACGAAACAAAACAGTGTACGTAACAAAACAGGGGCGCCTTCGAACTGTCTTCCGTCGCATGGCTCTCTCAAGAAAAACCCCCGGGTAATCGGTCCGACCTACTTCGAACGGTTACCTGCAAGTTTAAGGAATGAGTCATCTGACAAAACGTTTAAACATCAACTGAGAAAGCTTTTGTTGGATAATCCTCTGTACTCGGTAAATGAGTACATGGAATTACATTTTTAATTGATAATACTTACGGACATTTTGCTGATAAACTGTTTTTATTATAAATTGTGTGATTAATATTTTTTGACATTTGTTTAAAATTGTGTAATTATAGCATTCGAATTAACCATTTATTTAATTGCCACCATATTGTTGTATTAAATTCCATTTGTATTTTATTTATATTTTTTGTGTGTCCAATTATGTTATGACGATCCTTATTTGGTGAATATGTTTAAATACTATACCATTATTATTATTCATATCTTAATTGACGATCATGATGTGAATTCGTATACTTTTGACATGAATGCAATATTGTAATTTACATCTATGAAATAAATGAATCTGAATCTGAATCTGAATCGTATACTCGTACGAAAACACATAAAGCAAAGCTAAGGTTGCTCAGTAATCGAGACAATTATATATTCATTAATAATATCTTCTAAGCCTCGTTTACTTCATATAACCACACTTTATGGTTAGAACTTAACTCATGTATACATTTGTATTAGAGGTTAGATTATAATAGGCTTACATCAATAATGTTACTATTAATTTAACTATATTAAACATAAATTCAATCACACTACCAGATATATTAGGGTGAAGACACATATATTAGCATCGAATCGCATTTAGCTGGATGATTTTGGACACGCTATACGCATCGGAAGTTAAAGTATGCTGTTACATGTGTTCAGGTGCTAAAGGAGAGCTAACGCACGTTTTTAAAGCTAAAGTAATAGCAAGCTTTCATCCGCTAAAGTATGCGATCGCATGCTATTGAATTGAATCGCATTCGTTATGCCGCAGTTGAAGTTGAAAACCGTTATGGATATGTCAACTGCACTTTGCTAGATGGACACGTGATAATGACACGGTTGACCGCCCGCACTCCATGCATCCCATGCGTAAGCAGCCTTTCTCATTCGCAAGCTTTCTAGCTCACGCTTAAGCAGCAGTTATCAATCGCAAGCGTTATGTCTCACGCGTAATCAAGTATTCTCATTCGCAAGCATCTAGTTTCACGTCTTAAGCAGCCGTCCTCATGCTTTATCATGAATAAGCATTTTTCAGTATGTTAAATAGATAGCTACACTTATACGCATTTAATGCTGAAGCTGAATCGCTGCGGAAGGGTGAATTGATGCGGACGCATCTTCATACAATATTGCGTTTTTGTATTACAAAATGCGATTCGATGCTGATATATGTGTCTTCACCCTTACTCGTATTATTGCGGTGATGTATCAAATTAGTGTTCGAAGTGATTAAGCTTTGCAATGATAAATTCGACATATGCCCATAAAATCTGCATGATAATTAATACTTGGGTCAATTAACTTTTTCTTGTTGTTATTCTGCCCCGGCAGCGAGGAGACAACAGTAACCGAGTTTCTTAGAAAAATGTTTATAATATGGACTTCAAGCATGCTCAAGGGATAACCCATAAAATAAATAAAATAAAATAAATAAATATTAGAGGACAATCTTACACAAATCAAACTAGCCCCACAGTAAGCTCAAGAAGGCTAGTGTTATGGGTACTAGACGACGATATATTTAAATAAAATAAATAAATAAATAAATATTAGAGGACAATCTTACACAAATCGAACTAGCCCCACAGTAAGCTCAAGAAGGCTTGTGTTATGGGTACTAGACGACGATATATTTAATAGATATAAATACTTAAATACATAGAAATCCAAGACTCAGAAACAAATATTCATGCTCATCACACAAATATTTGCCCTGACCGGGATTCGAACCCAGGACCGTCAGCTTCACAGGCAGGTGCACTACCCACTACGCTAAACCGGTCGTCAAATGGATGATTGGATGGAACCCATGTCCAAATGGATTGTTGCTTATCGCTATAAAACTCATGATTACTAGATTCAAAGCCTATAAAATCACAGTTTTAAAGAGTGACTCAGGAGATGTAACCATGGTAACGGGTAACAAATAATAGTTGATCCACCCACTTACTGTAAAGGGTTGGATACGAGATTGTGACGTCACATTTGAATTTCATTCACGTTATTTCCTATACGTTATAGAATAGACGAGTAGATATTTGCTATATGCCACTACCGAGACACTGGAACAAATTGCATGTAGGACTAACCAGTGTCGAGGGATGGTGCACATAAATATTAATTTTCGGCTGTTGTTGTCATATCAAAAGAATATCGTGTTTTCTGGTAAAATCAAGACGAGCCGCAACAGTGTCGTTGGTAACCCTTCCCGTGCCGGGTGCCGGCGCCGGCGGTCGGACCGAACCTTTCCGCTTACCGTAATTAGGATGATTAAATTCGTTACTTTACTCCCTAACTCGATTTGCATTATGTACGGAAAGAAATACGATCCGGCAAAGTTACTGTCACTCTTCATTTTATTGTTGTAAATTTATATTGTCTCCTGGGTCCCGAGCCTTGGGCCTTGGGGGAAACGTGGAAGATGTGTGGCTAAGGAATGAATGTTAGTTTTTTTTTTGAACCTGACTGTTGCTTTATATGTTACCAATCCACATCAAAACAGTCGACAACCCTAACACTTTTACTAGGAAGTTAAAAAACTGGTTAATCGGTCATGCGTTCTACAAATTAAATGACTTTTATAACGCTAATTAATTAAATAAATTATATTTGACACGTATAAATTAATTAATAATGGCTATTCACTGACATTTATAATAATTAACAACAATTTGTTCACACTGTATCTAATAATGATTGTACTAAGATAATGTTACTTTATATATATTGTGCAAAATTGTAATGTGACATGTAATATTTAACAATATTATGAATAAAGAGTATGAGTATGAGTATGAGTAGGCCGGGCCCAATAAAGCGATAGGAGTGCGCGGTTGGAGAGTAGCCTGGGGAAAATCCAGGGGAAAACCTCCGACACGAGCACGCGTGTGGTTTGGAACACTGGAATACTCTAAGAGTTTGCGCTTCAGTGAGATTATTTGAGCGGTTTCAACCGAATCTGAGGTGTGAGTGGAATCGAGCTACTTCGTGCTTTATTTACGACTAGTTAAGATTAGTAATTAATATTGCTGAGAGTTAACGTCGAAGTATGAATGATTTTTTTTTTTTTTTTTTTTTTATTTGAAACCATACAAAAACGCATATATCTAAAAACATGAGAATATCCGGCAGATCCCGAACTAGGCTGAGCCTGTACTCGTATCTCGGGACCTAGCAGTACACTATACAAATGAAATAAGCACGTATGCATCAAATGAACGGCAAATAATAAAATTTAGACTAAACTTAATACATAAATTCCTATAAAGACTAATCTACCAAATTTTATATATATCTGTGCAGGTATGTGTGTGTGTGTGTGTGTGTGTGTGTGTGTGTGTGTGTGTGTGTGTGTGTGTGCATGTGTATGTGTGTGTGTGTGTGTGTGTGTGTGTGTGTGTGTGTGTGTGTGTGTGTGTGCGTGTGTGTGTGTGTTTCTGTGTGTGTATGTGTGTGTGTGTGTATGTGTGTGTGTGTGTGTGTGTGGGCGTAAATTTAGTACCATTTAAAGAAATGTACTAGTCTGTATTGAGATCAGGGTTGAAGAAAAGTTTCCGTGTCATTGTACGTCAGTGATGTGAGCCATTTCTTTAGAATGAGTTTTACCCTGCCCACAGTGTGCTCTTGTATATTATGCGATTTACAAATGGTGTTATAAACTCGTAGATGCATGTATGCTGGGGCGCGCTTTGCAAAATGGGATTTAAACGGTGGGAGAGGAACTCTAAAAATTCTTTTACGGAGTAGGAGGGCATGGTTCGGTAGTTTAGCCACATAACTGTGGGCACGCATTGATGCCTTCAGTATGTATAACTGTCTGACTCTCAAAAGGCCTGTTTCTCGATAGAGAGTGTCAGTGGGGAAGCGGAATGGTTTTCTTACCATAACCTTAATCACGGCACGCTGGGCTCGTTCTACCAAAAGTAAATGACTTTTGGCGGCGCTGCCCCAGACTCCGACACAGTATTGTAAGATTGACTGACACAGCGCCCTGTAGACAAGGTAAAGAACATCCCTCGTAGTACAGTCACGAAGCCGCTTCATATTGTACATGCATTTTCTCACCTTTTTGTGCTCTCTGAAAGAGAGGTTGTCATCAATGATCAGACCCAGATATTTTACTTGCTTAGCTCTAGCTATAGTGGGCTACTGGGATTTTTGTCGCTGGTTCACTAAACGTAGTCTAGCTGAGAAGAGTCCAGCAAGAAACTCAGCTAGGCCCGACCTGGGTCGGACTGACTCTACCCGGTGTGCGGCGGTACCGGGACGAATAGAGACTGTATGTGTCAGTGTTGTCGCGATCGCGCGGTGGACGTCCCCGCGACGTCATACAAGCACTGGATTAGCGCGAAAAATTAAATGACATTGTAAAGGGATGGATTTCATAATAAGTAAGCAAAAATATGTTTTATTTATAGCTGAAACATTTATTTTAGGACATTTTTAACATATTAAGACAGCATTTCACAAATCGACCTAGTCCCTATGCAAAGCTTGACCTATGGGTACAAGTCGAAAAATATTCTCATCTCCACGTTGGGTTCATTATTTCAATAAATTCAAACACGATACGATAATAATATGTCATTACTTAAAGGTTATGTCAAAGTGCACTCTACCCTCGTGGCGCCCACGCGCCTTTTGATAAACCAAAATAAGCATGGCGGCTCCAGCCCAGCACTTTTTTCAACTAATTTTCAATTACTGCCCACGCGCTTTTCAGAAGGCCATATTAATAAACTCTGTAAATCTAGTAATTGAGGCCCAGTGGCCTTTGTAAAGATCAAAAGGTAGACAAATAATTGAATTTAAAAACACATGCTAATATAATCATAATTATACCCTGAAAGTTTCACTTCAAACCGGTAACATATACAAATTTCAACTCAAAATCTTGGGCGGATATGACTGTAACTATTATGGCCTATAAGAAGGACAGTCGGGTCATAGTTAAAGAGGAGCCAAAAAATCTCTGGGCGCCACGAGGCTACAGTAAATCTAAACGTCCCAGGCCCTGTAGTTCGTATCGTGCCGTCCCTTTCACTCTCGTGTCGTCCCTTTCACTCTCGTGTCGTCCCTTTCACTTCCATTATATCAGTGAATGGGACGACACGATACCAAGTTCGAATTTCAAAGTTCGGAGTAATCCCTCTGTTCAATGTTCATATATTTTTAACAGTAACTAGAACACGACTAAGAATCTGCACTACTTTAACCTGAATGGAGATGTTACTAACCAAAATTCTGATTACATTTACCTCCCCCCCTTCCCCCTCTCCCCGTGCCCCTCAATGATTACTAAGTTAGTAATTACCCGCGATTACACGAAGGACGGTTTAATAATGCGGCGCGAAGTTTCACTTCAAATATTTATCCGCGCTCCCTCTGAGCGATGTCGGGATAAAACATGAGTTAGATTATCTGAGGTTATTGGTATGCATATACTACATATTATAGATAGCACATTACACATGACTTAGATGTCAGACATACACTGTAGAAACGTTGAAATAGAATACGATTATCTATTTAAAACCAGTGAAACCTAAAGAAATGAAAAATGAATGATGATTTAAAGACATAAAATCGATAAATATCAAAATGTAATCGATGTTTCTACAAATATACAAAAAATAGAATAGAATAGAGTAGAAAAACATTTATTGATAAACCAAACATACAGCACCACATGAAAATATTAAAACAAATAGAACAAAGAAAAAAGTAACACATTTTGAATTATAACAGACAAAAAGAACTTATACCTATTTGGTGCTGTTATGGTGGCTACAAAAGGACACCACTCAGCATATGCTGTGGCATACATATACCACAGCGCTGGTTTTCCGTGGGGCCCAGGGCCGGAAAGATAACTCAGAACAGACACACTAGTGACGAGCATATTATGATTGTGTAACAAAAATCTAAAATCTGCATTAAAGTAACAATTTATGGACACAGAGCAACATTATACGCGCCTGACCAAAGTAACCAATCTTAGAACCAACTGTCAAGTCTGCCGTTTCCCGCGCAAACTGACAGCGGTTGTCAGTCGGGATATTTAAGGCGTTGTTAAAAACATTAGAATCCAATAATACTTTATTTTTATACAACGCCGGTGGCAAACAAGCGTACGGCCCACCTGATGGTAAGCGGCCACCGCAGCCTATAGACGTACGCAACTCCACAGGAGTCACGTGCGCGTTGCCGACCCTTTATAAGATTTGAGGATGCACTGTGTTGACAGCAGAAGGAACACATTTAGGTCCCTCGCTCTCAACACAGTGCACCCTCGGGAGCTCTGGCAACCTTGCTCACCTCCAGGAACACAACACTACATACTTGTATAGTAGATAATGTTATTATGGCTGTGGTCTTCTGCAAGGCGGAGGTACTTCCCCAGTTGGGCCAAATTCGAGCAAGATGACATTTTGCTGTGCCCTACCTCTCTAAAGTAGTAGTTTAGACTATGTGGCTGACTATATATTTGTATATGTTTATGTACGTATATTTTTATACTATATTTATGTATGTTTATTTATCCGTAAATAAATGTTACTGTTGTTATTATTAGTAGGCTTCATATGTAATAACTCTGCACCACCTGCTATGAATCGTTCTGATTAGATTTCCGCTACCCTAAGATTGTCTGGAAGAAATCGCTCTTTAGCGATAAGACCGCCTGTTGTTTGCCTCTTCTCATTGTGTTTTTGTACTGTACTGTATCCTTTGATTGAGGTGTGCAATAAAGAGTATTTGTATTGTAATGTAAAGTACTAACATTAAAACAAAATAATCAGGGCATTGCACCAAATCTGGACAATGACATTCTTTTCTCTCGAGTTTCTCTCCCTTGGCCATTGATTATTTACCGTCGCTGCAGCAACACTAACCGGAGAAGCCAATTTACATAAACTCCAAGGGTGAGGGTTTGTTAATGAAATCAGTTGCATCCCTCTATCGGGATGTCTCCGAACATTCGGTGGGAGACGCCAATCGACTTGTTATTATGGCAACTTTTGATATAGCAAAATGAAAACAAAATATGCTATAACACAGACTAACTCGACATATTATTAATAGCAAATTAAAATACAATTATGTAACTAAGCTAGGACAAAGTAAACGTAGGTTCATATATAAGCATACTCATCTATTGTTTATTCTATGCAATACATCTATCCAGGTTGTTACTACTATCTATTGCCCTGCTTGAAGATCAATGTAGCGAAGTAGCGATCTCTTAATGAGCATCGGAATTCGCCTGTTCCCTATAAGACAGGTTTACCTAGTTTAGGGCACAGGACACCGTTCTTAGGCTTATCTAGTAATAAGTGCACTCTATGTACCTACTCTAGTATATACACCATAAGCTGATGTATTGATACCCAATAAATATATTTTCATTTTCATTTTCATTATAGTGTCATTCGAATCAATTTTAGATAGAAACAAATCTATTCAAATGAGACTATATGTGTAAATCTGTGTCCATATTAGGGTGGGTCGAAAATCACGAATTTCGGAGTACCGTAATGTAATAGGGCTCAATAGTTGTTGTGTATTCTATAGATTACAGGAAAAATAATTAAAAAATTCTAGATTTAGACTTTTAAGTATAGAAACGGCTGTTAAGTATAAAAAAATATTTTTATTTTTTATTTTCACTCCATATTAAATATTTAATTTAGCACTATTTAAATCATCCGTCTGCTCGTTTACCCCCTATAACATAAAAAAAAAACATTAAATAACACTACTGTATTTCAAAATTAATAGTCACATATGGACTCCATATGGGATCATTACTCGCAACTTCAGAAACGGATTGACACTATATGATGACGTCTCCTTTCTTATTGAAACTTTTTAGTACACTGTAACTTTGTCTATCTCATTCTCCCACGTTCCACTCAATCCCTCAAAGGTTAGGTGGAAGAGATCCCTTATAGGGATAAGTTCGCCTTTGTACTCTAATCTTATGTGACATGTTTACTATTTTAACCTGCGGGGTAATCACGAGACTTTTTTACTACCGTTAAGTAGATTTTATTGTTAAATTTTAATTGTCAGCTCATACATTTATACTTAAAATTGACAGTAAAATCTATCTACCGTTAGTACATAAAGTTACGTGATTCGCCCGCTGTTTCGGTATACAATAAAGTGCTTACATACGTCACAAGATATTCGAACGACTGCTGTACGGAAAAACTGGGTAGGATCATAAGGTTCTGTTGATTACTTGATAAAGAAAAATCATTACTTTTCGAATTTTTGAACTGTTATTTATTATTCTGATATAATTATAAATGTGAAACTTGCGTTTCTTATTAATTTTATTTCATGTTCTCGTTTTGATACGTTAATATGAGCGTGGTGGTGAGCACTCGAAATAAATTTAAATCACATGATAAGTTGCGTGTGGAAGCGAGCACTAAAATTATATCACATCGGTAAGCGACTCCAATCCCCGTCCAAAAGTTAGCTAAGTCACGAGGAGCCCAAAACAATCTAGAATCGCGCCCCTGTCACAGAAGCAGCCGTGTTTCGATCCTGACTCCTTTTTCCAAGTTTTGGCCAAAATTACCAATTATGATAAGCGTCTCCAATCCCTGTCCAAAAGTTAGCTAAGTCACGAGGAGCCCAAAACAATCTAGAATCGCGTCCCTGTCACAGAAGCAGCCATGTTTCGATCCTGACTCCTTTTCAAGTTTTGGCCAAAATTACCAATTATGATAAGCGTCTCCAATCCCCGTTCAAAAATTAGCTAAGTCACGAGGAGCCCAAAACAATCTAGAATCGCGCCCCTGTCACAGAGCCAGCCATGTTTCGATCCTGACTCCTTTTCCAAGTTTTGGCCAAAATTACCAATTATGATAAGCGTCTCCAATCCCCGTTCAAAAGTTAGCTAAGTCACGAGGAGCCCAAAACAATTTAGAATCGCGCCCCTGTCACAAAGCCAGCCATGTTTCGATCCTGACTCCTTTTCCAAGTTTTGGCCAAAATTACCAATTATGATAAGCGTCTCCAACCCCCGTCCAAAAGTTAGCTAAGTCACGAGGAGCCCAAAACAATCTAGAATCGCGCCCCTGTCACAGAAGCAGTCATGTTTCGATCCTGACCTCTTTTTCCAAGTTTTGGCCAAAATTACCAATTATGATAAGCGTCTCCAATCCCCGTTCAAAAATTAGCTAAGTCACGAGGAGCCCAAAACAATCTAGAATCGCGCCCCTGTCACAGAGCCAGCCATGTTTCGATCCTGACTCCTTTTCCAAGTTTTGGCCAAAATTACCAATTATGATAAGCGTCTCCAATCCCCGTTCAAAAGTTAGCTAAGTCACGAGGAGCCCAAAACAATTTAGAATCGCGCCCCTGTCACAAAGCCAGCCATGTTTCGATCCTGACTCCTTTTCCAAGTTTTGGCCAAAATTACCAATTATGATAAGCGTCTCCAACCCCCGTCCAAAAGTTAGCTAAGTCACGAGGAGCCCAAAACAATCTAGAATCGCGCCCCTGTCACAGAAGCAGTCATGTTTCGATCCTGACCTCTTTTTCCAAGTTTTGGCCAAAATTACCAATTATGATAAGCGTCTCCAACACCCGTTCAAAAGTTAGCTAAGTCACGAGGAGCCCAAATAATCTAGAATCGCGCCCCTGTCACAGAAGCAGCCATGTTTCGATCCTGACTCCTTTTCCAAGTTTTGGCCAAAATTACCAATTATGATAAGCGTCTCCAATCCCCGTCCAAAAGTTAGCTAAGTCACCAGGAGCCCAAAACAGTCTAGAATCGCGCCCCTGTCACAGAGCCAGCCATGTTTCGATCCTGACTCCTTTTCCAAGTTTTGGCCAAAATTACCAATTATGATAAGCGTCTCCAATCCCCGTTCAAAAGTTAGCTAAGTCACGAGGAGCCCAAAACAATCTAGAATCGCGCCCTGTCACAGAAGCAGTCGTGTTTCGATCCTGACCCCTTTTTCCAAGTTTTGGCCAAAATTACCAATTATGATAAGCGTCTCCAATCCCCGTCCAAAAGTTAGCTAAGTCACGAGGAGCCCAAAACAATCTAGAATCGCGCCCCTGTCACAGAAGCAGTCGTGTTTCGATCCTGACTCCTTTTTCCAACAGTTTTGGCTATTACCAATTCAACCGCTATTGGCTGTTGGGTAGCGGGTAGAGGCGCAACCGGGGGTCCTCCCTCGGGGACCTTTCAGTATACAGGTATTGTTCCGGGGTTGCACCCAATTTCCTCAGTGTTTGGATTCTCAGCGTTTGTGGATGAGGTTTATGGAGGTCGAATTATGTGGGTTGTTTTAATGTCGATTTTAGTGTTAAAGTTTTAGTGTGCATATGATAAGCACTTATGGGGTCTAATGTCGGATATTAAGTCTGTTATGACGTGTTACACCGTCTCGATATTGTATTTGTATGTTTATGTAGGTTTATATATCTATATATTTATATAAGTGTATGATCTTTCTTATGATTCGGTTGTTTATACTACTTAACATCTCTGTTTCACCGACTTATGTCAAATTTTTCTCTATGTCTCCACCACGTAAAGGTTGTCTGGAAGAGATCGATTTTTAGTGATTGTTGTCTACCATCAACATGTTTAATTTTTTAAGGTTGTTTTCAATGTATTTTCTGGTGAACAATAAAGAATATTTGTATTGTATTGTATTAATATTAGCTAGTCCGTACGCCCCATGTGACCAAGAGCGGCACAACTGTTAACCATGTTGAAAGTCACGTAATTGGATCTACCCCTCTCGCACTTTTTATAAATTGTTTTTTTGTTGTTTACCGCAATTTTGTGCAATCATTAAATTTAATTATCATGCTGTGATCGGGCCAGGATCCATCACATGAATTTTATCAGCACAGTGGTCTTTCAGGGAAACGGCCGTAGTAGGACTTATCACAGTGGTCTTTCAGGGAAACGGACGTAGTAGGAATTTGCACCGTGATTTTGCATTGTGGTCGTTCGGGAAAATGGCCGTAGTAGGAATTTGCACCGTGATTTTGCATTGTGGTCGTTCGGGGAAATGGCCGTAGTAGGAATTTGCATTGTGGTCGTTCGGGGAAATGGCCGTAGTAGGAATTTGCACCGTGATTTTGCATTGTGGTCGTTCGGGGAAATGGCCGTAGTAAGAATTTGCACAGTGATTTTGCATTGTGGTCGTTCGGGGAAATGGCTGTAGTAGGAAAAGCCCGAACAAGGAAATGGACGATGTAGGAATTTATACGGTAGCCGTACAAGTGGCCCTAGGTGACCGGATCCCCTCAGATTTACTTAAGTAGGTTAAGCAGTATCATTATAACAAGCATATTTTTAGAGAAAATGACTGACTGTCGAGTTTCTTTCGGTGTCTTCTCGGCAGTGGTCTCTTGAGAAACGCTGGTAGTTTGTGACTTGTAAAACTGCGGCCTATTTGCAGAATAAAGTTCATTTATTTCACTCTTAAGAAAGAGGTGAATGGTCCGAGAAGTGGGTTCCTTCTTACATTGAAATAATTGCCTTCACCCTTTTTTCGAGTATAACCCATCGTCTACCGGTCCCTGGGCTCCCAGTGATCATTACAAAAGGAAGCTATTGTTTATTTTTTTCGCCGGGAGCTTGAATACCCTCAATTTTCTTGCATGAAAGAAACCACAATCACACGCACTTTAGCAAGTGAAAAATTTTTACTGCAGCGCCCCCTGGCGAGTTATCATCGTAACTCCTAGCTAAATTTCTGCCCGACTAAACTACAAACCTATTGCAGAAAACCGTTTCTAAATCGGTCAAGCCGTTTCGAAGATATTGATGTGCACACACAAACAAACAAATAAACGAACAAACAAACAAACAACCTCTCACCCTAAACGCATATACCTTCTCCGTTCCGCCGTGGGTAAAAAGATTACTAGTATAGAGTCTAATTCTAGAACAAGTGCACGCGACTACTGTACAGTCGACGGAAAAATATGTTTACACTTTTGCACCTTATTCCATTATAATAAGGCGAAAAATGTAGACATATTTTTGCCGTCGACTGCACAAGTGATTTCAATCCAATAAGTTCAGTCAGATACAAGTCCTTACTTGTCAGCTCCGGACAGCGGCAACACCCTCATCCCTTATATCGTAAACACAAAGCCTTCGATTGGGCCCTTTGTGGCGATAAGCCAGGCAGAGAAGAAAGGTGGCCAATCTGACTCGACTTTATCACATACAGATTTGATATCAATGCGTTTGATACGCTTATTTCCTCACACACTTAATCTGACATTTGTACAAGTATTGAAAAATGAAAATGAAAAAAATGTTTATTTTCCTGTATACTTGTGTACAATTGCCATTAGTGGGTGGGACTTCCTTGTAGGTAAGTGAACCTGTGTTAGGTTGTCCCGCTCTTCCATAGCTAAATATCTTTTTAGGAAATATTATAGTACTATTTAACAATATATTAGGTGCATGCGCTATTAGTTTTTAGTTTTTTTTTAGTTTTCATCATCATCATCATCATCATTTCAGCCTAAAGACGTCCACTGCTGAACATAGGCCTCCCCCAAGGCTCGCCATTTAGACCGGTCCTGTGCCGTTCGTTTCCACCGGATTCCCACGACCTTCACCCCCTTCCCCCCTTCCTTCTTTTTTTTTAGTTTTATTCTATTCTAATTTAATTTAATTCAGTAGTTTTAATTTAGTCATCATCATCATCATCATCATTTCAGCCGAAAGACGTCCACTGCTGAACATAGGCCTCCCCCAATTTTGGGGGGGATTTGACATAGTCGCCACGCTTGGCAAGCGGGTTGGCGACCGCAGTTTGATGGTGGTAATGATCGAAGGATGCTGCTGCCCACCCTCCGATTTTCCCTTATTCGCCTCCTACGAAACCCACGGGAAGAGATGGGGTGGTGCAATTCTTACCCGGCAACTACACGGGGAATTTAGTATTTTCTTGAAATACTTACATTCTAATTTTCATAGTATATATACGTGCGGAGCGCTCGTGGCCCAGCGGCGCCCGCGCAACGCGTGCGGTATGCGAGGTTAAGCAACGTTACATTACGTTACGTTATTGGATGGGTGACCGCTTTGAGTGGTTATTAACTCAGCGCTCCCGTGCTTTGGAAGGCACGTTAAGCCGTTGATCCCAGCTGCTGTCTATGATAGCAGTCGCTGCAGTCGTTAAGCCAAGTTAGAGGCCTTCGGGCGGCGTGAGGACTTTAACAGTCAAGTTGCCCACTCACTTGACAAGCCCAATTCCAATAAGGTCTGGTTTTCCCTCGGGTTGGAAGTTCAGATGGCAGTCGCTTCCGTAAAAATTAGTGCTTACGCCAAATCTTGGGATTAGGTAGCGGACCCCGGGCATCCTTCAGGATGCAACTGTACCGAGATAACGCTAGGATAATAATGATGACGATATACGTATAAGTGAAATCGAATGGCGTTAGTAGCAGTAGCTCTGCTCGATTCCACTCACACTTCTGATTCGGTTGAAATAGCTAAACCAATCTCACTGGAGCGCAAACTCTTAGAACATTCCAGTGTTAAAAACCACTCGCGTGGTCGTGTCGGAGGTTTCTTCTGAATTCTCCTGAAGACACTCTCTAATTGCACTCCTATTGCTTTATTGGGTCCGGCCTATAAAGCCACAGTCACGTTCCAAAAAAAATTTGTATTCCGCACATTTATACTTGTTCTTATAACTCATTAACAACCGAACCACCTGATTATGCAATACAATACAAATACTCTTTATTGCACACCTCAATTATAGGACATAGTACAGTACAAAAACACAATGAGTAGAGGCAAACAACAGGCGGTCTTATGGCTAAAGAGCGATTTCTTCCAGACAACCTTAGGGTACCGGAAATGAAATCTAATCATAACGATTCATAACGATTCATAACAGGTGGTGTAGAGTTAATACATATGAAACCTACTAATAATTACAACAATAACATTTAATTAAGGATAATATACATACATAAATATAGTATAAAAATATATATCCATAAACATACCAATATATAGTCAGCCACATAGTCTAAAGGAGCTAAGTCTTAAGTGTGTCATGAGAGAGACAAATAGTGATCTTATGATAGTGATTATGTTATATAATTAGATCTACGTACAGTATTTTTTGTAGTGTTGTGTTTCTATTGTACCGGTAGGATGGGATCCACAATTAACGTGTCAGATGGAAGCACGAAATAATATTGGACCTATATCGGGATGCAGGTTGTATGCCGCAGACTTACCCTCAGCTGTAGGGCGACTGAAGCAAGATATCATTAAACTTAAACGCTCGAACGAACGATTTCTACACGGATTTTCCTGTACAGCTTGTATAAATGCGTAATTCTCCATAAAGGTGAGTTTTAAAGTGGTGAGTTAAAAGAAAGAAAGAAAGCATTTATTCACTGCACCAAAAGACACACCGTTACAAATATAATAGACTCAGTACATGAACATATAATTAACAAGTGCGTCTTCGCGGCAGTGAATCGATTGCTGTCTCAGCATTATGCCGAGGTGTCAGACACCTGCAGCGCTGGTTTTCAGACAGCACCGTACGTGAAATTATCATTGTTTTGGGGAACATATCATTTCACTTCTACGGGGCCACATTATATATGAAATTAAATTAAATTTGCTTAACGTTATGTACAACAACTACAAGAAACAAGGAAGATTATAGCTTAAAAATATCTCAATAACTGCCGTACTTTCATAGATTCTGAGACATGTATGTATATATAACAACAGTCTGCTTAGCATGTTTGACACGAAAACGTAAGAAAGTGTTAATATTTGAACCATCAAGTTGATATAATAATTTTTATTATTTGGAGCAGCCCAACTGGGGAAGTACCTCCAACTTACAGAAAACAGCAGCTTAACGTTTTTCTGGAATGTGGGCTTGGGTCTAGTATAACAAAGAGCTCTAGATTCTAGACAGTGATAGCGATATATTTTCCCTTCTTACTGCTCCGACTGGAGTAAGTCGGTAATGCTAACGCTGCTTGCAAGGTCCACGCGTCGTAATATCGTCAGACTAAAAACATAAAAACCGGCCAATTGCGAGTCGGACTCGCGCACGAAGGGTTCCGTACCATTATCTATAAAAACGGCAAATAATCACGTTTGTTGTATGGGAGCCCGCTTAAATATTTATTTTATTCTGTTTTTTAGTATTTGTTGTTATAGTGGCAGTGTAACAGAAATACATCATCTGTTAAAATTTCAACTGTCCATCACGATTCATAAGATACAGCCTGGTAACAGACGGACGGACAGCGAAGTCGTATTAATAATCTTTTTTCATTTTTTTAATATAATGACGGTGGCAGACAAGCTTATGGTCCACTTGATGGTAAGCGGACACCGCAGCCTATAGACGCCCGCAACTCCAAAGGCTCCATGTGTGCGTTACCGACCCTTTATACAATTTGAAGATATACTGTGTGGACAGCAGAAGGAACAAATTTAGGTCCCTCTCTCTCAACACAGCGCATCTTCGGGAGTTTTTTTCTTGCTCACCTCCAGAAACACAACACTACATATTTGTATAGTAGATAATGTTATTACGGCTGTGGTCTTCTGCAAGACGGAGGTACTACAGTTAGGCTGCTCCAAATTCGAGCAAGATGACATTTTGCTGTGCCCTACCTTTTGTCTACCTCTTGAACTGTAAATTAATATTCTGACATGAAAAATGTATTCCTGGACGAATAACGATTGGTGAAAGAATGTGTCATGATTGACATTAATTAACTAAATTATGTAATTCGAATATGACATTGCAATTGTATGTTACATACATTAATTTATATTGTAAATTTATTTAAGTAATTTTATATTTGATACTGTTTTTGACAATGTATGATCAATACAATAAATGATATTCTATTCTATTCTATTCTTATAGACAGACTTTCTTAAATTGTAAATTAATATTTTGACATGTAAAAGTGCCCTTGTGGCCTATTTGCAGAATAAATGCTTGATTTTGATTTTAATCTTCTCATAATCTTCCTTTGCATAAGAATAGGGTCAGCATCGGTCTTGTTTGTTCTGCAGTTGCAGGCATCCATAGGCTACGGTATATACTAGGCAGGCTAGGCCGCATACTTGCTTACCATTGTCATAGAATAAAAAAATGACAACCTACATAGTACATTAGTTTTATGTTTGCCTAATTAACCCTTTTCTTTTTCTTGTAAAACTTTTATTCTTAACTAGCGACCCGCCCCGGCTTCGCACGGGTGCACTATTTAATGGATGTTATTATACATATGAACCTTCCTCTTCAATCACTCTATCTATTTAAAAAAAACCGCATCAAAAACCGTTGCGTAGTTTTAAAGATTTCAGCATACATAGGGATATATAGGGACAGAGAAAGCGACTTTGTTTTATACTATGTAGTGATTATTTGTCAGCAGGAGAAGGTGAGAGCTGAAACATTGTAGGACTAGTAGTCCCAACATCCTGAATTATACTAAACTATATACTCTCTCTCCTCCTCCTCTATTAACTTAAGTATCTCAATATCCCACCTATGTTGATATTGTACATTGGTTAAACTCTAAGGAAGAGCGGTGACTCTTGACACAGGCATCTTGATTGCTTAAAAAGAGTCACCAGCCCGAATATTGTAAAGCTTTTAAGCTTACGAATAAATCATTTTTATTTTATTTATTTTTTATTTAGTATACACATAAATGCCTGTATTCTCAAAAAGGGTAGGCAGATCACATAAATATTATTAATAAATATTAGAGGACAATCTTACACAAATCGAACTAGCCCCACAGTAAGCTCAAGAAGGCTTGTGTTATGGGTACTAGACGACGATACATTTAATAGATATAAATACTTAAATACATAGAAAACATCCAAGACTCAGAAACAAATATTCATGCTCATCACACAAATATTTGCCCTGACCGGGATTCGAACCCAGGACCGTCAGCTTCACAGGCAGGTGCACTACCCACTAGGCTAAACCGGTCGTCAATGAAAGTCAATTCCAGTGCCACATTTAGCAATTATAGGTAATTGTAACCGATATAGTGATTGAAATAATGTCACTAAAATGTCACAATAACAGAAACGGCATCGCGCAGACAGACGGATGGCTCTCGAACGCTCATAAAAATGACTCCGCCGAAATAAAAACATTCGCGTCGTAAATCTGTCGGCGAATTGCATTGAGCGGCGCCGGAACCGGACGTCGTTAGCCGTCGCCCGCGCAGCCTCCGGCTATCGCTAGTGGGATACAAGCATACAAGCCAATCAAGGTATTTAGTTTGGGAATGGAAATTTATTTATTTATTTTTATTTGAGGCATCAACAGCAATACAATACAAAAATACCATACTTAAAAAACTAAAACAATAGCCAATGACAGATGTCCACAGAAATACTATTAACAAAACCAACTTAGTGGTAACAAAAAAAAAATTAAACATTAAGTATATGCACAAAAAGTGTGTGAGTGGGGATGCGTGGGTGATAACGTATATTGTTTGAGAGTGTTTGTGAAGTTACGTATGTGTGTGTGTGTGCGTGACAGTAAGCGACAAATGGAGAAGTGGAAATAAATACATACTATGCTTCGTTACAAATACTGACAATTTTTTAGCCGAACAACACTACTAACACGTCTTCTAGTTCATACGAGTATTATCTTTATCAATAAGATACCCATTGTTCCGAAGTTCTACACCGTGGGCGTTAATAACCCGATAGTTTAAACCAACGATTTTTGAGCCTAATTAGAGTATATAAAGTTCTAGAACATATAGTCCAAAAACCTATAATTTAAGAGATATTCATTATTGAAAACAAATCACAAGTTAATAAATCTCAATCCTTTTACACGCAGATGCGCTAACTGCATGGTTGTTATCCAGTTTCACTTAATTAAGTTTGGTATCTATCCTACAAAAAGGTTTCACTACCGAAACTTTTGTTCTGTTCTCAATCGCAAGAGTGCAAACTATTTACCTTCACTGATAACTGGCTGATAATTTGAAATTGATGTCACTAAAATGACAATGCTCGCTCTCTGTTTCTTAACTTGTAAAGGTTTGTTCACAAAGAAGCGGTCAATTGAGATGGTTTAATTTGTATTTAAATAGTAATTTAACGACACATAATCCGACCCATGTTGATATAACACTATTTACTTGTATTGTCGTCAAAAATAGGTGGTTTAAATTTTCGGGTTATTATGTTTTATATATACTAACATTAGCTTTGTAAGATTTTTTAATTTGTATTTACTAACACTTTATGGGCAATGCCTGAAATAAATGGATATTATTTATTTATTTATTATTTATTAACGCCCACGGTGTATATCTACATACAATTCAAATATAAACTACAACATATTTGCTGTCACAATTGATCAACCCAACGTCTAGTCAGGAGCCATTTAATTTCTTAAGACTGACAGATTTAGATCATCAAGGGGTTCACATCAACATCATCTATCACTTTCTGATACTACTCGATAGAAAGTGACAGATACTTTATCTCGTCGTTTGTCGTTGATAAACGTGACCACAATAGGAGGCCAGCGTAATTTCGTATTATTGAACAAAACAAAGGCATATGCACTGGCATTGTCAGAATTGCAAGAAAGAAAGAAGAAAGAAAAATGATTTATTCAATAAAACATACAAAACAAGACTTTTATACAGATATATGTCCTACAACTATGCACAACTGATAAAAAAAATTGTAAGTTCATCGCACACAGAGATCACAAGGGAAGTTCAGCAATGTCTTGTGTGCAATAAAGAAAAGGATAGCACTCAGCAAGATGTTGCAATTTGCAAAATGCAAGTCAATTAGAATTACGATTGCAAGCGCCATTATCAAGGGTTAATCCTTGATAATGGCGCTTGCAACAGTGCCGAAATATCGGGAACTCAAAAATACAAATATACGTGGTAAATATCCCGTTTCAAATCGTAATTCTAATGTAAATGACCATGTAAGCTTGAAATCTTATATTGCAAGTCAATTGAGGACACTAATGCTTATTTTGAGTTTAACAAAATTAGCTTGTGGAAATCGGCAGCAGTGTAAGCCATCGACACCCAATGCGAATTTTATCGCGGCTAGAGCGGGGTCACACTACTCACACTGCAGCGCGGTGAATAGCCGGCGGCAGGAACTCGACGCGTGCCGTGCGCTGCGCCCTGTTATGTAGGTTTTGACAAATTTATGAAATGGTGATGCAACGGGATCGGGCGGTACAGTCGCCATCAAATTAATAATTATCCCTCGAGCACAAAAACAGGAGGGACGGAGGGATTCGGAGGGACACATATACAATTCTGCACACACATCGGCCATGAACGTAATTTATTTATTTATAAGTATTCCTCGAGCACAAAAATAGCTTAAATTTCTGGACTAGCGGCCACTCTCTCAGGGACCAGTTTGAAAACCAGCGCTGGGCTAAGCTTGGCACATGCTGAAATTGGGACCCAACTTACAGTCAAAGTTTTTCGTATTAAGTTAAGTTTTTTTCTCTCTGTTTCATAATTTTTTTTTTAAGTACCTCGTTTGTCTCACTCAATTGTATCTGTTTTTCTTAAACATTTTTATTCTTATTCTTAAATATATCTGTACTCTTCAGGGTGCTCAAAAATATCTGAACATGCACTTTAACGCCTTGTCAATAGAGTCGTGTTCAGATATTTGTGAGCACCTCGTTCGCTCCGATATATCTGATGGCGACTGTACATTGAAGCTTGTCCTTTATTTTACTGGATGCATCGTTTCGCCAAATACTTTGTTTGCAAATTGTATAAATATTTCTGAACGACGTAGGTTGCTTCTATAGGATCGCAGTTTGATACTTGGTCATACTTAATTTGAAAAAACAAAAGTCATTCTCCTATGGTCAATAGTTAACGGCTTATGTGCATGTTAGCTATGTTTTTATCACAGGTATTTATAGAAACGGAGACACTGTTTATGCGGGTTACTAGTCCAATCCAAAATTTAGCTTTGTAGCCCTTAACTTTTGGTATATCCACAGAAAAGACGCGAATCTAAATCCGTGTATGACCCACTTATCATACAACAAATTCAAATGGAATTTACTATGGGGACTCATCCGTGCGTAATCACAGACAAAATCTATCTCACAAGTACCACAAATAAACCAGTTGTGGTAACACCAAATTGTCTATTTCCCCCAATAATTACGTTGTAAACATCTCTAATAGAAAACCAAACAGAGACGTAGCAAATAGCGTTGTGTTTAATCGCTAAGGCGGTATAATTAAAATCTGCGGATATGTCTAGACAATTGGCGTGATGCGAACAAACAGACTCCAGCAATTAAGGATGGTGTGCTTTGATAACGAATACTCTTAATCAGCGTTCTCGTTCTCGTTGCAACAAATAGGTGTAAATACCTAATTTTACAATACGCCAGTTTGCAGAAACAAATAGTCGAGTATATTGACACTGACAGCTATTACCGGTGTTGGTTTTATGGGTAAAGTGTCAAATAGAGGTATTATTGTCAATGGCGAAACCGCTAATATATTCGAATACCGGTTTTGATTATACCGTTAATCAGAGCTTTAGCGATATAAATATCATCTTTTATAATGCGCACTTCTAAGGTTTGGAATTCTCTGCCGGCGTTTGTGTTTCCGAGCTCATATAACCTAGACCTTTTTAAGGCACGAGTGAATAGGCACCTTCTGGGTGAGCTCGCTTCATCGTCGGCCTCATCTTTGCCCCCTGGCTAGATGCCGGCCAAGAGCGATCCCATTATTAATGAAAAAAATAAATAAATAAAATAGCGAAATGCAGTTATAACCGGTTATACCTTATTGAAAACCGGTAGTAAGAATACCGGTAACGATCCCTGGTTGAAACGATTTGCTATCAATCGTTTGTAACGGGCTGGGGTGCGCGTACGGGCGAGGCTGCTTGATCTTCAAGAGCGGTTAGCAGCCGCCCGCGCCACTCCAACACGACTGAGCGTGCACAAAGCATGCCCTCACTGTGATCTTAAGTACCCAGTCACCTAGAATAGTTATTTGTTATACAAGGGTGCAAAGTTATATTTTAATCGCGAGTGTGGAATTGAAACACGAGCTAGCGAATGGATTCTAGGATTGAACCACGAGCTAGCGAATGGATTCTATGGTTAAACCGCGAGCGAAGCGAGTGGTTCAACCATAGAATCCTGAGCGAAGCGAGTGGTTCAAAAATAGAATCCTGAGCGTAGTGAGTGTTGCAACACACGAGACGAAAAATAACTTTGCAGCCGTGTATAACACTAATCTTTTCACCTCACTAGAGCGAGGATTTTTTTCCTCCTCCTCGTCCTAACGTTGACAGTTGCGTCCTAAATATAGTTGTCCACTACCTAATCCCGAGATTTGGCGTAGGTACTAGTTTTTTAACACAACAGCACAATATAAAATTATTGTTGCTGTCTGGACTGGCCTTTACATGTTATTATGTTTAAAACAGTTACAAACAGCGCGTTCGGATTTCAAATATTCTTTGCACTCTTGTGAATAAAATGCAGTTTTGCTATCTGTTTCTAATGAATAAAAAAGGGCTTTCCGAGCTAGTGAGGTGAAAACTTACATATTGGGTCATTGAGACATAATTTCACCATTTTCACCATCAGTAAAATACTAGTACGGGAAGAAACTTAACGATACTTTGTTAATATGCCGGTATTTCCCGGAATTGCGATCTAAGCATTCTAATACAGTAAATAAAATTACTGCATATTTTAAATTTAATTAATCTATTATTAATGTAAGAAACGCTAACTATTACGTCAATCATATATATATGAATTGAATTGAAATCATTTATTTCGTGTAACATTGACATATATATACATACAACGTGTATTGTCGGGACGTATTTTTACCATCGCATCGAATGAGTGGCTTTTCATCTCAAACTTGAAAGTATGTTAGTACGTTCATGTCACAAACTTTGTTGAAAAGTCGGGGTGCAAAGCTTTTGGCTCTGTATAACGTATTCAGAAACCCTCTTTTTAGGGACCCTATTACCAAGACTACGTTGTCCGTCCGTCTGTCACCAGGCTGTATCTCGTGAACCGTGATAGTTAGATAGTTGAGATTTTCACAGATGATGTATTTTAGTTGCCGCTATAGCATCGAATGCCAAAAAGCAGAATAAAAAATATTTAATGGGGCTCCCATACAACAAACGTGATTTTTTGCCGTTTTTGTAGATAATGTACGGAAACCCTTCGTGCGCGAGTCCGACTCGCACTTGGCCGGTTTTTTATAATCGCCCCGTATCTTCATTGTGCATTTCCATTTTATGAAAGTATATAATTTTAATAGAATATAAATAATTTAGAACAAAATAAGAAATTTCCACAATCGAACAATGGTTTTGTTCGATTGTGGTGTGACAACTAGAAAAACCGAATCATGCTATCCCGCTCTACCGCATAGCACGTTCTCTGTCGTCTAGTTAGCTTAGTCTCATTTGTGAGTTAACGCCGTAATCTAGTCATAGAAAGATGGAAGAATTCTAAACATGGAAAGAGTTTTAGCACGTCTAATCTCAACAACACCTCAGTGTCAAATGAAACGAAATGAAATGAAAGATTGTATCATAGAGCCACGAGCCATCCCGAACTGAGCCAAGTAACTATCATTATTCATTAAAGTGGCATTAGCGACACCAGTGGGCAACCCGCTAACAGCAATCGCAATGTAATCTGCGTTTATCTCGGAAGCGATTGACTGTCGAACATGGACGGCGGTTCAGTGTTGGGCATGGTGCGATTTCTCTTATGTTCAGTTGGGACATGTTTGACGCCCGCTTTAGCCTAGAACACATTGTAAATACCTATTGTTATTTTTTCCTCGTTTTTCTATCAATTCTCTTTTGTTGTTTACCACTTACATTTACTTAAGTAGGTTAAGTAGTAGTATCATTGTAATAAACATATTTTGAAGAAAATGACTGAATGTCGAGTTTCTTTCGGCGTTTCTTCTCGGCAGTGGTCTCATGAGAAACGCTCGTAGTTTTTGACTTGTAAAAGTGCCTTTGGGGCCTAATCACTACATAGTATAAAACAAAGTCGCGTCATACTCGTGAACGGGTGCCGTTTGTGGGGTCCGGTCTGTTCATGTTTGCAAGGACTAGTAACTTCGTACTAGTGTTCAGTGGAATTGACATGATGAGAGACTTCACTGTTCTCATTTGATTTTATTTTTTAGACTGACGCTCAGAGACCTTATACATCTCTGAGGATATTTACTTATTAGATTTTATTATTTTTATGTTGACGTGTTATAGATATAGCTTAAAATATTTTATTATGATTAGTGTACCTACTTTATTACCTTTTATCTTGACGCTTAGAGACCTTATACATCTCTAACAAATCTCGATTGTTATTAGTTTCTTAGTCTTATTTTTGACATGTAACACTACATTTAATTAATGATACTTTGATTATTGTATTATTTTTATTTGATGTACCTAGATAGATTTTGACTTGTAAAAGTGCCCTTGAGGCCTATTTGCACAATAAATGTTTTGATTTTGATTTCTGTCCCTATATCCCTATGTATGCTTAAATCTTTAAAACTACGCAACGGATTCTGATGCGTTTTTTTAAAATAGATAGAGTGATTGAAGAGGAAGGTTTATATGTATAATATTTCTGTAGTGTATTTCTATTTAGTATCAGCACTGCACCCGTGCGAAGCCGGGGCGGGTTGCTAGTTGCAGAATAAAGTTCATTTATTTCATTTAGTTGGTAGTGGCCTACGAAGCTGAAGCTCCCGGGTTTGAATCCCGGTCATGGCATTTATTTGTGTAGTGGAGCATCGAATATTTTGTGAGTCTTGCATGTTATCTATGTATTTAAGTGTCTATGTTAATTTGTATATTGTAACCTAGTAGGTAGCCATTGTAGGTACAAGCTTTGCTTAGTTTGGGAGTAGGTCGATTTATGTGAGATTGTCCACAGATATTTATTTATTTATCTACGTCATATTCTTTAACACTTTAATTATCGGTTGCACCAGCATACGATCACAGGCCGCTCATCGTCAAATATGGCGCCGGCAGCTGTCATCCCATAGAAACTTGTCAAACTTTCCATACACTCAGATTTTAACGAACACCGCTTACGATTACAGACGGTTTGGTGTAATCCACCCTTAACATGCAATTTGATTGTCTTAGTCTCATGCCTTAAATATTAACAATCAATAACAACATTGACAACGACATGTCTCTATGAACGTTGTCACGCGTTAGTGATGGTGACAAACCTTAAGTAGACTTTTTGATCTTGAATTAAAACTCACAGGTTTAAGGAACGGTTACTTGACTTGAAAGCGCGATAAATACAAAACTGTTGTTAACAAAACGTCAAGTGGAACAGACCCGACTCAATGGCCCGCGGTGGAGAGCTAGACCCTACCAAGCGGACCCTGCTGGTCTCCCGTGCCGTGCGGCTGATGTGCGGTGCTCACTTCATACGCGCGGCTTTCGGATGATTTCTCCAAAGCATTTCCTTTCATACGACTGAAGGTATATTTTCCAATCGTTTGCACAACATGAAGGTTTTTCGACAGAACTACCTCCTGTTGGGTAAAGGATGATTCACAGTAGACCATTCCGTGTCCGGGCCGTTCCGTCTCCGGGCCGACCCGTCTTCGAGCTTTTTTGTGTGTCAATGTGCTAACCGTTCCGCGTCCGGGCCGGGCCGGGACCGTGCCGTTTCCGAGCCTCGGCCGTCAAACGTTTGCATTGATAATAGAACGACAGAAAATCAACGGCGGCCCGGCCACGGACGGGCCCGGTGACGCTCGGAAACGGGCCAGCCCGGACACGGAACGGTCTAGTGTGAATCTTAATGCACGTATCGTTGGTAAGACAGTGTGGACTCGTATCGGAACACGGTTTTTTATGAACCTGACTGTGCCTTTATAGGCCGGGCCTATTAAAGCGATAAGAGTGCGCGGTTGGAGAGTAGCCTGGGGAAAATCCAGGGGAAAACCTCCGACACGACCACACGTGTGGTTTGGGACACTGGAATACTCTAAGAGTTTGCGCTCCAGTGAGGTTGGTTGTTTGGAACACGGTGCCAAAATAGTTAACTGCTATAACGATTATCATTACATCAGAATAATTTAGAACCACACCTTAAAGACATGCTTATTAATACAATATGGATGCGGAATATGTACAATACGTGACCCTCCCCGAGCATATTTAATTCAAGCTCAGGAAGCGTCCTGGCCGCAAGGGTCGCTAGGGCCCACAGCGAGCGGAGATCAGCGATTAACAACCTGTGTCGCCTAGTCTCAGTCGTGACTATAATAACTTGATCTTCAGAACCGCTGTCGGTTTGATGGCTGAGATACGCGTCATACTCGTGATCGGGTGCTGTTTGTGGAGTCCGGTCTGTTCATGCTTGCTAGGACATAGTGACCACGTTAATACTAGTGTCTTTTTATAGGGGATTGACGAGAGACATCATCCTGGTCTGGATTAGTTTTTATTATCAGTGACTTGTAGACCATAATTATACATATCTAACAATACTGCCGTCTCAAGAAGAAAAACCATAAGTGACATTTTTTGCAAAAAGGACTTATTACCAGCCTTGTAATCAGGAAAAAAAATGTGATCTTTCTCTCTAGGAGATATAGTACTATATCTTTTGTAGATCACGATTTAGACAACCACAAGTGCATAATTTACAAGAAATCTAAAGTTTTTTGGCTTTATCTCGAAACTTACTTTTTGTCACTTATGGTTTTTCTCCTTGAGACGGCAGAATATTAAATTAATTTTAATTTTGACGCTCAGAGACCATGTACATCTCTGGGATATTATATTAATTTCATTATACTCCTTGTTTAATCCTGAGACCTTATACATCTCTAACTTTACTGATGTTGTAATATTTGTAATAAATAACTTTGCAAGTTTATCCACTATATGACATTAATTTTGTTATAATTGTAAACTCGAAATTATTATTCCTTCTTGAACTATAAATTAATATTTTGACATGAAAAATGTATTATTTATTATAGTCAGACTTTCTTAAATTGTAAATTAATATTTTGAGATGTAAAAGTGCCCTTGTGGCCTATTGGCAGAATAAATGTTTGTATTTTGCATTTGTATTTTGAAGGTCATGTTCTCCGCAAAATGGCGAGCGGAGATCAGCGATTAAAAACCTGTGTCGGCTAGTCTCACTCGTGCCAATGAGACCTTATTGACCTTCGGGACAACTATCGGTTTGAAGGTCATACATGTTCTGCAAAAAATGGTAGTGGGCTCGAATCCTTGCCAATCCATTTTAGGATGTTAGGTTTATGTAACTCATTACTCAATCCAGTGATTGAATCCAACCGTTATTGGGTGTTCGCTTGCTGAAACGCCAGGTATGTCGCGACCAAAATCAGTACAGCCCGTGAAGACTACCATAATATAATAAGAGTACATTTATAATGGCAATCAGAGTATTTCATCAGCTTCCGAATCAAATCAAGGCTCTGGAAGGAAGCTCTTTTAAGAAACAATTAAAAAATTAGCTCATCGACAAAACATTCTATAGCCTTAAAGAGTTCTTTGAATTTTAATTACTGCTAATAAAATATATGATTTAAATTTCGTATGTAAAGAACATTGTTTTAGCATATTACTCAATTACCAAGTTGCATGCCCGACAAGGTAACTGTTGATACTACTACTCGTACTATCCCTAAATTTAAACATCTTATGTACACAGTTTGCAAATAATTTTATTCTATTCTATTCCATTCTGTGAAACGTCGATGTAAATAAATAAATATGGCGTTAGGTCAGTGTAAACAACTCATAGTAACCGATCGAATCCTAACAAGGTCTAGATCGGTTACTGGACTCTCCTCAGGACTCGCAGGTGAGATGGCAATTGCTTTCATAAAACAAATATCAATTGCAAATTTTGCGGTGTCAAGTCGGTGCGGAGTCCTTTATAATAAAAAATTAACAGTACCTACACTATAGCACTCACTAGTTGTTATATCGAGTCGTATAAAACCCGTTTTCTCTTGGAGTTAGAAGGATTCTACAAAATGTAGTGCCTGTATCAACATTCTGTATCAACCAGCTGCATATAAAAACTCTCTTATCTTGGTCATTGTCAGACATAAGTTCGCGTCTATTCGGTGGACATATCAAAAGTTAAGGGCCAAAAAGCTTAATTTTAGATTGGTCTAGTAACCCGCATAAACGATGTTTCCGTAACTACAAATCCATGTAATAAAAACATAACTTACATGTACATAAGCCGTTAACTATTGACCACCGGGTGGACAACTTTTGTTACTACATCTGACAATGACCCATCTATCATATGCCAATAACGGATTCTTGCGTATTTCGGCCACACAGTGCGCAGAGGCGGCGAAAATTTGGATAAACTGATTGTGGTTGGGAACACCGAAGGCAAAAGATCGCGCGGCCGTTCACCAACACGATGGACCGATCAAGTGAAAGACTCGTCATCCTCCAAATTTTACACGGTTGTACGAGACGCGTTGGACAGCAACCGGTGGCGTGATATCATCCGTTCCAGATGCAACCCTGATGCTGACCACGATCCTCAGACATGAGGGACCGACCAGAGAGAGAGAGTATCAACATTTGCTTTACGCAGCAAAATAAGACGGAGGTCAGATATAAAGTGTTCCATCCGAGGCAAATTGTGAGAACGCTATGAATGACAGACAGACGTGCGGATAGACCGCATTATATTAATTAGATGAGCGGCCGGCATTATTTCCTTTTCAATCCGGCAACTAGTTAGCGGGGTCTTTGATGTGCTGAAATGTTTAGTCGTTTAATTAAATTGATAGTTCCAGGGGAAGCGTTCGGTTGCTTTATTGTTACAACTGTTTTCAGTTTTGCTACCGGTATTAAACCGGCAACATAAGATACCCGTTATGTGGCCTGATCCTATTAAGAAGGCACTGGGTCGTGATATGTACCACGCGGTTCACATAGCTTACAACCGCACCATTTGGAAACAAACCATATGTAGTCGCGATCCTCAGCAGTGAGAGACAGAGGAAGAAGAAGAAGAACTTAAGATACGTAGGAGCACTCCTGGCCCAGCAGCGCCCGCGTGCTGCGTGCGGTATACGAAGTTAAGTAACATAGGGAGGATCAGTTCTTGGATGAGTGACCATTTTGAGTGATTACTGAGCACTGATGACCTGGTGAAGGTCGCGGGAATCCGGTGGAAAAGAACGGCACAGGACCGGACTAAATGGCGAGCGTTGGGGGAGGCCTATGTTCAGCAGTGGACGTCTTTCGGCTGAAATGATGATGACTGAGCACTCCTGTGCTTTGGAAGGCACGCTAAGGCGTTGATCCCAGCTGCTATAGATGGCAGCAGTTGTTAAGCCAAGTTGGAGGCCTTCGGGCGGCTTGAGAACATGTAGCAGTCAAGTTGCCCACTCATTTGACAAAGGGGGGTCGAAGTTGCGCCACATTCGTAGGGAGTACCCACCGCTACCCTACACGTGACCCCTGGCGGGTGCTAAAAGTGTAACAAAACTGGCCACCGGTCTGTCTTCTCGAAATCTCATGGGTCGAAATAATCGGTATACGATAAATAAAAAAATAAATAAATAAAATAAATAAATATTAGAGGACAATCTTACACAAATCGAACTAGCCCCACAGTAAGCTCAAGAAGGCTTCTGTTATGGGTACTAGACGACGATATATTTAATAGATATGAATACTTAAATACATAGAAAACATCCAAGACTCAGAAACAAATATTCATGCTCATCACACAAATATTTGCCCTGACCGGGATTTGAACCCAGGACCGTCAGCTTCACAGGCAGGTGCACTACCCACTAGGCTAAACCGGTCGTCAAATAACATAAATAAATACAAAAACATTTTTTTGCATTATCATCTACAGCGTGGCAATGCGGTCAGCCTTCTGGGAACCCTACCGAGCACCGAAGACTTAGGGCACTTTTTTATTTATAAGGCTTTATATTATTATGTTTATTCTTTGCTCGTTTCTTGTTGTGTATTAGCAAATATTTTTTTAAGTTAAAAACTAAATTATGTATATAGTGTGTTTATTAGTCCCTCTTATTTATTATTTATTTTATTCGGTGAGGAAATAACCCAATATTGCTGCGCCTTACAAGTGTATATTTTACGCTGATTCCGTGGAGGATGGGACGGGTGCTAGTATGGGACGCGACTTGCGTAGACACATTGGCTCCCTCCCATCTCAGCAGCACCACGGTTAGAGCCGGCGCGGCGGCTGAGGCGGCCGTGACATTAAAGAGGCGCAAATATAAGGGTCTCGACACCAATTACAACTTTGTTCCTTTTGGTGTCGAGACCCTTGGTCCGTGGGGCCCATCAGCAAAAAAATTATATCGCTTTTTGGCAAAACGGTTGATCGATGTTACCGGGGACAAGAGAGCTGGCAGCTTCCTCGCTCAACGCATAAGCATTGCGATTCAGCGAGGAAATGCTGCCAGCATCCTTGGTACCATGCCACAGGGGCCTATTTTAGAATTCGACTGTTAGTTTTTGTTTTATACAGTTATTGATTAAGTTAGTTGTTTATTTTATTCTGTAATAATTTTTATTTTATAAGTTTCTAATATGTCTTAAATTTAATAAATTATGTATTAAATTTAATTAATTATATTAATTTAAACAGATAATTTTCACATAAAAAGTGATTGCGTCTGCAGTACTCTCATAACTCGACTCCTTCCCCACAAGATAAGTGGCTAACGCCTAAGAGGTCATTCCTATGCAAGATAACAAGCTTCCAGTGACAATTCTCGGCGTATTCAAGAGGTATGCTAATATTTAATCAGTCAGTTTCATTATAGAAGCTGGTTTTATTAGATATCTTATAATTTTACTAACAATTTTTAAAAGTCAAAAGTATTTATTTGCCAGAATACAGTATAGAAAGGTAACATAATTGAACATAACAGTGTATTCAGCATGCATGCAGGCGTGCAAATATTTTATTGAGAGGCGATGAATTTAGTAGAAATACAAATACAAATTATCAGTTGCAAAATTAAAATACATACATTAACAAATTTAAAACAATATTCCCAGTTTATGTCACTTATACTCTAAATAACTCTTAACACTGTAGAAACATCTGTCGAGAAGCCAACTCGTCAACTTATTTTTATTAGTAAAGTCTTGCTAAAATTATGAGTATCTGAATATTTATACCCCGTAATTTATTGTTTGTTTTTACATAGCCACGGTGATAAACAAGCATACGCTCCGCCTGACAAGCGGACACTGTAGCCTATAAACGCTTGCGATTCCAGTACCTACAATAGCAAGCGCGAAGCCTACCCCTGTCTGATTAGTGGATTCGCGGTATTGGCAGCTAGATGCATGCATATTTTACTCTTTTTCCTAGACCCGTCGTCTACCGGTCCCTGGGATCCCCGGGATCACCACAAACTGTGATGATACTGAGATTTTCTTCGTCATTTTTGTCTACAATATTGGTGGCAAGCAAGCACTTTAGCTTACGCTTAGACAGCAATTCAGTGCCGTTTGCTTCGGATTTATTATGGAAGTCCCGCGTATTGTATAAACAGCGCACGGCCGCGGAAGCTGGGACATGTTCCACGTTCCCGGGGGAAACTGTATTGATTCGGGATAAGTATCCACTGCCTAAAGTAAACCTTACCATTTACTTACAGGTATGCATAATCTGTATGTTATAGGTACATTCACATTACAAACACTGTAAAATAAAAGTTGTCTCTGATGTTCCGGAAAGTTAAATTAAAACTGGAACCTCATATGTGCTTGTGAAGTATTCGTATGTACATAAGCCTCGCAAAATATTGACCTATATTAAAGTAGCAAGTACATGCTCCTATGACCTTATTGGAAAGGGGCCGGCAATAGTAGATTGTGTCTCAAGGGAGCAAAATTATATATTTACGGCGAGGGCGGTATCTTGAATTCTGAGTGAAGCGAAAGATTCTACAATAGAATCCTGAGCGTAGCGAGGGATTCTAAAGTAGAATCTTGAGCGTAGCGAGGGATTCAAGTGTTTATTTATTTATTTTATTTATTTAAAAAAGGTACACTTTACAGACATCACACAATAAATGATACAGTTAAGTTTGCACAAAATCAGTAGTTACGCCCAAGACGGAAATAATTTTGCTACCGTGTGACACATACTGCTTTTCACACCGTCTATGAGGCCCGCTGCTAAAAACATGAAATATCCTACAAATGATTTTAATACAGAATGTCACATACTGCTTTTCACACCTTCTATGAGGAAAAGAGTCATTGTTGCCCTCAAATGAGGGAAGAAAAGTACAACTTTGATCCCTCATTCGAGGGCAACAATAACTCTTTTCTGAATAGCAGGTGTGAAAATTAATATTTTACGACCAAATAAATTATTGTCATGTCAGTGGTCGCCGCCAGGTTGGCCGGCCCAGGTGTCGCTGGGAGGACAGTGTGGGGGCGGTTCTGCGTCAGCTCCAGGCTCAAGACTGGCAGGAAGCGGTGCAGGATCGGGGAAGGTGGCGTGCTCTCGTTTCGGAGGTCGGAGGAGTCACTGCGCCGATAAAGTAACTAAGTAAGTCATGGCAAAGGCATGTCATCATTGTCATTCGAGTGAAAGAATCCTTAAGTACAACAGTATTTCAAGGCATAGGTCAATAGTTATTTATTTGTTTGAAAATTGTGTGACAATTGGCGCAGTACGACTACATATTTATTTGTTTGAAAATTGTCGCCTTAGGACTACAATGACTGTACAGGCGAACTCATAAGCAGCTGGAGACATTAGCACTTTGACGTTTTCACCCCTTGGAAATGTTAGTATGACAGTTTAAAACATGACGGTCAAACGACAAGGTGCAAAGGTGTTAAGACCCTTTGTGAGACTATGGTTTTTCTACAGCATCGTTTTCTTATCTTACCTTTTTTTATTATGATCTACAAACTAGATGTTACAAGTTTTGAACACTCATGGTCTATTACATTACAGTGGCTAGTTACACTCTTGTACATCCTAAAAAAGTAGACACATCATGCATTGAATATGCGTGCAGGTTTTACAAAAACAAAATATGTAATAGTTTACAAAGTTTACAAAACGATGGTTAACAATCGTATCTACATGTTCCCGAAAGTTGAGAGAATCATCGATAGTAACTCCTAGGTCGCGAATACTAGTTACTTCGGTCACTGGAATACCTTATCTAGATGAGGGCCCTTGCACTTCGACCCAATGGGATCTTTTGTACATTTGCTTCCTCCTTTATGCCTACTCCGAGCAGCTCTCTACCGTTTCCATAAACCGGATGAGGAAGCTCAGCGGGAGTACTCTGAATTCCTTTTGCTCAGGCTAACCATTGCCAAAGTCATTCATTCTGTCTGGCAAGGGCGTGACATTCACACAATAAGTGTTCCACATTCTACATTCTATTTTATCCGATAGCCCCATCTTGGCCAAGAGTTATTAATGACATAGAAATAGACATCGAATCGTCATTGTCAGCTGACAATTGTTTTATTGAATCAGGCCAGGTATTACAATTCATGATCAGATGAAAATGTTCTAGTTAGTAAAAAGAAGGCTTATCGTCAGGGCCATCTTTCCCATTGGGCTCTCTGGGCAAGTGCCCAGCGCCCCGCGATCGATAGGGCCCCCTAGTTCCTGCCAGATCACCAAACGATAACCAATATTTATTACCGAAAAATATTTAGTTCAAAAAATTAAACGATAATGACCTACAAAAATGAAATTTTTGACAGAATCATAACATTGACCTGTGATTACTAAAAGTGTTACTTTTGTGGATCATATCATACGACACGTACAGGAGAACAACCGGAAATCCGGAAAATGGGACATAGAAAGCATTTTTGTCGAAGCTGAAGCAGAGACCTTCGTCTCTCGGTCAATAAAAATGAATGTTAGAATCTTGTTTAGCTACTTTCTTTGTCTATTTAACAAAATAGTGATCTCAAATTGGTTAAAGACGGCCCTGCTTATCGTTTCGTTAGTTCCCAAGGACCTCTGTTTTGGACCACCCCCCGCGTTTTCCGCCGCCATCAGCGGCATCGAATCAGTAGATGGTTTGTCTGCTATCGCGGTAATTAGCCACGGCGACGCGCATACAAACTAGGCCACCGCCAAGTGGAATAGTAGACCGTGCTCCGTTGAGACAAAGTTCACCATTGCTGATAAACGTGTGTTCGCTGCCTGATGCCGCGCGCGTGACGTCACGCGCCGCGGGTAATCGGTCCGTGGCATAATTTGACTTGTTAGATTTGTATTTTCTGACAGCGGAGGCAAAGCTGAAGTGAAAAAGTACAGCCTACACGACGCGCCACCAACTGGGCAACGTTAGATGAGGTTTATCACCTCCGCCGCCGCTGATGGGCGAATATTCAGCGTTTTTACGGTTTTTATGTTCTTCATTCAGGTTTCACTAAATATTGTTAAAGGAAACGACAATCAGACTAGGACTATGGACTATTCGTCTGAACGATTTTTTATGTGAAAGCGGTGACTTTGATCTCACGTATAAGTTACACAGTTGTGGATATCACAAACTATTAAAAATCTCCGTCAAATATTGCCTTATAATAACAAAAATGTCATCATATTGTCGTTATGAAAATCTCAGCACGGGCGGCGGGAGTTGTGTTATATAGGAAAGTGGAATATGGAATGAACGATATTCACAAACTGACTCATCCTCACCTGTCACCTCACAGTTCACTCGTTTTTATGTGGAAACTGTCAAATGTATATCACTTTTTGACAGTTTCCATATGTAAACGGGTGGGGAGTTAGGTGACAGGTGAGGACGAGTCGGTGTTGAGTTGGCCGGCGCTTAGTGAATCGCATAGCAAGCAAAGAGCGTGGCATTTATAAGATTTCAAGCTTACATGGTCATTTACATTAGAATTACGATAAAAATACAAATATACATGGTAAATATCCCGTTTCAAATCGTAATTCTAATGTAAATGACCATGTAAGCTTGAAATCTTATAGAAAGCGACTTTGTTTTGTACTATGTAGTGATTTTAAACTATACTTATTAATTTATTTATTTTTATTTGGAGATCCAACAGCTATTATATTACATTAAACAATCAAGTAGATACAGATAGCCAATTACAGGAACTCTCATGGCACTACCTGTTACTTAACTAATAAGTATTAATATTACGCACTAACGTAACCACACATGCGAACAAAAAAGGGAAATAATCTATTAAAAATTAATGATTTAGAATTAAAACCTTGTCGAAACTGGAATTCTCACTAATTAATGAACTAATTTATTAGTACATTGTGTAACAAGATACATAACGAGGATAGTTGGGCAGCATCAAAACACCAACACAGTGAGGACAAGGATAAAAACAAGAACAATAGTAAGAAGCTAACACGCTCACTGCAAGTACTCAAAATACTGCTGCACTATATTACGTTTTGCTGCACTATATTGTACAAACATAACCACAAAATAACTTTTTATAGACTAGTGAAGGCGAAAAAGTCGTTCTTGGGAAATTGTATAAAATTCTACAATAAAATTCCAAGACACATTACTGAACTTACGGATTCTAAATTTAAATCTGTTGTGAAACAGACACTTATTTCAAAAGCATATTATAAGATAAACGATTACATCATGGATAGGGATGTTTGGCAGTGATAGCGTCCCGCACAAGTAATCTAACACAGAAATATTTTGTCCTTAGTATTAAAAAATATGTATGTATGTTTATACTGTAGATAGCATTTGAATTTTGTACTATTTTTACTGTTATTTTATAGACATAGTATATTGTTTTGAAAAAATGACACGTCGCCGAGTTTCTTACGCCGGTTCTTCTCGAGGCAGAGGTTTATTTTATGAACCGGTGGTAGTTTTTTGACATTCATAAGTGCATGTAACATGCCTAAATTGAAGAATAAATGATTTCATTTCATTTCACAAAGGGCGAAGCATGAGTTAAATCACAGCCTTTTCGTCTCTAAATTAATTAATTGTCTGTGTCATATGTTGTATTCCCATGGACGTATTGAATTGAAATGTGTTTGATGTTTTACTGCGTGCACTCATGTGCCGTGTCTCTAATCCCGCGCGAGCGCAGTTTTATGATACCTAAAGAAACAAATGAAATTACGTTATGCACAGCACAGCCATAAACTCGAGATCCTTCATCAGTCGTTAAATGTGACGAGCCGAATAAATGAGATTGAAATATATGCACCCGTCAACCACTCGAACTGACGCCAGTGGATAAACCCGTTGTCATGGTGATAGATGCCACGCCACTGTGGCCCTTGCTGCGACGATAATAGGGGTGGTGGCAGCTTATCATAACGAGATGGATGTAATTCATTACCGCGCTGCCAGTGTTTAGCCGGTTTAATAATTCAGCGAGATTAGAGCTCAGATACCACCGCTGTGCTAGCCAAGTCTGAGAGATGCATATTGTAGCGGAGCAGTATAACTACATACTTAGACTAAAACAATAGTAAATATTTTAATTTCCATATAGAGTCTTGTACAAACATCGTCTCATTGTCTTGTGCACATGTGTAGTATTTAAAAATACTCCAAGTGTAGCACGATTCAGGCGCATCCTTTTTTTAGGAACCCTTATAGATTCGTCATGTCTGACCGTCCGTCCGTCCGTCCGTATGTCACAGCCGATTTACTCGGAGACTATAAGCACTACAATTATGAAATTTGGTAAGAAGGTGTATTCTATGAACCGCTACATAAAAGTGATGTGAAATTACAAAAAAATATTGAATTAGACGGCACTCCTGTCATAGACAGCCCTGCCTGTGAAGCTGACGGTCCTGGGTTCGAATCCCGGTCAGGGCAAATATTTGTGTGATGAGCATGAATATTTGTTCCTGAGTCTTGGATGTTTTCTATGTATTTAAGTATTTATATCTATTAAATATATCGTCGTCTAGTACCCATAACACAAGCCTTCTTGAGCTTACTGTGGGGTTAGTTCGATTTGTGTAAGATTGTCCTCTAATATTTATTATTATTATTATTATTTATTATTATTATTATCGTCTTGTGCACATGTGTAGTATTTAAAAATACTCCGAGCACGATTCAAGCGCATCCTTTTTTTAGGAACCCTTATAGATTCGTCATATCTGTCCGTCCGTTCGTCCGTCCGTATGTCACAGCCGATTTACTCGGAGACTATAAGCACTACAATTATGAAATTTGGTAAGAAGGAGTATTCTATGAACCGCTACATAAAAGTGATGTAAAATTACAAAAAAATATTAAATTAGGGGGAGGCACTCCATACAGTAACCGGTGGATGAAAAAAAAATTTCAACCCACATAGTCGTGTGGGGTATCGATGGATAGGCCTTTAAAAATGATATGGAGGTTTCTAAGAAACTTGTCCATTTAAGTCAACCGTTGGTGACATATTAGCAGTTGATTAATTTTGTAGTCATGTCCACAATGTCCGATCTCTGCTAATAAGGAATTCTGATAAGTGCAACATCTTGTAACGTTTCTAATTTAACAACTTAACAGCGAAACGTGAGGCTGTATGTGTACAAACGTGACTATAAAAATAAATCCATCTCGGAACTTGCCGAGTCAACGCACGCCGCGGCTATGTATTCAGCGCGCCGATAGAAATGAAACAATCGACACGAACAACTCTCAATCGCGGGAAAGTGCGTTGAGTACACCCCTACACACGTCACATGATAATTAAATCCTTTATTCCCATATATTAAGGGCTAGTTTCCCGGCTACGAGGCGACGTGGGCGCGGGTACGCCGCATTGTCATTCCGCTCGCGCTCGTGCCGCCCTGACAGATCTGCACCGCGCTTTCACGAGAATTTAACATGATTTCTGTGAGATAAAGAGACGCAAAACCTTTTATTTTGCTGAACAAATATACGGTTTCCGTGACTAAAGAAATCAGATGTCGAAATGTTTTCTAGAACGCTCCCATTTGTAACGCCAACTGTGTTCAGCATTTCGCGTCTGTATTTGCTTGATTAAACTTGCGCCCGCGCACCGCGTTATTAAGCAACGTCGGCCTAGGTCAGTTATTGGATGGGTGACCGCTTTGAGTGGTTTAACTGAGCGCTCCCGTGCTTTGGAAGGCACGTTAAGCCGTTGATCCCGATTGCTGTCTATAATAGCAGTCGTTAAAGTTAGAGGCCTTCGAACGGCTTGATAACTTCTAACAATCAACTTGCCCTCTCACTTGACAAGTCCAATTCCGATTAGATCTGGTTTCCCCTCGGGTTGGAAGGTCAGATGACAGTCGCCTCCGTAAAAACTAGTGCCTACGCCAACTCTTGGGATTAGGTAGCAGACCCCGGGCATCCTTCAGGATGCAACTGTACCGGGATAACACTAGGATGATGATAATGATGATTTGCATGATTAAACTTACAACTAAAATGAATCTAAAAAGCAGGTTGAAAAGAAAATTACATTCCCGCAATCCGATATTGCAATTTCGGTATATTGGCGAATTTTTGTCATACAGTCCCTCTTTACTATTTTTCACCAAAAAATTTTTTGAACCATTCTGTTAGACCACCTTAGGTGTATATAACTTTGTATCATCTTCACTCGCTATAAACGCAAAATATAGTGGTTAATAAATACTGCATAAAGCAACTGAGGACCCTAGACGAGTGTTTTCGTAAGGGTAATAAGCTAGTCAAGATGGTGAATGCAAATATGCACCTTTTAACTTGAGTTAGGAGAGACAGGACAAAAGACAATCGTGCTGTCGACCCAATGTAAACAATATTAGGCCACGTGTACAGTCACCAGCATAAATATATGACTATGGGCAGAGCTGCAAAAATATCTGATCATCAATTGAAGTTATAATTATATGATGATACATAGACGGTAAAAATATCTGATGATTAATAGCCGGCATAATTATCATTTGCCTGTAACAGCATAAGTATCGGATCTGATAAGTATTCAATAACATATACTTAATAATTAATTTATAATTTATAAATATAAATAAATACTGAAACATAAAACTGTACCCAATAAAATACTAGTGGCCATCACACAAATAAATTAGCTTAAAATCGGAACATGTTTCATGTTTCGTGCGGCGTTTACTGTCTGGCGACTATCAAAGCGCCTGGTGAGTAAGAATATAAATATACCTAGGCAATATTATGTTTGTGTCGAGATCAATGCGTCTCAATAAATGCGGCCTTACATCGGGATTGGTTACATCGTTGAATTCCGGCCTTATTAAAAGAGGATCATAATACATCAACACATGACAAAAATTAATATATTTCTGTCCAAAGTTATATTTAGGACAATTTTATTATAAAAAAATGTTTTATATTGTAGCATTTCAATTCTGTAGTATTATGACACTGTTATTTTATATACATTGTATATTGTTTTGAAAAAATTACACCTCGCCGAGTTTCTTAGAAGAACCGGCGTTCTTCTCGAGGCAGAGGTTTATTTTATGAACCGGTGGTAGTTTTTTGACATTCATAAGTGCATGTAATATGCCTAAATTGAAGAATCAATGATTTCATTTCATTTATATTGCAGTACGTATTTCCCCCCCCCTCATCAAGAGGGATACACAGGGATACACAGGATAGGTTTATATATTTTGTAGTTTATTTAGGTCAAGACCAGTTCCTGTCTCCATAATCAGATCAGCTAATTATTTTTATATATTTCATTGTCACCGAATTTACAAAAGTATGCCAAATTTCGACTCAATGTACATAAATATAAAGTTTGTAAAAATATTATTTGGTACTCATTAACGATTTCAATAATCACATTAAACAAACAGAGCTGCTAAGCTAATAATAATACAAAACACTTTAAACTCTATTGGCTGGTGCTATAGTTTAAAATTTGGATGGCAACGTTATTTCACAATATCATAATGTATTCGGTAACCAAAATGACGCCACATTTCAGTACATTATTGACATAATGATGTTGACATAAATCAGCGATCACCCTACATTAACTGATTGCTTGTCAGAGCAAAATAATTTAATAAATGCCCTTGGAAACGATCGTGACATCTGTTTTATCTATGATTAAAATATATTTTCAACATGGGTCGGTAAGTAACATCATGTAACATTAGAATTACGATTTGAAACGGGATATTTACCATGTATATTTGTATTTTTGAGTTCCCGATATTTCGGCAGTGTCACCGTCACTGTGGGAAAAAAGCGAACCAGGAAGAGGGTAGATCGCTATGGTGTGTGAGTAGACCACAACTAAAACTCGCAGCACGTCAGTTAATCCTTGATAATGGCGCTTGCAACAGTGCCGAAATATCGGGAACTCAAAAATACAAATATACATGGTAAATATCCCGTTTCAAATCGTAATTCTAATGGAAATGACCATGTAAGCTTGAAATCTTATATCATGTAACATGTTAAAATATAAACTAAACTGGAATAAGAATTAATAGGAAACTAAATGGCCAATATTGTATTATCATTCAGTCGATACCTATCGACACATTTTTTTATCCCAAACGTATTATCATTCAATCATCGATACCTACCGAGTGACACATTTTTTTTATTCCACGTTTGTGGCAAACAAGCTGACAGCCCGCCTGATGGTAAGTGGTTACCGTCGCCTATAGACGCTTGCAACACCAGAGGCGTTCCTCGCTCGTTGCCGACCCGTAAGAAACCTTTTCGCGCCTTTTTTGAAGAGTCCCATTCTGTAGCCCATTGGGAATATCTCGGCAGGAAGCTCATTCCACCATCTGCGCTCTCATGCGGTCTCAGGATCTCATAATGAACGCATTGAACCAATGTGTACTCAGTACCTTTACCATGAGTTTACATGATCGTACTCGCTAGCGACTGCGTAAAAATTTGTATGGGCAAAAGTACAGCGCCTCTGGCGGTTACGCAATAGAACTAAGAATCGGCATACTAAATGGTTTACGCAGTCGCTAGCGAGTACGGTCATGTAAACTCATGGTAAAGGCACAGTTCAGTATGGACTCTGGAGTCTCGTATCGTTATTTTTCGTCAACGTCACTATCTCCCCGTGCCGTAATACTTACCTAAACCAGAAGCAAACAGATCAAGCTTAATTTACAACAATCGAAAAACTTGTCGATGAAAACACAAACTAAGGCGAAGAAAGAGCAAATTGTTTCAACACTAATGAATGTAAATCCGGGAGCAGCCGGAGCGGCCCGGGCACCGGGCACGGGCCGGGCCGGGCCACCGCGCCGCCAAGAGCTTAGTGATGCGCTGTTCGTTGAATTCTCTTCCCGGGAATGCGATAAAGAACATTCTTTGGTTCAAAATATCATCTTTAGGCGAAGCGTGCTACACACACCGTCATTAACAACTCAGGTTTCGCCGGAAGATCAGCGCCAGCTCCCTGAGTCGGCATTACGCTGAGGCGAAACCTTTTTGTGGCGATTCCTTGTTTTTTTTTAATTACGTTTATTTATTTTTATTTTATGTTTGTATCGTCACGAATAAATGTTTTTCTTTCTTTCTGTCTACATATATTTTTAGTTGTTAAATTGACCAGTATACTTTAGTTACAATTCAGTCATTTTAGGAGGAGTTAGCCGCCAAAAGGCCAGCTTGGGGTTCTACCATCGTTCATGGTATCAAGTACTTTAAAGAAAATCGCCTAATAACGTTAGATTGAAAACGCCAATTAAGAAAAAAGAGGCCTAAACCCTCCTACGTGTAACACGTCTGGCCAGCTCTACTGTCAAGCATGCAATATAGTTTTTAAAAGCAAATTTGGCCTAGCCAGCCATGTCAGAGCTCACAATAGGACAAATCCATAATTACTCAGGGTCGCTGTCATCGAAATCGATGAGGAAGATTATATGTAGTCATTTTATAATTACACCCAGAAGTTGAAATCGTGAAAAGGCTAAAGAATGTCTTCCTGTCGACACGTTTAGCTAAAGTTTATGGAGAGTTAGCCTGAGCGATCAATAAATATTTTTAATTGTCAGTTTAGAGCCATGTGTTTGTTTGAGAAATATCGTAATAAGAAAAATTACGATGTTGCCTTTCTTAAAAAATATATTTTACATAGTTTGTTTCGATAAGTGGGCATTTAATATTAACATAGTTTAGTTCAGTCAAGTATCGATTGATACAGTTTAAACATTGCATGTGCAATGACGTCTGCTCGAAGCTGGTGATCCTGTGCTTTTCAGTCCTGGCAATTTTACCGACATAATTGACGCCAATGTTTTCAACATCTCCAATATTTCCGAGAAGGACTTCTCCGTCAGGCTCATCTAGAGCGGGCAGAGTGAAAGGAGTAATTGCTCACACAGCGGTTTTTATATTTTTTTAATTTAAGGGGCCTAGCGCTATTCATTGATTTTTGACGAGTTTTGAGTTGATATAGCTCCGTCGAAACTATAGATATATATGGCATAAATGGTTGTCGATTCTTCAATCCTTTATCTACATTTCCAAGAGCCAAATTATGAAAAACTGAATACTTATTTTTTTATGATTATTCAAACATGATCCAAAAAAGCTTTATTTTCGATATAAGTATGCTGTTTACGAACTTTTTTTTTATGTTATAGGGGGCAAACGAGCAGACGGATCGCCTGATGGTAAGCAATTACCGTCGCCCATAAACACCTGCAACACCAGAGGAGTCGCAAGTGCGTTGCCGGCCTTTCAGAAGGGAATATACTCTTTTCTTGAAGGTTTGAACTTATGTATATGATATTAAATGTAATCGTTCCTTATTGACTCTAACAACGCAAGAGAGATTTTTATTTTTACGTCATCTTCACAAAAGTTACGTTCAAAAATCTGATTTTTTGGCGTAATATCGCCAAAGTTTGATGCCATATATCTCGAAGACAATGAGTTTTGGAATAAATATGGTCTACTATTTCGGTAAACCTCGTTGTTCTTAATACGATAGGCCATAAAAAACACGAGAAAACGGAGATGCTGCAAGCTGTGGAAGTCCTTGCCGAAATCCTTGATTCCCGTAAACTACAACCTTTCGGTCTTCAAAGCGAGAGTGAATCGGTTTTTACTAGGTAAGCGCGTTCCATCCTAGACCACAATATTGGTTACCATCAGGTGATTTGTGGTCAAGCGCAAGCCTATTTTGAATAAAAAAAAATAAAAAAGTTACAGATCGAAGATCATTGGGAGTTGGAAGCCCCTTAAATACTATCTGATGATTCTTTCGGTCTGCTATTTGAGGCCGATTTAAATGTCGGTATACACGCAATTACCTCCAACATCTATGCCTGTACTCGTTGTATTTAGAATAACACTTGGAGTCTTACTACGTCTTTATATTTCCTTTGGGGCGAAGAGGGTGTGGGTTGGGATGGGGATGGGGGTGCAACAGAAGCAGCAAAAGTTTCTTTCAGAGCCGTGGATGCGCTAACTGAAAGGTGCACAGAGAGATAATCGGCTACCTCAGTTCGCTCCAACTTTGGCAAACACTTTCTGAACGTTCATCATCATCATCATCATGTCAGCCGAAAGACGTCAACTGCTGGACAGAGGCCTCTCCCAAGGATTGCAATAATGACCGGTCCTGCGCCACCCGCATCCAGCGGACTCCCGCGACCTTTACCAGGCCATCAGTCCACCTTGTGGGGGTTCTGAAATCTGAACGTTATTAATAAAAATTTACTAATTGTTTTACGTTATTAATTGTTTTTCAGTAATCGTGAGAAATATTATAGATTCATATGTGCTTCCAGTCTTATGTTTTAGCTACGATCTCCTCCTACTTCCTCTAAATCTACCTCTTTAGCGTCATACCACAATATGGACTACGCCGAGCAAGTATTAATGTTTGATTTCAAGCTCACGTGGTTACATTAGAACGATGATTCAGATTCAGATTCAGATTCAGATTCAGATTCATTTATTCACAATATAAGATTACAATATAAATTGCATGTCAATTTACAGGAATCTTATGATTAGTATCCCCTTACTAATCGTAATTCTAATGTAGTGATGTTGCTATGGCTGTGTTTGTCTGTAATGTGGTGGTTACGCTCCCAGTTGGGCTGCTCCAAATACGAGCGAGATGACATTCGGCTGTCCCATCCCTCTCTAAAATTAATAAATGAGTTTAAATTTTTGAAACACTAGCAAGTCACTATGAGTGATGATTTTTTTTTTATGAACCTGACTGTGGCTTTATAGGCCGGGCCCAATAAAGCGATAGGAGTCCGCGGTTGGAGAGTAGCCTGGGGAAAATCCAAGGGAAAACCTCCGACACGACCATGCGGGTGGTTTGGAATACTGGAATACTCTAAGAGACCGCTCCAGTGAGATTGATTGAACGGTTTCAACCGAATCTAAGGTGTGAGTGGGATCGAGCTACTAGGAGTTTTGTCGACACTGCATTGCACAGATCCCTCTTTGTATAGACGGGATGGGCAGTGCAACTGCCTGTTACTTGCAAGTGCAGCAGCCGCATATCGGCGGGCTGTGCCAAATGCAGCGCAAATTGGTGTCGCGGCACGCCGCCGCCGCCGCCGCCGCCTTCGACGCCGATTATCGCCGATCGCGCCCCGGCGCTAGTCGTATCAAGAACTTTCAATATTAGGAGCCGCCTCGAAATTACAATACTCGCTCTTATCAACTTACCGCTCTAAATACACGTTTGAAGCTGTTTTAAGAGCCCTTATGAGTTAAAAACCACTCGTCTATTTAGGCCATTTTCTGTTTGAATTGACACGTATCTTGACATTTTCTCAGTGTTACTATCTAGTACAGCAGGTGAATCACGTAACTTTATGAACTACCGGTAGATAGATTTTACTGTCAATAAATGTATGAGGTGACAATTAAAATTTGACATCAAAATCTACCGTTAGGTAGATAAAAACACAAAACAAAACAGGTAAAACAGTTACGTAATTACCCCGCAGGACTATTGCGACCTAATGTCATTAATTTTAAATGCATTTTTTGGATTTTTCATTAAGAAATATCGTTTCCAAACATCACTCCAAAACGACCATTTTGAAACTAAAAACGGCTTTTTTCCGCTTAAATTCAACTACGCACAATAAAATGATGAAATAGCTATGTCACTATATAGAACTTTTATAAAGTCATCGTATCCTTTAAACACTATTGGTATTATCAATATTTTTGTCATAATTTGAAATCAAAACATTTTAAAACTTATAAGGCCTCTTAAGTTGCTTCTGAACTTCATGTTTTAGCGATTTCGATGCAATACCTACGTCTTTCAAAGCCACAATTCCAATGGTCTTAATTGATAGAAGTGGACATGGATGCTTCCGTTTTTTTTTAACCTGACTGTGGCTTTATAGGCCAGGCCCAATAATCAGAAATCAGAAATCAGAATCAGAAATATTTATTCGTGCAAATAAAAAACACAAGAAGAACAAGAAAATAAATAAAAACAGAAGAAGCAGGTATAGCACGAAATGGTTCTGTCTCAGCGTAGTGCTGGCGCGATTGCCAGCGCTGATCTTCCGACAGAACCATTAAGTGATTTCCCAGAAGGTGACACATTATAAAAATAAACTAAAAATGACAAGAAGCTATAACTACAATTAAAAGAACAGAGAAAAACAAGCGTAAAAAATAACATTAAACAAGAATATAAATAAATTAAAAGAACTAGACTCCCGTAATGCCTGATCCAGCAACCCGTCCAGCCGATGGGCGCGGAGTGTCGGGCCGGGCACTACCGTAGCCGTACATTAACAGCACAGATTTATCGACTCTGTGTGATGAAGAAAATAAAGATGTCAAACGCTTGCGCGTGCCCATGCGTGCCTTAATTTGTTATTTTATTGCAAATAAAGCGATAGGAGTGCGCGGTTGGAGAGTGGGCTGGGGAAAATCTAGGGGAAAACCTCCGATACGACCAAACGTGTGGTGTGGAACACTAGAATACTCTAAGAATTTGCCCTCCAGTGAGATTGGTTGAGCGGTTTCAACCGAATCTGAGGTGTTAGTGGAATCGAGCTACTGGGAGTTTTGTCGCTGGTTCACTAAACCTAGCCTGGCTGAGAAGAGTCCAGCAAGAAACTCAGCTAGGCCCGACCTGGGTCGGACTGACTCTACCCGGTGGATTGTTATACACGTGTCATGTCTGAGATGAAAGTGGAAATATTACCGTGACATTCATGAAATGTCATGTGGAATCGGGCCTTTCATCTATTTGAAACTTATCAGCCAATTAAAACTATTTAAAATATCTCCTTCATAATTATAGTAATGGTTTTTAAGCTGTTTGACTGTATAGTCATGCTTTAGACTAGAATACCTAGATTTCAAACTCACATGGTCATTTACATTAGAATTACGATTTGAAACGGGATATTTACCATGTATTTTTGAGTTCCCGATATTTCGGCACTGTTGCAAGCGCCATTATCAAAGATTAACTGACGTGCTGCGAGTTTTAGTTGTGGTCTACCCACGCACCATAGCGATCTATCCTCTTCCTGATTCGCTTTTTTCGCAGTGTCACCGTCACTACCACCGTCCACCTTGTCACTTGACACTCGATTACGGTCACGACACACCACACTCATAGTATCAATACGCGAGTTCTTTCCAACTCAAAAATACAAATATACATGGTAAATATCCCGTTTCAAATCGCAATTCTAATAGAATACCTAGTTCACGCACTGTCCACAATAGCGCCTGAATCAGCAACTCGTTATAGTAATTACAATATCTGTTGTCCTCGAGCCACCGCATGCGACACCGCGCGAGCACACGCGCCGAAGGGCCCGGGGGCCCGCACATCTCGCGAGGGGCCTGGAGCGCTACATAACACACGTTTGGGGCCTGGGGCCCGCAGCGGGCGCCCGGGACCCCTCGCCACGTGCCGCGCATGCAGAGAGCCCGACTATCGACGTCGGCACGAGTTACGGAGTTTGTAATTAAACTATATGTTATGGCAAAGTAGTATGAGCAATTAAACATTGTTCCTATGGGCGAACTACAGTGGCATATCATTACCTGCCATAGGTATATTTTATTTCCCGAACGAAGACAGCATCTCAAAACTTCAACTACCTAAATAAAAATTATCATTTATATCAATCGGATAAATACTTATGATTTCAGAAAAAGATAAAAATTGGAAACTTAGGCGGGGTAAATCATTTGGGATTTTTTAAAAGTCAAAGTCAAAAGTTTATTTTATCAAAAAGGAGGTAAATTAATTTTTGTATTAAGCAGTACCACTGCTAACGTAAACTACAAATTTAGAAATAAAGGAAAAATTGATTGATTGATTGATTGATTGATTTTTTTCTAAAAAAGGAGGTAATTTTACACAACTTAAGATCTCCACTTTTTGACGACGAAACGGCGAATTTTAAAGTAACTAGTTAACCAAAAACCAGATACCTATTCCCAATTGTTTTCTTAGACAATGTTCTACCTAATTAATTTTTGAATTCTCATTGCAAATTCTCAAACAGCTCCTATTCGCTCTTTGTATCCTTATCACACACATAAGTTACACTGTTTCACTTATTAGAATAGAATAGAATAGAATAGAGTTGAACTGTGTACAAAGATGTTAATAAGACATTAAAATTAGACCCAACAGTTTGTCCGTCACGGACATACAATATAAAGACAAAATGAACTGTATGACATGCACTTATAAATAGTTAATGTACATAAAATTCATTCATTCAATAAAAGGCCTTATTGACAAGGCAGTGTTTCAAGGCACCTTTGAACTCTTTACCTTCTGTTGATGTGTATTCGTACACGTATCCCTCCTACGTAGGTTAATGAAATGAAAATAACTCGGCAAAGTATAATTTAGAGATTACACTAATGCAAGGACGGAGAGCCGAGTTTTCGCCTTCAATTTTTATCAACCAGTAGATGCTTCACTCAAACTCTTTATAAGCAGCAGACGAATAACGTAACTTTATGTACTAACGGTAGATACATTTTACTGTCAATTTTGGATGAGTGAATGTATGAGCTGCTGGGTAATCACGTAACTTTTGTACTACCGTTAGGTAGATTTTAATGTCAAATTCTAATTGTCAGCAGGCGAATCACGTAACTTTATGAACTAACGGTAGATAGATTTTACTGTCAATTTTGAAGTATAAATGTATGAGCAGCGGGGTAATCACGTAACTTTTTAATGTCAAATTTTAACTGTCAGCTCATACATTCATACTTCAAAGTTGACAGTAAAATCTATCTACCGTTAGTACATAAAGTTACGTGATTCGCCTGCTGACAATTAAAATTTGACATTAAAATCTACCTAACGGTGGTACAAAAATTACATAATTACCCCGCAGGTTTTAAAGTAACCATACGCCACATTCTCTTGATTGTTTTTGACATTTATAATAATCATGATCATAATTTATTCATAACATCTTATTACATGTCAGTTTTAAAATTATACAATTTCACATCAATATCAAAAATAAAAAAAGAAATGAAGTCAACAACAAAAAAAATGACATAATAATAACTAGCGACCCGCCCCGGCTTCGCACGGGTGCACTATTTAATGGATGTTATTATACATATAAACCTTCCTCTTCAATCACTCTATCTATTAAAAAAACCGCATCAAAATCCGTTGCGTAGTTTTAAAGATTTAAGCATACATAGGGATATAGGGACAGAGAAAGCGACTTTATTTTATACTATGTAATACAATAAGACACACACAAGGCATAAGTGCATGTAATATGCCTAAATTGAAGAACAAATGATTTCATTTCATTTCTTTTCAAAACCTCAAAAGTGCCAACAGGCGTGCATCTCATACCGCTCCGCGGCTTTGTCTGTATATTGCTTCCGCCAGCCACCAAACTCGACAAAACAACACCATAGACTGGGCTATCTATAAACCTAACGTTTTGGCTCGGATGTGAGCTTGGGTCTAGTATAACAAAGAGCTCTAGATTCTAGACAGTGATAGCGATATATGTTCACTTCTTACTGCTCCGTCTGAAGTAAGTCGGTAATGCTAACGCTGCTTGCAAGGTCCACGCGTCGTAATATCGTCAGACTAAAAACAGTAAAAAAACTGCCCAATTGCGAGTCGGACTCGCGCACGAACGTTCCGTACCATTATCTATAAAAACGGCAAAAAATCAAGTTTTGGGAGTTTTTTTAATATTTATTTTATGCTGTTTTTCAGTAATTTTGTTATAGCGGCAACAGAAATACATGATCTGTGAAAATTTCAACTGTCTAACTATCACGGTTCATGAGACACAGCCTGGTGACAGACGGACAGACGGACGGACGGAAAACGAAATTTTATTAGGCTCGGTTTTATAAAGATCCGTTAGACCTTATGTCGGTTTGTTGGGTCATACTTAGTTGAAAAAACAACAGTCGTCCCTCCTGTGGTCAATAGTTAACGGCTTCTGTGCATGTTAGCTATGTTTTTATTACAGGGATTTATAGAAACGGAGACACTGTTTATGCCGGTTACTGGTCCAATCCAAAATTAAGGTTTGTAGCCCTTAACTTTTGGTTCGTCCACAGAAAAGACGCGAACCTAAATCCGCGTATGACCCTATGTCAAAAAATGTACTGAGTTACTGAAATTTGATCTGACATTTGGTCTAACGGATCTTTATAAAACCCAGCCTTAATACACAACATGACTTGCAAAATCTAATAAAACGGTGTCTATTGTGGGGCCAGGTTTTTATAATAAACTACCCGAAACAATTAAAAATATTGAGAGTGACGTGACATTTATAAATAATTTAAAAAAATGGCTAACGGCGAAGGCCTTCTATGACATAGATGAATATGTAAATTAAATTTGTTGCATGCTTTTGTAATTGTAATTTTTTTTTGACATTTAAATTCACTTTTTTTTGACATTTAAATAATGTACCTAATCTAATTGAAATTTTTATTTTTTACTTAATCGACATAATGAAATTATTGTAACAATCTTCAGACATGTAAAATTTTAGTATATTTTATGAATAAATAAATATGAATATGAATATGAATAATAGGTCCCGTTTCACCCTTTGGGTACGGAACCCTAAAAACGGCAATTTCCGCGACCACGAGCCCTAAAACATGCCTGCGGCGACACCCGAGTTTTAATGAGTTACTCCGAAGACAAACGAAATTAGTTACACATACACATCCATCCGTATGTGTACGTATGCGCGTGTCAGTGTGTGTGCGGTAAATTAGCCACGTCCCCATAAAACACGGAGACACCACTCGCATAAAAAGTTCACTCGTTTAAATGTTATGAGCCCGGTTTGTGAAACATCGCGTCGGTTAGCGGTGTAATTGCTTTTACACGATTTGCATGCTGGCGGGGTATTATATTAGAGCTATGTTTGTGAGGTCCGCAGGTCCTCAGGAGTGGGTGTTTGGATGGGAAGCAAAGATTGGTAGCCAGGGAAGAAGGTATTTATTCATATAAACAATAAGGCACCTGCAACAAGCATATGATGCGTTTAGACTACGATTTATTGGTCAGCTAAGTATTAAATGGGTTAAATTTCTCTCAACAACATCATCATTTCTCTGCAACTTTTTCGGATGTAATATCTTCTATAGGGTAGTGCATAAATAATATAAATTTTATGTCTTGGTGAGAGCTGTTGAGGAACTGGATGCATGTATAACATTAACCTAAAATAAGTTACTCCAATTTATACATCTATCTCTGTTTGTCTCTCCAAATAAATAAATAAATAAATTAACAAATAGGTATGGAAACTTACAATATTGTGCCTTGGAACAGTATAATACACTGCACTGTAGGAAATAACAATACAAATCTCTGGATCACAATACGAATAATATCATAGAACTTCACTGTTTTAAGTAAGTATTTAGTTCTAATATATTTAATTTTATTAAAATAACAGCATAACTGGGTAGATGAATATCGATCGGAAATCAAGATTGAACTGCGCTGCCCATAATGGCTGCGCAACGTCACGTGGAATTAGAAAATGTAGTTCAAATTTTAAAATTTAGAGAAAAGATAAGTCAGAATAGCGGCCAGAAAGTTAGTATGTAACGGTCCGATACACGCATCGTTACAATGTTAACTAACTTCCAGTTGCAACATGCCGCTGTCGCCGAGCAGTAAGGACTCGACATCTAATCTGGAGGGCGTGGGGTTGAACACCGACTCATCATCATCATCATCATCATCATCATTTCAGCTGAAAGACGTCCACTGCTGAACATAGGCCTCCCCCAAGGCTCGCCATTTAGACCGGTCCTGTGCCGTTCGTTTCCACCGGATTCCCGCGACCTTCACCAGGTCATCACTCCACCTTGTCGGAGGCCTACTTACAGCTCGTCTTCCGGTGCGTGGACGCCACTCAAGCAGCTCGCCGGCTCATACTACTGAGATTTTCCAAAATCTTATGTTTCGAACATCTACAGAGTAACAAAACTAGTGAGGATCCGTTTAAGGGCATATTCGGTATCATGTTCTGATTAGGAAAAAGTAGAAGAATTTTTTTTGACGCAATACATTTTTGGCTTTTGTATGGACAGTTTGCTGACTTGGACGACCTGCCCCATTGAAAAACACGATACCGAATATGCCCTTCAATGAATCCTCACTAGTTTTGTTTCACCCTGTATGAAGTACGTCACACTAATTTCATGATTTATGACGACTAATTTCATAATGTATGAATATGACGACCCCTCCCCCGTCCATGTTACAGTTGGTCACATTTTTAAGACCCCCCCCTCCCTAGTGTGACGTCACGTATTTTGCAATTTTACATCTAGAAATGATTAAATGCTGGTTCTACCACAACTTCAGTTGAGGACCTCAAACGCCGAAAATAATCTACTCTTGTATACATACGTATTTGAGGCGTTTGGGGTCGAAACGCTGGGGCCATGGGGCCTAAGTGTATGCCGACTCTACAAAGATTTGTCGGCGAGCCCAGTAGAGATATCCGGTGACCAGAAGGCTGGCCAATATTTCGCTCAGCGAATAAGCATTGCCATCCAGCGTGGCAATACAGCCAGCCTTCTGGTCACGCTGCCCATTGAAGGTGATCTGGGCCAGATTTATTATTTGTAGGTTTTATTTTATTTCTTTGTAAATATTTAGTTTAAGTTTTTAATTGTTCCTCTTTTATTACGTCGTACGACTTCCATGAACGCTCCACATAGTACGTCGCGCTGCACCACAGCCGTGCTGCCATATCTCTGCTCGTACGACTTCCATGAGCGCTCCACATAGTACGTCGAGCTGCACCACAGCCGTGCTGCCATATCTCTGCTCGTACGACTTCCATGAGCGCCTCACATAGTACGTCGCGCTGCACCACAGCCGTGCTGCCATAACTCTGCTCGTACGACTTCCATGAGCGCCCCACATAGTACGTCGCGCTGCACCACAGCCGTGCTGCCATAACTCTGCTCGTACGACTTCCATGAACGCTCCACATCGTACGTCGCGCTGCACCACAGCCGTGCTGCCATATCTCTGCTCGTACGACTTCCATGAGCACCTCACATAGTACGTCGCGCTGCACCACAGCCGTGCTGCCATATCTCTGCTCGTACGACTTCCATGAGCGCTCCACATAGTACGTCGAGCTGCACCACAGCCGTGCTGCCATATCTCTGCTCGTACGACTTCCATGAGCGCTCCACATAGTACGTCGAGCTGCACCACAGCCGTGCTGCCATATCTCTGCTCGTACGACTTCCATGAGCGCCTCACATAGTACGTCGCGCTGCACCACAGCCGTGCTGCCATAACTCTGCTCGTACGACTTCCATGAGCGCCCCACATAGTACGTCGCGCTGCACCACAGCCGTGCTGCCATAACTCTGCTCGTACGACTTCCATGAACGCTCCACACCGTACGTCGCGCTGCACCACAGCCGTGCTGCCATAACTCTGCTCGTACGACTTCCATGAACGCTCCACATAGTACGTCGCGCTGCACCACAGCCGTGCTGCCATAACTCTGCTCGTACGACTTCCATGAACGCTCCACATCGTACGTCGCGCTGCACCACAGCCGTGCTGCCATAACTCTGCTCGTACGACTTCCATGAACGCTCCACACCGTACGTCGCGCTGCACCACAGCCGTGCTGCCATAACTCTGCTCGTACGACTTCCATGAACGCTCCACATCGTACGTCGCGCTGCACCACAGCCGTGCTGCCATAACTCTGCTCGTACGACTTCCATGAACGCTCCACATCGTACGTCGCGCTGCACCACAGCCGTGCTGCCATATCTCTGCTCGTACGACTTCCATGAGCGCCTCACATAGTACGTCGCGCTGCACCACAGCCGTGCTGCCATATCTCTGCTCGTACGACTTCCATGAGCGCTCCACATAGTACGTCGAGCTGCACCACAGCCGTGCTGCCATATCTCTGCTCGTACGACTTCCATGAGCGCCTCACATAGTACGTCGCGCTGCACCACAGCCGTGCTGCCATAACTCTGCTCGTACGACTTCCATGAACGCTCCACACCGTACGTCGCGCTGCACCACAGCCGTGCTGCCATAACTCTGCTCGTACGACTTCCATGAACGCTCCACATCGTACGTCGCGCTGCACCACAGCCGTGCTGCCATAACTCTGCTCGTACGACTTCCATGAACGCTCCACATAGTACGTCGCGCTGCACCACAGCCGTGCTGCCATAACTCTGCTCGTACGACTTCCATGAACGCTCCACATCGTACGTCGCGCTGCACCACAGCCGTGCTGCCATAACTCTGCTCGTACGACTTCCATGAACGCTCCACATAGTACGTCGCGCTGCACCACAGCCGTGCTGCCATAACTCTGCTCGTACGACTTCCATGAACGCTCCACACCGTACGTCGCGCTGCACCACAGCCGTGCTGCCATAACTCTGCTCGTACGACTTCCATGAACGCTCCACATAGTACGTCGCGCTGCACCACAGCCGTGCTGCCATAACTCTGCTCGTACGACTTCCATGAACGCTCCACATCGTACGTCGCGCTGCACCACAGCCGTGCTGCCATAACTCTGCTCGTACGACTTCCATGAACGCTCCACATAGTACGTCGCGCTGCACCACAGCCGTGCTGCCATAACTCTGCTCGTACGACTTCCATGAACGCTCCACATCGTACGTCGCGCTGCACCACAGCCGTGCTGCCATAACTCTGCTCGTACGACTTCCATGAACGCTCCACATCGTACGTCGCGCTGCACCACAGCCGTGCTGCCATAACTCTGCTCGTACGACTTCCATGAACGCTCCACATCGTACGTCGCGCTGCACCACAGCCGTGCTGCCATAACTCTGCTCGTACGACTTCCATGAACGCTCCACATAGTACGTCGCGCTGCACCACAGCCGTGCTGCCATAACTCTGCTCGTACGACTTCCATGAACGCTCCACATCGTACGTCGCGCTGCACCACAGCCGTGCTGCCATAACTCTGCTCGTACGACTTCCATGAACGCTCCACATCGTACGTCGCGCTGCACCACAGCCGTGCTGCCATAACTCTGCTCGTACGACTTCCATGAACGCTCCACATCGTACGTCGCGCTGCACCACAGCCGTGCTGCCATAACTCTGCTCGTACGACTTCCATGAACGCTCCACATAGTACGTCGCGCTGCACCACAGCCGTGCTGCCATAACTCTGCTCGTACGACTTCCATGAACGCTCCACATAGTACGTCGCGCTGCACCACAGCCGTGCTGCCATAACTCTGCTCGTACTACTTCCATGAACGCTCCACATAGTACGTCGCGCTGCACCACAGCCGTGCTGCCATATCTCTGCTCGTACGACTTCCATGAACGCTCCACATAGTACGTCGCGCTGCACCACAGCCGTGCTACCATAACTCTGCTCGTACTACTTCCATGAACGCTCCACATAGCCGCGGAATAAAGGATACAGGAAAGCTTAACGCAAATTAAACACATCCCAGCGCCCGTTAAATATCTGTGTAATTTCAATTCACGCCAATAACAGATCTACTTTATTTATTCCTCGTATAACGTCGGCATAGTGACGCGCCGTGGCCTGGCACTGCGGAACGGTAATACTGGCAATATTATAAACTATGTACCGGAAAAATTGCCAATATCTTAATTTTTCCACATAAACGAAAAGTATGGGCAAAAAATGTAGCGTTACTTCTATAACTAATTTACAGGCGGTTATAATAGTTAAATAACAATAACTTAAATAATATTACTACTAAATTAAATCTAAAACATGCAGGCTCTTGGGGCATCGTACCGAGGACGCTGGCGGCATTTCCTCGCTGTATCCAATGCTGATACGTTGTGCGAGGAAGTCGCCAGCTCTTCCCTCACCAGTTACGTCAACCAAACTCTTTGCGATTTCAATAAATAACTTATGCGCGCTGGGACCCCATGGACCTTGGTCCCAGCCTATCATGATTCTACCAACTAATCATGAATGTTATGAATGCTTCACGGCTCCGAACAACGTTGCCAGCAACATTTCCCTGCGCAGTGTCGGGGACGCCCGTCATTATCTGCAAATCGTTTAAAATTAAACGGCGAACGTAATTGCTGTAGTTTATTGGTACATTTTTCGGCTATAGCCGATTGGGAGGTCTACTTCACACCACTCTGAGTTGATATTGTTATGACATAATATTGCGTACTCGTTCATACATGGTGTAATAAATAGTATAATTTTCGCTGCTCGCGATGCAACTTTGTACGTCTGCCCGTCTCGCGTTGCCTACAGAGTCTATTGCACTGTAATCTACGCAGCAAAGTCAAACTTGCATTATGTCTGATCTAATGAGGGCTATCATTTTTGTGCTCACCAGTTGGCGCCACTGTCGATTAAGGTCCAGCTGTTAAAAATTGTTATTGGTTATTATGAGCATGAGAACGAAGTTTACATTTAAATCATATTAAATTTAATACCTTAAAACTGTACCGGAAAATATCAAACATCCCGCATTGTAGCGCAGTCCCGTTTTGTTCGAAAGTTTCGAAAGACAAACCTGTCTCAAAGCACTGACAGTCATTGACCCGTAACTCATATTTGCCATAATCAAGCTCAGGTGTTGCAAAATAGTTACCATATTATTCCAATTAGATATTAACCCGCGTAGCGCAACCACAAAGAGTGACATTTGACATTTCGAAGACCTCGCGCTACACTAGCGCCTGTAGCGGCGAATTCATACGCAATAGCCTTCATTGCTCAACGTTTGGAACAAGCAACTAATACAGCTAGTCAACAGTGCGGTCAAGCATATCAAAGCATGTATAAAGTAAGACTAATTGAAACGTAAACAAGCCTATTTATACGCAACGCTCGAGGCGGTGAGCCCGCGACAAATGTCATAGCAATATCGCACCGCTACATCGAGTTAAGTATTAGCCCTCCCATCAGTAATGAGAGGGCGCGTGATTGCGGTGGATGGCCGCTATTACCGGCCGACGCCGGCGCACGGTTAACGGGACACAACACGTATGGAATTCTCATTTATTTCAACTGGGGATTTTTCACTCGTCTATTAATGAATACTCCTCAAAATATGCAACATCAATAGGTGTCATTGTGTATATTCGAAATTATTATGTATGTAAGAAAAAAATAGTCAATGTTTGAGCGAACGCATGCAACAGGGACACAATCTCGTCGCGCAGGACGGCTGAAAACGTTTCCACGTCGAATGGCCTTAGCGACGAAGAACCCCCGTATTATAGGCCCTACTTTTTATGAACGTCTGCCCGCCGATATAAAGAGCGAAACATCTGACGATGCATTTGGACGCAAACTCAGAAACCTTTTATTGAATAAACCAATGTACTCGACTAAGGAATTTATGGAATTGACATTTGCTTGAATTTAATTTGTTTACCATTAATGTATTTTTGCTGATATTTTTATTGACATTATCTCTGTACTTGTTTGTTTGTTATATTTTATTTATTGACGTGTACCACTATTGTTATTTTAAATTTATTGCATTTTAACGATCCTCACTACCGGGAGATACGATTTATTTGAAATGTATTGCATTTGTTTGAATATTTTTATATTATATTTGACGATCGTGATGTAAATTCTTATAATTTTGACTTATGCAAATTTGTACTGCAATTTATATCATGAAATAAATCTGAATCTGAATTTGTCTTTTGATTCTTCTTCTTATTTATTTGTGCCTTTCGCTGTCGAAACCCTCGGGCCCTGGAGCTCAAGTGCCCACAAAATTACTAGTTGAAGTTTCCGAGGACCGTAGGGCTGGCTTGTTCCTTGCTCAGCGAATTGGCATAGCCGTCCAACGGGGGAACGCAGTCAGCCTTATGGGCACCCTCCCCCAGGGTTCCGATCTGAGGGATCTAATTTAGCTATTTTTTTTATACACAACGCCGCTGGCAAACAAGCGTACGGTCCACCTGATAGCAGCCTATAGACGCCCGCAACTCCGAAGGAGTCACGTACGCGTTGCCGACCCTTTATAAAATTTGAGAATTCACTGAGTTGACAGCAGAAGGGACAAATTTAGGTCCCTCACTCTCAACACAGTGCATCCTCGGGAGCTCTGGCAACCTTGCTCACCTCCAGGAACACAACATTACATACGTTACGTTTTTGTTATAATAGTACATCACTTACCAAGGGCGGTAAAACAAACAATGTCTCAGATTGCGATCTGAGGTATTTGACGCCCGAGCCGAAAGCAAGGGCGATAATTATGCGATATGAGGCTTTCTTAATTACCGCCCGAGGTAAGTACAAAAATTTTTATGTCACCCCCTGGCCAGGAAGTGGCATTTTCGGCGCGCGGAGCGTGCGGTAATTGCCACTTTATGGCCAGGTGTGACATAAAATAAATATATTTCACTTGTTCTTTATTGATCTGTAAATTAATATTTTGACATGAAAAATATATTATTATAGTCAGACTTTCTTAAATTGTAAATTAATATTTTATAGGTGTCTGCTTACAACCAGGCAGGCGGAACCTTGCCTTTGTTGTTTAAAGTAGCCGTGTTTTGAAGATAATTAACTTTTGAGCGTGAATTCTGAAGATTTCTAGGGCCAGAATTAAATTAATTATCAAACTAACTGATCTAGTGCCTAACTTTGGCTAGTGGTTATAAACAATAGACATTCCTTATGCTAGTCTCTCTTCACCATCACGCAGGCCGTGTACGTGTGTACGATCGTGGTGGCAAAATAAAATATCCAGAACTTGGAACCAAGATGACTACACTGTCGTGGTTAAATGTAGAAGTACAGTCAAAGGCATTACTAACTCGACTGTCATCATCAATATTAAGAGCGCCTGGTCCTCTGTCGTTGCAGCATTCTCCATTCCACTCTATCTTGGGCCTTCGTCTTCACTTCCTGGTATGTGTGGCTACAGCACCATTCCTTCATCTGTGCCATGTATGGTATTCTGGGCCTTCCTCTCCCTCTTGTTCCCTCTATTTTGCCTTCTAGGATGGTAATGTTTAACCCTTCATGTCTCAGTATGTGGCCGATGCATTTAGCTCTGCGTTTTTCACTCGACACTTGATGCATTTAACTCGACTGTCAGCTGACAGTTTTCTTATACCTATCGTACCGCCTGCGCACCTACAAATCAGGAAGTCACCTTAACTATCGTTCTGACAGCAAAGCGAGCGAGCTCTGCTCTCGGATAGTTTTAGCTTGTCACTAATTTCGTTCAAGTCGTAACTCGACCGGTAATGCACTGGTCCCACCGCCGGCGAGCAGCGAGTACTCTCATAGTAATTCTACTAGTATTCTCGCTCAAGCGAGTAAAATTACTACGAGATTACTCGCTATTCGCCGTCGGTGGGACCAGTGCCTAAATCAGGCGACATGATTGGTTCCAATTCCAAGTAAGGTTAGCTGGAAGAAATCCCTTACAGGGATAAGCTCGCCTTTGTACATGTCAACTGTTCTTGTAATTTATGTTGTGTTTTACTCATGTACAATAAAGAATTTTACATACATACATACATACATACAAACCAAGCACGCACGAGCGTAGCCATTACAATGTAGCGAGTTAAAACATGTACATTTTACTATTTCGATTGTATTTGTGTTTCCTCATTTCCCGCATACCTAAATAAAAATCGGTTATCTTCTCCAATCTAGACAAAAAATAACTCACGCCAAAATAGACCCTTAATACCCCTAGGTATCCACTAGTGTTGAAAAGGTGCAGTGAGGTCCCATCAATAGGCGGTTGAGGCAGTTGCTGAGCGTCGGGAGCGGCGTGTTTCTTCGGGTGATGTCCTTTCAGGCAAAAAGGTGGGCCACCACTTGGCCAGCGGTGTCCCATCCCATGTCCACTCGGGGTCACCACTTTAGGGGAAGTTGGTTGTGGGAGTGTGGACCACACCCCAGAGCGGTTTATGGAAGTCCACACTCAGTGAGAGTCAGAAGTAATCTGTAGAACTGTGAATCTGTCTTTATTGACGATACTGCTTCCTTATATACTAGCACATACATACATAATCATCCATACATCTCGCACGCTCTTAATCTCTAACTTATCTTACGTACGTAATATATATGAATATGAATATGACTTCCACATAAACACGGGCGCAAGACATGCAGGCGACGCCATGGTCGCTAACACAGCGTGCAGTCTGATTAACAAATCTTCGTATAAGATTACCCTATCAATTTAGAATTATGTGCCTGGTCGGCACCCGAAGTATTACTGCTAGAACCCCTAGGTATCCACCACTAGGTATAGCGAAGTATTAATGCTTCCTTACTGGCGCGGGATGCGCGATAGCGGAGATCGAACGCAGTTTACTGCTTTCACTTCTCGCGCAAAGTATCCCGTCTAATGAGAAAATCTCTGCAACATTAGTAAGCTCACGCCAATGAACAAAATACCAAATACGGATCCCGCCCCGCCAAGTCGCTTAAGACCCAATTTTTTTTATGTTATAGGGGGCAAACGAGCTGACGGATCGCCTGCTAGAGTACATAACTCAATGTATAATAAAAGTGCATACATCACGGCTATAAAAGTATTTAACTTCCTTCCAATACATATTAAAATGCTTGCAGGGAAGGAATTTAAAACTAAGCTTAAAAATTGGTTGATAAATAAGGTTTTTTATAGTTTAAATGAATACTTTTTAAGTGTTCATAATTAAAAGTAGAAATTATTAGGTTTCTCATTAGATTAACACTGTAATAGTTATTTCGATTACCTACTTAAGGTTTTAGTTATTATTATCTTTAAACATATTGTATGCCCGTAGCGGGCTGTTGATTCCTTGTACTACCATGTCATCTTTGTACACCCTAACTACACAGTTATACAATAAAGATTTCTATTTCTATTTCTATTTCCTGATGGTAAGCAATTACCGTCGTCCATAAACACCTGCAACACCAGAGGAGTCAAGTGCGTTACCGGCCTTTCAGAGGGGAAAAACAGTTTATTTACAGAAGCATCAAAATATTTCTCGCACATGATTTTCCGATCCTTATATGCCGCAGCTCGCCGTCAATGCACCTCGGAATTCAATAAGTGGATGCCTCGGCGCGGCCGCGCGGCGACCCGCGCGCGCGCGGAATGTAGATGAGCGCAAACAGTCACACACAAACACCTGACGTCACTGACACAGGGCACTAACTTGTATGCGAGCCGCAGGCCCTTAGACCCTTTACGGGTAGCGTCGGCGCTCGTTAGCGAAGGGGCTGCGTCGATGTTACCTTTGATTTTTGGCTTCACTGGCCAGGGTTTTGTAGACCCGTGATTACGATTGTCATAGATAGTTGAACGCTAGAAATTTCCTCGATTTTTCGCTTTTGTTATTGTGTTAAATAAAGAGTTTTACTACTGCACTGGTAGTAGTCATTTTCGTGATAAATAAATAAATAAATATTACAGGACAATCTTACACAAATCGAACTAGCCCCACAGTAAGCTCAAGAAGGCTTGTGTTATGGGTACTAGACGACGACATATTTAATAGATAAAACTAAAAAAATAAATACTTAAATACATAGAAAACATCCAAGACTCAGAAACAAATATTTATGCTCATCACACAAATATTTGCTCTGACCGGGATTCGAACCCAGGACCGTCAGCTTCACAGGCAGGTGCACTACCCACTAGTGGGTAGTGATGAGTGGAATTTATGTGAATTATTTAGTGATTCTAGTAGTTATCTATGACGGCAGCTAAACCAATTTAGTGGTATTATATTCAAAATCAAAAATCAATCAAAGTCAAAATTAAAACATTTATTTAGTATGCAAATAGGCTTCAAGGGCACTTTTACAAGTCAAAATCTGTCTATATCAATTAAAAAAACAAACAAACCTCTTACCCTAAATGCATATATATACCTTCTCCGTTCCGTCGTGGGTAATAATAATAATACTTACAATAATGTCATATGTCAAAGACTAGGAAACTAATAACGTTCCAGATTTGTAAGGGATGTAATAAGGTATCTAAATGTCAAGATAAAAAGTAATAAAGTACACTAATCATAATAAATTATTGTGAGATGTACCTCTAAGCGTCAACATGAAAATAATAAAATTTAATAAATAATATCCTCAGAATTGTACAAGGTCTCTGAGCGTCAGTCTAAAAATAAAATCAAATGAGAACAGAGCGAAGTCTCTCATCATGTCAATTCTACTGAACACCATGCCACAAGGGGACGAACTGGGTGGGGTATTTTATATATAAGTAGTACATAAGTGTAGTTTATGGTTCTTTTCTTTCAATTATGTTATATACTTAATATTAAAGAATTATTAAACATGCTTTCACAGTACGATTACAATAGCATACGTAGGTATGCTATTGTAATCGGTGAGCGTACATAAAAGGTTATTTAAACAGTTAAAAAAAAATGGACACTAGTATGTACTTATTATTAAAGATCAACTAACTTCAGAGTTGTGACTAATTTTGGTTGTACGACTCGTGGCAGTTTCTTGTGTCCGTTTTTTTTTAATTCGTCTTTTCGTGATAATCTATCATCAAGTTTTTTTTAATATGTCACGTAGCTTAATGGAACTTGTTTGTTTTAGTGTTGCCAAACAATATAAACGTTATTTGAGCTGTGTTATTAAGAGCGGTCGTGTCGTCACCATTATATATTAATTAGGTTAAGACTAGTATATATATTTTTTTGGTTGTCCTGAAAATCAGCGTCACGACACATCAGTCGTGGCACATGCTGAGCGACAACCTTTTTGGTGTATACCCACTTCTAATTTGTAATATCTTCTTTTATCTGTATGTACACCAAATAAACGTTTTTTCTTTCTTTCTTTCTTTCTTTCTTTCTTAAAAGATATTCATCTAACTGCATCACAGCCAACGAGTACATGCTAGGTGGTTTAATTGTAAAATCTTGCGTCAAAGCCTGGCTGGTGTTTGCTAACGGCCGTTTATGAAGGCTCGACAAACGCTGGATTAGCATGGTACAGGCGTATATTGGCTGCGAATTTTTGCACTGTGCTGTGTGTACATAGCTTATAAAATCCCTTCACAAAACATACCCTCGACTGTGACTTCGTGTCCGACATAATTTGACCCCTTATTGTGTGGAGCGTGCGCGTGTGCAATAATAGACGAGAGTCGAGGCAAGACTGATTTATTGAGTGAAAAACACATGTACTTTTATAGTAAAATGATTAGATTAAAATGGTTAGATTGTAAAATGATTGCTATGCCCTAGCAGGGTCCATGAGGTTCAAATAAGTGTATTCCTAAGAACTGTATCTCACCATGGTTGCAATAAAGAATTATTATTATTATTACTTTTATAGTAAAATTTTCCAAGGCTAATGCGCAATACAGAGGTACCTAATTTATGAATAATTTAATTAATAACATTGATAAGTTCTAAAACTGTGTAGCTGCGCAATTCAGAGGTAATGCATTTATAATTTAATAATAACATTCTTAAGCTCTAGGAATTGTAACAAAGAAAACTTAGTGGGTGGCTTTCCTCAGCTGATGTGACTCACAGTACACCCTGGATTCGTAATAACGATGCATCAAAGCATTTTACTAGTTTCTATGGTTTTGTTAGCGTTGTGAATAACACCAAATTTCCCTACGGCGTTCAAAAAGAGATTACAGAACAGAAGAAACATAGTGAATGATTAATGAATATCTTCAAGCTCACAAACGACGCTTTCACTAGCCAGTTTCTTCTTCTTTTCTCCAGTCGCCGCAGCCGGAGTCGTCTAAGAAGATGATTATGATGATGATGATGATGTTGGACAAGTATTGCTGACTGCAAACCAATGGAACGTGACTAAGACGGTAATATCGTTTTTTTTTAGTCTGTCAACACCTATAGTTCCGTTTTACCTGGAGCCCAGAATCTATGGTTAGGTAAATTTAAGTTTTCATAAAAAGTAGAAAATAATAGCTCAGATATATATTTTCGCTTTCAGGGGAATTTTTAGAATTGTCTCACAATAATATTACCTATCAAAATTCGTTAATATGAAATTCACACTTCACACGGTGTGTGGCTGAATGCGTTTGGCACAGTCATTTTTGTTGTCGATGTAAAAAAAGTTACGAGGAGAGGCATTCAGGGTTTCCGGTCAGCGGAGGACAGAGGATGTGCAAGGAGAAATAAAAATCTTTTCGCATCTAGCAGTCGGTGCACTGAAAAGTAAATATATGTGGTGAAATCCGGGGTCCTTACGGTCATCGTCTCGAGAGGAGCTGCGTTTTTGAAATTGTTTATTTCGCTGGAGATATGGTTTTGATGTGAACATCGTGAATACTTGGTTACGCCATGTGATTTCTCGTATGTGTAAGAAAGAGAAAGTCGAGCGAGTCGGCATTACGCTGAGGCGAAACCTTTTTGTGGCGATTCCCTGTTTTTTTTTTAAATTACGTTTATTTATCTATATTTTATGTTTGTATCGTCACGAATAAATGTTTTTCTTTCTTTCTTTCTAGAAATGTGGCCTGATACCGCATGAGAACCTCCACTTTTCGTCCCTAAAACCACACCTGTATTGGTGTCATATTTGCGCTTTCTCATGTGCGACGCATTTCGTGTTGTCTAAGCGACACACTGGGATGCTACCGCGAACCACAAACGAAGTTTTCCCTCTCTGTCGCGCTTGAAAATTTGCACATAAGTGCGACAGAGAGGGAAAACTTCGTTTGTGGTTCGCGACAGCACTCCTGATCGTTTTTGTATTTGCTCATTGATGTGAGTGGTGCTTAACGCCATTTTGGCGCCTCGAACGTGACAAACTTCCACCATTTTCGACCCTTCTGGTGAGTAGAAAATCACTACATAATAATAAATAAATAAATAATAAATATTAGAGGACAATCTTACACAAATCGAACTAGCCCCACAGTAAGCTCAAGAAGGCTTGTGTTACGGGTACTAGACGACGATATATTTAATAGATATAAATACATAGAAAACATCCAAGACTCAGAAACAAATTCATGCTCATCACACAAATATTTGCCCTGACCGGGATTCGAACCCAGGACCGTCAGCTTCACAGGCAGGTGCACTACCCACTAGGCTAAACCGGTCGTCAAATCCGGTCCGGTCTAGAAATAAGTAAGTATGTATGTAGTGTTAATAGCCTATTTACGAAGCTTATAGCAAATCTAAAGTTACAATTCCGAGATCCTATGAAGCTGATAGGACCAAGAGCTAAAACTGCTTTATTAAGAAAAAAATGCTACCTGTCAATTAAAATATTTAATCATCTACCACTACATATCAAGGAAATACCCAGCATATTTAGAAGAACATTATATGCATGGTTAATACAAAATAATTATTACAATTTAAATGAGTTCTTTGACATTGAACAATAACACTAATATGACCTAGAGCATGTATTTATGAACGATTTGTTTGTGGCATAGATTAGTACAGAAAGATTAGATATCGTATAATCAATTTTAATTTATGATGTGTTAATTTTTGCATGCAAAGAAATTGCTAAATGTGTGATCATATATATTATTGTAAGACCTATTATTGAGATTGAGATAGAGATATTTATTGATAAAATTCTAAGTAATTAATTTTACATGTCAATTATAAGTAATATTTACATGTCCATTGTAAGTAATTTTACATGCCGATTATAAGTAATTTTACATGTTATTTACCATGTTTAATGCAAATGCGTATGCGGACGTGCGCCGCGCGTGCTGTATGTGTGGGCTTATCTGGATGATAAATACGCCTTATCGAGCCTCCAAAGATCGCTCGGAGCCGAGCCGCCGCCGCCTCTCGGAGACTAGGCTACCTGTTTTCAGGGTCTGTCTGTTGCTGACGTCTCGAATCGACCTGAAATGTTGTCCGTTGTTCTAGGCGCTTTTCATGGCATTAAAAAACAATCAATTTCATCCATAACTGGATGAAACTAGTTCACGACAGATGGCAAACCTGAAGAAGTTGGCCTGCTCAGCATTCATCTATAATTGATGGCACGTACAAATACATGTGTCTGGAATAGACCAATTATTTTAATGGATATAGATTTCAATAAGGCTGATAAAGCGAAGTGTCTTTTTTTGTTTCCAAAAAACTGACAACAAAAATTATATGTAATTATAAAACCTGCCGGTCGACCAATACGTGTATCTTGGGCATATTTTATCCTTTGACAAGGAAAGCCAAGCTAAGGAGATCTCCGTGAGAGTCCAGCTGGGGTGGGCTGCTTTCAATAAACTGGACGACTTCCTTAAATCCACTGATGTTCCACAATGCCTGAAGACTCGCCTCTACAACCAATGTGTACTGCCCATCATGACGTATGGTGCCGAGACATGGACGCTTACAAATGAGGCTGTGCACAAAATCCGAGTAGCACAGAGAGCCATGGAGCGCGCCATGCTCGGCATTAGACTGCAAGACCGGGTGAGGAATGCCGAGATCCGACGCCGCAAAAAAGTGCGTAACGTCGGATATGTCATCACCAAACTCAAATGGAGTTGGGCAAGACACCTTGCCAGGCAGAGTGATGGCAGGTGGACCAAAATAGTGTCAGACTGGTGGCCACTTAGTGGTAAAAGGAGCGTCGGGCGTCCACCGGCTCGATGGGTCGACGATATTAGGTAGATCGCGGGTCACTCTTGGATGAGACTGGCTCAGGACGGACGAGTGGCGTACTCGAAGAGAGGCCTCTGCTCAGCAGTAGGCGATTACAGGCTGAAAAGGATGATGATGATGATAAAACCTGTCTACAAAATTGCACAAGAATTTCGGTACAATTAACATAAAAGCAAACATTGGAAGTGAGGGCCATGGAAATTCAAACGAAACGAGATAGCTCTGTACGACGCGCTGTGCGAATTCTCTCGAACTGACTCTGGTGCGCGCTTGGGAGCATATTAAATGAATTACAATCAAAAGAGTGTTTTATTGGACATAACAGCTATGTAGAGTTAGAAGCTTGGCTCTACATAAGATCTGATTTTTATGACAGTGCGAGCGATATGGTATCGTTTTGGCTGAAACGTTTTAGATGAAAAGTTTTTGGTAGGATTACTATGACATAAAAGTCAGGGCATGTATTTGTGTGATGAACACGAATATTTGTTATGAGTCTTGGATGTTTTCTATGTATTTAAGTATCTATTCATCTATATAAGTATGTATATCGTCACTTCGTACCCATAGTACAAGCATTGCTTAGTTTGGGGCTAGGTTGATTTGTGTAAAATTGTCCAAAGATTTTTTTTTTACATAATAACGTGGCATCTATTGGATCATTGTCCATCACTTATCAGAACAGTAACCTTGATTTTGAATCGAGCATTTATATAAATGTTGTGCGTAATAATTGCGATAGATAACTATGTCTCTTGATAAAGATACGAGGAAACCAGCTGACTTCGCGCCGATTTGCAGATAACATATGCAAATTAGGAGTCCGTATAACTTTGCGCTTTCATCATTTTCACGAAATCTTACTTGATAGATGGCGTTGGCGGGAGCTAGGTATGCTATTTACATAGTCACCTCACCGTTTGCCTCCACCATTCACGCCTAGTATATCGGTTTAGTGAACCAGCGACAAAACTTCCAGTAGCTCGATTCCACTCACACCTCAGATTCGGTTGAAACCGCTCAACCAATCTCACTGGAGCGCAAACTCTTAGAGTATTCCAGTGTTCCAAACCACACGCGTGGTCGTGTCGGAGGTTTTCCCCTGGATTTTCCCCAGGCTACTCTCCAACCGCGCACTCCTATCGCTTTATTGGGCCCGGCCTATAAAGCCACAGTCAGGTTAAAAAAAAAGCCTAGTATATCTTGACGCCGAGAGTCGTAATAACGACACGCAAGCGGAGGTCTGATGCATTGGATCGCCTAGGGTGGGGTGAAGTGTTGTACAGATTACTTGAATAACACTACCGGATGGAAAATAATCTTAATCGTTTTGTTGAGTTGAAATTGAATATTATTTTGTATTGTATCATACTTGTTGTGTATGCAATTAATAAAGAACATTTCGAAGAAATGTAGTTGTACAAGTAATAAAATGCTATCGCCATTTTATTTATTTATATCAACAGTTGCAAACACATGATATAGTCGTAAGTAAGTACAGTAGTAGTAGTAGTCTTTTGGAGTTGCGGGCGTCTATAGGCTGCGGTGGCCACTTACCAGCAGGTGGACCGTAAGCTTGTTTGCCACCGGCGTTGTGTAAAAAAAAGTAGATACAAAACCAATTAAAGGAACTCTCAGATAGCACACATTTCGAGGTACTGGACGGGTGCGCCAAAGTTCGTATAAAATTGCAATTCCGATTATTGTACATCCGAAAATGTATCTTATACAAAAAAAAAAATGTATTTATTATCTCCACCACAAAGTATACAGTTTATACAGTGACTATAGTAAATGATTTTATTAGTAGGTACAAAACTTGTGCGGTGGAGACTGGTGCCCGAACTAGGGGAAACCTGTATGTCAGGTCACCAGGTCTCCAACCCTCAGACAGCTGTAACAGCAAATTTAGAAGTGAAAACAATATTATATAAACATTCATATACTATACTATACAGTTAGGAGAATAATACAGTAAGCAACTAACAGATGAATTTGTTAACATATCAATATAATGCGTGTGTGAGTGTGTGTGTGTGTGTATGTGTGCGTGTGCGTGCGTGCGTGTGTGTGCGTGCGCGTGCGCGTGTGTGTGCGTATCTGTGTGTGCGCGCGTGTGTGTGCGCGCGCGTGTGTGTGAGTGTGTGTGCGTGCGTGAGTGTGTGTGTGCCCCCGTGTGCGTGCATGCGTTCGTGCGTGTGTGTGTGTGTGTGTGTGTGTGTGAGTGTTTGTGGGTGCCTATGGTTTACATTATGACATTGGGATGATTAGTTTTTCGGTGCCGTTGTAATCTAGCCTGAGGAGCCATTCCATAACACTCATTTTGGAGGATGATTTAGTTTTGGAGTAAATAGATAATTCGCTGTTAGCTTTACTATATAAGAAACTGCCAAGAAAGCAAACAATTTTATGTCGTAATGATCACTATTCATAATTATTTTTGGTTAATAACTATCCTATCTCAGAATTGTCAATATTTATAATGTCATTAAATATAAGTATTTCTATTGCTATTATCTATATTCATATACTTTTTTATCATAACTATTATTAGCAATATAGTTTATTTTTATACATACTAGTTTTATTGCTAAATTTTTTTATTAATAATATTCCGATATTTATGAACCAAAAATAATTATGAATAGCGATCATTATGAAATAAAATTGTATAAAATACATTTTCGGAGATTTAATAATCGCGTTTGCAATTACAATTTCTACAATTTCTAATAATACTACAATTTCTTTTCATTTTTTATTTCTTGTCATTTACGTTCATAGTGTTAACAATCATACTACTTTTTTTGTTACTAATGAATTACCTTATTTTCCATTATTTGAACCTGTATTACCAAATAATTTTTCATCAAATTTTTATTTGGCAAAAAAAAGCCCAGAAAGACCTGTTAGGGCAAAATCGACTTAAAAATTAGGAATCAAGATACTTTCTTAGTAATGACATTATTACTAGCAAAATTGAAATATATCCTTTATGAAGGAAACTGTTATGATAAACAAAATTAGGAATTCATATACTTTAGTTTTATATATACAAGACAACATTATGAGAACAAATATAATCTGAATGATAACAGTATGCGTTAACATTTTCGGAATTAAAATATATACAAAACAACATTATGAGAACAAATATAATCTGAACGATAATATTATGAGTAAAAATTTTCGGAATATTCATTATTATGAATAACGACCGTAGTAATATAAATTATTCACAAACAAAGTTAGAAAAAACAAATTTATGAAGAGTGATGATTATGATCACAAAGCGGTATTATTAGAAAAAATCGATGAAAAAATTGTATATGAGCCAATATGGACCCTACTTTGACAGACTTCTAGTTACTATAAGCAATTTCCAGGTTGGATCCCTAGATTCTAATCGCATCAAATAAACCTCTGCCTCGAGAAGAACCGGCGTAAGAAACTCGACGAGGTGTCATTTTTTCAAAACAATATACAATGTATATAAAATAACAGTATCATAATACTACAGAATTCAAATGCTACAATATAAACATACGTATATATTTATTAATATTTAGGACAAATAATTTCTGTGTTACATTACTTGTACGGGACGCTATCACTGCCAACCATCCCTATCCATGATATAATCGTTTATCTTATAATATGATTTTGAAATAAGTGTCTGTTTCACGACAGATTTAAATTTAGAATCCGTAAGTTCAGTAATGTGTCTTTGAATTTTATTGTAGAATATGATCGTTACTTGAAAATCAATTGACAATTGTGTGGCAGATATGTCATTCACAACACGTCTCGATTTAGCTCACGATACGTCCCTAGTATACTTTGACTGCGACGTTCGTAATTAATACGCCTAAACGGATTTGACAATTTGCATTGGTTCCCTTTGAGGGTTCTGTAAGCTTTGTGAATATTGACCGAGTTTAATTTATTTTTTATTTAATATTTTTGTATGAAACGTGCAAAAAACCTTCCACTTATTCCTCAGAGGAGTATCTATTAGACATTTACATATTTTTTCAAGCCGGTTAGACTACAATACAAACCTTAAACAGGTCGCTTGCCGCGCCTCTTCAGGCGAAAATGTAGGGAAGTCTTAGGTTAAGCAAGATTATTCAAAATGAAAATGAAATGAAATATTTTTATTACATATACAGACATTCAAAAACAAAATAGCAATGGTCCCACACTAGGCTAGGCCTGTCCCGTGGAAACCAAAACCGATACAGAGTAACAGTTTATGCGGCTAGAAATAAAGGCAACACAAAGTAAAATAAACTAATACAAATATATAATGAACTTGAAGCATGCAATGGTGTGTGACGTGTGTATAGGCATGTGCAAATACACGTGCGTACGAACATAAAACTAAATAAGTAGCGCAAATATTGTTCAGAATGTAATAATCTTTTATAATCTGTAATAAAATGTATATAAATACGAACAGATAATGAGAAATTACATCATCAATTTTAGTATGATTGTCAAAATAAGTTATTTATACGGAGTCTTAATCCGCTTGACAATAAAGTCGAGGTTTGACGTCAATATTTATTGAGTCGCAATAAGCAGCGGATTATAGGATCGAGAGAATTTCGTAGGTACACTTTGCTGATACTGCGCATATATTCGGCGCACGTGTGTAATGCCTCCGTGGAATTTTATAAATCCTTTATATCGTGAAGTAGTGGCTTTGGTGCAATTTCGTGATATCTCTCAAAGTCAAAGTCAAAGTCAAAGTGATTTATTTGTAAACATAGGTAATACAATATATGGCGGTAGGTACAAAATATGTGCTCTATGTTTCGCCTTTAGGCATACAAATTCATTTTTAAATTACATAATATTAAAGATAAACATGTCAATTATTAAATTAGTATTAGATAACATCAAAAACAAAAATAAAATCAAATTACTTATAATTAATAAAATAAAAATAGTCAACGTTACAATAAATTATTAAATAAAAAATTAATATAACTTGTTCAAAAATTAATCCGCTAAAGAATAATAACATTTGAAAGTCAAGAGTTTGGTGAGGTTCATTTTAAACAAATGTACTGGCGTCCTTCTTAATGTAATTGGTAATTTATTGTAAATTTTGCTGGCAGAACAGAACAGGCTTTTCCGCATAAGGGCAGTGCGAGAAAATACTGAGCAAAGATTCTGAGATCGGTAGGTTTCTTTATTGAACACTTCAGACACTTTTTTAAATAATGTTGGATTTGTTTTTACAAAAATGGCCACTTCGAGGATGTATAGGCAAGGCAACGTTAACAAAAATTCAGTTTTTTAAAGTACGGGACGCAGCTGTCAGTTTGCTTCAGGCCACACATTGCTCTAATACATCTTTTCTGCGCTTTAAAGATGAGATCTCTATTGGTAGAATTCCCCCAATAAATAAGACCATAGCGAAGGGATGATCCGACATAACCGTGATATGCTGATATAACCGCCTCAATACTGACTTGCTTCGATAGCTTCTAAAGTCAACTGAGAATCTGTCTCATTACTCCGCGCCGATCCTGGCGCCAATCAAAGTTTATTTAAAATATATTAATCAGACTTATTTGACTACCAATTTACATTCAAAAAAAGTTAGATTAGATTAGATTGGAATTACATGCTAACACTCATAAGGAATTACATTATAAATTTGCACACGTATCAAACTTACAAGAATTGTTATCATGATCGTCATAACACAAAAAATAAAAAATAACATAATGTCGACCAGAGTAATACAAAACACGATAAAAAGTACACAGAAAAATAAATGCATCTTCCATTCGGAATCGTCAATCAGAAAAATAATATACATTTCAAAATACTTCAAAACAAAAATACAAATCAATTACATTACATACATTATAAATTTGCATACTAAAGGGCCATACTTACCGAGCATTCCTTCTCAGCATTTGTAGCTGCACATACAGTTATATAAATGAAACAACTTGACTCATGATGAAAAAAAGTCAGATGCATGCACTCGGTACTCTTATCTGAGGGTCAGATAATCAAAAATACGCTTTATCCAGGCTTGTCCTTGATTGTTTGTCAGAAGTCCATTTGCTAAGTTACGTTGAGGTCAATAATTAAGCAAATGCATATCTTGTGTGATCAATGCAATAAAAAATATTACTCTACGTATCCCAAAATCAAAGTTGTTAATTTTTGTCATTGTTCGCATTACATTCTTAGAAGTACAGCTATAGTTAGGGAGGCGAGGTAGCTAAATGGCGTAATTCAACGGCGCCGTCGAGACCTATCAAAATCGAAAGATAAAATAATTTCTAAAAGAAAAGCTCGTATGGTAAAAACCATTTTAGCGGTGGGTTTGGCGTGTACGGTGTTTCAAAAACGTTAAAAAAAACAGTTACTTGGGCATTCTCGAGCGCGTCAGATATTCATACTACGTATGCCCCAAGTGCCTCTGATAACAACGGTATACTAATCTGCCGGTTTGCGTGGTGGGGGTAGGAATATAAAGTAGTCAAAAATGCAAAAAAAAAAAAATTATTCGAGCGCGTCTGATTTTCAGAAGGGGTGTTAAGTAGACCCCAAGGAAGCTCCCTTTAAAAAAACTGACGATTTCGGCGTGACGATAAGTTACGATGAATTTTTGAAAATGCAAAAAAATAAAGTTTTTTTGAAATACTCGAGCGCGTCAGATTTTCATAGGGGAGGTTTATCTCGGTATCCTGAAAGCATATTTTCTTAATCTGACAAAAATGTTGGTGGGTTCTCTTAATCTGACCGAAAAAGGTTTTTTGGTTCTTTTTTTTCCTTTCTTTCTCCTTCATAAAACGGGGAATTTAAGAATGACAATAAAGCGATAGATGCAACCAACGCAAATGTGGGGCCAGAAACTGCTTGAGTGGCGTCCACGCACCGGAAGACGAGCTGTCGGTAGGCCTCCGACAAGGTGGAGTGATGACCTGGTGAAGGTCGCGGGAATCCGGTGGAAACGAACGGCACAGGACCGGTCTAAATGGCGAGCCTTGGGGGAGGCCTATGTTCAGCAGTGGACGTCTTTCGGCTGAAATGATGATGATGATGATGATGAAATGTAGATGAAATGTAGTGCGAATTGTATTATCTAAATATATAAAAGAAGAAACTGACTGACTGACTGACTGACAAGGATTTTACAAAATTCACCCCCTAAAGGGGTGAAACGGGGGTCCAAAGTTTGTATGAAAACCCGTATTTATTAAAGCGAGAGACATGAAACTTTGTATATAGAGTATGTGTTTAAATATATTAATGGCGTATTTCAGCGTTTTTCTAAATTGCTCCACTAAAGGGGTGAAAAGGGGGTTCAAAGTTTGTACGGGGAGAGAATCTTTTTTAAAGTGAGATATTTGAAACTTCGTATATAGACTCTCTGTTTAAATACAACAAAACAATATAAGCGTCTTTCGAAATTGCTCCCCTAATAGGGTGAAAACGGGGTTTCAAGTATGTACGGGGAGCAAATCTTTTTTGAAGTGAGAGATTTAAAACTTCGTACATAGACTCTATGTTTAAATACAACAAAACATATTTAAGCATTTTTCGAAATTGCTCCCCTAAAGGGTTCAAAAGGGGGCTCCCAGTTTGTACGGGGAGCAAATAAAATCGTAAATCCACTAAAGGGGTGAAAAGGGGGTTCAAAGTTTGTACGGGGAGAGAATCTTTTTTAAAGTGAGATATTTGAAACTTCGTATATAGACTCTCTGTTTAAATACAACAAAACATATATAAGCGTTTTTCGAAATTGCTCCCTTTAAGGGGTGAAAAGAGGGTTCCAAGTTTGAGCCGATTACGAAAATGGCATTCATTTTCTAATCAAAGATGGCGGAGATTTATTTTTCTTAATTATCAATTTGGGTGTCATCTTCGAGGTTGCTCTGGGTGCCGATTACGAAAATGACATCCAGTTTCAAATCAAAAATGGCAGACATTTATTTTTCTTAAAAATCGATATGGGTTTCATCTTTGTGGTTCCTCGGGGTGCCGATTACGAAAATGACATCCAATACATATCTACATGCAGGTCAAACTGAGAACCTCCTTTTTTGTAGATGGTTAAAAATTACTCTTAGTACGCGGGCGAAGCCGCGGGCAAAAGCTAGTTTATTGTATAAAAAAATGAAATGATATAAAAATTGTATTATAATTGTATTGTTATGTATGACCTTTACATTTACTTCAATTCTTCACATCGTTTTGCTTACGGTACGTCCAAAAAACAATTTGAGGATCAACAGGCTATTGAATAATATACATACATGAAACTGTACATGTTAATAATACTTTTGTATACAGATACGCGCTTTTTCCGAGTCCACGAAAATTGTCGAGAAGCTTTAGAAAAATAAAATTTTGAGATATAATAAAAGTCACATAATTTAATCATCGTTATTTCATATCAAATTTTTTTAACACCCTCAGTCTTCGAGATATACTCAAAAAACCGGGAGTTTGAGTTTTTATGATGCTTCAAGTCAAAAAGTTTTAACTTTGGACAAAAATGTAAAGAGACCTTTTTTGTGTAAAATAAAATTTCCTTTTTTGTTTATTTAAACTTTTTTTTTGTAAAATGTATCGTTCGCGACTTATATGCCGCGACGCGTTTTTCGGAAGACGAAATGGCTCCTCCACACTTCCGGTCATGCGGAAACCGGCAGATTTTGTATTTTTAGTAAGTTTTACATTATATTCTTCAAAATAAATAAAATAAAAATCGCGCTCGAGAATGCCGGATTAACGTTTTTTTTTTACAAGTTCGCGACCCTGTAACTCGGCGGCGTCAAGGACTTATCGTCAGATTAGTTAAATTTAGTCTTAAAACACTAAAATCAACCCCCAATATCTTAATCTGACGCGCTCGAGTATTTCAGACTATCGATTTTTTTTTACTAATCTGATCGTCTATCCTAGGCGCGCGTCACTACATATAGAGCTAAATACTTTACAAGGTTGTTCTATTAGGTCTAAGGTATCTCTCATATCTTAAACTGCCACGCTCGAGTATTACCGAAAATTCCCCTATTCGCCTCCCTAACCACTATAAAAAGACTTGGAACAATCGGCGTGAGCACAGCGCTAAGCTGGTTTTTAGCCCGCCCGTAGTCATAGAGTTGGTTTCACTAAATAAAGGTTCATAAATTGCGTTAATTACTATTACGATACATATACATACTCCCTTATTCATAAAACATAACAAACCTCTGCTAATTAAAATGTTCTTTGTCCCTGTTTCACAAACATAAATGTCAAAGTGACAAATAAGGACAAGCGAACTTTAGCGGCTAGTTAGCTAATATAGGTTTGATAGACGTTTATGAATAAGGGGGTTAGCCTTTTACTATTACAATAGACATTATATGTATATAAGATATATTCAAGCGGAACTCAAGTAACAATTACATGTTTATGTCTCCACTATCATAATAATTCAATGTCGATATCTTATCACAATGGATTGAAAAAGATAAGTACATCGCTGTTTTTAATTCCTTCAGGTTAGATTACTGGTTTGAAGAACCTTCGGGTGACTCTGACCTCTATTACATGCATAGATAATTGACCGATAAGTGAAACGAAGGTCTGTGCTTCACCTTCGACAAAAATGCTTTCGTATCTCCGTATTTCCGGTTGCTCTCCTCTACAGGTCGCATTTCTCAACCGATTCTCATGAACTTTTGTGAGCAAGTTCGAAATTTATTAAAGAATTAATTATTTGAGTCATCATCATCATCATCATCATCATTTCAGCCGAAAGACGTCCACTGCTGAACATAGGCCTCCCCCAAGGCTCGCCATTTAGACCGGTCCTGATCCGGTGGAAACGAACGGCACAGGACCGGTCTAAATTATTCGAGTAGTTTACATAAAAACACATTTTTTTCAATGATTTCGTATGTTTTTGCCGGAGGATTTCGGTTTATATACACTCTACAGGTAGTATTTTCTCAACCAATCCTCGTGAGTTTTGTGCCTATGTGTATCGATTTTTTTCCAACCCTCGATTACATGCATGCTCCTAATTTAATATTTTTTCGTAATTTTGCATTACTTTTATGTAGCGGCTCATAGAATAGACCGTCCTACCAAAGTTCATCACTGTAGTGCTTATATAGTCTCCGAATAAATCGGCTGCGACGGACGGACGGACAGACATGATAAAACTATAAGGGTTCGCCATTTTGGCTACGGAACCCAAAAAAGGTTAATAAATAAATAAATAAATATTAGAGGACAATCTTACACAAATCGAACTAGCCCCACAGTAAGCTCAAGAAGGCTTGTGTTATGGGTACTAGACGACGATATATTTAATAGATATAAATACTTAAATACATAGAAAACATCCAAGACTCAGAAACAAATATTCATGCTCATTACACAAATATTTGCCCTGACCGGGATTCGAACCCAGGACCGTTAGCTTCACAGGCAGGTGCACTACCCACTAGGCTAAACCGGTCGTCAATAACAATGAAAACACAATCAGAGTGTTCAGTAAGGAGCCGCGTCGTGGGTGTCTGCGGCTGCGCGGGAGCAGCCGCCGAGGGCTCGTAAACCGCCGCGTACGCAATGGACAGTTATAGACGCCTTCCGGAATGACACTCGTTAATCCACTCCATACCACGCTTTATGGCTCGGGACCATCCATCGACCTCAGTAAGCTTCACAAGATTGGATACATAGTCTCAGATCCTTAACTGCAAATTCAGATGTAGGTGTGTTCTCGACACTAAGTACACTGACCCAATACATGGCATTTCTAATTTAACCCAGTGCGGGGACCCCTGGAATCTCTGCAAAAACCTAGTGCCATGCACCACGTAATGTTCCTATCCCAGTTCGGGATAGTAAGTCACTGGAGATCTTCAAAAACCGATGTAAGGCTCATTTATTGGACTTTCAATAATAATATTGTATAGTTACTAGTTACACAAGTGCTACTGTAGCACTGCTACATAACATGTATTTAGGATTAAATTCTGTTGGGAGTTACAAGTTAAAGTGCTAGCTCATGCCCACCTACTTAGTAAGTAAGTCAATTGCCTAGCTTCGTGTGACGCTTATTTTAGTTCACATGCTATAGTTTTTAAGCCACGGGGGTGGCAGAATAACAGCGTCTGTAGACAAGAGTCTTTAGTGGTCTCTTGGTACAGGCACAAGCTGAGCCACCTACCCTTTCAATTGTTTTTGTATACTTTGATTTATTGTACCTGTCTTGGTTACCTGTAAATGTATACAATCATTGAATAAACGTCTTATTATTGTTACGTCTTATTAATGTGTCCTGCTTTAAAGTTCCCTTTTATATTAATATCTTTTTGTTTTGACGTTTACCTTACATCATCTTGCTGTTGTATTTTAAACTCCTAGCCATCTCTTGAGCTCGTGTCTCGACCTGAGACTTGATTGTTTTAATTTAAGTTGCAGTTCACTGCAGCGTCTATCGGATAGGTTTTGCAAAAAACATATCGGAGAACGCAATATGTGTAAATCTCTCCCCCGAATGTAATAGCGACCTAAATATTACGCCCTGGGAGAGACAATTAAGTGAGAATCAACGGTGGTTGAGTTTATATGACACTCAGTACCCAGGTGATTTAGTAGCCAGTAATTTAAATAAAATTTATGTACTACTAATTTCCACGGCACGTGGTAATCAGCCCGTGTTGAACACCGGTATGATGCCGTTACTATTCTTGTTACTGATGAATTATAATTTCAGAGTATTTTAATATATTTATTTAAGCTTCTTAGAAAGAAAACCACACTCTTACTCGACTTTTTGTATAATTGACATTACTTTATAGAAAAATCAATAGGAACTTCAAATTCAATTTAATTTGACGAATGTTTGATAACTTAATTATAAGGAATAATAAATAACAATAATATAGTAATAATTAGGCAGGCACGTAAAGAGATGAAATCTCGTGATATAAAATTTGTACGCTGATTAATCGGCAAAAAGTGGAGTTTTTTTAAATTGTAACATAACACCTGTTGTATAACATTACCTACTTTTTGGACAAATAAACTATTGAATTGAATTGATAAAAAAAAGGTATAAAAATGGACATGTACACGATAAGGTCTGTCGCCAACAGCCCGGTTTCTGAACCGAGCACGTTCCGCCTGATATGCATCCGCCCACTATCTTATCAGCCACATCAGTAATCCGCTTTAAACTCGCGCAACACATATCGCCAATATCAAATTAATTTATATTTCATTTCAATTATCACTGTTACCATTCGCCTAAAATGATGAATGAATGAGCAGCATTCGACAGCCTGCGACACAGAAAAGACACACCTCACATAATTAGCTTTATTCGTTGCATTGTGACTAATGACTATTGCATTCGACAAATTTTCGTCATTGCAACACGTCATACATTGCACATTTGCATACATTTATCAGAAATGTAGTAAGCACAAAAGGATTAACAAAGATAACTAAAACAACAGGCGATCTTATCGCTAAAGAGAACCTTATCTTTGTCTAATTTTATTTATTCTGCATTATACGTTTATTATGTTTCAATAAAAGACAGTAAATCTACAATTTAAAATTAATTGACATTTTGAAGCACAAGAAGTTATAATTTGTTTAGTAATGTCATCGATATAATTATACATAAAATTGGGTTAGACCAAATCAAAAGGTATCTTATGGTTGCAGGCGTTTGCGTTGCACCGATTGCCTATCGTATTCGAACAACGGCAATTAAATTAAACAAGTGCCGGCCGACATAAGGCCCCTTTTGATTTCGACTATCACAATTATAACAGTAAGCTGATGCTTTTGGCGAATACATAATTATCATCATAGGCGGTTACGTCTATTGCAGACGATTCAAGCATTGCTGTGTAGTTGTGCACACCGTTTTTGGTGACTGTATAGACCAATGCGAGAACGGCATGATCTTCCTCAGAGATGACTCTGAAGGTTGACGTCAGAAGCTCCGATCTTGCGGCTTCCATTATCTCTTATGGTGTAAGTAGTTATGGACGCACATTTAAGTCCTATACTTGCATGAAATCAGGTTAATACAAATAAGGTTCTTAAAACTATTGGTAGACAAAAAAGTAAAAGAAGATTGTAAAAATGACTACTTAGTATTATTTAAAATATGTAAAATATTACCAGTACATGATTTAGTGATGTTAATGATAGCTTTGGAAGAATATGGAAGTACTGAATTTAAATTGAATGCAGAACATTCTTATACAACTAGATCTGCAATTAAGGGAAAATACATTGTACCTAGAATAAATGATTACTATGGTCAGAGAACAAGACGTTACCTAGTGCCTAAAATATACAATAGTTTAGCTATAGAAGACTCAAATATGTCAAAAATGGTATTTAAAAATAAGGCAAAGGAGGTCTTGTTATCTGCATTGCATAATGATGATTGATAAGGCGTGTACCTAATCCGTCGAATACCTAACCTCAGCGTAACAATATAGATATATATAGGCATAGTTGCAACGAGAGCGTGTCTCCGCCAATAAACTGTTATACAGTTTGGCGGGTTCGAGGTTAGCTGCCATGTAACTTTTTTTTGAAAATAAACGATTTATTTATTTTTTATTTTTATTTTATTTGTTTTCGGCGCAACTATATCAGCGGCAAGTGATTCGCAGGCCTGACTGTCAGTTCAAAACCCCATCGTATAACGCTTAGCGCAGTCCTTACGGCGCAGCATTGGTCTCCCAACGTTTCTCTTAGCGTTAGCTATAGCGCCAAGCATGATACGATGAGGTATTTGGGAGGATTCCATCCGGTGCACATGCCCCAGCCATCTCAGGCGTCTCTGTTTGAGAAGAGCATATAAGCTGGGCAGCTGCGCTGTGTCAAGAACCCCCTGATTTGTAACTTTGTCCTTCCAAGTAATACCTAAGATGTTGCGTAGGCAGCGCATGTGGAAAGTGTTAAGTCATCACTCTTGTTTAGCATATGTGGTCCAGGTTTCAGCTCAGTACAAGATAATGCTCAGAACACTTTTTTTTTTTATAAATAAATATTAGAGGACAATCTTACACAAATCGAACTAGCCCCACAGTAAGCTCAAGAAGGCTTGTGTTATGGGTACTAGACGACGATATATTTAATAGAGATAATTTAATATAAATACTTAAATACATAGAAAACATCCAAGACTCAGAAACAAATATTCATACTCATCACACAAATATTTGCCCTGACCGGGATTCGAACCCAGGACCGTCAGCTTCACAGGCAGGTGCACTACCCACTAGGCTAAACCGGTCGACATGTTTGGTAAACCATCATTTTGGTTCTCATAGTAAGATGTTTGTTACACCAAACTCTTGTACGTAGCCTATCGAATATTGCTGTCGCTTTGCCGATTCGAATATCGATCTCTGCATCCAGCGAGAGATTGTTCGACACGGTCGACCTGAGATAACAAAATTTGTCGGCGACTTTAAGAGCTGTGCCATCCACCAGTATGTTTGGTGTTTCCGCACTACCTTGCACTAGAACACGACTTGACTTAAGTATGAAATTGTTAATAAAACTCTGTAATTAGGTACTTTCAATGTTTTTCAATTAGAAACGAAACAGAAAGCATTATAATCATTATATTTATACAAATATAAAAATGATGTCGTTAGATGATACGAACTCCGAATAAAATTAGATTTAGTCATATAAAATTTCTGACAATGTCAAATTATTATTGTTCGTACATATCTTAGAGGCAAAAGTCTTCACATTTTGCATTTAAAAGAGTAGATTGAGTTACTAAAGCAAAAGGCAAAGTCGTGAAAAATGTCACCGTCATTAATTATATTTAATTACTCTCTCCCTTCGCGTAGATTTTTAAAAGGCTCCGGAAAGAAGCGCGATTATTGACTTAATTATTCTCTGAAATGAATGGAGTCACTCTTCACGGGACTTGCTCCTTGTTTCTGACAAGTAACACGACGCCTTCGCAGCGGCTTATCATCTGGAATGTCTCACAAACTAACCGCGACTAAGTAATGAGAAACTGATACTTAGTTTGGGTATAGTTTGTTTTACCTGCGTCAGTTTTACAATGAACACTGTGTAGAAAATCTGTTGTCTGATATTTCTGTGTGTTTAAAAATGGTCTGCAGAATATACAGAGGATACTGCAATGGGACAGTGCCTTTACCTGAGTTTACATGACCGTACTCGCTAGCGATTACGTAAAAACTTGTATGGGCAAAAGTACAACGCCTCTGGCGGTTACGCAATAGAACAATCAGCATACTAAATCGTTTACGCAGTCACTAGCAAGTACGGTCATGCATACTCATGGTAAAGGCACAGATTAGTTGATGCATTGATCTGGAGTGGACTCATTATGTAATGAGGACTAGAATTAGGTACACTGCAGACCTTTCTGCTTCCACATTCAAGTAACCTGCAGTATACAAACGACCGCGCCAAGTAGATGATGGACAGATACAAACCTATACACTTTTTTGTCTAGTCGTCTTTTTTGTATACGTAGCAGATAAACTCATTTTTGTTAGAAAGCTAGCTGCTGCGCATCTGCTTCATCATCGGTCAGCAGCGAACCGCTGCTACTGAGCACGAGGCGAAGACTGTAGTTCACACTGAACTACCAAAAAAGCCACTCCAAAAGGCTATCCGGTTCGAAGGATCATGTACATTACTGCACCAGGATCTCGAAAGAGAATGCAAGAATTAATTGCCTAATTTTAAAATGTATAATTTGTGTATTAACTCATCCGGTCCTATCTTTATTATGTTTTGTGATGCAACTAACATTAGTTTTGTAAGTTTTCTCAATTTGTAATTACTAACACTTTATGGGCAATGCCTGAAATAAATGAATATTATTATTATTATTATTAAACACCGGTTTGATAACAAAACGACGTATGTTTAATATTACTTAAATACTCCACACAAATCTCAATCCAACAAATAATATTCTAACACCTTATAAAACTACGGGAAACAAACGCTTGCGCGTTGTACAAATCAATCCGCACGTAACAGCGCCATCTACTGGGTTATTGGGTAAACCGCACGGTCGAACGCTCTGTACAAAGGCTTCAATATTTTTTTTTTTTATTATTAAAAATGGGATCGCTCTTGGCCAGCATCTAGCCAGGGGGCAAAGATGAGGCCGACGATGAAGCGAGCTCACCCAGAAGGTGCCTATTCACTCGTGCCTTAAAAAGGTCTAGGTTATATGAGCTCGGAAACACAATACACTGTGAAATCAGTGACAAATACCCACGTAACGACACAATCAAGCGGCTAACACCGTGTCGTGTCCGCACGTGTTTCTATTATTCCCGACAGCTGAAAACATGAAATTACCAGCGCTCGGCTCGAGAGTCCTCGCGCCGCGGCGGCCGGCCCCGCGCGGCGCGCTCAACGCCGCTTTGACATCGCAGCCTTAATGAGCGCTGCTTAATAACAGTCCCCCGCGGGCAAGATCAACAAACGCGCGCAACTTTGTTAATATGGCATCTTAAACGTTTTGAGTGGTACCTACGTCTTTACACACATTACAAGCTTGCTGGTTGAGAGTAACAAGACGCGATGCCATTCAGTTCAAAGATATTCTCAAAAAAGACAATTGAAGTCACTTATATGAGAACATGGATTTAGGAACATTTCAAGAAAAGTAGACATTTGTTAATTGTTTTGTGTGTTCTCCCTTAAGGTATTCTTAAAGAGGGTATTGTTCATAAATATGAACCGCTAATTTACTTTTGAAAACCTTAAGTGAGCCTACAGCTTTTAAAACAGGCGGTAATTTGTTATATAATTGTGCACCTTCATATGTAAACATTTTTTTTCCTAGTTGAGTTCTTATTTTCGGCAATACCAGAAAACTTGCACGGCGGGTGTTTCGTTTCCTTATTTGCTTAAACTTCATAAAAGATAAGTTTGTGTGGAGTGAGCTGTGTAATATTTTATAAACGAGGATGCAGGTATTATAAATATATAGTTGTTTTATGTTCATGAGTTGAGTTTCTTGGTATATGCGTGAAGTAGATGTTAGTGAAAAAGTATTTAAATTATTTTATTTTGTAAAATTTGTAGTTCGGCTAAATTCGTTTTCGCAGCGCTGCCCCATAATTCTATAAAATATAGCAGGTGCGGTTTCACTAGGGAATTGTAAATGGTATAGCGTATCCGACGCGGAATGCAACTGGTAATACATCGCAGCGAGCTTGTTAGTGAGGATAATTTTGTGCGTATGTGTTAGATATGTGTGTTCCATGTCAAGCAGCTGTCAATGCGAAGACCAAGGCAAGGCAAGGCCATTATAAGCCGCTACAAACGAGCGGATAATCACCGAGGAGATACTGTTACTGCCCGTGATGAAACGTTATTTGTTCAACTGAAGAGTGAACACTTCGACGCTACTATTTCAGATTCATTAATTTGAAACAAACGTATTTTGTATGCTCAATAGCTTAAAGGGTGGATGAACTTTTTTTGGTGCTGTTATCTTGACCTGTTGTCTAAGGGACATTAGTGGAACAGTTTGTTAAAAAAATTTGTATTAAGTTTACTAACGTGCCTAGTAGATGGACTATTATAGAAATAGGTTAATAAGTACCACAAATACGTATGTTTGATAAACTTAAATAATAAAATCATGACTGTATTCGAATTTTGTTCCCAGCGGGGTAATCACGTACTTAACTTTTGTACTATCGTTAGGTAGATTTTAATGTCAAACTTTAATTGTCAGCTCATACATTTATACTGCAAATTTGACAGTAAAATCTAACTACCGTTGGTACATAAATAATCTAATAATTAACTTTTTACTACAACAAATAAACGTAACCACGGCAACGGCTTCCACTAAAAAGTTGTTTACTCCTAAAAATGATTTTCACATCATAAGGTTTCTATCTCAAGGAAGCAAAACTGTCCTTCCTTTTTTGTGTCTTTTCTTTTCGTATGTGCATAAACAAATAAACGTATACAATTACGATCAAGTTGCTTTCATCAGAAGTCTATACGGCAAAATGTACATACATCGCATGTTGATAGAAACGGAATCGGAGCTTGAAATGATTACGGATGCGGATCCGGATGCGGAGCCCGAGTGATAGATGGATAAGACGTTAAGCGCAGGGCAGGTCTAAGCTAAATCTATTCTAAATAAAAATTCCAAATATTAATCAGCCTTTATTATTGCAGTACCTACTTTAAAAAACTTAGACCTTCTAGGTGTTCAATAAAAAAAAATGTTACCTAATTAGTAAATATTTCACAGTTATTTAATAGAATTGGCATCATCTAGAACTTTTAGATTTTGAATTAAAAATGAAACAATTATAATGATAGTCATTATTGAATTACCGAAGTACACGGTCAGAGCTCAAAATTACAACAGGTATAAACCAGTTTGTTTTTGATGTACGCTGCTCATTTCCCCCCGCTGCGCTGCTTTGACATCCGATATAACATCCGTTTTAAAAATAACAGAACCGGAACCGAAGCGGATGTTTAAAACCAATCGGAAGTTCCGACTTAACGGAACCGGAACCGGAGCTCTGTTACATCCCTGATTCATACTACCCCTAGCATCTGTTCGCTAAGCCGAATGGCTTACGCTTAGCAGTTCTAATCGCGGCTCCACACAAATCCCGGTAAGAACAAACACGCTGATAAGTGCACTCCTACTTGCGTACACTCATGTACTACTGACGTACTTACTTGCTCGGTGAAGCCTAAGGGCCTTCGAAATTCGAATTTCGTATCGTGCCGTCCCTTTCACTCATATAGTGATAATACGAGAGTAAAAGGGACGACAGGATACGAAGTTCGAATTTCGAAGTACAGGGCCGGCAGCGACCGCGGCGTCTAATCGCCCGCGACGTGTCTGCCTCACGTCACATGCCATCTTCCCTCGCTACGAGAAAACGGCATATACTCACGCAACTCTAGGAGTACTTACGACATTTTAAAATTGTCAGAACATCAGCCTAAGCTGCTCCATGCTTCGTAGAGACGATAAAACTATTGTGCAATTTACCGTCTTTGGATTCACTTTACAAGTTTCTATATGGCTTCTTCGTTAGTAAGAGAGTTTGTTAGTAGGAGATTTTTAGGGTTCCGTAGTAAACAAGGAACCCTTACAGTTTCGCCATGTCCGTCCGTCCGTCCACCGCTTTTCTCAGTAACCGTTAGTACTAGAAAGCTGTAATTTGGCATGAGTATACATATCAATGACACCGATAAAACGGTAGAATAAAATCATTTTTTTTACGGTACTTCCCCTACATGTAAAGTAGTGGTGCAATTTTTTTTCTTCCAAACCCCATCGTGTGGGGTATCATTGGATAGCTCTTTCAAATATTATAAGGTTTCTTAAAGCATTATTTGATTCAAGAATTGGTTGACGTGATATAAGCTTTGAAGTGATAATTTTTGCTATGGTCAAGTGTGTCCCCCCCTGCCAGCTAAACGGTGGCTACTAGGCATGTGAAAAAATCATGGTAGTAGAGTATATACAATGAATTTAAAAGGAAAACTATCACAGCTAAGTAGACATTACCGTAAAGGGCAAAAATATGTATACAACACAACATCTCAAAAAAGTACATCATCAGTACTAAGATCAGTAAAAACCCTTCTACGGGTCCGTAACCCCGCATATGACCGGTGACGTGATGGACGGGTAACTACAGAACCCTACACTGTGCGTGGCCCGACACGTACTTGGCCGTTTTTTTTTTAATTATACAAACATTCTACGAGCTTACTTTTAACAAGCAATATTTTTGCTAATAAGATTGTAATGTATCAGGCAAAAATTTCAAAATTATTTTGTTGAAGTTCAATAGTATATTATTGTGCTACTTAAGTAACCTAAGCGTAAGTGTCGGTTAACTAATAAACTACAAATATATTTTTTTATTACTGTTAAGTGTTTGTCTATCTGTTTTGATCGTATGTTGTTATTTTATATCACCAAAACATATCCAAATCGGGTGTAGGTATTAATAGTTTTAAGTGTTTTAAAGTAAGTTTAATAGTGTGTTAGTAATAAACTGCTGCATTTGGTAATCATAAAGAGTGTCGCAAACCGCGCCGCCGGCGGGATTCTATTCGACACGCGACACGCGCGTTGCCATCTTGAACAGAACCATCATACACAAGCATCAATAACATTTCGACTCTGCCTATTGGACACGGTTAAACTAGAGGTTCTGTGAGCTGCATGTACACCTCGCAAGTGCATGTTAGTTATAATTTGCAAAAACAGAGTAGATACAAAAAAATCTACATAGGTAATTACCGAACCTGCTCACAAAATTTCACGTCAATCTGTTGAGAAATACAACATGTAGAGGAGGACAAATAATTTAAAAATAAAAATGTTTATGAAAATCTCCAAAAACTGAATCGACAAAAAAATCATGTCAAATGTGGCAGTTACATCTATGAATACGAAATCATAAATGTGATTGCCACATTTGACATCTGTCAGTTGTCAAGCTAATGTTTATTGTTTGTTTCGCAGCAGACCAAGGCACGATTTTATTAATTCCTCCGAACGTGTGGTATGTCGAAAATAAGATTAAAAAAATATATTTCTTAAAAACGATCCTTAATTTAAAAAACCCCCAACAGCCTTGAACTCTATAATAAGTCTACTATCATTAAGAGGCCTTATAAGTTTTAAAATGTTTTGATTTCAAATAATGACTAAAGTATTGATAATACCTACCAATAAAGTTATAAAAGGGTACCGTAATTTTATTAAAGTTTTAGGTAGTAACATTACCGTTTTTTGATTTTATTGTGTGTAGTAGAATTCAAGCCGAAAAAACAAGTTTTTAGCTTGAAAATGGTCGATCTGGTGTGATGTTTGAAATGATATTTCTTAATGAAAAATCCAAAAAAAAACATTTAAAGTTTATGACATTAGCTCGCAATAGTCCTGTTATAGATAGTAACATTGAGAAAATGTCAAGATACGTGTAAATTCAAACAGAAAATAGCGTAAATAGCTGATAAGGACTTAAAAATTAATTTGGACCACGCCAAGAAACTTAAGGTTTTCAATAGTTACTGCCTATTACATGGATTTATTTCCTCAAGAATATGACAGAAAACATTGTGTGTGACACGGCCAGTTACCACCACACAATGTACTGTATCATCTGTACCAAATGTGTTTCAAATACAAGAGCCTAATTATTATCATTTCGTACGACAACAGTGCCTTTACCATGAGTTTGCATGACTCGCTAGCGACTGCGTAAAAATTTGTATGGGCAAAAGTACAGCGCCTCTAGCGGTTACGCAATAGAACTAAGAATCGGCATACTACATCGTTTACGCAACGCTAGCGAGTACGGTCATGCAAACTCATGGTAAAGGCACAGCTCCTCTCATGTATCAAGCGACGCCGGTCGTAAAACGTCACGTTATTTCGATTTATTTTTCATCTGAAAATAATTGCCTCCGCGAACTACTCGCGGCTATACATACCTACCGTACCTACACTCCCCCCCATCATTAATCAATTTTGTCCGACCCCGAGAACACGAGACATTATTTGTCAATATTTCTGACTCGTAAAAAGCGAATCCGTTATCTATCATGAAGAGGGAAGGCTACAAAGAAAAAGTAAATCTTTTCAGGATCCTTTTCGTAGAGAAATTAGGAACCCTCCTCGGCGACCATGGACAGAGTAAAACGAGTAGTAACATTCCAAACAAAGGTACGTGTGAAAGGTGTGTGTAAACTGTAAACGTGTGTTACTTGTTACGACACGAACATTACACTTATATTTAACTACTCTTTAATAATATGTGATAATCCATATTGAAAGGGACCTTATGGCGGCCGGCACTTACGCCTTTATTACCGCTGTTCCAATACAATAGTGAATAGGTGCAACGTAAGCGCCTGCCGCCATAAGGTCCCTTTCGATGTGGATTATCACATATTCCTGACCTTTTTATTGGTTTAGGGTAGGTACATAACCTAAACTTGCATTAGGGAGGTACCTACCTAGTAACAGTTAAGGGTGGGTTGCACCCACTTACTATTACAAACCGATTAACGTTAAAAATGGCGCCCGCCGCTGTCATCGCATAGAAACTTGTCAAACTCTCCATACAATCAGATTTTAATGAACACAGCTTACGATTATAGATGGTTTGGTGCAACCTACCCTAAGAGTAACTGTAAGTTAATTTGGTGCTTGTTGCACTACTTCTTACACTGTGTCACCGGTCCTGCGTCCTGCTCGCACACTACCGCCTCCTCATTAGCACTCGCTAATTAGGGTTGTTAAGTCAAAGAATAATGTCCTCCAATGATTAGGCCTATTTCTCAAAGGTCGAGTAATTTTCTCCGAGAAATCATAATTTGGAGCCCATTGGACGTTATCTTTGTTCGCGATTTTGTTCATCTTTTCAGCTTAATTAAGCTAAGTTAATTTGGCTGAAATGATAAAGTGATCTCTGTTCTATTCCTACTCACTTGTAAATACTCCAGAAAATAACGACATCACTATACCTCGCTCCATATGACATAAGAACATTAACGGAAAAAATAGTCTACGTTTTTTTGTGTATACCTAAGATGTCAACGAGGTATATTGCACTAGTGTTACCTTTTTTTATGAGTTAATTTTTTTTATTAACGTAAAAACATTTATTTAATTCAATCCTGTTAATAATATAGAACTAATAAAAATAAATAAGATTAAATTAAATAAAAAAAATTTAGTTAATTCGAAACATGACATATTTTAACTTTTTAAATGGTTGTTCTCGAAATCCTATGACACCCTTGAGGCCTCTCATATTGTAAATGTCGCAATATGTCACTATTATCTCAGTATATGTGAAATCGAGAGCATGAAAAATATAAATGCAAAACGTACTTTGCATACGGGCTCTCTCCTGGTGGGGATGAAATGAAATGAAACAATGTAATTCATAGTCATGTTTTATTCAGAAATGTCAAGTTTGTTAACATTAGTTAAATATAAATTCAGTTGCTAGCGCAATCTACACAACCTGCACTATCCAGTCTTCCCGCGGCCCGCTCCCCCCACATCCGTCAACCTCCCCCCCGTTCACAAATAATATCTTAAACCTTTACTAACATTTTTTTTTAATTACGATTTGAAACGGGATATTTACCATGTATTTGTGAGTTCCCGATATTTCGGCACTGTTGCAAGCGCCATTGTCAAGGATTAACTGATGTGCTGCGAGTTTTAGTTGTGGTCTACCCACACACCATAGCGATCTACCCTCTTCCTGGTTCGCTTTTTTCCCACAGCGTCACTGTCACTACCACAACATCCCATCCCATCCCGTTTCAAATCGTAATTCTAATGTAAGCTTGAAATCTTATATATTTTTTGAATTTCCAATATTCTGTTATTTAGGAGGTGCACAGCACGCAAAGCGTTTTGGCTCACGTCACACCAAAGCTACACGGCGTTGCGCGATCGCCGTGCGAACAAATTGCTCGTTTTACATAAGGTAAATGTCACAGTGCCCGACACCTCAGTGCCCAATAGCTGACACCAATTAATCATCTTTGTCATCATTGCATAAGATTGAAACACGCGCAACGCCCGTGCCCTGTGTTCCGCGGCTAGTCAAAGTTAAAAGTACATTTTTGAATATGGCTAGGTACTTGTTGCTGGTGGGTAAATGGGTCATACTTAGTTGAAAAAACAAAAGTCGCCCCTCCTGTGGTCAATAGTTAACGGCTTCTGTGCATGTTAGCTATGTTTTTATTACAGGGATGTATAGAAACGGAGACACCGTTTATGCGGGTTACTGGTTCAATCCAAAATTAAGCTTTGTAGCCCTTAACTTTTGGTATGTCCACAGAAAAGACGCGAACCTAAATCCGCGTATGACCCACATAGTAGTAACAATTTAACCGCTTATTGTTAGAGTTCGGGTTTCAAAGAATCGTTCATATTCATTTGTCCTGTCAATTACATGAGTTATGTCAATAAGTAGTTTAGTATTCGATGGTGTAAATGCATATAGATAAGCATGAATAGAGGTTGTAGTTAAAGTGAAATTATCTTATAAATATTTATATTCGAAATAATAATTATATTCCAAAGTTTCTACAATGCTGTAAAACATCTGGTAGATGATAACGCACCGTTTGCTTGTACCTGCTTGTATTGTGACATCTTCAATGATGAATCAAGTTTCTCTCAACGAAATTCGCCCAACATTCTAGGTCCACAAAGCATCAGTGCCTAGAGGTTATCCTTACTTATGTATCTGTGTCAGGTGACGATTGTCGTTTTTTAATAGTGCTCGCCGATGTGATAATATATATATAAAATCAATAAAAACAGCATTTCTGGCAAAAATCATTTTAGGAATGGCGCCTAAAATATATAACAAGTTACCGAAGAATCTATCCAAAATACAAGATTTGGTAGATTTCAAAAAAAGCCTGTATACACTTTTAGTCGGAAAAGCGTACTATTCACTGAAGGAATACTTTACGGATTTTGAATTGTAGGTGTATCGTGACGCATTCTTTATACCCATTAATTGCAATTTTTAAACAATACTGTATGCATGCTCCATCCTGACATAAAATATTTGTATGCCTAAATGGCAAAACATAGTGATACCTAATTTAAGTTTATTTTTACCAGCCTTATACCTATGTTTACAAATAAATGATTTTGACTTTTTTGACTTTGTCGTGTCGGAAGGGGTCGGTCATCATGTCGCCAGTCGCGCCGAGTCGGAGCTCGTCCGCTCCTGGGCCGCGGGCCGCTCGCTCCCTAATCGCTCTACGCTATATAATTAACTATAATAAATATGTTACACGTACGATCACCTGTGGTTGCACTCTTATTGCTATGTCGAGTTCATGTACAGTCGTAAACCTCTGTATCAAAATATTACAACACCCGCTATATACACCGCCGATCCCGTACACATTCGTCACTTTACAACTAAGTTCCTAAAAACGCATTTATGTTTGTTTGGTGCACTTTCGTCAGTAGTGACGAATCTGTACTTAAGTTTAATTTCTGTTTGTTTTCGCCCGCCTCGCGCTTCCAAACTATTTACAGTATAAATGACTAGAAATAAGTTATATTTTGGCTGAGTCTTAGGCTAATATAGTGTTTTTGAATAAAAAATTAACAACTATTTATTAGACCTGTCTTGTAATTCGTTTAGTTGCGCGCCGCGCCGGTTTGCATTACGTTATAGTTATTCGAAGTTTATCTATAATCACATTATAATTTAATACGTTTTCATAGTATTTAATCTAATAAATGTTACGATAAAACCCGAGTTTTCTTGTATGTACCTATTTACACAAAATAATTATATTTTTTCGTAGATACAGAAAAGGGACAGTATAAAGGAAATATACAAAAGGCTCCGCCAGAGCTTCCGTGGACGGACACGCGGACAGAGACTGTACAAGTGTACACGTCTACATAACTACAGAAATACACAGTATTCAATTCACTTAACACGTTTGCATATAATGTAACAAATAGTCTATCTCACTTATCCGATCGCAACGCCAGTTATCACAATCATTTGTCCGAATTTTATTTGCCAGTAAACCATTTCTTTTATACCAAACTAGCGACCCGCCCCGGCTTCGCACGGGTGCACTATTTAATGGATGTTATTATACATATAAACCTTCCTCTTCAATCACTCCATCTATTGAAAAAAACCGCATCAAAATCCGTTGCGTAGTTTTAAAGATTTAAGCATACATAGGGATATAGGGACAGAGAAAGCGACTTTGTCTATACTATGTAGTGATAAGTGTCCGCTCGGCCTGATGGTAAGCGATACGTCAGCTTATGGGTTCTTGCAACTGGAATGGGTGTCACTACTAACCCAGTCGAGGAAGCAAAACCTCGAAATGTTGATAACTTTGATGAAATTTTGGTACGAATGTTCATTGATGGCCTTGTTTTCGTCTCCCAAAAGTTCTCAGGCCAGGACTTTCTAGAGCCGCCGATATCTTGGAAAATGTGCTCCATCCGGAAGATATGCGCATTTTGTGCGAAATTTACGTACCCTATTAAAATATGGTCAAGGGCAATATTGAAGCTTAGTACATTCTGCACTAACCCGTAGCAAATAACTGTGACGAGAAAACATTTTCCGTTAATATCTTACCAGGGGAGAACATCTGAATTTGAAGATTGCAAGAATTTCAAATCTATTTAGATATACACAATAGGATATCAGCAATATATTAACATTTTACCCAACCACGGCTAAACCATAAAAAAGGATTATGGTTTAAATAGATCGTTAAGTTCTGACATTCTGCTGCCATTTCTCAAGATGCTTAATGGATTTCAACAATTGAAGTGGCGTTAGATTTATCCTCATTCTGCCTACGTGTTTAGTATTATACTATTGCTCAGAACATTAACTAAAGAGTGCTAGGAATGCGATATGAATATATCGCATATAAGCCGAGTGTTTTCTCTCAATAAATTAGTATTTCCTCTACTCTTGAGATGTTATTATATCTTCATTGATATTAAAGAATGTTGATAATCTTTTTATGATACACATGACAGAAAATTCAGTTGAGTATTAGTTTGTAAATGGCTTTTTTGGAAATAAATTTCGGACAAACGACACATCCGAGAAAGATGCTAAGTTAATTATGATAAACAAACGATAATTTTGCTCTGTGTCTTAACCCATGAATCAACTGACTCTTACATTCGAGCATTTTGATTCATTACTTAATAACGTATGTGAAACAACAAAGTTTATAAAGTGTTGAGCGTGTAATGCTAGTGTTGAGTTGAGGGCAGGTTGGAGTAGAGGTGCGAGGTGGCGGCGAGGCGCGCGCCCAGCGGCTGGTACTCCTTGCCCGAGCGCGGGCGCAGCACGCTGGCGCACTGCCGGCCCGACCTGCGAACAACACGCGCCTCGTCACCGTCGCCTGCGCTGCTCATGGTGCCTATACACTCATCCAGCTAGATGCCAGTGTACGGCCGCTATGTCAAATGCATTTTCGTGTCACATAAAGCCACTAAGGTGGACTTGTTGTCTATGTCTCAAATTAGTTTTAAGAAGTTTTTGTATAGTTATTGTAAACTTTAACCACAACAGCCGTCCACTAACAATCTCTCTACTATGCTATTGTTTTCATATACAATGTGCTTCTCTTTTTTTTTAGTAGGTGGTTGTAACCACCCCACAGTGTTTAGCTTTAGTCTATTTGCATGTTGTGTTTGCCTGTAATTGGATAAACACTCTGCTCTGTTTTTTTGTGTACACAATTTACTTTGTAAGTCATATGGTGTTATATCTGTTGGCAAACCTTAAATAAATAAATAAAATAAATAATAATCGCCATTATTATATCAAACACCGAGCCAACAGCGGGTCCATACAGAATTTTATAACTTTCATATCAAAATATGTAGGCAGTTCGTTAAACATCTACACATTGACATTAGTAATTCCACTGAGGGCGCAATTTTTTTTATTTTATTAATTGGAGATGAATGCAAAAAACGTGTAAAATACAAGCGATCTCCATACGCCGCCAGCGACTAAGGTTGACTACTGCTCATGAAAGTTGTTCAAACTGCACAGTACCTACCCTCATTCCGAACATCTGTGATCATGCACTGTCTGGAAACCTGGACGCCATTATACTCGGAGCTTCTATAGCGAAAAAGTCTTCAGCGGGAGAACCAAACCTACAGTTAGGCTTTTGTCCTAGCAGATAGAGTGACCGCCTTACTTTAAGGTGGGACACACATATAATACACGACACAACAGGACTCACCGCATGGTGACGGGCGTGTCGCTGGACGAGTGTGAGGAGCAGATGGACAGCGTCTCGATGTAGTCCGACATGTCGGACGCGCCGCTCGACGAGCTGTGCGTGTCTAGCACCCCTGCGGACACAATGTGGGTCAGGCGAGACCAGGCGCGGATCCAGGATTTTGTTCAGGGGGGGGCACTTTCAAACTTTCCAAAAATAAAACTGACTTTTGATAACTGATTTTATTGTCAGAACATATTTCCTACGTCAGGACATAGGCAATTGCCCTCCCCTGACACAGGCTTCAGGGGGGGGCAATTGCCCCTGTTGCCCCCCCCCTGTATCCGCGCCTGGGCGAGACGGTAAGCGTGTGAGCTGAGTCCACCAGACTGAACATTGACTGGTTCAAGCATGCGATTGGTGGCATTGTCTTTGAGCTCTAGAAATTGAACTTTTTCAATCTTTGTTTTTCAGATGTTTCTGATTGTAAATTAAACATTATATACAGGTTTATGCCGGTGATTTTAGAAACATAGAAAACGTAGGTGGGTCATTCTACTTTTACGTGACCAGTTTTCTATTACAAAAGAAGTCTATGATATGTATTGAATTAGTGTACAAAAATATGAGATCGAAATATTACCTGAACCTAGTAAAAGGAATTTATAGGTAAAAATACTTAAATATTAACATATTGCTGTAAATGGCGGGTAACACAGTGGTAAAAGCTATTTTTTCATGCAAATGGCGAGAGATCGAAGGATCACCGAGTTACTCGATTTATGGATATTAGCTGTGGTTCGTTATTTACCAAAACTATCGGCAGTGATACTGCAATTAAACCGCTTTCTAAATAACAATACAAAAATATGAAGTGAGGGCACAGTATTCCAAAATCTGCATTTAAGAAAAAGTGTCTGAAAATTATGTACATGAAAAAGTAGAATGACCCAGGTACCGAAGATTTTGAACTATATAAGGGAGTGTTATCTACAAGTTTACCTCTAAGTGCCTTAAGAGACAGAATCGGTACTTCGGCCTCTGCCGACGAGGACTTGTGTGTGTTATCAGCCGCGCCGAGGCGCGGCGCGTCGGTGGAGCGCGCGCGGCGCGGCGGCGCGGCGGCCGGCAGCGCGGCGCGGCGCGCCGAGCGGTAGTGCCGCCGCGCCGCCGCCGTCGTCAGCGGCAGCTCGAACTCGCCGGCGCGACTGCTGCTGCTCACACCTGAACACCGATTTTCATATTAATAATTCAATATTAATATTTTTCAGAAATATCACGTCCTTAACTGCTAAAAACTATTATGGCAAAAGAACTAATGTATTTATGATACCAAAAATATGTAACGAAACTGATTTTTTAAGAGAGGACAAGAAGTGCAGCATAACTGAATTAAAAAGTAGATTAAAAAAGACATTTCTGGCCAAACTACACTAATGCTTACCAAAAAACAATAAAAAAAAATGTTTAATTGTTATAGGTAACAATGTAATGTTTATTGTTATTAACTCTTTAAAAAATATTGCAGTTAAATGTTTAGGCATTGTCATATTCAGTGTTTAAGTTTAGTTCGTAATAGCATAGTAAGTACCTAACATTAGTTAAATGAGCGCGATCTCGCCAACAAACTGTTATGGCAGTTTGGCGAGAAATTAAAAGATTGTAACTGTTATGTACTTTTTTGATAAATAAATAAAAAATAATAATTATGTAATAACCGCATCATATAAAGAATATCGGCCAAAAGGAAGGGCATTGAACACTATGTTGCCCTATTTATACTATAACTGATATAAGAAAATACAGTGGAGCCAAAGAAATACCCGAGTCGTTACTGCTGGAAGAGTCACGATTGCCGGCCGCGCCCGGAGCCGCCGCTCGCGCCTTCGACGCCTCGGAGCTGTCGGCGTCGGACAGCTTGTGGCAGCCGCAGGGCGAGGCCGCGCGCGCGCGCAGCGTCTCCACGGACGACGAGGAGCCGCGGCTGCCCGCGCTGCCTTCGAACTCCTTGACGTCTTCGAGAAAGCGCGACGAGTCTGCTGAGCTGGAGCGCTTGCGGTACTCGATGCGACGCTCGGGCCTCGAGGGAACGTCGCCCGCACGTAACGCCGCACGCACCGCGGGGCACAACGCGGGGTTGCTAGCGGACTTCTCCTCGCCGAGGCAACGCGCAGCCCGCGCCGGCAGTCGCAGCGTGTGGAAGGCGAACCCGCCGATGGGTGACATGGGTGTGTAGCCCGACGGCGCCTTGACCTTACTAGGTTCGATCCCAGGCTCCATGAGAAGGTACTCTGAGGTGGGCTGACGACAGGCGCTGCAAGCGCAACTCCTCGCTTGCCCGACTGGCCTCAAATTCGCGCTAATGGCATCGAGTTCGGCTTGCGTCACACCAGCTTTTCGGAGTAACGCACGCGCGTTCTCATAATGTTCCAGGGATAATGCGAAGCTAAGGTTTTCGTAGTTAGCTAGAGGGCCGTCGTCGATCTCGGCGTTACGAGCTTCGCCGCCGAGCGACGCTTTCCGCTTCGTCTTCCGAGACACGTCTATCGTTGCGTAAAGCGCTGTCCGCTCACTGTTGGGCGTCAGGTTCTCCTTGTTAGGTATTGAGGATTCCATAGGAGCACTCGCTTTCCTGCAGTAGGGCAGCTTTATCCAACTGTGCGCCCAATCGGTGACTCGCCGGCACGGACAGTTGGCCGGTTCTAAGCCTTCATCCGCCTCCACCACCGTTGCCTCTCGCCGCCGCTTGCCGAACTTAAGAAGACACCCGCAAGGTTTCTTTAAAATAATGGCATTCGACGTGGAGCTCTTCGTTATCCTAAACAATTCATCGTTTAGACATTCCTTAAGTCTCTTAGGGGTGTCGTAATATTCTCCTTCCACCTGATAACAGAAAAAGTTTAAATTATATACTTAGATTTAATATAGAAAATCGACTTGAAAAATAATTTTAAGCCATCTTACCTCCGCAGGGTGAACTTTAGGGACATCGTAATTTTCATAAGGCCCGACTCTAGGCGTCTCGTCCTGCTGGCAGGTGCAGAGAGGCGGCGGCGGCCGGCCGTCGAGCCGCGCGGGCTTGGGCGGGCGCGGCGGCGCGGCGCTCTCGGGCAGCGCGTCCATGGTCCACGCGGGGTTGAAGCTGCCCGGCGTGGCGGCCGTGGACGAGCGCGACATCGCGCCCAGCTTGGACATGCAGCTCATGCAGCGCTCCAGCGCCACGCCGGGCGCCCACTCGCCGTGCACGGAGGCCGAGTCGCCGTCGGCGCGCTCGGCCGAGCCCCACGGCGAGCCGCGCGCTGCAAAACCTTCCTCCAACCGAAGATCCGCCGGTAGCGAACGTTCGCCCGTATTGAGCTCTGATAACCGCGTGTCGGGCCGAAACGCCTTGGTTGACTTCGGGCTTTCGGCTCCTGCGTCAATAGGTTATTATTAATTTCAACTTAATATCGTTAGTTAAGTTTTTTAACTGATAATCGAGAATAAGTAAAATTGTCACCCAGTCAGACGGGAAAAGGAAGAGAGGAATGCCACAAAAGCGATAGGAAGATGACATCAGACAGGTAGCGGGAAAGACTTGGGGAAGAGTGGCTATAGAAAGACAAGAGTGGAGAAGATTGGAGGAGGCCTTTGCCGCCCGGCAAACGGACAGCCAGAAATGGAAAAAAGCGAAATATACGAGATATTCAGTTACAACTGTAACATTTTGTCCGATGAAAAGGCTAATAATAAAAAAATAATCGAGAATCCAAAAAGATTCGTAACAGACCGTGCCGTACTAAGTATACTTCTGGATAATACTTGATCGGCTTTACCTTCATCTCGTGTAGTCTGCGGTCGTCGTCGCGGCGAGAGGCGGCCGCTGGCGGCCAGCTCGAAGTCCCGCGCCAGCGCCGCCGCCTGGTCCGTCGTCAGCACGAACAGCCCCTCGCCCGCGCCGCAGTGGGACCCGCCCTCGAAGCAGAACTTGCCCTCCACTACGCCGTACCGCCTACACGATTGCAAAGAATAACGTACTCTTCAATAAAGAAATACGTAAAGAGCAGAAAAAGTCGCTTTATTTTACGTTTAAAAAGAGTTACGAGTATACGTGATCTCCTTGTTTTTTCAAAATCAAAAAATCAAAATCAAAACATTTATTCAGCAAATAGGCCTCAAGGGCACTTTTACAAGTCAAAATCTATCTAGGTACATCAAATAAAAATAATACAATAATCAAAGTATCATTAATTAAATGTAGTGTTACATGTCAAAAATAAGACTAAGAATCTAATAACAATCCAGATTTGTTAGAGATTTACAAGGTCTCTAAGCGTCAAGATAAAATGTAATAAAGTAGGTACACTAATCATAATAAAATATGTTGAGCTATATCTATAACACGTCAACATGAAAATAATAAAATCTATTAAATAAATATCCTCAGAGATGTATAAGGTCTCTGAGCGTCAGTCTAAAAATAAAATCAAATGTGAATCTGTTCTCAAAGTCTCTCATCATGTCAATTCCACTGAACAGTAGTACGAAGTTACTAGTCCTTGCAAACATGAACAGACCGGACCCCACAAACAGCACCCGTTCACGAGTATGACGCGTATCTCAGCCATCGCCTCCCTCGACCATATGTTAGGTTAGGTCTTTGATTGTTAAATATTTGAGCTCCAAGGGTGGTTGACCCTCTAGAATCTTTTTTTGTGGAGTAAAGTCTAATGCATGTTCCACAAGAGGTCAGACTGGTCAAGTTGACGGTACCTGAGGTGCTGCAGCTCCCAGACGCCGAGCAGCCGCGGCGGCACGCCGGCGGTGAGCGCGCAGCGGCGCTCGTGCAGCAGCAGCCGCGCCGGGCCCGCGGGCAGCCGCCTGCCCGCCCCCGCGCCCGCCCCACCCGCGCCCCCCGCGCCCAGGACCACCAGGTACTGGCGCGCCTCGCCGAGGTGCAGGTTCACTTTCACCTGTACACATCAGGGGCCATCCATAAAGTATGTCACACGTTAAGGGGGCGGGAGGGGGTCGACGAAGTGTGACATTGTGTGACAAGGGGAGGGAGGGGTCCCACCTTTTGTGACGTCACATTTCAAAATCCAAAACATCTAATGAGTTAAATTGCCAAATATGGACTAATAACGAAAAACTTACAAGTGGATATACAAATAGAGTTGGAAAAACTCTATTTGTATACGCATAAGGTTTAAATTGTGTGTTGGCGATAATTTATTGTTATGTTATTTTTTTCAAATGTTTGAGTTGATGTTGGTTAGTAGTTAATTTCGGAATATGTGACGTCACACTATGGGGGGGGGGGTCTCACAAATGTGACCAACTGTGGCAAGGACGGGGGAGGGGTCAAAAAATCACAAAATTAGTGTGACATACTTTGTGGATGACCCCTCATACACAGTCCTCTGTAGGCCCGGTAGTTTCAGAGTTAAGGGGAGGAGTGGAGCTGTCAATATTCAATAAACAACTTCAAAACTGTCTGTCTTATAATTATAAAACAACGTATATACTAATGTAGATATGAATGAACTGTCAAAATAAAGTGGCGTGTAGATATAAACCCAAATTTAGAATAAAGGAAAAATTGAAAACTTTAGGCACCGAGCAGGATTCGAACCTGCAACCTACCGGCACTCGTGGCCAGTCGCTCTAGCCAACTGAGCTATAGGTGCAATCGCTACCCAGTCCCAAATTTATCAACCGTTCCTTCGTTTTAAGCAGTACCGCTACTAACGTAAACTAAATTTTATACAAACGCCTTAAGGGAGGCGTACAGCGACATCTACCAGAAATCTCTTGCTTCATTAACGGCACTAACTTCTCAAATCATATTGAGAAACGTCAGTTGCGATGCGCGATCCCATACCCAAATTTAGAATAAAGGAAAAATTGAAAAATTTTGGCACCGAGCAGGATTCAGGGTTTTTTTAGGAGTCTTCTGGTAGATGTCGCTGTACGCCTCCCTTAAGGCGTTTGTATAAAATACTAGCTTTTACCCGCGGCTTCGCCCGCGTAATAAAAGTATTTTTTAACCGTCTACAAAAAAGGAGGTTCTCAGTTTGATCCGTATGTTTGTATGTACGTATGTAGATACGTATGGATGTCATTTCCGTAATCGGCACCCCGTGAAACCATAAAGACGACACCTATATAATTTTTTAAGATAAATTAATTTCCGCCATCTTGGATTTGAAAATGCATGTCATTTTCGTAATCCGCACCCCGAGGAATCTCGGAGATGACACGCATATCGATTTTTAGGAAAAAAAAATGACGGTATATCATCATATAACGTCATCATATTTGAAAATGGTTGTCATTTTCGTAATCGGCACCTCGAGGAACAACAAAAATGACACCCATATCGATTTTTAAGAAAAAGAAACTTCCGCCATCTTGGATTTGAAAATGCATGCCATTTTCGTAATCGGCACCCCGAAGAACCTCGAATATGACACCCATATTACTGCTCCCCGCACAAACTTGAAACCCTTTTTCACCCCTTTAGGGGAGCAATTCCGAAAAACGCTGAAACGTGTTTTGTTGTATTTAAATAAAGTCCATATACGAAGTTTTAAATCTCTCATTTCAAAAAGATTTGCTTCCCGTATAAATTTGGACACCCTTTTCACCCCTTTAGGGAAGAAATTTCAAAAAACGCTGAAATACGGTTTGTTGTATTTTAACAGAGTCTATAATATATACGCAGTTTTAAATCTCTCACTTCAAAAAAGATTTGCTCCCCGTACAAACTTGGAACCCCCTTTTAACCACTTTAGGGGAGCAATTTAGAAACACGCTGAAATACGTTCTGTTGTATTTAAACAAAGATTCTATTTACGAAGTTTCAAATCTCTCACTTCAAAAAAGATTCGCTCCCCGTACAAACTTTGAACCCCCTTTTCATCCCTTTAGGGGAGCAATTTAGAAAAACGCTGAAATACGCCATTAATGTATTTAAACAGAGAGTCTTTATACAAAGTTTCAACGCTTTTTCCCGCGGCTTCGCCCGCGTACTAAGAGTAATTTTTAACCGTCTACAAAAAAGGAGGTTCTCAGTTTGATTGGAGATATGTATTGGTTGTCATTTTCGTAATCGGCACTCCGAGGAACCACAAAGATGAAACCCATATCGATTTTTAAGAAAAATAAATGTCTGCCATCTTTGATTTGAAACTGGATGTCATTTTCGTAATCGGCACCCAGAGCAACGTCGAAAATGACACCCATATTGATTTTTAAGAAAAATAAATGTCCGCCATCTTGGATTTGAAAATGGATGTCATTTTTGTAATTTGCACCCCGAGGAACCACGAAGATGACACCCATATTGATTTTTCAGAAAAATAAATCTCCGCCATCTTTGATTTGAAAATGCATGCCATTTTCGTAATCGGCACCACGAGGAACCTCGAAGACGACACCCATATCGATTTTTAAGAAAACTAAATGTCCGCCATCTTGGATTTGAAAATGGATGTCATTTTTGTAATCTGCACCCCGAGGAACCTCAAAGACGACACCCATATCGATTTTTATAAATATAAATATCCGCCATCTTTGATCTGAAAATGAGTATCATTTTCGTAATCGGCACCCAGAGGAACCTCGAAAATGACACCCATATTGATTTTTAAGAAAAATAAATGTCCGCCATCTTGGATTTGAAAATGGATGTCATTTTTGTAATTTGCACCCTGAGGAACCTCGAAGATGACACCCATATTGATTTTTAAGAAAAATAAATGTCCGCCATCTTTAATTTGAAAATGAATGTCATTTTCGTAATCGGCACCCCGAGGTATCTCGAAAATGACACCCATATCGATTTTTAAGAAAAGGAAAAATTTGCTCCCCGCTCAAACTTGGAACCCTCTTTTCACCCCTTAAAGGGAGCAATTCCGAAAAACGCTGAAACATGTTTTGTTGTATTTAAACAAAGAGTCTATATACGAAGTTTTAAATCTCTCACTTCAAAAAAGATTTGCTCTCCGTACAAACTTGGAACCCCCTTTTGAACCCTTTAGGGGAGCAATTTCGAAAAACGCTTAAATATGTATTGTTGTATTTAAACATAGAGTCTATGTACGAAGTTTTAAATCTCTCACTTCAAAAAAGACTTGATCCCCGTACATACTTGAAACCCCCTTTTCACCCTTTTAGGGAAGCAATTTCGAAAGACGCTTATTCATGTTTTGTTGTATTTAAACAGAGAGTCTATATACGAAGTTTCAAATATCTCACTTTAAAAAAGATTTTCTCCCCGTACAAACTTTGAACCCCCTTTTCACCCCTTTAGTGGAGCAATTTAGAAAAACGCTGAAATACGCCATTAATATATTTAAACACAGACTCTATATACAAAATTTCATGTCTCTCACTTTAATAAATACGGTTTTTCATACAAACTTTGGACCCCTGTTTCACCCCTTTAGGGGGTGAATTTTGAAAAATCCTTTCTTAGTGCACCCCTAGACCTTATAAAGAACCTACGTGCCAAATTTGTAATCTCTAGAACCAGCGGTTTGGGCTGTGCGTTGATATGTCAGTCAGTCAGTCAGTCAGTCAATCAGTCAGTCAGTTTCTTCTTTTATATATTTAGAAGATATCCGCCATCTTTGCTCTGAAAATGAGTGTCATTTTCGTAATCGGCACCCCGAGGAATCTCGAAAATGACACCCATATCGATTTTTAAGAAAAGGAAAAATTTGCTCCCCGCTCAAACTTGGAACCGTTTTTTCATCCCTTAAAGGGAGCAATTCCGAAAAACGCTGAAACATGTTTTGTTGTATTTAACATAGTCTATGTACGAAGTTTTTAATCTCTCACTTCAAAAAGGATTTGCTCTCCGTACAAACTTGGAACCCCCTTTTGAACCCTTTAGGGGAGCAATTTCGAAAAACGCTGAAACGTGTTTTGTTGTATTTAAACAAAGAGTCTATATACGAAGTTTTAAATCTCTCACTTCAAAAAAGATTTGCTCTCCGTACAAACTTGGAACCCCCTTTTGAACCCTTTAGGGGAGCAATTTCAAAAAACGCTTAAATATGTTTTGTTGTATTTAAACATAGAGTCTATGTACGAAGTTTCAAATATCTCACTTTAAAAAAGATTTTCTCCCCGTACAAACTTTGAACCCCCTTTTCACCCCTTTAGTGAAGCAATTTAGAAAAACGCTGAAATACGCCATTAATATATTTAAACACAGACTCTATTTACAAAGTTTCATGTCTCTCACTTTAATAAATACGGTTTTTCATACAAACTTTGGACCCCCGTTTCACCCCTTTAGGGGTTGAATTTTGAAAAATTCTTTCTTAGTGCACCCCTAGACCTTATAAGGAACCTACATGCCAAATTTGGAATCTCTAGAACCAGCGGTTTGGGCTGTGCGTTGATAGATCAGTCAGTCAGTCAGTCAGTCAGTCAGTCAGTCAGTCAGTCAGTCAGTCAATCAGTCAGTCAGTTTCTTCTTTTATATATTTAGATAGATATAAACCGTTTACTGTTTTATTTGTGTGTGTGCAGTACCTGCCACTGTATGAGCCGCTCCCTCGTCTCGAAGGCGAGGATGGCGACGAGGTCGCGGCACACGAGCGCCAGCGTGTTGGAGTGCTTGTCCAGCGTGAAGCCCGCCTCCGCGCCCAGGAAGTGCTGCAGCGAGAGCGCCGCCTTCACGCCGCCCGCCGCCGCCGCCGCCGCCGCCGCCGCCGCCGCCGCCGCCGCCGCCGCCGCCGCGCCGCAGCGCGACCGCGCGTCGCGGTACAGCTGCAGGTGCACGCAGTCTGCACACAAGCTCCACTTGTAATATACGTCACACTAACACAGCGACATGTGCAATGAGGGCTATCGCGTATGAATTCGCCACTAGAGGCGCTAGTGTAGCGCGAGGTCTCCAAAACGTCAAATGTCACTGTTTGTGGTTGCGTTACGCGTGTTAATATCTAATTGGAACAATATGGTGACTATTTTGCAATACCTGAGCTTGATTATGGCAAATATGAGTCACGGGTCAATGACTGTCAGTGTTTTGAGACAGTTTTGTCTTTCGGAAACTTATTTCTCTTTTTTTCCGAACAAAACGGGATGGCGCTACAATGCGGGATGTTCGATATTTTTACGGTACGGTTTTAAGGTATTGAATATGATTTAAATGTAAACTTCGTTCTCATGTCCATAATAACCAATAACAATTTTTGACAGCTGGACCTTAGTCGACAGTGGCGCCAACTGGTGAGCACAAAAACGATAGCCCCCATTGTGCACGTGAATGCGAACTTTATGAAGCGGAACATTATTTAAACATGTATATGCATTTGGTATTAATTAAAAATGATGCATGCAAATCGGAGAGGTCGTCGTCTTACTACGGAAATAAATCTTTAATTAATGCTCAAAATATTTAATAAACATTTAAAACATAATAGTAATTACAAATAAACAAAGATATTAAAATAAAACTAAAACTAACCTAAAATGAACCTAAATATACTTATTAAAAACCCTAATCTAACTAACCGCTGCCAGTAGGTAATGTTCCCAAAATGCTGGCCGCATTGCCACGTTGGATGGCAATGCTCAATCTTTGTGCCAGATAAAGGCCAGCATTTTGGTCACGTGTTGCATCGACCAGACGTCCAGATAGATCTTTGAAGATCTTATGGGCTCCCGGTCCCCACGGCCCAAGTGTTTCGACCCCAAAAGGCTCAAATATTTAATTAATTATTTCTTGTACTTCACTACCACGAGTCAAATGATAGTACAACTTAATAGCATTATGACAAAAACAACTTCAAATAATGTTCTGGACATAAATTCTAAACTTCAAATAATAAAAGGCCTACAAACTAAACTTAAATATAAATAATCTAAAATAAGGGGCGACATAGTGGCAAAGATGCTGGCAGCATTTAATTCCTCCATTTTAGAATTTATGTCCATCCATATTGTTTAAATAAATTACATGTCTTTTTTAATACTGTTCTTTAAATTTAAAAAAAGCTACGTTGAAACAAGTGTACAAATCACTTTCTGACAAGAGACTTAAGTCGTCTGAGACAAATATTTTCTAAAGTATGCATTTCAATTTCTCGATGCCACCTATTCCGAATAACTTGAAATAACAAGATGCCCATTAAACTTTCTTCGTCTTCATCTGTTCACAACAAAATGGCATCAACTACAAAAATGTAAATCGGATATTTTAACTGTAGCGTCCCAATACATCTATGATAAATATTTTTATGTCGTAAAAAACCTAGACTCATTCTGTAAAAAATCTGATATCCATAATTGTTACACCAGGAATAAAAATAAACTTACCACTAAAAAGTTTCGTGCGTCCGTAAAGTAGGTATACAAGGCTTTTGTAGGTCAATGTATCAATTTTGATTATAAGTTAGCTTTTAAAGATTACTTAGATAAAACATTCAAAGCTTATTATAGGGTTGAGGACTATCTAACAGACAGAAACGCATGGCCCTAACGAGATACCTAAGTAACGTAAAAAATCATGTACTTTTTTATTGTATCTAATTGACACAGTTCATGCAAAAAAGCATATTATTAAACCATTTAATTTAATTTACCGTCCTGGGAAAGTATTTTCCATACCGCCGTAGAGAATTATTTTAATGAGGAATTTAAGGTGCTGAAGCAAAGCAAATATAAGACGAGAAAAAGACATTTTTACAAAGATTACCTTAACTGTTAACAGATTTAGTTAGTTAATATGTATATTTTTTATTGTTCTAGTTCTTACAATTACAAGTATTACTTAATTATGTAACTTAGGTGCATGATAATAGACTTGTTAAAATGAGCGCGGTCTCGCCAACAAACTGTCTTGTCAGTTTGGCGAGTAAAATTGAAACTGAAAACTTTATGTACCTTTTTGAAAATAAATTAAAAAAAAAAATCCTTATATAATATTTGGTAATACGTAGACAGTTTCGACATGTGTTCTTATGAAACTAAACATTGTAAATACCTACTGATTTTTTCCCTCGTTTGTTTTTCTAACGTAAGGAAATAACTGACTGTCGAGTTTCTTTTGGCGTTTCTTCTCGGACGTGGTCTTTTGAGAAACGCTAACAGTTTTTAACTTATAAAAGTGCCACCGCTGGCTGCTTGCAGAATGAAGTTCATTTATTTCAAAAAAAACCCTTTCAAATGTTGTGATAAATATGCCGCCGACAAGTTATTTTATTACGAACAATGTTTTGTAACATTTTATTGCACCCTCGACCCCATAAATGCTGAAGCGAATGTACTGTAAGAATTTTTATTACACTGCACCCCAAGCAGCGAACAATGGGGTCCGAGATGACAAGGATTCCAAAAAAAAATCGTTTCAAATCCGATGGGCGATGCCGGGTGCTTTATCGAGGAGAAAATGTCGCGCCGCGTCGCGGCCCACAGCGGGATCGGCTACTACAAAATAACTTGGAAGAGATACAATATTTATGATCCTTTAGGAATTATTGGTAGTTTATCGGTGGTAGTTTTTTGACATTCATAAGTGCATGTAACATGCCTAAATTGAAGAATAAATGATTTCATTTCATTATTAGTTAGGTTAGGTTTGTACGTTTATCAGCATTTTCATTGTATTTTAAAGCGGCATAGCTACTAACTTCAATTTTGACTGACTGCTTCGTCATACTTTTGCTTAACTTCATTGCGAATAGTGCTAGCACTCGTACATCAGCACTCCTACATTAAATCTTGGATAAATGACACGATTTATCAAATTAGTGTTCTTATGCCCTTACCTACTTCAGATTATTTTATTAACAAAAAAATACTTCAGATACATACTTTAGTATGTATGTATGTAAGCACTTTATTGTACACAATAACAGGTTAAAACAATATACATGTCACATAAGATTAGAGTACAAAGGCGAACTTATCCCTATGAGGGATCTCTTCCAGCTAACCTTTGAGGGATTGAGTGGAGAGTGGGAGAATGAAATAGACAAACTTACACAGTGTATTAAAACGTTTCAATATAAGGAAACTTGTAGCTAAAACCAAAACTAAATAAATATAGAACAACTAAACATATAATAACTACATTTTATAAATATATACGTATTTAAATTAATATACATAAATAAATATATATAGTATTCAACCAAATCACAAGTCGTTGGCGAGTCATAATTTCTTCAAATTACTCTTGAGTGAGGCGACAGACTGGGACTGTCTTATTGACAAGGGCAACTCGTTCCACAACTTCACAGCGCGCACCGTGAAAGATCTATAGAGTATGTTCGCGTCTTATTAGACGGTAGAGCAAGAGTAAGGTTGGCGCTGGACCTCAGACGGTGACCACTGCCATCAGCCATGTATCTAAATCTCTCAGTAAGGTATGGAGAGGCAGAGTAGGATTAAAAAGTGTGTTGAACAGTAACGACTTTAGTACCTAGTCCCTCAACCGTATTCATTTATTTATTAAAAGAGTAATCATTTTTACCCCTTGAAATGTACAAAATAGATGAACGGTGCATGTCGCAATTAATTGGTCATGCAGCATGTTTTAATTTGGTCGCCGGCGTGGCACGGAATATTTTTATTTGAAAAATAACCTGCACATTGAAATAACTTACAAATTGACTTTTCAGTGCTGAAACGCTTGCCGGCCGGATTTATATTTCACGAATTTATGTTGTTTACATTTGAGTTTGTTAAGTATCGTAATCTGTAAACTCTTCATGACGTAATCTCATCATTTACATTCAAACATGCACTTTTAATTCTTCGTCCAGCGGACCCTGGGATCCCAGGGATCATAACAAAAGAATGCTATTGTTTATTTTTTTTCGCCGGGAGATGACGGCTTTTAGGTAGTTTCATCTTAATGATTAGCTACAGATTATTCTCTAAATATATCGGTTATTACTCTTCTTCCGTTACATTTATTAATTTCTAAACGACCTTATTTCATTAGTAGTCTAAGTGGGTGGTTCGTACTCAGTAACTCGCTAGAGAATATACTCGTTCTTCTTTCTGTGGCTCTCTACATTGTTTGTGTTCGTTTTACTGCCCTCCAAACTACATCCGCTACAAAGTCAGAGCACTTTTGTCGGACCAACATCGGTTAATCACCGAAGCATGTCCGTAATAAAATCACAAATATTGGAAATAAAATATGCATTTTACGAGATCGTTAAATTTCAAATGTCGGATTTCGATGAGCAACAAAATACTCTTCACGGATAAGTCGCGCGACTAATCGCAGACGCCGCTTTAGTGCCATTCCTTAAATACTTTGTTTATACTTAACGATTTTACGAGCACAGTCTTTGAGCTGTGGACTTAGGATTTAATCTCGCGTGCGCGGGACGTGCTGGGTTAATTTACAGGGGATTTAAAAGTGAAGTTCAGCGAAGCTGGAGGTCGAGGGAGTGGCAACCCGGGCGGTCGGCGGCGGCGGCGAGTGTCCAGCAATGAGCGTCATTGGCATTTTATTATGAGCACATACAGAGTGTTTGCTGTTGTTCGTCTTCATCTTTTGTGGTTATTTGGATCAATCAACTTTTTAGTGCCACTCGTTGCCATGGTTACGTCTAGTTGTCCAGGGGACAAATTTCGAATTCTATCGTGATTTTGAGCTATTTAAGTTTATCAAACATACATATTTGTGGTACTTAAAAGCTATTTCCATAATGGTGCATCTACTTCGCATGTCAGTAGAACTTAATACAACATTTTTTTAACAAACTGCGCCACTAGTGTCCCCTGGACAACGGGTCAAGATAACAAACACAAAGAAAGTTGATCCACCTATTTGCTGAAATCGCTAATAATCGGTTAATACGCCAATCGATTCGCTTTAGCCATATGACTTTTTTGTCATTTCGCATGAGGAAAAGTCACTTCTACAGCAGGCGCTCTATAGTCTAACATACATATTATGTACCTAAGTATAAGCGGACAAAGTAACAATTGTCAAGGTTTGCTATAGGTAGTTCCAAGAGAGTATCTTTGTAAGCAACTGCCCAACTAGAAAAAAATATCCTGGACCGAGTACTGTATAAGTCTATTTGGACTTATAAAGCTCCAATTATAGCATCAACATTTGCTACTGCGCTTTTAACAGCATACTAAAATACTGATTTGACTGATTCACTCCGATTAAATTAGACTTATAAACGCTTATAAGAGAACATCTACAGGCCATTATAATCGCATGACTCCAAGAGCCAAACCAGGAGCATATACACTGAGGAGTAAACACTCCGGTTACTTAGTCTTATAAGCGCTTATAAGAGGACATCTGCTGGCCGTTGTAAGTAAATAAACATGGCGAGTTCTTTGGATTTGACACATGCCGTTTAGTGTCCCTATTACAGCACTATAACGCAATTCGAAATGCATACTGCGAAGATGGCAGCTGCCTTGTTTAATTTTCTAAATAAATTGATAAATATTAACATGTATTCAAAATTCCAGAGGCTTGTTAAAAATATAACCACAAACGTGATACATTTCACAGAAAAATCATATTCCCCTACGTGTATAATAGCAATTCGACAATACAATAATTTATAATTTAACTACACTGAAAGAGATTGATGGAATTCGCATTCATACTTACCCTCAGTTTTAATTTATAAAAAATCCGCATACACAAACCCTTCGATTGCATTCCACGACTGTTCGGAAATGAAATTATAAAAGCGTTGCTGAGAGCGTATTAATCTCACTTTTTACTGTAAGATACTTAAAATAGGATTTACAGGAGTGTTTCGATTTACGTAATTCTATTATAGGACTATTATTGGCGTATTGGCGTCAATGGGCCATTATAAATATCTTATAAGTGCAAATAGACTTATACTGTAACCGTTTATAAATCCCATGTAGCCGTGATAATAAGATGGTCTTGGGATAGTTATAAGACCGCATTTTGCTAGTTGGGTAACTGTTCTAATTCTCCAACATGATATTTGATCCAAATAACTGGGATAGTCAGTTACAAGAAATAGGAAAGTGGGTTAGCGTGGCATCGGGAACAATAAGAGGGCCCCTTGCATCGCAGCGGGTGCAGCCGGGGGGGGGGGCGCCGCGGGAGGGAGGCACCCTTTGCGACGTCTGCCGAGTCCTGCACTCCTTGCATTCGCAGACGGCCCTATAATAGCTTAATGGTTTAACTGCATATCCATGCCAGTATAACATGATAGTGAAATTGTTATAGGCTGAAGGCAATTTTATTCAAGATGATTCTTTGTTTTTTTTAAACATAATACAGACTTTCAACATTAATTGTACTTTTACTTTTCGGGAAGGTTATACTAGTGACTCTGGACGTCGCGACTGCTTTTTTAAAAATAAATAATGTTTTTGAAAATTTCCGTAAACCGACTAGAAAAGTTCTTTTAAATTTCGAACCTGCTCATATAATTTCACGTGAATCGGTTGAAAAATGCGACCTGCAGAGTAGATCAACTGGTAATCCGGACATACGAAAGCATTTTTGTCGAAGCTGAAGTGGAGATCTTCGTTCGATCGGTCAAAAATTCGTGAAGTTCATTAGATTGTTGGCATTCTAGACACCCTTTAGTGGACACTAGAATAATCTGTAGGTATTAGATGTTGTGTGTATTTACACTGTTTTACGATTTTTCACTGTTTTCCGAACAACCTATATGTATATATTAGCAGACCGTTGTTGATACCGCTCAAATCAACTTGCTAAAAAACTGTATTTTGACGTGTAACACTCACAAAAGATACACAAAACACGGAAGAGGAAAATCTCGGTAGTCTTGGTACCCTTTTATGTGTACAGTTATATTCGCATAGTATTTGACTTGAGGCTGTAATGATCCTAAAAAGTGTTATCTATTATTGGCAACTCTCTTGATAACACGGTTATAAATTGAAATTAAATGCATTTAAATGATATGAAATGAAATCATTTAGTCTTCAATTTAGGCACTTATGAATGTATAAAATTTCAAGCTCACATAGTCATTTACATTAGAATTAAGATTTGAAACGGGATATTTACCATGTATATTTGTATTTGTGAGTTGGGTTAATCCTTGATAATGGCGCTTGTAACAGTGCCGAAATATCGGGAACTCACAAATACAAATATACATGGTAAATATCCCGTTTCAAATCGTAATACCTATGAATCTCAAAAAACTACCACCGGTTCAAAAAACAAATTTCTGCCTCGAGAAGAACCGGCGTAAGAAACTCGGCGAGGTGTCATTAATTCAGTGGAAGTTATTATTTTAGGTAAGCCACTATTGTTTCGTGTGTCTGTTAAGATAAGAATAAATATTTACTCGTCGCATGTTTGCAAATTACCCCTCGCGATTTCCATAAAATGTCGTGCATACACGGCCGAAGACTCGCTTATCGCTACATTTCACTGACGACTCCATCATCCGTCCCCTCGACTTATCTGCCGTATCACTGCGCCCCCGCTGCCGCCCCGCGTCCCCCGCCCTCACCCCCGCCCTCGTCTACGCTAATTTATTTGTCACATCGCGCTCGCGAATCAATGGGCCACATGTTCGCTGCACCGACACTATTATATTTAATGACTTTTGTATTCTACCGATTTGTCTCACTCTAGTCTCGAATTCAATCCCCCGATTAGTTCCGTGCCGTTAAACGCACGCGGCGCCATTAAAAGTTTTAAGTTTCTTACTTTGGAAGTCGTTATCGAATTTACTGACAATGAAAAAAGTTTCACGTGCTGTTCCTGTGACACTCACGTTTTTCTAAGCTTACGGTGAATCTACATTGTAAATACGCCATATTCGATTGCATTGCATCTTCTAGGTTTCTTACACTGAACCTGAATGTATATATATATCTACCAGTGGCGGTGAGTCAAGAATATTCATAGGGAAGGAAATAAAGAGCCTTTCTTATTCTTCACGAGCCGTAGTAAAACAACTGGACTCGCTGAAAATTAGCCATAAATCGAGTTGTATGGACGCTCCGCCACTGATATCTAAATCTATTGACATAACAGGGTCATACGCGGATTTAGGTTCGCGTCTTTTCTGTGGACATACCAAAAGTTAAGGGCTACAAGCTTAATTTTGGATTGGACCAGTAACCCGCATAAACGGTGTCTCCGTTTCTATATATCCCTGTAATAAAACATAGCTAACATGCACATAAGCCGTTAACTAATTGAACACAGGAGGGACGACTTTTATTTTTTCACCCAAGTATGACCCAACAGTATTGCAGCTAGAAAGTTCGCCAATTCCTAGAATTTCCTAAGACGTTATCAAGATTCCGCGAGTGAACTGTCAAATCACCCTCGAATCATGTTACTCCCCGTAACATTCACGTACGCCCACCTCTATACCTACGTTATTATGTACATGACATGTTTCTCTGGATGTCTACATAAATTCTTACTCGACCCGATTCGTACATCCCGAACATGAATAATAAAGAGAGTCTCCTTCACACGTCATGTTGTGATACTGCTTATATTTCTTTACCCTCGTTCGCCAAATAAACGAGTTACATTCAAATAAATAAGCGAAAATATTATCTTAATGGTGTCTCGTAGGGTTGACAGGGGCCTTGGTAGTTAATCTGAGACATATTACGTTACATTCTAATTTGATTTTATATGATATATTTCTTATGCTCTTGTAAACAGGTTAGATCCCGCTTGTCAGCAGCATTGGATTTTCATAAATTCAGTCATAAGACAAAAGAAGTTTGAACATATCATCATTTATAAGTACATAAATAAATAGTATTTTTTGGACAATCTTACACAAGTCAACCTAGTCCCAAATTAAGCAAAGCTTGTACTATGGGTACCAAGTGACGATATACATACTTATATAGATAATAAAGGCAAAATTAAAAATTTTGAAAATACCCCCGACGGATGTTCTCAATTGAAAAATAATTAAATAATGCATTTGAAAATCCCCCGACCCGATAGGAAATAATTACATGTAGATAAAAACATTTTTTTTTCTAAACGGTTAACTGGTTGCGAGGTATATTTACAAGCCCAGAAAAATCCGTCGGGGGCTGCCATTGCCTGCCTTGAAATGAAGTAATAGTTTATGCAGTTAGTTTATACAGTTCTGTAAGTTATCTAGAATTTCATTATTATTATTATTTTAATGCAATTGGGAATTCACATAGCATTTCATTATTATTACTATTTTAATGCAATTGGAAATTGACATGGCAATGGCAGCCCCCGCCGGATTTTTCTTGGCTTGTAAATATACCTCGCAACCAGTTAACCGTTTAGAAAAAAAAATGTTTTTATCTACATGTAATTATTTCCTATCGGGTCGGGGGATTTTCAAATGCATTATTTAATTATTTTTCAATTGAGAACATCCGTCGGGGGTATTTTCAAAATTTTTAATTTTGCCTTTATTTTAATCTTTTTAGAGAGCAGTTTAAGTATACCTATACGTTTGACCCTCGAACACTTCGGTTGTGCAATGAGCTCCCTACCGATGTTTTCTTAAGGAGCTACAAAATCAAAATCAAAATCAATCAAAATCAAAATCAAAACATTTATTCTGTAAATAGGCCTCAAGGGCACTTTTACAAGTCAAAATCTATCTAGGTACATCAAATAAAAATAATACAATAATCAAAGTATCATTAATTAAATGTAGTGTTACATGTCAAAAATAAGACTAAGAAACTAATAACAATCGAGATTTGTTAGAGATGTATAAGGTCTCTAAGCGTCAAGATAAAAGTTAATAAAGTAAGTACACTAATCATAATAAAATATTTTGAGCTATATCTATAACACGTCAACATGAAAATAATAAAATCTAATAAATAAATATCCTCAGAGATGTATAAGGTCTCTGAGCGTCAGTCTAAAAAATAAAATCAAATGAGAACAGTGAAGTCTCTCATCATGTCAATTCCACTGAACACTAGTACGAAGTTCAAACAAGAACAAGAAAGAAGAAGTCCTTGCAAACATGAACAGACCGGACCCCACAAACAGCACCCGTTCACGAGTATGACGCGTATCAAAAATAAGTAAGTGCCAAGTGGCCACTTTCTATCCCCGAATGTGTCACAAGTAAACCTAAGGGCCGAAGGCCCGAAGCTAAGAAGGGAAATACACGAGGTCAGAAGCTGTACCGCGAAAGGCCGAAGGCCCGTAGCCTCTCCTTGGAGCAAGTTTGCTGTACGAGCCCGAGGACCGAAGGCCCGAGGGGCGAGCCCTAGTCGACAATTTCGAGCCCCAAGTGTCTTACAAATGAACCTGAGGGCCGAGACATACGAGGTCAGAAGCCGTTCCGCGTAGATCCGAAAGCCCGAAGCTTCACTTCGGAGCACGCTCGCTCACCCTCGATGCGAGCCCGAGGGCCGTAGGCCCGAAACATGATCCCAAATCGGCAATTTCTAGCTTCGAATGTCTTACAAGCGAACCTCAGGGCCGAAAGCCCGAAGGTGAGGGGCGAAGTATATGAGGTCAGAAACTGTTCAGCGAAAGGCCGAAAGCCAGAAGCTTCTGCTTGGAGCGTGCTCGCCAAGTCGACACTTTCCAGCCCCGAGTGTCTTAGAAGTAAACCTGAGGGACAAAGGCCCAGTAGTGAGGGGCGAGGCACACGAGGTCAGAAGGCGTTCCGTGTGGGGCCGAAGACCCGATGACGGAGCCCACGCGGTCACACATTCTCTGTCATTTATCTTTTCCCTTCTTCTGCTCACAGCTGCCACGGATTTGTACCTACACTTCTTCCAACTAGTCCCAAAGTGAAAATAAATAAATACCCAGGGTTCATTTTCGCAACGGCTCCTGAAATCGGATGACGCAATTTGAAGTACGAATATACCTTATTTCGTTGACACAATTAAGGTAAACCTCCCAGTAATCGACACCTTAGTGGCCAATAGATTACAGTAATTAATCACCAAACACCACAGTATTGGGCCAGTGTCGAGTACAGGGACGTTTACCTTGCCAACATATTTAGAACCAAGGAAGTTTATATGTTATTTCAGCAAACATAATATTTATAGTAGTCACTAGGGCGGGTCATAAAGTAATACCACATGTAGAAGGAAACGCGAGCACAGCGAGCGCGAAATTTTTCAAACATTATGATGCAGTGCGGAAAATACTTCATACTTTTCGGTTTCCGGTTATAAAGCCATATCATATCTAGATGAAAAGGCGAGCGCAGCGAGCGCGAAATTTTTCAAACATTATGATGCAGTGTGGAAAATACTTCATACTTTTCGGTCTCCGGTTATAAAGTCATATCACAAGTAGATGAAAACGCGAGCGCAGCGAGCGCGATATTATTCGGACATTTAATACAATTGCGGAAAATACTTCATACGAGACGCCATAGATCTTTTCACGAGCCTTAGTAACCTAGTTAACATAGGTAGTATCCAAAACATTACAACATCGCAAAGCACACGATGTAAGTATCTGGTTACTTTTTAGGGTTCCGTACCCGAAGGGTCCAAATGGAGAACACAGAAGAGACACACAGAAGCTACGCAGCAAACAGTATTAAAATAGTCGACATACGTTAATATTGAAAAGGTTAGGGTATACAAGGATTTATCGTCAATTAAATACTGAATAACGGTTAAATTAATTTCATTTATTTTAATTTTATTTTTATACTTGGAAGCTAGAACACGTCTATCTACGAGTAAAGTCTTGATCAAAGAGAGGCAAGGCGAAGGAGTGACTAACAGATCTGAACAGAGAATGAATTGAACTAAACATTCACTCAATCAATCGGTCGTTCATTCCTTTAACAAAGTAGTCAAATCATTTACCTTTTATTTACAGGATATGTTAATTTTTGTATATTAAAATATAATAAAATCAACACGCCCCCTCAAAAATTAACAATTATTTACAATAAATAAGCATCAGATCGTATTTAACTTCCAAGTATTGTCTGGGGAAATTACAATTTTATGACCCAACATTTGTTGCAAGGATTGGGAAAACCCAGAAAAACCCAATCAGGTCATTAAGATAATTATTACACCATAAAAATAATCATCAAAAATGTACAATAATTATCTCAACAATACATTATTTAGTATGTACATTTCAATCGCATTATTGCAAAACCATTTCAGACTGCATTGCTTTAAAGGCAGCTGTGGGCAACTGCTTTGTTAAAGCGTCTGCTATTTGTTTACCTGTGGGAAGATAACATAATTTAATAACATTTTTCTCAATTTGCTCCCTAGGGAAATGATACTTAATATCGATGTGGTTTGACCTCTTGTGGTTAGTGGGATTGTTGGCAATACTAATACATCCGTTGTTATCCTCATAAATAACAATCGGCTGTGTGATATTTACATTAATGCTTTAACCATAACTTTAACCATAAAGCCATGTACTGGGCTTCAGTTTATGAAGCGGCAACTGACATTTGCCTCTTTGTACTCCATGTGATTGTACAATTATTGAATAACTTAAATAAATAACCTGTGGTACTCTTCCTATCACTTGAATCATGGCCACCCCAGTCTGAATCGACATAACCACATAGAATGTTATTAGAATCACATCGTTTGTAAGTTAATTTTAAATCTATTGTGCTTTACAAATATCTCAGCACCCTTTTTAAAACATTGCCATAATTCTTTGTTGTTTTTATTTGTATACCTGCTTAAAATGTTATTGCTTTTAAATCAGGACGAGTACATAGCATTATATACATTAAACAGGTTAGCTGGAAGAGATCCCTCATAGGGATAAGTTCGCCTTTGTACTCTAATCTTATGTGACATGTATATTGTTTTAACCTGTTATTGTGTACAATAAAGTGCTTACACACATACATACATAAACAACCTATTACACTTCTGCAAGGGGCATCATACTTCTCTTCAAAGTTTAATGCTTCATAATTTAGTTTTACTTCTAGTGGTGTGCTAATAGGGTTACAATCGTGCATTTTAAACTTACGCAAAACTTTTCAATATTTTTTTTATTTAATGTGATTTCATTGTCCAGACCTATCAATATTTATACCAAGAAATAATTTTATATCTTGTAAGTCTTTCATTTGAAATTGACTCATTAAATACATTTTGAAATTATTCATTATTTATATTTCACCACATGAAATAACTAAATCATCCACATACAAAATTGCGTAAATATTTTGTTGGACGCTTCCTCTATCAAGCATGTATGTGTATGTACATCTATCAACCGATGAACTTATAAATCCTTTTTTTTTTCAGTGCTTGCTTAAAAACCTGAAACCAGCATCTAGCAGCCTGATTCAGTCCATACAATGCCTTATTTAATTTACATACATAATTTTTATCGCAATCTACTTCTTTCGGCACTTCCATAAAAATTTCTTCTTCTAATTTACCATTTAAAAAGGCAGTTTTAACATCCATATGGTGGACGAGTAAGTTAAATTGATTTGCAAGACTAATAATGAACCGAAAACTAGCAATTCTGGCTAGAGGTGCAAAGGTTTCATTAAAATCGACAAGGTATTCCTGACTAAACCCTTTGGCAACGAGACGGGCTTTATATCTTTGCGGTCTACCAAATTCATCATACTTGATAGAGAAAACCTATTTATTATTAACAACATTTTTATTCTGTGGTCTCGGCACTAAAGACCACGTGTTGTTTTCAGAAAGAGATTTTAACTCTTCTTCTATGGCAACTTGCCACTTAACACTAATATAGACTGCGCACTCAATATGCACTCATCATCATCAGTTTGATAATAATGAACAGGTGGCCGATTTTTAAGTCTATCACTCCTCCTTACGTCATCTGTGTTTTTATTTTCATTTTGATTTACCTTCGTACAATTATCAGGGGCATTACTAGATGTGGGTTCAATAATGGTTTCATTTAATCTGCGATTTTTCATAGGACGGCCGAGATCATCAGATTTAAATGCATCTGATTTTGAATTGTCAACAGGACGGCCAAGATCATCAGATTTAAATGCATTTGATTTTGAATTGTCAACAGGACGGCCAAGATCATCAGATTTAAATGCATCTGATTTTGAATTGTCAACAGGACGGCCAAGATCATCAGATTTAAATGCATCTGATTTTGAATTGTCAACAGGACGGCCGAGATCATCAGATTTAAATGCATCTGATTTTGAATTGTCAACAGGACGGCCGAGATCATCAGATTTAAATGCATCTGATTTTGAATTGTCACTATGGCGAGACTTGGATGACACTGATTTTGATATATTGTTGTTATCAGGTTTATCATGGCAATTTTCGGTAACTTCAGGCAATATTACTGGCCTGGATGTTAGAAAATTAGCCTCGTCGACTATAACGTCTCTAACAGTGACAAATTAAGCGCTTTCCGAGTTCCAAACTTTATATCCGTTTGGTTCATAACCTACCAGTATTCCCTTCCAAGATTTATCGTCAAATTTAGATTTACTGGTTTTATTATGTACATAAACCGTGGCACCAAAAACCTTCCAAACTTTATATCCGTTTGGTTCATAACCTACAAATTTAGCGCTTTTTCTGTAATAGTCCTTACCTTACGTTCCGATACACTGTTTTGTTGCGGTGTTTTTGGAACTGTCAAATGGTAAGTTTTGCCCTTTTCAATACAATAATTTTTCATCTCGGCAGATAAATATTCGCCGCCGTTATCGCAGTATAAATTTACCATTTTCAAAATTCAATTTTGCCTCACATTTACGTCACTACGTCCGTACACTTTAAAAGCAGTAAATACCTCTGACTTGTACGTTATCAAATACACAACACAGTAATGGGTATACTGGTCAATAAAAAAATACAAAATAATTTTTATTGTCTATCGTGGGAGGAGTGATTTGGCCACAAACATCAGAATGTACAACAAATAAAAGTCGTGTAATGTGATCTTTATTCTTAGTCAGATTAAATGGTAATCTGGCCTGTTTGCCGTTTATACAAGCTTCGCACATTTTATCATTTGGCTCAACAAACTGAATTTGATTAACATCTTCAATCATGTTTTAATTGTATGAATTTATTTTTACTTATATGACCCAAACGCTGATGCCATAAATTTTAGTCATTATTATTAGCTTGGTATAGGCAGGAAACAGGAATAGCCATATTTACTGATACAGCAAAGTCTACAAATACAAATACAAAATACAAATATCTTTATTTTGCTTAAAACTGCAACTGCTGCTGCTTGCTGTTTTTACTGCAATTTAATTGTTCAGAGACTTACCCTTCATGACAGTTGTGTCACCTTTACAAACTTGGGAGCCATGTTGGTCGAAGATGATCGTGTAGCCAGCTCGCTGCATCTTGGGCACCGACAGCAGGTTGTAAGGGGCATCTGGGCAGAACAGCACATCCTCCAGAAGTCCTTGCACGCCCAAGTCGCTCGTCACCCTCATTGTCCCTTTTTGTGTAGCTGAAAAAAAAATTCCCTGTGCTTAGCAATCGATATTTTCAAAGGTGGATTAAGAATTGTAAAATTAATGAAAAGATCCGACCTGTTTGTGACGTGATCCGATGCTCCCGAGTCCAAAATAAATCTCACTTTATCTTCTTGAACATCATCTTGACAGTCTCCCGTCATAAAGGCGAAACCCGAGAAATCGTTAGCAGTTTCTTGATTCAATTCGACTTGTTGAACTGTTCGCGTCCTATTTGTTTCAGTCTGTTTTTCTTGCATCATTTGTTTAAAGTAATAACAATCCTTTTTCGCGTAACCTTTTCGTCCGCAATGATGACATTTTTAAAATGTGGGTATTTTTCCAAGTTTTGTTCTTGTAATGTCTACGGTTATTATTATGGTGGTTTGGCGGTTTAGCTGTATCGATTATTCTCTTCTTTGAATTATGGGGCTTATGCTCGACATGCAGTACTTTTGAGCTCGTATCTGCACTGTCGTTTCGAAAAATTTATCGTTAGAGTTTCAAAGTTTTAACGCGTGGCCTGGGCCCCATAACCTATTGAAAAGGTTAGGGTATACAAGGATTTATCGTCAATTAAATACTGAATAACGGTTAAATTAATTTCATTTATTTTAATTTTATTTTTATACTTGGAAGCTAGAACACGTCTATCTACGAGTAAAGTCTTGATCAAAGAGAGGCAAGGCGAAGGAGTGACTAACAGATCTGAACAGAGAATGAATTGAACTAAACATTCACTCAATCAATCGGTCGTTCATTCCTTTAACAAAGTAGTCAAATCATTTACCTTTTATTTACAGGATATGTTAATTTTTGTATATTAAAATATAATAAAATCAACAGTTAATCCACCTATATGCCTTCGCAAAATTCCCTATGCTGTTGTTGTGCCTCATCATTAGGCCTTCTCAAGTTCCTGTACAGAGGCGTCTCAATAGATGGGTACTATCAAAAGAGTCTAATGACATATTATTACTAACTAAATACCTTTAAAACATGCCTTGCCTTAAAATACTGTTCTGATCCATCATCAGATCCTCAGTAGATCATGTATAGAAGCTACTCAGCAAACACAATCTAAAGAGCCCAAACACGAATAAGTTACTACATGCCATCGCAAAGTTCTCTATGGCATGGTTTTACTCCATCATCAGACCCTCAGAAGGTTATGAACGACGTCTGTTCATGCAACATAAACAAAAGGGACCAAAAACAAACAAAAATATTATCAACCTCTGCACAGTACCCTACTATGCTTTTCTGCTCCATCATCAGATCCTGAGAGTTAAGGTGCATGTACTCCACACCACATTCTATGGAAATCGTAAATGCTGGCTCAGCAGTTCCGGAGAAAATGCACTCACACGCACTTTAGCAAGTGAAAAATGTTTACTGCAGCGCCCCCTGGCGAGTTATCATCGTAACTCCTAGCTAGGTTTCTGCCCGTCTAAACTACAAACCTATTGCAGAAAACCGTTTCTAAATCGGTCAAGCCGTTTCGAAGATATTGATGTGCACACACAAACAAACAAACAAACAAACAAACAAACAAACAACCTCTCACCCTAAACGCATATACCTTCTCCGTTCCGTCGTGGGTAAATAGATACTTAAATGCGTACAAAACATTCAAGACTCAAGAACAAACATTCATGTTCATCACACAAATACATGCCCTGACCGGGATTCGAACCCGGGACCTCCAGCTTCGAAGGCAGGGTCACTACCAACTAGGCTAAAGCGGTCGTCAAGTAACTAGCGACCCGCCCCGGCTTCGCACGGGTGCATGTATTATACATATAAACCTTCCCCTTGAGTCACTCTATCTATTAAAAAAAACCGCATCAAAATCCGTTGCGTAGTTTTAAAGATTTAAGCATACATAGGGATATAGGGACATAGGGACAGAGAAAGCGATTTTGTTTTATACTATGTAGTGATAGTGATGTACTGAGTGGATTTTTCGTTATGCGGTTCGATTGGCCCCTACACTAGGCTAAGCCTGTCCCGTAGGTAGCCAAGTCAAACACGATTATGCGTGTACGCGGCCGCGGCCTTCGATCGGCACGCTAGAAACCAGTCTTGCCAGGGCCGTTGGGACGAAAGTTACATTAATTTTTTTTTGAAAAGTTACATTTCTAATGCAAAAGTTACATTTTATATATTTTTCATAATTACTTATCAAAATGTTCATAATTACTTATCAAAACATTCGATTCTAAGAAAGGAGTCGCCATATACAGCTACAATTCGGCGAGTTCGACGACAGAATTACGCCGAGCTGATGGGCGGTGTCTCAAATGTCATACAAAGTTGCAAGAGACGGACAGACAGTCGTACTATGTAGATTATTTTGTCACCTTTTCTGTATGGAAGCCTATAAATTGTGTCGCATGATCCCGGTTAGATAAAATTACCTTTCTTTTTTAATACAGTCTCATTATCCTCAAAAGTTACAAAAAATTCGTTTACAACAGAAGTTACTTACATGTTACGCGAGCCGGTCAAAAGTTACGAAAAATGTAAGAAATGTAACCATCTGGCAACACTGCTAGAAACTTAAATTGACATGTTAAGTGTAAGTGTTGGAGTGACCCCCTTTGTCGAGTGATGACCGACACCCTCGAGAGGTCAGGTTCACTGTTCACGGCCCTCACGAGTGTGATTGACAGGTTTGATGATGGTTTAATTGAAATCATTTGCATTCAGTGTTAATTCGGCATCGCGGAGCTCTGTTATACGATAATACGTACCTTCGATTGAAAGTACCTTGACGACCGGTATAGCCTAGTGGATAGTGCACCTGCCTGTGAAGCTGACGGTCCTGGGTTCGAATCCCGGTCTGGGCAAATATTTGTGTGATGAGCATGAATATTTTTTTCTGAGTCTTGGATGTTTTCTATGTATTTAAGTATTTATATCTATTAAATATATCGTCGTCTAGTACCCATAACACAAGCCTTCTTGAGCTTACTGTGGGGCTAGTTCGATTTGTGTAAGATTGTCCTCTAATATTTATTTATTTATTTACATGTTTGCTTATTTTAGTTCCATAACTCGTAATACTTCAAATGGTTTATTAGAATAACTAGAAGACTGTTTACTGTAGTAAGTTTGATCTAAAATGACCTCCTCTATATCAGCCTTAAAGCCATTAAAATCTTTGCACCTAGCCCTAAGCACCCTATATAGTGGCGGTTAAAATGATTTTGCCTTTATTTCGTATCTAATTTGTTTAAAAGAAAAGGACAAAACACATCACGGTTAACACCTCTGTTAAGTTTTATAAATAACGGGTAAGCGTCGATTTTTCAATCGCCATATAAAATTACCGTCAGTTAAAATTATCGACGAGAGGAAGACAGAGCTAAAATTTTTAAACTATCTCATAAATAAGGAACACATTCAATTAATATGCTTATTTATTCCTTCAAACTCGTACAGGGCATCTCAGCAACCAAACTTATAATACGCCAACCAATCTTATATTTCTCCAACCAAACTTATATGCTGCAACCAAACTGATACTCCAACCAAACTTATAAACACCAACCAAACTTATGATGGCTATTACAAGCCTCAGAACTTATAGACTATAAACTCTATGTATACATTTCTAATACGTCCGCTCAGTGCGAGCGCCACCGCCAGAATGTCCCGTCCCGCCAGTTCTTACTCTGAGAACCCCGCATTGTCGTAAGAACGGTCGGTGCAACTACCCTTTATTTCTTTTTTTGAATTTTATTTGCATAAATCCTATATTTTATTTAACAAAACCTTACACTCGACCATCCTGACGACGTGCATGTCCCCATGCACGCACCAAGTGGAACCTTACACTCGGCGAGACGAGACACTATGCTGAGAATTGAGACTATAATAATCAATTAAACATCATGTATATATTTAATTTCTTTCTGTTGCATCTAGTACATATAATCTTATATAATTTATTCCCAAGTAATTATCATTTAACCTTTTTTTTTTTTTTTTTTTACCTTAACGATTGCTTATTATAACATTACATACACTGTATCATTACGTAAATGTTCACCCATATTTACTTATATATACTAATTGGACACATAATTATGAAATTAATTCTAAATATATGTGCTAAGTATGATAATCTATAACTTCTTTTTTTTTTGTCACCTAAACAGAAATCATCTATCAGATCAATAATATTGGTTTATACTTCGGACGTATTGCTATCCTCGCCTGCATCATCCATAGCATCTATATCATCATCATCATGTTCTATTTCTAATGAGGCCACGTGGATCCATGGTTGCATACGGTCTGCGGCAACGGTCGTTCTTTTCCTTCTTTTCATACCCTCAAATCCCGCTATCGGGGCCACCTTGTAGCGATCGTTGCCGAGGACTTTCACAACCCTAAATGGACCCTCATACGATGGCATGAGTTTCGTACTCTTGCCATCATTTTGAAAAGCTACTTTGGTTATTTTAATCAAATCACCGCTTTTGTACGTTCGCGCCGGTCGTCTGCCCTGATCATAGTATTGTTTTTGGACCCTCTGAGCGTCGTCAATACGACTTTTAACCTCATCACGAATCGCGGATAGCTCAGTCACATCGCGCGTCATATCGGTTATTTCATTAAAGTTGGGATTAACCTCGCTATTAATCCCCGGTCCAAACATAACCTCTGATGGCGCCCTACCTATAGTCTTTTGCACCGTATTGTTTAAACCCCATTGGATTTTTCCCAACTTATTATCCCAGTCCCTTTCATTGTCTCTGAGATTTTGTGCGGTCAGCGAGTCTAGGATAGTCCTGTTATAACGTTCTACCTGACCGTTTGACCTCGGGCTCGCAACCGCATTGAGAATATGTTTAATCCCTCGGTCAAGGCAGAATCTTTTAAAAGCGTGAGAGGTAAAACAGGAGCCTCGATCACTAATGAGACGATCAGGGGATCTAAAAGTATCGAAGATGTCTTCTAATACCCTAGTAACATTTTGGGTATTAGTACTCCTCACCGGTTTTATGAAAACGAACTTTGTGAAAGAATCAACAATGTTCAGAATATGGGTATATCCCCTTTTAGACTTTACAAAGGGGCCGAGGTGGTCGATGTGCAATGTATGGAACGGCGTCGCAACCTTCTCTATTGGATGCAATAAACCCTCGCGCAAATTCGAAGCCTTTTTAGAGTATGCACAATCGATGCATGCTCCCACGTACTTCTTGACAAATCGCGACATCTTTGCAAACCAATAGTTCTTCTTCATGCGTTCTAGCGTTTTTTCATAACCCACGTGCCCAATGTCGTCGTGGTTCATCTTGCACAACTGCCACCTCGCTCCCTTTGGAACCACCCACCTCACGGAGTCCTCATCGGCATCCAATCTCCTAAATAACTTGTTATCCTTGATAACGTAGCGTTCTTTGATATACTCGAGACCCTTAGGGTCTAAATCGCTACTAACAATGTCCCGGATTCTACACAATTCTGGATCTCCTAACTGGAGAGTTAGGAGCCAATCCTCGCTAGTTATCGTCATTACGGAAGGTAAATGATCAGGGTTCAGATTATCTTCGGTCATAATTGGGTTCCTAGAGAGCACATGTCCCATTTTTGTGCCTGCCCTATACTCCACACTGCAGCGGAACTCCTGCAACGCTAACCACCATCTCGCGATTCTCGGTATAAGGTCTCGTTTCTCAAAGGTACAACGCAACGCGCTGCAATCTGATACAATCTTGAAGGTCTTGCCTAGCAAGAAAACTCTAAACTTCTTAAGAGAAGAGACCACCGCCAAAGTTTCAAGTTCATAGGAGTGAAAGTTCTTCTCCTCCGGTGACGTTTGGCGACTGTAATAAGCCACCGGGTGAAAAGCACCATCACTCCCATGTGGTCGCTGTAACAGGATTCCCCCTATACCCAGTCTACTGGCGTCGGCATGGAGCTCCGTTTCCGCCGTTGGGTCGTATATGGCAAGCACAGGTCTGTCAACAAGTTTGGTTTTCAATGCTTTGAATGAATTCTCTTGCTCCTCCGTCCATTCCCACGCCCTATTCTTTTTGAGCAACTTTGTGAGAGGGTAAGCGAGTTGTGCAAATCCTTGGATAAACTTCCTAAAGTAGCTAACTAAACCTAGGAACTGGCGCACATTGTGTACGTTTTCAGGCCGTGGGAAATCAATGACACATTGGATCTTTGCTTTTCCAGGCCTCATACCTGCTGAGCTAATCTCATATCCCAAGTAATTAATCTCATTTTGTAGAAAACTGCATTTGGAGAGATTCAACTTGAGATTTGCTTTCTGTATGAGGCCCAAAACCTCCTCCAGTCGATCCAAGCATTCAGCCGGACTTTTACCGTAGATAAGGACATCGTCTATATAGACGGTGGCTTTGTCAAAACGGGCCGGCCCCAGAACATGGTTCATCATTCGCTGGAAGACAGCGGGAGCGTTTGCCAGGCCAAACGGCATCCGATTGTACTCATACTGGCCGTCCGGCGTGACAAACGCCGTTAAATGCTTGCTATCCTCTGCGATTGGCACTTGATAATATCCGGACATCAAGTCCAGCGAAATGAACCATGCCTGTCCGGATAGTCTAGCCATCTTCAATTACAGGCACGGGATAGCGTTCTTTGATTGTAACTGAATTTAACTGTCTATAGTCTACGCACAGCCGGAAGTTGCCATCCTTTTTCCGCACTAATATAATTGGGCTGGCATAATTAGATACTGATTCCCGGATTATCCCTGCCTGCAACATGTCGCTCACCATGCCGCGAACCTTTTCGCGTTCATTGTATGACAGACGGTAGGGTCTGTAAACCACCGGGCGCTGGTTACTGAGCTCAATCTTCATCTCTGTAACATTTGTACAGCCTAGGCTTGCCAGATCGTTAGCAAAGCATCCTTGGTAATGTTGTAAGAGGTCGAAAAGCCTAATTTTGTCAGTATCGGAAACCGCGTCGCCGAGCTGAATCGAGTCCTTATCCAGAACCTGACCGAGAGGACTCGCATCGGCATGATTGGAGACTGGTTCAGATTCAATATCCGCAAGTCTGTAAACAGCTTCCACTTTTTCGGCTCTAGAAAAGATCGAATTTTCCCGCAGGCAACACGAATTCGAACATGGCACTACCGTGACAAAAAGCGTGCCATCCTTAACTTCGTAGACACCTCCACATACAACGTATTGCGAATTCGGTTTTCCCACGATTTTGGTGTCTACAACAACTTTACCAGTAAATACGGTCGCCGTCGCAGCCCTAACACTTGCAGCACCTGAAAGATCACATCGAGCAGAGACCCTTATCCTCTCTACAATTTGATCCCCTTCGCTTACTTTAGAGTAGGGCAATTCTGCGTCGATGTGCAAAAACTGCAACTTGGTTGAGTCTTTGTAAACAACTATATGCGGCTGTTCGGTGTAAGATTGACCAATCAACATAGGTTTTTCTAGTAAATGATCATCCACTATCCGACACGGAACGCTGGCGCTTACTCCGTCGATTGAAACATTTAATATAGCTGAGCCTGCCGAATGCACTACGTTGTTGCCGAAACCTTTCATTGTAGTCGGTATACCATCGTGTCTACCGCCAAGATTTTTGAAATCAGTGTGCCTTATCAGTGTCACTTCACTTCCTAGGTCGACGAAGGCTTCAAAGGGTACGCCATCAACGTCGACTTGTCTAATAAATTTATTGCAAGGACTGGAGCTTGATATACGCATGGTTTTGGGTACTGTATCAGCCTTCGTTGACCTTGGTTCTTGTTTAGATCGACATTCTTCGGCTTTGTGTCCTACCTTGCTGCAATGGGTGCATTTAAGCAGGGGCTTTGAGCACCTTGTAAAAGGGTGCCCTTTTTCCTTGCAGTTGAAACAAACCATAGTAGAGCTTGTGCTCTGGTTTAGCCGATTGCTTTGCCTATCTCCTACTGTCGCTACGTTCCTGTCTCTAAATGGTGGTAGTTGTACTGAAAGTTCCTTATTGTTACTCAACAAAAACTTTAAAAGGTGATCCGGCTCTTCGCACCTTAACGCTAATGCACTAGACCTCATGGTCCTATCGCCAATACCGTGGATGATGCAGTCGACAGCTTTCTTGCCTACAATATCGCACTGATTAAGTAGAGCTACCTTTTCGTAATAGTAGTTTTCAATTAACTCGTTAGGCCTACTCTTTCGTTTAAGCATGTCTTCTAGGAGCTGCCCATAATTTTGCTCACTGGGGAATGCATTCATTAACTTAACCTGCCATTCTTCCCAAGTGTGCAAAATTGAGCTAAGACTTTCATACCAAGTTTTTGCTAGACCAGTGAGTTTCTGCATTGCAAAGTGAATCGTCGCCTTCTCGTCCCAGCCATAGACCTCTGCGCACTGGTTAACCTTCTTGATCCACACATCTACTCGTTGGTTTTTCTCAGAGGGATTGAATTCCGGGATTATATTTTTGTGATCTATGCCTCTACTGGACACCAATGTGCTTTGGCTTAAGGGCTGAGACGGGAGGATATCCTTAATTGATTTTATTATTTGGATTACATCCTTAGAGGAAAAACTAGGACTACCTGACCTTGAACGACGATGAGTGAGGTCTGCTGAAGCTCGATCTCTGGGAACCCTTGCAGTCGGCAGTCTGCTGCGGCTACGATCCTCGCGTAGGCTCCTGGCATCGCTTGGCTCGCGGCGTTGCTCGCTCCTCCGCCGTCGCTGCTCGGAGTCTCGTGCTTTTTGCAGGTCAATTTCCATCAACCGCAACCGTTCCTGCTGTAGCCTCAGTGCTTCCTCTCGCTCTCTCAGTCTGCGGCTGTGGCTCCGACTACGACTCCGTTGGTGCGACCTCGTGCTAGTCCGGGCGCGTCTGTTTGTCTTGCTGCGGCTACGGGTACGCCTCGTGTGCGACCTTTCGCGTGCGGGAGTTCTCAAACTACGATGACCTTCGCTCGATCCGCCCATTCTCTGAAACTCAGCCAATAAATTACAAACGGGTTATTATCACACTGCACAATCAGGTAACAAGTAAGAAAGCTTTTTATTTTATTCATGCTCTAAATGTTGATTATACATTTTGACTCTACATTTTGACTCTACATATTGACTCTACATTTTGACTCTACATATTGACTCTACATATTGACTCTACATATTGACTCTACATATTGACTCTACATATTGACTCTACATATTGACTCTACATATTGACTCTACATATTGACTCTACATATTGACTCTACATATCGACTCTACATATCGACTCTACATATCGACTCTACATATCGACTCTACATATCGACTCTACATATCGACTCTACATATCGACTCTACATATCGACTCTACATATCGACTCTACATATCGACTCTACATATCGACTCTACATATCGACTCTACATATCGACTCTACATATCGACTCTACATATCGACTCTACATATCGACTCTACATATCGACTCTACATATCGACTCTACATATATGGTTCAAATGGTTCAATACATCCACTACCTACTTTTTCACATTACACGAACATAATTTATACGTACTTTTTATTTGTTATTGTAATTAATCGATTTTAATTGTAAACTTTGAATTTATGGTTAGTTTTCTTGTTGTTAGTTTCCTTATATAATTAATTATGTTACTAGTAATCATGTGTAATTAATATTATAAACAGGCTATTATTCTAACATTTGCATGCAGTTTAAAGCTGAATACTGTGACTCATCATTTAGTGTTAACATTACATATTGCGGTAAGCATAACTAATAGGTAATCGGTATTCATATGAATGGATGTAAGTGCATTATAATGAATACTCGTGGGCTAGAAAAACTATGCGAGACCAGATAATCCTTCTTTCTAAATGTGTACAAGAATGACATTGTCGAGCGTGACGTGTCACTGCAGCAACTGCGGTGTACGTCTAGCACTGGTAGGGATAGTAAGGCAGCAGAACACTTATTACCCTGCTATGCAATGTAGAATGTAATTAACAGTTTTAGTATATAAGGGAAACCATCATGATCTTGAATAACTGTAAAATTTCAAAGCAAAAACAACGATAATAATAATATATATATAGGCGTGTACTTACAGGAAGTATAGTCGTTATCCCACTTGCTGAGATTTAAACTATCTCATAAATAAGGAACACATTCAATTAATATGCTTATTTATTCCTTCAAACTCGTACAGGGCATCTCAGCAACCAAACTTATAATACGCCAACCAATCTTATATTTCTCCAACCAAACTTATATGCTGCAACCAAACTGATACTCCAACCAAACTTATAAACACCAACCAAACTTATGATGGCTATTACAAGCCTCAGAACTTATAGACTATAAACTCTATGTATACATTTCTAATACGTCCGCTCAGTGCGAGCGCCACCGCCAGAATGTCCCGTCCCGCCAGTTCTTACTCTGAGAACCCCGCATTGTCGTAAGAACGGTCGGTGCAACTACCCTTTATTTCTTTTTTTGAATTTTATTTGCATAAATCCTATATTTTATTTAACAAAACCTTACAAATTTATCTGACAGATACGTTTATCTGGAGATTCAAAAATCATCCCTAATTCAATAACTTGAATTCGAACGTATTGTTTTATTTTTTGTTTGTTGTTTTTTCGTTCTGGCACGTCTTTTGTATACCCTAAATTTAAGTTTTATTTTATAACATGTTATTTTTCTTTATGGCTCAATTATTATTTTTACTTTTTTATGTAAAATATATCTGTTGTTGATGTCTGTGTGTATCTTAGTTTTAAGTTAGGTCCCCACTGAAAATCAGTGCCTCGGCTTGCTGTGTCTTGCCGTGGCTTAATGCTGAGTGGGGATCCTTTTTAACGTCTTTTATTTTTAAATTAATATGTGTATGGCTGAATTGTGATGTTAAATAAACGTATTTTCTTTCTTTCTTTTTTTCTATTGAGCCACTCGAATCTTTCACAAATACACGATTATCGCGTCAGGCGACATGTCCGCTGGCGACCTGTTACTGCAGAGTGTGTAATTGTTGTGCCGGGCCGAAGCCGCGCTCAACGCTGCGTCACTCAAATACGCTTATCACCGAGGTACACTCGAAATTTTTTAATAAAAACCCGGTACAGTCCCGCTCTTTAATTTGTGACCCATTTCTTTATATACCTGTTGACTGGACTGTCACCTTTGAGGGGTCTCAGATTAAATATTATGTATATAACAATGTCAAGTAGGTACACGCACTGAGTAAGATTTTCATAACTTGCCCGTCTTTAGGGTTCCTCACACAATAGGTTCTAACGGAACCCTTTTACTAAAGCCTTCGCTATACTTCCTTAGAGGGGGAGAAAATTTGTATGATTTTGACAGCTAATATCTAGCCAACGGTTGACTTAAATGGAAACATTATGGTCAAAACTAAATAGTAAAATAATATTTTATCATCGAACGAGGTTTCAACTTACACAGGCACTTTACAAGTTGACCACTGAGTTGCCGGTTCGGTTGAACAGCGCGACATGCATCTCTGGCAAGAGTTAGCCAATCTCTTATTACGATACGGACACACGACTCTAGTCTCGGAGGCTATTCGCAGGTTCGGTTGAGCAGCGCGACATTCATCTCTAGCAAGAGTTAGCCAGTCTCTTATTACGATACGGACACACGACTCTAGTCTCGGAGACTACTCGCCGATTCGGTTGAACAGCGCGACATGCATCTCTAGCAAGAGTTAGCCAGTCTCTTATTACGATACGGACACACGACTCTAGTCTCGGAGACTACTCGCCGGTTCGGTTAAACAGCGCGACATTCTTCTCTAGCAAGAGTTAGCCAGTTTCTTATTACGATACGGACACACGACTCTAGTCTCGGGGACTACTCGCCGGTTCGGTTAAACAGCGCGACATGCATCTCTAGCACAAGTCAGCGCGTCTCTCATTACGATACAGACACACGACTCTAGTCTCGGAGACTAGGCGCCGCGGAGTATGTCATATATAATTTACCGGTATCACAGTGTGCATTTAAATGTATGATACTACAGTCGTGAGAGACTGGCTTGACACGCGTACGTGTTGCGGGGCGACGCGACGTACCTGCGACAGGCGACAGCTTGCGCATCACGCACCAGCGCGACTTCCACTGCAACAAAAAACAGTTATATTACCACTAATTATAGTAACTACTGCTAAGGTAAACGTCCCAATGTATGTCACCTCGCTACTCAATGCATGACACCTATTGTTCACCTCTATTAATATGACATAAAATTGAAAATGTCAACTATTGAATTAGTATCCAGATTTGGGACGTTGGAAAGCAGTACAAATACAAACGAGTGTTAACGACACATCTCAAAGTCATGAGATGTGTTGAATATATTTTTCGTTTAATATGATAAATCAAGCATTTTCCATTTAAAAGACATTTTTCAATACGTGAAGTGACGTCCCTGCGCGTTTTAAAATACGTTCTAATTTACGTAACTTTTAATTAAAATAATTCACATAAAAACTATAACTTCAGAATAATTCTTCCATTAATACAATTGTAATGGCTAATATTATTGGATTACTAATATATTTTCTCGATGTAATATAGAAACACTTAATTGACCCTACCTACATAAAATATTTAATAAATTGTCAACAATACCGGCCGTAAATACATGTTGTGATCATTTGCTTCAAATAATATGATTAGGACCCTCTATGTTGTGATTAAATAGTAATGTAAATAAAACGTTTAATATGATAATTTTCAAATTGTGTTTGTAATAAATAAATAAAAACACAATAGATTCAATTAATAAATAGCTGTAAAATCATGACCGACAATAAATTTAATTGTCCGCAAATAATATCAAGTGATAAAAAATAATCTTAATAATGTACACAGATTAATTTGATCCGCAATAAAATAAACATGAAAAATCAAATTCAAAATAATCTGTATATGTAAAAGCAATAATAGTCTAACTAATACATAAGTGAACCTGCGACTCACCCGATTCAACAACAGCTCTAACAAAGATAACAATATAAGAGAACTGATTTTATTAATTAATTACAATATTAGAATTATTATTAATAAGTAATACAAACACGTTTCACCTAAAACTAACTAAAACTTCACTTAAAGCTACCATAAAATATATGCTGCAACACGACGCATAACGACGACGACCTGTAAAACCAGACTACGAAGGGACCTTGGGAATTCAGACCTTAGGTCTTAAATGGGGACCTAAACCTATTTTATATCTTTGGCATTAAGGGGGCTCAACTATACCCTACACACCCCTCCACCCAGTCAAACCGTCATGAACAACCTATCAACCCTTGTAACCTACTCAATTCAAACCATCTCACCTACTCATACTTAAAAAGTGTATTTTACAGAATGCCAAATAACTAATTTAATATATTTTTATTTAAAGTTGCTCTAAGCTTTACGCGCAGCGGCAACGGCTCCTAACTTCTAAAGAACTGACCCATCAGATTCCTCAGGTAAGAGCCTGATTCTACTGGGTTACTTCCACGACCTAATGTCAGCCAAGTTACCTTCTGCTGAGTATACCTAAATGTGTGTATAGCAAATTTATTTATTTATTGTAAACCATTATCAGCACTAACAGCTAAACCTTACGTGCTAATTGGTATTCTATTTTAATAACATGCGTATTGTAGGTATATAATTATTCATACATAAATCTGATAGACATTAATTACGTTAGTCAAGGCCGTACAAAAACAAAACGTAGAGATAGTATTTATTTCGTATGTCAGCATTACAGTACATAAAATTAGTACATTACATAAAACTTAAAATAAACCTTACGTGCTAATTGGTATTATATTTTAATAACATGTGTATTGTATATAATTATTAATACATAAATCTGATAGTCATTCATTACATTAGTCAAAGCAGCCCATAAAACAATACAAATATGTAGCAATTCATTTTTTAGATGTCAATATTGGACAGTACATTACATAAAAAAACTTAAAAAAATAACAGATAAAGCATCACCGGTAAATAATAATTAGTCTGGGATTATGATGTTATGGAGCTGGCGCTAGCGAGTGATTCCAGATACCGATATGAGGCGGTTAAAAATCTGGATTCCGGGGTTATGAACATGTCCAGTTGGCTATCGCTGTCCAGAATACTATTTAATAGGGCCAGAGCCTGATGTAGAGGGGAAGAAGCAAGCGCGCGAGTCCTGGCTAGAGGGATATCGAAGAGATTGCGGCGACGCGGACGCAGCAGCTTTGCTGCGAGACGGGGAACTCAGAGACCTACTTGAGCCAAATGGACTAAACGTGTGTCAACTAGTACATTGCAGCCAGGCTATGCCATGAAATACAATGTTTGTGTGTAATAGTTTTGTTGCAAGTTCACTATCTTGTCACAAATAATAGAACCGAAAGCATGACACTGCAATGTCTCCGAAATGTTGGAAAGAATCAATAAAAATATTAGATGTGTATGATAATAACTCTCTCTTAAAATTCAATTACTTTTCGATGTCAACATTTAATTCATCCAGTTTTTTAAATAATGTATATCAAAATAACAGCTAAATATTTTAAATCCACTTTCATTCCAAATCATACCTACTAAAATATAATTATAAAAATTGAATTAATTATGGTCCTAGTGGCCCCTAATAAATATTCTCTGGAACACTCCATCGGGTTGAATAAAATGCAGAAATAACCTAACATGCCCTATAATGTATCGTTAGCTCGTCCCACTGACGGTTGCACGCTGGACCTAGTGTTCGGTAAAATGCACCGTACACGCAACTGGCGCCGGCCTGCGTGCGTATGCAATTATTAAATTACATTGATTGCGATTAGATTTTAATGTGTTCACGGATTCCGTCGCGACCGGGTGCATTCGAACATATCTTATAACATTTTAACATTCTTAACATTTTCAACTAACTTGGATAATAGTAACATTTTGTGTAACAGTCGTTTTAGTTAATAAATATTTTATACTCTTTTCGTGATTTTAACATTCACCCACAATCCTCGCCAGCCACATTGGTCCTTCGAACCCAGGACCTCGCGCGTTTGTTACTGTGGTTGATTGGCGTGTCATCATCATCATCATCATCATTTCAGCCGAAAGACGTCCACTGCTGAACATAGGCCTCCCCCAAGGCTCGCCATTTAGACCGGTCCTGTGCCGTTTGTTTCCACCGGATTCCCGCGGCCTTCACCAGGTCATCACTCCACCTTGTCGGAGGCCTACCGACAGCTCGTCTTCCGGTGCGTGGACGCCACTCAAGCAGTTTCTGGCCCCATCGACCGTCAGTCCTGCGAGCAATGTGCCCTGCCCACTGCCACTTTAGTCTCGCAATTTTGAAGGCTATGTCGGTGACCCCAGTTCTGCTACGGATAGCTTCATTCCTAATTCTATCACGCAGAGAAACCCCGAGCATAGCTCTTTCCATTGCTCTTTGGGTGACCTTGAGCTTTCTTATGAGGCCCATCGTTAGCGCCCATGTCTCGGATCCATATGTCATCACTGGCAACACACACTGGTCAAAGACTTTTGACTTGAGGCACTGCGGTAAACTGGACGAGAATACACTGCGAAGCTTCCCGAACGCTGCCCAGCCGAGTCGGATTCGACGAGTGATCTCTTTCTCGAAGTTGGACCTACCTAACTGGACTGTTTGTCCCAGGTATACGTACTCGTCAACAACTTCGAGCGCCGAGCCGCCGATTATTACGGGAGTTGGTACGACATGGGCATTAGACATGACCTTCGTCTTGTCCATGTTCATTTTCAGACCAACTCGATCGGAAACTCTGCTGAGATCAACGAGCATTGTACTGAGGTCCTCCATGGTCTCAGCCATGACTACAATGTCGTCAGCAAATCGAAGGTGAGTGATGTACTCGCCATTTACGTTGATGCCTCGTCCTTCCCAGTCCAGAAATTTGAAAGCATCCTCCAGTGCAGCGGTGAAGAGCTTCGGAGAGATCACATCTCCTTGTCTGACTCCCCGCTGCAGTGGAACAGGCTTTGTTTCCCGGTCCTGTAGTCGGACGGACATGGTGGCGTTTTCGTACAGGCACTTTAGGACTTCGATATACCGGTAGTCAACTTGGCACCTCTGGAGAGACTGCAGTACAGCCCAAGTCTCGATCGAATCGAAGGCTTTCTCGTAGTCCACAAATGCTAAACAAAGTGGCAAGTTATACTCTTCGGTCTTCTGTATAACCTGCCGCAAGGCATGTATGTGGTCTACGGTACTGTAGCCTTTTCGGAATCCGGCTTGTTCGGGAGGCTGGAAGTCGTCAAACCTGCGCGCGAGACGGTTCGTGATGACTCTCGAAAACAGCTTGTAAACATGACTCAGAAGTGAGATGGGCCTATAATTCTTCAGCAAAGTGTTATTGCCTTTTTTGAAGAAAAGTACCACCACACTTCTGTTCCATGCTTGCGGCGTTTTCCCCTCGTGAATTACAGAATTAAACAGCGTCTGAAGGGCTCTCAGGACAGGTTTACCGCCCGCCTTCAGGATTTCGGCTGTAATTCCGTCGTCACCCGGGGCTTTGCCGTTCTTCAACTGTTTGAGAGCCATACTAATCTCATACAGGCTGACGTCCGGGATATCTTCGGTATAATGTCGGGTTAATCTAGCTCTAGGGTCTTTGGCTAGATCAACGACGGGTCTTCGGGTGGTTGTGTATAGCTGCCCATAGAACCTTTCAACTTCACGCAGAAGCTCAGGTTTGGAAGAAATGATCCTGCCATCGTCGGTCTTCAGCTTAGTCATCTGGCTCTGACCAACAGACAGATCTCTAGCGAAAACCTTAGAGCCTCTGTTGCGCTCAATAGCCTCTTCAACACAGTTAGTGTTAAATCGGCGTAAATCGCGCCTCAGGCACTTCGAGATCTGTCTGTTGAGCCGCCGAAAGCGAGATGCATCATCTGGAGACTGCAGGATCATCTCACGTCTTACATCCATGAGCTTCAGAGTGAAGTCAGAGATCTTCTGGACCTTTTTACGACGGGTCTTGAAGAACTTGGACCCGACCGTATGGACAGCTTCCACAAACCCATCGTTGTTTTCGTCCACGTCGCTCCCTAGGCATTCGAAACGGTTTTGCAATTCGAGTTGAAAGCTCTCGGGGTTTTGTAGTTGGGCTGGTGCCGGGCGGAGCGTAGACTTTATCAATCGACTTCTCTCTAGCTTGAACTGAATATTTAATGTGCCTCGTACCATACGGTGATTGGCGTGTGAGGTGCATGAACTTTTTAACTTCGCGGGTGAGGATTGGAGCGATTTCAGGAGAAGAGTAGCAGACTCAACGGTGGTATTTAACAATCACGGAACAGCGCTGAGAAATATTCAAGTAAGATCTTTCCTTATTATACTAACACCAAGCAATCAAGATGGCTTACGTTCAACGCCAGGTAGAGATCCAACGGAGCATTGAGACTGCTTTGTCTAACTTTAAAAAAGATAGTCCTGAGAGGAAAACGAAAGTAGAATACTTCAAAACTCGTTTGGACACTTTAAGTAGTTTATGGAGCGAATTCCAGTTCAACCATGAGCAAATTACTGTGTTGGAAAGCCGGACTGATCCGTACTTTACTAACAGAAAGTCACATCTCTACAGCTCTTTATATGTATAGATTATAAGGGTTCCTTATTTACTACGGAACCCGAAAAAGAGGCATGACGATGGGGTACCTGATATGGCACGCTTCTTCTTAAACATCTTAGAGGGCAAAATTGGGGGCAGGAGTGGAAGAGGAAAACCTAGACTAGACATGGGTAACTCCGGAGTGATATATAAAAAAGATATAAGTATATCGCTCCGCCCGCACGAATCACTCTTCATATCCTTCAAAATCCGTGTATATGAGTATATCTGTATATCCGTACAACTCCCTCGCTCCCGGTATCGTTTGCTTTGCAATAGCGACATCACATCGCACCAGGTAGGTACTTACTCATATTTAAAAAAAAACTGTAAATCAATACCTATTTATTGTATTGAACTAATTACTAATCTCAATGCTTCGTACAGTTAAATACCTACTAAAATAAAAAATCTACCAGCGTAGATACACTACAAATCAATCTATAGCTCTTAGTGAATTACTGATCTACTTGATAGATAGATTCATTCGAATCCATCTCGATCCGTAATTCACGATGTAAAATTGAGCGGTGAGCGGCCGAGCGAGTCGCGTTGCGTTGCGAGAGCTAGAGAGCTACAAAGCTACTGATCGACGGATGCATACGGATATAAAGATATAGAAGAGTGGTAAAATTGAGCGGTGAGCGGGTGAGCGAGTCGCGTTGCGTGGCGAGTGCTAGAGAGCTACGGAGCTACTGATCGACGGATGCATACGGATATAAAGATATAGAAGAGTGGTAAAATTGAGCGGTGAGCGGCCGAGCGAGTCGCGTTGCGTGGCGAGAGCTAGAGAGCTACGGAGCTACTGATCGACGGATGCATACGGATATAAAGATATAGAAGAGTGATATATATCCCGGGAGCTTAAAGATATGTTTCACTCTTTTCTTTAAAGTGACACATTTTGCCCATGTCTAAACCTAGACTAACTTGTTGAAACCAAGTGAAGGAAAAAGTTGCTGCCGAGTCATATGGGGAAGTCAAGAAGAACTCCACCGACAAGAGCAAAGCTCTTAAGTTATGATGAAATCGCGGGCTAAGGCTGATATGTTCTATATACGAATTAGTAGTCTTACCTTCTTGCCGTCGCGGAACTTGACGGTGCCCTCGATGATGGTGCTGTCGTCCGCCATGCTGCCTCCTCACTGCATGTCTCACCCCGCCTCGCCACCACCTCACCACCTCACTACCACCCCTGCTACCCCGCACGCACACTCACTGTCACCGCATCACTGTCTCACTAGTATTCGCAGTCACTCACTTGCGATACAGCCGGCTTCTGGAACAAATAGGTTGGATTATAGAAGGCGGAGGACTCAATAAAAGGTAATACATTCTGAGTTACGAAATAAATCCAACAATAATCTTGCTGTTATGATATTTTGACCCAAAAACTTTTGATCACTCGTGAACGAACATCGTGAATTACTTGAGTGAAAAACTGATTTTTGCATATACACGGAGGAGCTGTCACGGGATTTCCTGGAAGTATGGTGTCATTTAAATTATGTATAATCGAATTATAATTGTAGCAGTGTTAACAAAAAAAACATTAAAATAATACCATTCAATATTAGTGACAACCGTATCGCTTTAACTCCCTGATTCATAAAACCTTAACTGTCCTCTCTGTTACCTAAAATGTGTTTTATAAAGACCAACGAATGTTAAAGTCATGTTAGCTAAAATATTTTTGATCAGTTTTTATTAACAAAGGCATAAGTATTTACAATCCTTATTCCCTTCCTCCTTCTCTATTGGGAGAATATGTTCAACCCCTTGTGGTGTCGGGTTAGAATAGCACTTCCCCATGCACACCCATTCTTTGCATGGGTGTCGTAAGAGTCAACTATGGGATCCGGGGTGTCGTGTGTTGTGGGCGATGTGCTAGCAACCGATCACTGCAATATCACATTTTCTGCGTCTTTGAACCTACAATTACTTAATGTGTCGTTGGAATTGAATTTTATGTACTCTGGCAGGCTAATACAGGCGTGAGTTTATGCGTGTATCCATTATCTCATTATTATTATGATTTATATCTTAATTGACGATCATGTAGATTTAAGATATAAATCATATCATTATCAGCTTTTAGTGAATGGGCTAATTTGGACTTACATAAACGTAGACAAGCACTGTATGCTTTATTTGAGGAACGGTGGTTAAATGCGAATGATAAAGAACATGTTAAACAATATTCTAAAAAAATTAAAATAAATTGTCGAATAGCTTATATATATTTTTTTTATGTTATAGGGGGCAAAAGAGCAGACGGATCGCCTGATGGTAAGCAATTACCGTCGCCCATAAACACCTGCAACACCAGAGGAGTCGCAAGTGCGTTGCCGGCCTTTCAGAAGGGAATACGCTCTTTTCTTGAAGGTTTGAAGGTCATATCGGTCCGGAAATACCGCAAGCGATAGTTCATTCCATAGTTTGGTTGTGCGAGGCAGGAAATTTCTTGAGAAACGCACAGTTTTGGACTGCCAACCATCTAAATGGTGAGGATGGAAATGCTGACGCGTAGGACGATGACGAAAAGATGCGGCAGGGATCATTCCGAACAATTCCTCCGAGCACTCCCTGTGATACGATAGATGCAGAGTGAGGCTACATCTCTACGCAATGCCAAGGAGTCGAGCCGATCAGAAATACGCTGGCAGCCGGCGATTCGAACTGCTCTCCGTTGAATGCGATCCAGAGGGAGAAGCTGGTACTGGGGTGCCCCTGCCCACAGATGAGAGCAGTATTCCATATGTGAGCGAACCTGCGCCTTGTACAGCTGTTGGCGGTGGGCCGGAGTGAAATACTGCCTCGATCTGTTGAGCACGCCGAGCTTCTTCGAGGCTAATTTAGCCTTACCCTCTAAATGGCCACGTAACTAGACTTCACTCGAGATGTCAACACCAAGGATTCCGATGCTAGCTGTGGTGGTTAAGGGAGTGCTCTCAAAAAGAGGTGACACAACAAACGTAGACTTTTTAGCGGTGAACGCGCAAACTTGTGTCTTTGTAGGGTTAAAACGGACTAAATTAAGTCGACCCCATTCTGAAACTTCCTTTAGAGGAGTCTCAATTTCAGTCACAAGTTTGTTTCGGCTCTCGATGACGTTTTCTCGAGAGATATTGGCGCGGCCGGTATAGGAGGCATCAACCGTGCTGTCATCCGCATACTGATGGATGCCGCAGATATGTAGCATATCATTGATATGCAGAAGGAACAGCGTGAGCGATAGCACACAGCTCTAAGGGACACCAGCATTCACAGACATGGGATCTGAGCATGCACCGTCGACTACGACCTTCATGCCTTATTTAACCCACAAAATAAAAAATAGCTCCGATATTATCAAAACAACATGGAAAGTCATTAATGTGGAAATTGGCAGATCAAGCACACAACGAATGATCCTAAATTAAAAATAAATGGCAAAATTATAGATTCAAGTTTAGAAGTAGCAACAGAATTCGAAATTTTTTTTAATGAGATACTAGTATCCACAACACAGTATTTAAATTCAGCACCTTCGTCTGCCGTTGTGTTATTAAAAGATAACGCCCCAGAATGTAGTAGAGATTTTCATTTTGTACATGTTAGTGCCTCAGACGTAGTAAAGGCATTTAAAACAATTCATGTCAAAAAAACTAGTGACCTCTGGGTAGTCTCTGTCCATTCTGTCAAATTTCTAATAGAAGTCATATCGCCTGATTTAGTGGTTGTATTTAATAACAGTGTTGATTGTGGTGAGTTTCCTGATCTAATGAAATACAGTAAAATAACTCCTTTATTAAGTCTGGTAGTACTTTTGACCCCACTAATTTTAGACCAATATCTGTACTACCCACATTTAGCAAAATTTTTGAAAAACTAGTTTTGTCCCAATTAAAAAAACATTTTAATGCTAACAATTTAAAGCATCATAAGCAATTTTACGCGGGGTCGCTCGACAACCGACGCTGCTGCCGAGCTAACAAAACATATATTCGATGCCTGGGAGGAGTCACATGATGCCTTAGGTATCTTCTGTGATTTGTCCAAGGCCTTCGACTGCGTATGTCATGAAACTTTGATCAGGAAACTACACTACTATGGAGTTCGAGGATCGGTACTGAATTTGCTAAAGTCTTACTTACATAATAGAATACAAAGGGTCGACGTGAATGAACAGCGATCACCGGGTTCATTGGTCTCTATGGATGTACCGCAGGGATCAATATTGGGACCTTTCCTATTCCTTATCTACATAAATGACTTGCCATACCTCGGAAAGACCCACCATGATATAGTATTGTTTGCTGATGATACCTCACTCATATTCAAAGTCACACGGCAACAACAAGCTTGTAAGTATGTAAACAATACCATTTCTAAAATAGTTAATTGGTTTAATGTCAACAATTTATTGTTAAATGAGATAAAGACTAAATGTATTAAGTTCGTCACGAGTAACGTAAATCACATGCAAACTAGTGTCACTGTGAAAGATGAGGAATTGGAACTATGTGCTGTTTTTCTTGGTTTGACATTAGATTCAAAACTCCAATGGGGTCCCCATATTGCTAATCTCTCGAATAGACTGAGTTCTGCAGCATTTGCAGTGAGCAAGATCCGTCAATTAACAGACGTGAAGACAGCTCGATTAGTATATTTTAGTTACTTTCATAGTATTATGTCGTATGGTATTTTACTCTGGGGCAGTGCTGCAGAGATAAATACTGTCTTTATTCTGCAGAAGAGGGCTATTCGAGCAATATATGAGATGAAACATAGAGACTCACTTAGAGATAAGTTCAATAACATTAATATAATAACAATGCATTGTCAATACACAAAAATATTGTAAATTTTAGGCATAACTGTGACATACATAATATTAATACTAGAAACAAATATAAGCTTGCGGTACCCTCCACCCGGAACCCAAAAAATAAGAAAATCATTCATGTGTAATTGTGTAAAGTTTTATAATAAACTACCTACAGACGTAACTAATTTATCTATTAATAAATTCAAGATTTATGTACAGCGTAAACTCATATCGAAAGCATATTATAGCACAAAAGACTACATGAATGATAAAACACCGTGGGTATAATTGTGGTTGAAATACTAATTATATTTTAATAATTATGACATTACATCTTAATGACTATTTTCATAACTATGACATTAGATGTTGTCGTTAAATTTTCCTCTTGACATTCAGATTTTATTCTAGAAACTGTCTAGATTATACTATTTTTTATGTTTTTATTTTACATATTGACGATCTTTTTGTGAATTTATTGTACTCTCTTTTGACATACCATACATTACAGTAATTCATGTCTTTTTTTTTAAATTTCATATGCATCAATAAATTGCTCTGAATAATTAGATTCAATTTATGTAATATATAACTGACGATTCAAAAGTGCTTGTTGCTAGGCCTATTTGAATAAAGAATATTTTGAGTTTGAGTTGGAGTTTGATGCGAATTCTTATCTGGGGGCACGGCAGTGCCTCCGACAAGTCGAGCAAAACAAAGAGGCGGCCGTACCATCATTTTCTCGAAGCGATTCAGGCCATTTTCAACATCCTGTAATTTTGTGCTGGCTAAAGCGACACTTGAATTTCAGTAACATATAGGACATAATATGACTTAGATATGTTCTCAATAATATTCAATTTAAACTAGTAGTAGCAGAACTATTGCCCGTCAAAGTTCCATAGTCTTATCACTCACACTCTGACCGATCATCATAATTCTAAGATTCTTTTAGCGGACCCACAAGCTTTTAATTTTAAACGTACTTAGATTTTAGCCTTCAAGTCATAAAAAAATCTAAAAATATTGCAATTTCAGTCACGTTTCAGAGATATACAAACTGTATAAGTAAGTTTGTGATCCTACACAAATACATGGGATACAAAGTCATATTTTTGTAGTTCATGAATGTATTAAAAGTTTTTAGTTGTAGATGCATTCATAAAGTATTGACAAATTTACCTACAAAAAGAAGTGAAATCCCATAAAAAATAGACCAAGTCTCGAAACTCTTTCACCGTAGAAAATTATGAGATATTACGTAGAGCCAAGTCAGACATTGTAATTAATCTTTATTTGCTTACTAAATAAAATTTTATGACTTGGCAATCACACAATAGTACCTATATACTTTTAAGTATGCAAAATTTAATGAATGAGGTAAAGTTGTGTGATTCCCAAGCCTCAAAATTTTATTTGGCAAGCAAATAAAGATTAATAAGAATGCCTGACTTTGCTCTACGTAATATCTCATAATTTTTTACGGTGAAAGTGTTTCGAGACTTGGCCTATTTTTTACATGGAATGTTTTTTGAGATACTTTTGACATGAATGCAAACTTACATCTATTAAATAAATGAATCTGAATCATTTAAAAAGAGACACTATCTGTCTTATAAAATAGTTAGGGTTGTGACATACATATAGTTATTTTGATTGATGTTTGAAAAGCTATAACTCAGAAACGGTTATTGAGGCTAACCAATCCCCAGTTTGCAGGAAAGTCTCTAGTCCTGTTCTACCCTGTATTGTATAGTATATTGTCCCTCAAGTGATACCTTCAAAATTTCGGTACTCGCACAAACAAAACCATAAGGTTCAAGCTTTTAAACAACAAATAGTTTTCATAAATGATAATATTTTGAAGTAGTATAGAACAAAAGACCCCAAAAATATGACTTTGTATCGCATGTATTTGTGTAGGATCACAAACTTACTTATACAGTTTGTATATCTCTGAAACATGACTGAAATAGCAATATTTTTAGATCTAGTAGAGAACCGAATAATTTTTTTTTTCAAAATGTCGATAAAAAAATGAAAGTGCTAGAAAGTGCGTAATGCGAACGGACACGCGCACCAAGCGGTAGCGTGAGCGGGGCTCCACCCTTTATCGCAGCGATAACCGTGACCAAGTATAATTACCATATGATATCTTATCGCTAATCCCCGTGATCCCGCAGGGTTTTGCGCCTGCGCGGCGCCCGGCGCGCGCGCCGCCCACGCCCTGTCGCGCGATAACCTCCTCGCGATTCTACCTTCAGTCCGCACTAACTTTCTTCCCCCTTCTCGGCTATTTACTCTTATCCTTAAGTCACGAGGGAGCCAATTGACCAATTATCTACTCAGTCAATAACCTAAGTTATCCTAATCTTATCAATTTTGATTACGAAATTTATGATACTCATGAGCGGCATAAATCATAATATGGCGGAATGATTAAAGTGTTAATTCACGTTATCGTGTAGGTACTTTGATCGCGGTATTACTGATGTTTGGATAGTTAATTGATAGTGCAATTATTGTTTAACAAAAGCGGATGTGCAGTTAATATACTATAACGCCCCCCCCCCTGTCTTAATAAATAAATATATAATTAAAAAAAAATGTTATTTATTAACTAAAACTAAAAATACGGAATGGCCAAAGTGAATCGTCTAGGTTCTACCCTAGACGATTCACCTGAAAGTTACTTCACTACTGTTGATGCCTGAATGGGGGAAATCAAAATAGCTAAGGAATATCTATTTTAATGTGTTTAGTTTTAATAGATATTATTTCATAAAATCTACCAGTGTTTCGGAACTTAGTTTTCTGAAGAGAAGAAACACCAAGAAACTCTCCAATCTGTGTTATACGTAAAATTTTAGAAAAACTCTATGATCTAATTCTATTTCCAGAATTCAATTGTTCTAAGATAAACCTAAGAACTGCTAGATTAATGAACTGCTCTGCTTGTCATTAAACCTCAGTGAACTGCTCAGCTCGTCACTATGTAATCTATATTTAGTAAACTGCTCAGCTCGTCACTAAATAGATTAAACCAAAGAACTGCTCTGCTTGTCACTTGGTATAATCATACAAATGAACTACTCAGCTCGTCATTAATAATAACTTTAAAGATTTTAAATATTCAATATAAATGCAATAACGTAATATTGAAATATCATAAATTTCCAATTCTATTTAAAATCCCAGTAACCAAATTATTAACTACCCTTTCAATTAAAACTGAAATTTGAGACACCTCGGCTTGTCACCATTATGGCTTCAAAGTATCTAGTTTAAAAATATGGAAAACCTACTAACGTACAAATGAGTGACTCTAGAAAATACCATAATTTCCTGAACCTATTCAGTAATCCCAGAATTCTATTTATTGCAAAAACTATTTAAAATAACCCGATGACAAATTCGTTTTCTAAATCTGAATAGCTTTAAAATCAGTGTATGAAGCTAACCCATCACTATCCCAAATAAATCTAAACTGTAGAAACTAAACCCTTACCAAATTTAGTTTCCAAGAATGCGTATTCCCTAACTAAGCATTGAAAGTTCAGTCAGCCAAACTGAGGATTGCAATTCTAAAGCCTGTGTAAGTTGTCTCTCCCCACTGGTCCGAAGACAGGGTACAGTGAGTAAGACGCCCTATTGTGTATATAAAGATAATATATAAATATATTTAACAAGACCGCCTCTCAACTACTGCACAATTTCAACGAGCAAGGATTACTCCTCTATGCTGACCCAAACTATGGCAGCCTCGTTTACGTTGTCAGTTGGGCATTGAGGAAGCGTAAGGGATTTAATTGTCTCCTATGTTGGTAAAGAGGAAGACGCCAGACCACCCTTAGATCTTGTAGCTAAAGACTCTGAATCATGCCCATTGACACCGTTAGGCGGGAATGACTCCTCAGGTATACTGTAACCCTGGTCAAAGTTCTGGCTTTAAGATTACTGAAAATGACTCAAAAACCCCGAATTTATTGAATAAAATGTTTAAAAGTGATCCCTCATGATGAAGAGAATCTCCTCAAGATGACGAACCACCCTTATGCCAAGAAAATCACCCCACCAAGAGTTTTATCCTCCTACGACCCAATTTCGAAGACGGTACTTCCGAGGAAGACCCAATGTCCTAATATAAGAACTAATTAATAAAGTACTGAATGCCCGGACCAAAAATTGTTCATATCTGGTTAACCGTATATTTTGTTCTAGTACTATCACAGTGGGTCATTGCTCCAACTCTCTGTTAAAATACTTGGGCTTTCACTGCAAACTGATTTTGTCCTAGTATTATCACTTTGAACCCCAGGAGGTTATATTAAATATAAGCCAGAGAAGTTAACAGACTGAGTGACAAATTCTAAGTGCCTCCGTAGAAATTTCTCTTCCTATTTAGTATTCGGTTAGACCAGTGCACTTCAATGGTACTTCCATCCCCTATAGTCAAAGTGTTCAAGATTTAGGTATTAATTTGGACTGTACTCTGAACTGGAGAACATAGGTGGCGGAAGTTAGCCTTAAGGTTATGGGATGACTACACTCCCTTAATAAGTTGAAGCACTTTTTGGTCATAAGCATCAAGGTTTTTCTAATTAATTCCCTCATTCTACCCATAATCGACGGTGGTGATGTGTGTTATCCGGACTTAAATGAGGACCTTCTCAATAAGTTTGTTCGACTTCTTAATAATTGTATCCGTTTCTTTTTTTGTGTCCGAAAATCACGTCTCTTCTTATCGCTCTCAGCTCGGCTGGCTCCCTATCCGTCGTCAACGATGAGATTCGCGCATGCTTTACACTCTATTTTCTAGTCTTAATGATCCACAGTCTCCTGAATACCTCAAGTACGTTTTTTTTTCATGGTGCTTCTCGTGACCTTCATTTCACTTTTTGGGCATTCTCTCTTTATCTATCCCTCTTCACCGCACAGGCTTTATGTTTTTGAACGGCCTAACTCCTACGATCTGAAAATCCCCGAACGTCAAGTTCGCTTTTAAAAAATATGTTCGTGATTTCCTAGCCTTAATTCCGCTTTTTGTACGATATGGTTTCTTTTGTGCAATAAATGTTAAATAAATAAATGTGCTTAATCTTTAAACGCAGTATATTATATTGGTATAATTTTGGTGAGATAAAACACCTACGACACATACGGTCACCAGCATTAATATCAATCAGCACGTTAATTTCTGAAACATCATAGGTAGCAGCCCTAGAAACATCTGATAGGTCGTAACAGCCCTAGAAACATTTGACAGGTCGTAACAGCCCTAGAAACATCTGACACGACGTAACAGCCCTATATAGACGTGTCATATATTTAATTCGCGCCTTGTAGTGGCAGATATTGGTGTCGGTGACTGTCCCTATTCTACAGGGAAGATGACATTTATAACATACATATATAAAAATGAAAAACCACTACTTTGAAAATATGTTCTCAGTATTAAAACCATGTATTCAGTTTTTAAGAGATTATAAATTAATAAAAATGGTACTGTTTACAACGCGTTTCACCAAGCGTTTTTTAAAATATCTAATATTATAATATGTGAATATTTTATAACACTTACGGAAAATCTTGATAATTGCACTGATTAATCATTTAATCACAAAGCATTCACAAGTACTAACTGAGAACTAGTAAACGACATGAACTTCAACGTTCGCTAAATATTTGGCGAATTTAACTTTATAATTAACTATTATTGTTATTTAACTATTATTGCCGCCTGTAAATTAGTTACTAATATAAAGACGTATTAGTTATTGAAAAGATTAACTATTCGTGTAAACTTTTACGTGAGTCAACACGCTACAAAATCTTCTGTTGTATGTAGGTACAAGTTGAAAACCAAGTATATCTATTCATAAATGGGTGCAGCGTGGTAAGTTTCTCGATTACGTACAGGGGACCGATTTTTAAGTGTCGAACCCTCGACTTTTCACTCGACATCTGTCAAATCATCATAGTTTTTTGACAGATCTCGAGTGAAAAGTCGAGCCTTCGACACTCAAAAATCGGCCCCCAGGTTAGTAGTAATTCGTACCGGAGTTTAATTGAAATTGATATTTAGTTAAAAATAGTGGACGTCCTAAACTACCACACTATAAATATTCAAATTCAAATTATTTTATTTCAGATATATATCGATATCGGGTTAGTCACAGTAATAAAAAAGCTTACATACATACTTAAATATTAAAAGAAAAACACGTTGTGAACTAGTGACACAAATCATGGCTATCTATAATATACTTTACAAGCTTCCTGATCTGCCACCCAGTCACAAAGGATGGGACAGTTGTGTCTATCCGCTATCACCTTCAAAATTCTGTTTTGACTATTTCTGACGCGGTCCATTAAAAGCCCTTATGAGTTAAAAATGCTCATATATTTAGGCGATTGTTTGAATATACACGTATCTTGACATTTTCTCAATGTTACTATCTAGAACAGGACTATTGCGACCTAATGTCATAAATTTTATTTTTCATTAACAAATATCGTTTCAAACATCACTCCAAAACTACCATTTTCATTTTCAAAAGTTTGTTAATCTGTTTACATTTATTTTAGTCTTTTTGTTGACTAGAAGTTTTAGGAATATTAACTGCAATTTTTCTATTCTACTTAAATTTATCTTAAGAGTTAATCCGTAACAGATAAGGGCGTAGCCTTTAATAGATTCTACTAGTGATTTGTACATATATTTTAACATATTCAAAGGAACTTTAAGACTTAAGTGATAAAACTTGCCAAGCAGTATTCTTAGTTTATCACAAACGTAATCTACATGATGCCTATCAATTCCCACCCAAAAAACATGTAGGCCAACAAAAAAAATCTTTAAATCTGTTAATTAACAGCTAAAGACATTATAAATTATGATCAAGTGAGTAAATACATATTCTAAGCTGTACTGGAGCATAAACTATGTAGCTTATACAGAGAAGCTGGTTAATGGTTGTATATTGTCGCAATAATTACTTTTAGCTTCTTAATAGCATTGCAACATACAAAAATATAGTGTTTAGTACAAAAGAATGCTTGAAGCAGTTTTAGAAGACTAGAGTCATATAATCACTGTTTACAGCTCTTGAATTATTTCTTTGTACTGCTTAACGCTATACAAGGGCATAAAATGTTGCTACTGCTGGATATTGGTGTAAACTTATTCTGTTGTAACTCCATCATATTAGGTTTGATAATAGCTGATTAATAATTATTGACCGAGTGAAACGAAGGTCTCTGCTTCAGCTTCGACAAAAATGCTTTCGTATGTCCAGATTCCGGATTTCCGGATTTCCGTTTGTTCTCGTCTACAGGTCTCAATTCTCAACCAATTCTATTGAAATTTCGTGAGCAGGTTCGATAGTTATATAGAATTTTTTTGTCGAGACGGTTTTTGAAAATTTCCAAACACAATTTTTATTTCAATGACTTTGTAAGTTTCTGCGGGCGAATTTCGGTTTGTTCTCGTCTACAGGGTCGCATTTCTCAATCGCTTCTCGTGAAATTTTGTTAGCAGGTTCGATATTCATAATTGTTTTATTTTATAATATCAGATTTCGGGAATGATAAAAAAACTCACTCACGAGGTCTACAGCTCACAGAGCCACTAGTCTTTAAAATCCGAAACGAAACCCTTTAATATCAATAACCTGTACAACAGTGTAATACAATGCTGTCGGGTGAATAAAAGTTTATTAGAAACCTATTTTAAAGCCGATGCGATTAGTGTTTTTTAATTCTTACTTATAGTGTCAATAAAGAGGATAATCTAGCTTAAAATTAAAACTGTAATATCGACACAATATCTACTACTAAGCAGCTGCTGTAATAATTAAACACAAACAAAGAACCAAACACTATTACTCTTTAAGCTGATAATTATTGCATCATCATGCCTCAGTTCAGCAAATTACTTCATAGTAGTGTGGCAGAAGAACACATCTGTCTAAATTTGGAACGCCATTAAAATATAACGTATGACTTTGATTTCATATTACATCAAATACTTTATTGTTGAACTTTGTAAATTTGTTAAGAATAAGTAACTAGACACAATGCAAAAAGTTTAATTACAGTACTTATGTATTGAGAGCACAAAAATCCTGAAACACTAGCCTGAAACCAATATCGGATACCAATTTGACGAGTCGGAGCAAGCGAGCGAACACAAAATGTAAATAAAATCAGAATGTAACATTATTATCGATCAAATCGATCGTAGCGATTAAAATGTAGTAACCCGTAGCGCGCTACGCGCCGCTCGCGCAGCCTGCGTAGCGCTACGAGCCCCCTGCGCGAGCGCAGCACTCGGCGGCGGGCGGCCCGCTCGGTGCTACGGCGGCTACGACGTAGCAACCACTTTTCCAAGCTTTCAGTTCCAAGCCTATTCCGTTCACATTCAATATGCTTGGCACGACCATTCTTGTCGCGCGTAGAAGCGATCCCACGAAATAGATTGATAGGGGTAGAAGCAACTTCTATTCACACAATCTTCTATAGGCTACTATACTCTATGACTAGAAGTCGAAAAAAATGCTGGTGCACTGCCCGCACGATAAACTTTTATTAATGATAGATCCAGCCTATCTATGCCTTCCTAAAACCTTATTTCTAAATATACGTAAGTTTACGTCTTCTAAAAAGTATGTATAGTATAAATAAATGCAAGTGAAACTTTCACAAAAGTACGTACATAGTTTGGCGCTATAATCCTGTAACAGCACAGAGGCACAGAAACTTTGAACACGTCACTTCACGCGCGGCGAGTGTCGAGCGACAAGTTCGCTGTCGGGGCGACGTGTGGCCGCCGTGCGCGCCGACCCGGGACTGCCCGGGAGCGGCGGCGGCGCGGCGGGGCGGGGCGGGGGCGGCGGGGCGGGGGCGCCGGGAGCGCCTGGAACTCGAGGGGGCGCTGTCCCCATTCCGCCTACAAGCGATGCTGATTCAATTGCAAGTTTTTATCAATCAATGTCGGCGATACACTAACTCCATGCACCCCGCGCAGTCATTACACCTTGACTGATATATTAATTCAAAGCTTAGCGGACGATTATTTGTGTATTTATTTAAATATTCATTCGTCTACATTAGAAATGATGTTTTTGCGGATTCTACGAAAGGTCTCAAATCTCTCAAGAAGCCAAAATTTCTAGAACAATATTAATTTGCTATTGTACTAAAGAACATGTAGATCTATTAGTGATACCGCGCAACGTGGATAGGTTAGAAGATAAAGATGAGAGCTGAAGCAAAGCGAAGCTCCCATCTTAATATTCGAGGTTTTTTTTTATAATAGCCCAGAAAGACCTGTTGGGCCAAAATCAACTATAACGCGGATAGGTTAGAAGAAAAAGACGGGAGCTGAAGACAAACGAAGCTCCCGTCTTAATATTCGAGGTTATTTTTAGGGTTCCTTACCAAAATGATAAAAAAGGAACCCTCATAGTTTCACTTTGTCTGTCTGTCTGTCTGTCTGTCACATCGCTAAATATCTCAAGAAGTACTTATGCTGTCGATTTGAAATTTGGAATAGTTATAAAGAATGAAAGGGCTTGGGTTGCACATTCTGAAACATTTTTTTATGTTGAGTCATTTTTTGTTTTATGAGGGAATATGTAAAACAAAATATTAGTCACTATGACAGCTCAAAAATGCTACCGAAATTCCGGACTGCACATTACACAAAAAAAAACATGTTGGCCACAACACGTTGCCGACTTGTAAAATCTGATAAAACTGTTTCTATTATGGATCCGGCCCATATTGCACCAAAGCTGACAGGCGCGACAATTGCCAACAATATTACAATTGAAGTTGGTGAAACAGCCATCGTCAAAAAAGTGACAATTGTCACGACAAGTGCTTCATAAAATTCATTTTATTTTTACAATTTCACCAAAGCTGACAGGCGCGACGGCAAAATCTTCGACCAATCACAAAACTAGTAGATATGTCTGTTGACAGGCGTCCGCCATGGAAAACTTACTACACTCAATATGCCTCGTTATTAGAGTATGGGGGACAACAACGGACAGTTGGTAGAATTAGTTACAAGACTTTTAAGCCCTAAATTTCGGGTGCCAATTTTCTTACCCAAGGAATTAGGACAACTTACTCTTATTATTCGTACCTGAGTCATGAGTACCTACAATTTTATATGTTGTTACTATCGTTCACACTCGTACTAATTACGGGATAAAAATGGTGTAACTAGTACGATACGAGTAGTGCACAAATTATGAATTCTTAAATACATTAAATTTTACCGCGTAATTATTACGAATCTGAATATATATCGGTATCGATGTATTTAAGTACGTATTTATAAATTTAATTTATTTATTGAAAGGTAAGAAACTAAAATAACATATATTAAATAAGAATAACTAACCTTATTAAAATAAATACAATAGATAATCACACAAGGTCACCCATAGGTATCCTTATCGTGTAGGTAGGTAATTGAATGATTCCCTTATTCTATACGATGATCTGCCATTTTGAAAATACGAGTATGTTAACCACGAAACTACTATTTATTGTAATGCAAATCTGACACAGCTCTAACCTTATGTCAAGAATTCCCGACAAATTGACAAATATGTCGACTTAGAAAATTGGTCTTGTTTCGAAACAAAATTGTCGTATGTGCAATTGTAACAAGTTGCCTGTCATGTAGGTCATACTTAATAGTCAATTTGCGAAATTGTCACTTGTCACCTGTCGCTTGACAATTGTCTCCCGGCAAATGTCAAATTGTCAGCCGACATATGTCACTGACAATTGTCAACTTGATGATCTCAACACCAAGCCTAATCTCTATAATAAACTACTAGACCAAATTAAAAATGTTGAAAGTGACGTGACATTTCTATAGTAGTTTATGTAATAGTTATACAATGTACGCTTTTTTAGTCGAGAACCGCGTTTAGACCATGAGGCTTGCCGAGCTATATATAAGTGATAACGTAGGATTTTTGCGTGCGTTCGGGCAGACACAATGAGCAAATAAATGTAGTTACTTAATAAAAATACATATATGCATGTAACATATCGTTGGAAAGAGCATAAAGAATGATTCACACTAGGCCGTTCCGTATCCGGGCCGGCCCGTTTTCTATGAGGGGACGCTCAGAAACGAGCCAGCCCGGACACGGAACTGTCGCTCTATGATCAATGCAAAAATTTGACGGCCGATCTAGCTACGAGGCTCGAAAGCGACACGGTCCCGGACCCGGCCCGGACACGGCACGTTGACCTAGAACGTATCAACGCACTTCATCTTATTGCGGATCAAATTAATAATTGCGGATTATTACGGTTATTTTTTATCACTTGATATTATTTGCGGATAATTAAATTTATTCTCGGTCATTATTTTCAACTATTGATTTTGTTTGTTAACATTTTTACTAGCCTTATTTCATGATTTTTCTGCTGTTTATTAATGAAGTCTACTGCGTTTTTTTTATTACAAAGGCAAGTTGAAGTTATTATATTTATTAAACCTTTTATTTTACATTACGATTTAAACACAACGTAGAAGGTCCTAATCATATTATCTGAACCAGACGATCACAACATTTATTTACGGCCCATATTTTTGATAAATGATAAAATTATATTAGGGTAGGGTCAGTTAAGTCTTTTTACAACAGCAGAAATACCATTTTTTTAATTTTTACGAAGTGGCCAATAATAGGTAATTTATCCTACTACAAAATATTCAAGAAACTTTATCTACCTTTACTTAAGATGCCGAAGAATAGGAAACAACGATAAAGTCGCAATCGCATACGATAAGATAAAACGGAACATAATAAAGCTGTGTGCTATGTTCAAGAAGCGCATTCGCTCAGCCACCGCTGGCGTGTCGAAAATACCGCCGCCGGCACTCCCGTCCCTCGCTCTCCTCACGATGCGTCCATCGTTGTTGTTGCCGGCGCTGGCGCTGCTGGTAGGAGCGCGCGCCGACCGCTACCACCCACAGCGCAATGCACGCCCCGCCGGCGCCGGCCACTCACGCACCCAGCCGGACCCTGCTGAGCGCGACGCGCACTACTGGTACGACGAGGCGTTCGCCGGCATCGACGAGCGGCTGCAGGCGCCGGTCTACGACGAGGTGGCGCGCCGCGTGGTCATGTTCCTGGGCGACGGGATGTCGTTTCCGACGCTGGCGGCGGCGCGCACGCTGCGCGGCCAGCGCGCCAACCGCCCCGGCGAGGAGGAGCGTCTCAACTTCGAGCGCTTCCCCATTACTGGACTCGCCAAGGTTTCTGATCTGTTACATATGTATATTAATGTAGATAAATTCCTTTGGAACATCCTCAAAGTAGATTGGAACTGCGCGAGTCAGGTCAACCGAGAAAAAATATCTACATACACTCGCACAAAACATAATGTTCGGTAAAAGCTGTTCGGTCGATTTGGCTGAAATTTTGTGAAAATACAGCGTCTAATACTCTGATCAACTGTGTGAAGTTGTAACTTTAATTGATGACCAGTTTTCAAATATAGCTTTTTTTTAATATAGTTATTTACGTAGTATTGACGTTTGTAACTACACATTCGCATCATTCTGGTTGCGGTAACGGTCGAGTGAGTTCGTTCGACCTGTGCGCTCTTGCTCAATTGTTGTCGTGTCTTGCTCACTCTTATCGCGGCAGCTCGTGGTGATTATCACAATCACCAAGTGGAAGCACCGGCTGTGTTAGTTAAGACTTTCTTAAGTCTCCAGCAGACCCGCGTGTCTCTGCCCCTCTAGAAATCCACGCTCGTAGTGGTCACAGTCGGTCGCAACGATCGGGCAGAGGGCTAGACACAATTGGTGGCTATCCGTTAGTTAAGACTTTCTCCTGTCAGACCTGGTCTATGTCCTTGTGAAAGATCAATCTTGTAGTGGCTGCTTTGAAACGGTTCCTAACGGTGCCAACGAAGTTGCAGTGTGGGGTGGATACCACCACGAACCCCAGTAAATTCGGAGAGTCCGATTCTTTTCTTCGTGTGTAAGACACGTAGTTAACACTGATACGGCGGATCAGTAGACAAGACTCGACACCGACATTAGGTTAGCCTTTCGGTTCCCCATAAGTATAGTGTTAGTCGGTGACCGACAAAAATAGTTAAAATGATGATGATGGAGGAAACCTTGCGGGCCATGCAGGCTAAAATTTAAGTGTGTTTCTGCTCGACCCGGTGGCATTCTACGCAATTCCCGCAGCCATAAGCTAGCCGTTCTCCCCCACCGGTCTGTTTTCATATCTAACCCTTTTACCATCCAGGCTATTCGTCTGTGAAGCGCTCTTCTTCTAACTATCAGACAAGCTATGCGATTCATTAAGTATCGTCTTCAGAGATCACCTCACCCCTCACCCGTTTTTATATGGAAACTGTCAAATATCATTGGACACTTTTTGACGTTTCTATATAAAAACGGGTGAAGGGTGAGAGGACAGGTGAGGACTAGTTGGTTTGTGTTGTTGCCATGATAATAGTTTTCATTAAATGAAATAAATGGACTATTCAATACAATTGCTCAAAAAGTGATACTTTATGTAGCTGTATATCGTGCGCAAAGTTGGATTTCTCGCACTAGTGCTTTTTACTTTTCCATTTTTTTTTATTTGCTGTTGGTCCAAGCCATAACTTCCAACAGAAGAGTTTTAGGTTCAATCAGTTTACTTATTTAATTAATAAAGCATTTGGTATTCAAACTATAATTCTATGATACTTAAAACATTAAAATTATATATTAAACAAGTTAAGAGGTTATCATATACTAAAAAACCTAAACTATTTTAAAAAGTTGCCTGATAGAGTATACCAATGACCGGAAACGAGTATTATGCAAGACCACCACGCCGGATGAATGAACGTTCGTTTTTTTGCCAAAACATACGTATACATACATTTATAAAGAAGTCAAATATAAATTAATTCCCAACCAACAAAAACTAGTTGTATAAGGGGTTTCGTAAAGTCTATTTGGTGTCAGCAATTGGTCGTATAAGAAGCCATAGAACGTTTACATACCCCCGAAGTGGCGCATTTATATTTCCATTTAATTATATAGTAGAACTATAGTCGTCACAAGTGGAGCGAATTGTTCATGTACGGGGCACGGTGACGATACTATAGTGCTTTTTAGTACTGTAGTAGCTTTCGTGTTACCTTTATAATATATTTCGCGTTGTGCAGATTCCATGGGTGCAGCAATTGTAGTTTATTTTAGTCTTTTTGTGTTTGTCTAAAAACTCATAATAAAAAGGACACCAAATATTATTGGGGTAAGTAAGAATTTATCTACTTTATTTCTTCATTGAGTCTTCTCATAATAGGTCCGAATAGATATGTGACCGCAACATTACTGTTGAACTAGTATTAGGTTTATGATGTATTCTCAATTGTTATTTTTCATAAACCAAGAAGTAACTCCGACGCTCTTATAGGCTAGTTACCACGACAAAATTTTCGACACCATCATGGTTCAATATTTCTTTCATACTTAACTTTAAATGGTCAGTCTTTTGAGACAGCGGTAATGAATCGGAAGACTAGGTATTACTTATGCGATAGGTTGACAGTTTTGTGTATTAAAACATCTGTTTATGCGGTGGGAGGCAGTGGGCCATTTATCGCGAGTAGGTGTAAGATGTTAGTTTTTAATATAATAGCCTAGTTTGAACGGTCAAATGTAAAAATGAGTGCTAGCTTCGCCAACAAACTGTTTTGCAGTTTGGCGAAAATATTTGAAGTGTTTTGTTATTGTATCTTGTGGTTTAAATAAAAAAAAAAAAAAAAAAAAAAAAAAAATATATGAAATCCATTTTTAATGTTAAAATTAGTATTTGTTACACAGAATACGTTAAAGTTACAGTACAAAGAAGCACTATAGTAGCGACGCGATGCACAGTACAAAAAATAAAATTTGTTATCATTAAAATGGCCTCATATTGCTGTATAAGCGAAATAACGATGCCATTTAATAACGTAATTATCATTTAAGGGGCTACCCTTAAAGGACACGTAATAACAACAACACAATACAATAAAATAATAAATAAATAAATATTAGAGGACAATCTTACACAAATCGAACTAGCCCCACAGTAACAACAATAGTATACAACATATAGTGTAGTAACAATACACAACAATAGTTGCTAAACTACCTACCTTTACGCGTCATTTTTATGTTATAAAGGATAAAAAACTTTTTCAACACTATATAGTGTTATAAAGCAATTAAAACGATTTCACAGCGTTTAAAGAAATTTTCGTAACATTGATCAGATTATAAAAGAGTTAAGAAAACTGTTAAAGCACTGAGCGATATAAACGAAACTATACAACAAAATCGCTATATAGTAGTGTCGTTGTGACCACTATAATATCTAAGTACTAAAACGGTAATCTGTAAAACCAGAATATCACCATTTCCTCATATTATTGAATCCTCATCACTGCTACAACGCAATGCCTATAAAAGCGTCCAAAATACTTTCATTGCGCCAAATAGTTGTATAATGGAGATTTATACACTACTATAAAGCAATAGCTCTGTACCATATGTCACAGCCCACAATAGCACTGGCCTATAATAGCTCTATAAAATGGTGATGTAAACCTTTACATTACCTATCGATTATAACACATTTTGGCTCTATAAGCTTATAGAGCAAAAAGGTATAGAATAATGTTTTTATACAACAAGCTGTCACCGCTAACATTGTAATACGGCGACTTATATAAAACAAGCGTTTTGGGATACAAGTATAAGTTATAGGACCATTTTGCTGGTTGGATCATAAAATTAAAAAACATTTGTCTCGTCCAACATTTGATCCTCTACCAAAATAATTTTTGATTTGGCCGATGCTGACAACCATGACATGTTGAAAAGTCTATCAATTAAAAGATAAACCGATTTTTAAATTCCCGCCTCTGCTTTCATAATTTTACGTATTGTTTTAATAATATTTTTTGATAATGTGCGATTTATACGATTGTTAAATAAAATGTATGTAAACTAGGCCAGATGTAGACCAGTCAAGAAGATGTAGACAAGTCAAAAACTACTAGCGTTTCTCATGAGACTACTGCCGAGAAGAAACGCCGAAAGAAACTCTATAGTCAGTCATTTTCTCCAAAAATATGCTAATTACAATGATACTACATAACCTGCTTAATTAAATCTGAGTGGTCAACAACAAAAGAGAATAAAAAAACGAGGATAAAATAACAATAGGTATGTTCCACAAGAAAACATGATGAAATTCCATACGTATTACATGGTATCTCCAAATACGAGATAAGGTAACTAATAATAACGGAAAATATTTCTCCTAGTCATTAAATTAAATAAATCGTTTAATATGCTTTCCTGCAAGAACTGTGTCAACTAGATACAATGAAATATTTACATGACTCTTTACGCTATTTAGGTATTTGGTTTGCGCCATGCATTTCTGTCTGTTAGAGATAGTCCTCATCCTTATAATAAGCCTATGACATCAACGTTTTTACCCACGACGGAACGGAGAAGATATATGGGTTTAGGGTGAGAGGTTGTTTGTTTGTTTGTTTGTGTGTGCACATCAATGTCTTCAAAGCGGCTTGACCGATTCAGAAACGGTTTTCTGCAATAGGTTTGTAGTTTAGTCGGGACGAATTTTATTTTGTCACTGTCAGTGCGTGAAGTCGTTTTCGATGTTGACCGTACAGCCTTTTTATTCCAATTTGTATTGGTATAGGATGTAGTTAAATTAATCGAACTCAAGTATAAAAGTAGAAGAAGAAAAAGTGTAAAGTATATTTATACCACATGTCATTCTGTTATTTTGTGGAGAGTATCATCTAAATGAGAGATTGAGATATTTATTGTCAAAATTATAGGTCTTAGTATATTGTTATTGTATAGCTATTAGCTATTTGCCCTGTACATATATTTTAGACTGTTTGTTTCTAAATAAATTAAAAATAAAATAAAAAGTAATTTTACGTCAATTTAATTTATAATGTTTTGTTATTATTTCGTTTGATATTCCGTGCTTATCCCGATCTGGACGTTGCAGACGTACTGCGTTGACGACCAGATCCCGGACTCGGCGTGCACGGCGACGGCCTACCTGTGCGGCGTGAAGACCAACTACGGCACGCTGGGCGTGACGGCGCGCGTGCCGGAGTTCAACTGCGCCGCCTCCGCCGACTCCGCCACGCATCTCGAGTCCATCGCCGCCTGGGCGCTCGCTGACGGACGCAGTGCTGGTCAGCCCTCAATCATTATTATATCTATATCAAGCCTTCTTGGTCAATGCTAGACAGCATCATAATAATGTCAGCATAAATGTCCAAACAAACTTAAAATGGATTCGTTAAAGCAGTCTGTTCGTCTCCTTGTAACGGAACGCAGCAAGCTGCATTAGTCACATCATATAAGTCAAAAGTCAGTCAAAATTTTATTTGCGAGAATTATGGTATTTGCAAAACTATAGAACTGCACAATTCACCATTACAATGGCATGCAAATTTATAATTATAATTTTAAAGAAAATTAATTTATATAATAATGTCATTCTATATAAGAAAAAAAAAACAGTGTAAATTATTTCTAGTTATGTTAAATTTGTGGTGATGTTAAAAAAAACCTTAATTTTATAAAAACATTTATCCTGAAGCCATGAGCGAAGTTTGACTATGTAGTCCTAAATTCTAGAGGTATATGATTATAGACTTTTATTGACATTATATAACAATTCTTTCTATACAAGGCTGATTTCGAGACTGACGGCTTAATGAGAAATAAATCTCTACCATGCAAATTTGGATTTTGAACAGGTTTGTCAAACATCTCTGGCGGATTGACAAAGTTAAAAAAGATCTTAACTATCTCTCCACGTGGTCTTGCTCTTTTGGGATCTCTGTTAACCCCTCTAAATGTCAAGCCATCGTGCTTGGGAATCCCCGTATGCTTACATGATTGATTTACACTCACATAGCACCGATCCAGTTCGAAGGTGAAATTATTCCCATGTCACCTAATGTGATAAACCTGGGTCTGATCAATGATAATAGTCTTACGTGGGATCCTCAGGTGTCTGATCTGTCGCAGAGTGACTAATACACGGAGAGCGATCTACAGATTTCAAAACTTTCTACCGGTCTGTACAAAGATTCTGCTTATCTAGGCGCTTGCTCTGCCTATAATTGATTATGCTGATGTGTGCTGCTCAGTGCTCTATTGCGATTTCAGTAAATAACTTGTGAGCACTGGGACCCCATGGACCAAGAGATTCAATACCAAAAGGTACAAAATCGTACTCTCTGCCAAGGCCCTTATATTAATTACTAACGACCCGCCCCGGCTTCGCACGGGTGCAATGCTGATGCATGTATTAAACATATAAACCTTCCCCTTGAATCACTCTATCTATTAAAAAAAACCGCACCAAAATCCGTTGCGTAGTTTTAAAGATTTAAGCATACATAGGGATATAGGGACATACGGACAGAGAAAGCGACTTTGTTTTATACTATGTAGTGATTCTAATATCTCGGCATTTTCCGCTGCTGCACCAGCTTGTACTGTAGTTCGTTTTAGGTGGGACGGTGTCAGTGTGTCTACATAGGTAGCATCCCACACCAACATCCGTCCCAAGCTCCAAGGAACTAAAGACACCCCATCAGGTCTCTTAACCAACATCACTCATCCCAGGCCATGCCAGTCGGCTCAAGAAGAGCAGGCACGTTGACGGTGGCAAGAGACCTGCGGATTATGTCACTTAGCGTCGTATATCTTGAAAAAGGCTTGCATTTTTTTGACAACACAATCTATGATGTCCCAGGCGCCCCACGTCTGTGTCACATGTCTTTGCAAAAGCAAATGTGTTTGGTACATACCGCGACCCCGAGTCGCAACCTAGACGCCAGTCTAAGGGAGGTTGGATCCCGGAAAGTACCGATATTTGGCGAGAGATTGGCATGATGCCAGTAACCAGTTAGTTATGTTCATAATCTTTAACATAGTGGTGTATCCATAATATAAATTATTTATAAATTACGTAGCCACTTGGCGCACGCGAAGTGTACTTATGCAACGACTTATGGCTGAAAGCTATTGGAAGGGTTTTACGGCTCACCTGGGTTTTACGGCTCGTAATTATTGTTTTAGTTAAGTTGAGCGAATTTATATTAGATATGAAAACTCCGAGAGCGAAATTACTTTTTGTTTTGACAGTGCGATACAACTTTTTTTATAAAAATTGCCGCTGTGCAGGCATCGTGACAACGACGCGCGTCACGCACGCGTCTCCGGCCGGCGCGTACGCCAACAGCGCTAGCCGCGACTGGGAGAACGACGCCGAGGTGCGCAGCGCCGGCAACGACCCCGCCATGTGTCCCGATATCGCCGATCAACTCGTCAATTCGTATCCTGGAAACCAATTCCAGGTCAGTCTTTCAAAATCTTCATCGAACTACACAACTGTATGATCACGTTGACGTACAATCGACGCACTCCGTAACATGGTGCACAGTCTGTCAGGCTTCCATGGCTTGCGGCGTAATAGTCGCCTGACCTGCAGCATGTCGTGTACCACAGTATGTAGCCTATGCGTGAACGCGGCAATAAGGTAATTAGTCTACGACTTAATTCCGGAATACCAGAAGTATTACTTCTATTAACTTTCTGCCGCAGGTAATTCTAGGAGGCGGGCGTCGCGCTTTTCGATCAAACACGACGATTGATGAAGAGGGCCAGCCGGGCCGGCGCTATGATACACGTGACCTGGTCGAAGAGTGGCGTGCGCAGCGCGAGGCGGCCGGGCAACCCCACGCGTACGCATGGAACCGCACGCAGCTACTGGACGCCATCGCCAACCCACCCGACTATCTCCTGGGGCTTTTTGAGGACGATCACATGCCATACGCAGCGGAGGCGCGCCTGGCGGGCAACGACGAGCCCACGCTCGCCGAGATGACGGAGGCGGCTATTCGCGTTCTATCGAAAAACCCTAAAGGGTTCTTTTTGTTTGTGGAGAGCGGGCGCATCGATCACGCGCATCACGACAACTACCCGCTTTTTGCGCTCGACGAGACGCTAGCGCTAGCCGACGCCGTCGAGCGCGCCGACGCGCTGCTGCCCGCCGCCAGCTCGCTGCTCGTGCTCACGGCCGACCACTCACACGTCATGGCCTTCAACGGCTACGCGCCCCGGGGCAACGACATACTCGGCGTTTCCGATGTCCTTGACGACGACGGCGTGCCCTACATGACGCTCTCTTACACCAACGGTCCCGGTTACCGCAACTACATCGACGGCAAGCGCGCCGACGTCACGTTAGATGAAGCCTTCCGTAAGTTACTTTCTTTTTTCAGGATAATACCCCCCTGGATTGAGGATAATAAGGGTCGGTTGCACCAACATACGATCACAGGCCAGTCATCGTCAAATATGGCGCCGGCAGCTGTCACCCCATAGAAACTTGTCAAACTTTCCATACAATCATATTTTAACAGACGGTTTGGTGCAACCCACCCTAAGACAATAAAAGCAAGAATCAATTCAATTCAATTTTCAGAATCGTTGCGTTGGCAAACGCACGTTGAAATCCCGCTGTTTTCGGAGACGCACGGCGGCGAGGACGTGCCGGTGTTCGCGCGCGGGCCGCAGCAGGCGCTGTTCGCGGGGCTGTACGAGCAGAGCCAGCTGCCGCACCTGATGGCGCACGCGGCGTGCCTGGGCCCCGCCGCGCGCCGCCGCCACGCCTGCAGCGGCGCGCCCGCCACACTCGCCGCCCCCCTCGTCGCGCTGGCGGTCGCCACAATCGCAGCACTATTCCGATAGCTCTACTGAATGTTTTGACATTATGATATTATTTGTTATAAGAACATTTGAAATACTTTATTTTACAAGATTTGTTATAACGGTAAAAATAAATAAATAAATATTTCTGGACATCTCCAGCTTCGTAAGCCGGGTCACTGCCAACTTGGCTAAAGGGATCGTCAAATGAACGCGCTGTACGGATAATCTCAAACGCCCCACGCGGAAGCCCTGCTAGACAAGTCTTCGTACATAATAATATCATGACAATAACATCAATTATACATAATGTTAGAATTATTCAACAAATGAGACAATCCATTAGTGCAGGAGATGTTTATTTCGCGAATATAAAATACGGTCTCAGCTACTGGCGTGTGCGTATCAGAGCGCGGACCGCGGGCAAATGGACGAGCTATTATACTCTTTATAATAAGTATATTGTGGACGAGCACACTCCGACGCGGCGGCAGCTGGCGGCGGCGCGGAGTGGGGAAGGGGCCACACGATGTTCTCCGTCTTTTATAATAAATAAATTCGTGCGTAGTAACATGCAATTATTTCCAACTAAGACATTCAAAAGTTCACACATTACCAGAGTCCGGAATTTTGGTAGCATTTTTGAGCTGTAGTAGTGACTTTTCAATTTCGCATTCATCGACTTCGTCATATCGATACACATATATACAAAAATATAGACTTAAGAATATTTATTTGTTAGTGCTAACAAGTGTTCGTTGGTTTATCTCGTAATGCCAAATATTCTTCTTGGTGATAGTGATAAGTTTCCTGATGTGTTCCAAATGGATGTCATAAAATGAAAGAATTTCATGGTATATAATAATATTTACGAATTACCGATTTTTATACTTGGCATTTTTTAATTATTACTTAAATATTTTTTTGTTTTGAGAAAAAGATAGTGTAAATACTTTACTAATGCATAATTATGTGAATTCAACTAGTAATTATAGGTAAATATATTCAATGACAGAATTTTTACATTTGTTAAGTACAATAAATACATGAGATATAATTTGAATTTACATGCTTTCATCGATAACTTACCATACATTAAAAGTCGGTAAATGAGAAGTCACTATGACAGCTCAAAAATGCTACCGAAATTCCGGACTCTGCACATTACACAAAAAAAAACATGTTGGCCACAACATGTTGCCGACTTGTAAAATCGGATAAAACTGTTTCTATTATGGATCCGGCCCATATTGCACCAAAGCTGACAGGCGCGACAATTGCCAAAAATATTACAATTGAAGTTGGTGAAACAGCCATCGTCAAAAAAGTGACAATTGTCACGACAAGTGCTTCATAAAATTCATTTTATTTTTACAATTTCACCAAAGCTGACAGGCGCGACGGCAAAATCTTCGACCAATCACAAAACTAGTAGATATGTGATGTCGTCGCTGATTGGTTTCCGATGACGCGCTAGGTGTACGGTGGGCTACAAATGTAATGCGATGGATACAGTCTCCCTGGGTGGCATTGTGTGATTATCTATTGTATTTATTTTAATTGGGTTAGTTATTCTTATTTAATATATGTTATTTTAGTTTGTTACGATTCAATAAATGTTTTCTAAAAAAGGCATTATTTTTATACATTGTATAAATTTAATTACGTAAATACAAGTACATTAGTGCTTTAGATGGGTCTTATTTATTTATTTACTAAACCCACATTTATTTAACCTGTCGTGTAGGTAATTGAATGATTCCCTTATTCTATACGATGATCTGCCATTTTGAAAATACGAGTATGTTAACCACGAAACTACTATTTATTGTAATGCAAATCTGACACAGCTCTAACCTTATGTCAAGAATTCCCGACAAATTGACAAATATGTCGACTTGGAAAATTGGTCTTGTTTCGAAACAAAATTGTCGTATGTGCAATTGTAACAAGTTGCCTGTCATGTAGGTCATACTTTATAGTCAATTTGCGAAATTGTCACTTGTCACCTGTCGCTTGACAATTGTCTCCCGGCAAATGCCAAATTGTCAGCCGAAATATGGCACTGACAATTGTCAACTTGGTGAGATAGGGGCCTAATATCTATAATAAACTACTAGACCAAATTAGAAATGTTGAAAGTGATGTGACATTTCTATAGTAGTTTATGCAATCGTTATATAATGTATGCTTTTTAGTCGAGAACCGCGTTTAGACCATGAGGCTTGCCGAGCTAATAAGTGATATCGTAGGATTTTTGCGTGCGTTCGGGCAGACACAATTAGCAAATAAATGTAGTTATTTAATAAAAATACATATATGCATGTAACATATCTTTGGAAAGAGCATAAAGGATGATTCACACTAGGCCGTCCCGTATCCGGGCCGGCCCGTTTTCTATGAGGTGACGCCCAAAACGAGCCGGCCCGGACACGGAACGGTCGCTCTATGATCAATGCAAAAGTTTGACAGCCGGCTACGAGGCTCGGAAGCGACACGGTCCCGGAGCCGGCCCGGACACGGCACGTTGACCTAGAACGCATCAACGCACGTCATCTTATTGCGGATCAAATTAATAATTACGGTTATTTTTTGTCACTTGATATTATTTGCGGATAATTAAATTTATTCTCGGTCATTATTTTCAACTATTGATTTTGTTTGTTAACATTTTTACTAGCCTTATTTCATGATTTTTCTGCTGTTTATTAATGAAGTCTACTGCGTTTTTTTATTACAAAGGCAAGTTGAAGTTATTATATTTATTAAACCTTTTATTTTACATTACGATTTAAACACAACGTAGAAGGTCCTAATCATATTATCTGAACCAGACGATCACAATATTTATTTACGGCCCATATTTTTAATAAATGATTAAATTATATTAGGGTCAGTTAAGTCTTTTTACAATAGCAGAAATACCATTTTTTTATTTTTACGAAGTGGCCAATAATAGGTAATTTATCCTACTACAAAATATTCAAGAAATTTTATCTACTAAAGGTAGATAAATTTCTTGAATATTTTGATGCCAAGGAATAGAAAACAACGATAAAATCGCAATCGCATACCGAGTAATTTGTCAAGTGTTAGAATATTTTTTAATCACAATCGATAAGATAAAACGGAAAATAATAAAGCAGTGTGCTATGTTCAAGAAGCGCACTCGCTCAGCCACCGCTGCCGCGACGAGAATACCGCCGCGGGCACTCCCCTCCCCCGCTCTCCTCACGATGCGTCCATCGTTGTTGTTGCTGGCGCTGGCGCTGCTGGTAGGAGCGCGCGCCGACCGCTACCACCCGGAGCGCTACGCACGCCCCGCCGGCGCCGGCCACTCAGTCGCCGAGCCGGACCCCGCCGAGCGCGACGCGCGCTACTGGTACGACGAGGCGTTCGCCGGCATCGACGAGCGGCTGCAGGCGCCGGTCTACGACGAGGTGGCGCGCCGCGTGGTCATGTTCCTGGGCGACGGGCTGTCGCTGCCGACGCTGGCGGCGGCGCGCACGCTGCGCGGCCAGCGCGCCAACCGCCCCGGCGAGGAGGAGCGTCTCATCTTCGAGCGCTTCCCCGTCACCGGACTCGCCAAGGTTTCTGCTGTGTTATATATGTTTAATTTAGATAAGTTCCTTGTGTGTAGGTTGTCTGTCGCAGAGTAACCAACACGCTAAAAGCGCTTTTCCGGTTTAAGCATTTCATGCCAGTTAGCACCAAGACCCACCTTGCACAAGCTCTTGTTTTACCGGTCATTGACTACACTGATTTGTGTTACACTAATATCACTCAGGTTGCTCTAAGTAAGCTCGACCGTCTTCTTAATAACTGCATCGGATTCATTTTAATAATCATCATTTAATTTTTTCATTTTAATGTAATGACTTTTTAAGATCTTCGTACACAGTTCAACAATAAACTCCATTCTATTCTATTCTATTTTTGGACTTCGTAAATATGACCTTATATCCGCTTTTCGCCGTCGACTAAACTGGCTCCCTATTCATGAACGAAGGTCATTGCGAGTTCTATATATACTCCGTGGGCGTCAATAACCCGAAAGATTTCCTGCCACGTTTTTTGGCTACAGTACGAGTAAATAATGTTATATCGACATGGGTCCACGTGTCTTAATTAAATTATTATTTCAGTACAATTGAAATCATATTAATTGACCGCTTCATTGTGAACAAACCTTTACTTCAGAGAGTGAGCGAGTTTAATTAAGGCGCGTAATAGAGTGAAATACCACATTTTGGTCGAGTTCAAAGGCCTAAAACTCAAAACTTGGCCGAAATATAGGTCTCGAAAAGTTATACTTGAAGAATTGATATGTCCTCTTCAATCTGAGCGATGGAAATTGCAACACGCCTAGATTGTCCTAACAAAAAAGAAATATCAAATAAGGCATTTTTCAACCTTTTAAATCGCTACTGCTCACTATCTAGACATGTTTTTTACACGGGATATTCAGAAAATAAAACTTAATTCAGTTTTTCATAATCTGTGCTTCGGATATTGTAAAATAATCATTAATTTTGTCAAAAACCTGGAATAACTACCACACCGTCATAAAAGTTGGGGCGGATACGTGCGCGGGCGACGGGCGGCAGTCTGCCACCGGCTCTCGGACGGGAAGGCTGTGTCGCTTTGCGCGCGACGCTAAAATATAAGAGTTCGGTTCTGAGACAATATACCTACTTAACTATTTTATATATTTAATTACTTCAAACATTCCTACGTATTTAGAAAATAATAATATAAAAAATACATACACACATACAAAAAATCTGCAAAAACCTGTTACAGCGGGGGGGCGCGGGTAGTGCGGCGGGAAAGGCTAAGCCACGCCCCAACGCGCAAGGTCGTTCGCGGGTATAGGCGCCTTAATCTCAAGTTGAGAAACAGAGAGCGAGAATTGTCATTGTCTAGTATGTAATATATCATATGTATTTTTGTAATCGAATTGATATACATAGAGTTTTATAGTACCTAAAGTTAAATGCCTGCACCAGATGTTTCTGTTTAGCCCATTGGTTGCATTGCATACATACATACATAGATACTGTTCGGGCTAACCCCAGCTTCAGGTATTCCCCGTGCACTGAGAACGCCGTGACTAAGGTCAACCGAACGTAGGGTAGGTTAAAGACAGCAACACAGCCTTCAGTCTTACGGTGATTTATTACTTATGAATACGATGTACAATATGTGCGTATTTATATTATAAGACTAGTTTTTCGCGTGGTGCGCGGGGCGCGAGCGCCCCGCGGTACTCTGCGCTCTCTTTTTTTGTTTTTTGTTATTTGTCTTGTACTTTGACTTTACGTCGGAGAGGGGAGGGGGAGGGGAGGGGCGAGTTTGTCATGGAGAGAGGAGGGAGTTTGGAGATTTAAAAATCTGCAATGGGAAGCGGAGAGCGGGAGAGAGATTTGCGAGGCGGGAGTTGCACTCTGTCTTTCTTGTGAGTGTGAGGGTGGGGGGATGACCGTATGGGCGTTAAAAGGCGGTTCCAATGAGTCCAAACACGATGGGTTTATCTTGTATAATTAAGGAGTTGCTATGGTCACCTTTTCTGTTTTCATCATCAGAACAGTTCGATGACACCCCTAATATTGCATCTTCATCTAATTTGTACAAATATTCTAAATATCAGTTCAGTAGGTAGAGGATAACGGTGCTAAAATTCAGTTGCAAGTATTGCCTAGAAAACAAAATACCTACCATACATTGCTATAACAATTTCAAGCTAATGGCATTATAAATAGCGACGTTTACGATCAATGAATAGCGTAAAATTCAACATTATTAAAATTCGCTGCTCAATTCTTGACTGGAATTAATTCCTTAAGCGATGGAATTTATTTCTTCCATCTATGAATTGTGTAATAGGTAGGTATAGCTTCAATGTAGCTATGTTTTTATAATGTTAGAGAAAAGATGAAGAAGAGAAGAGAAGACTACCTTCTTCAGTGTTTATATTAAAAGGACCATCTCGATACGTAATATTGAAACATAAATGAAATACCTACAGTGATTATATTAAATTTAGCGCCATCTATACACAGAAATCGAAACATAAATGAAATTAATTAATAACTTATTATTACATTTTAACATCTTTCGTACAATAGACATGGTTATTGTAACACCTACATTATAAATGAATTGAATAATCAGCCTAAACACGATGCTTTTTTATCATGTGTAATTTAAGAGTTTGCTAATAGCGTTATTAGCTTGCCATTTCCATACCATGCCATCTGTCTTCATCATGAGATCAGCTCGGTGGTAGGTGCCTAACATAATATTGTATTAAATCAATGAGCAAAATTAGCTATGGCCCTGGTCACCTATAAACGCCATCGGCCGCTTACAGCGTTAACGCCGCACGCTGAGTCATAATGCTTACTATAGAGCTGTACTGTTAGGCCCTGACAGACCATAACAGTACATATATCTCTTTAGTATGCATTGTGACGCAGCGTACGACGTGACACTGTAAGCCGCCGATGGCGTTTATAGGAGACCAGAGCATATGTCATCTTATATTCGAGATGCACAAAACTATGACTAACCTAATATGCGCAGCAGCCCTGTAATTGATAGAAGACTGTGTCGCTCTAAGTTAATAGATACTGTTATATCGGTTGTCAATAGAAATAAAGATTATTTTTTTGGTTTTATCTAATAATGCTTGGCTACCAATAATGCAATCATGTTTGTTGATTATTGATGGCATTGCGTAGTTAGTATAACAGATTTCATGGTCGTGTCTGGTAAAACGTTTTGTTTTAAAAACAGCTTCTATTTAAAGGCATATAAAAAAAAAACCTAACAACCTAAACCTGCTTATTTGCAGGGTAAAATATTAATTTCATGTCAAAGTGAGCAACTGTGATATGCAATTAACATTTGTTTTGCGGATATTAGTATTTATTGGTGTGCAGTGAGTGTTTTATGAAATTATATTGCTCTAATGGGACGCTTCGGGCCTTCGGCCCTACGCGGAGCTCGTTGGGCCGAAATTTATCAACTCACTTTGTTCTCACCCTCTTACAAATGACATTTTATCATCTGGTTGACTGCCCCAAGCCCACCCCTCTAACCCCTTGAGAGCCAGGCAGCCCTAGAAGCTGCAGCCATAAAAGAAGAAAAAAAGGAAAACGATTCTAGGAGTTGCATGTTATAGTTTTTACATAGTTAAATTTGAAAGATTTAATATGTACTGTAAAAATTAGCGTAGGTGGATCTGTAATAATGCCCCAAGCAATAATGAGTCTTGTGAAGATTATCGCTCACCCGAGAGCCTTCGGCTCTCGAGTTCGCGTAAAAGGATCTGCAGATCTGCTCCAAGCCTTAATCGACCTTGTAAAGATTATCGCTCACCCGAGAGCCTTCGGCTCTCGAGTTCGCGTAAATGGGTCTGAAGATCTGCCCCAAGCCTTAATCGGCCTTGTAAAGATTATCGCTCACCCGAGAGCCTTCGGCTCTCGAGTTCGCGTAAATGTGTCTGCAGATCTGCTCCGAGCCTTAATCGGCCTTGTAAAGATTATCGCTCACCCGAGAGCCTTCGGCTCTCGAGTTCGCGTAAATGGGTCTGAAGATCTGCCCCAAGCCATAATCGCAATTGTAAAGATTATCGCTCATAATAATGCCTGCCCCAAGCAATAACGGGTCTTGTGAAGATTATCGCTCACCCGAGAGCCTTCGGCTCTCGAGTTCGCGTAAATGGGTCCGCAGATCTGCTCCAAACCTTAATCGACCTTGTAAAGATTATCGCTCACCCGAGAGCCTTCGGCTCTCGAGTTCGCGTAAATGGGTCTGAAGATCTGCCCCAAGTCTTAATCGGCCTTGTAAAAATTATCGCTTACCCGAGAGCCTTCGGCTCTCGAGTTCGCGTAAATGGGTCTGCAGATCTGCTCAAAACCTTAATCGGCCTTGTAAAGATTATCGCTCACCCGAGAGCCTTCGGCTCTCGAGTTCGCGTAAATGGGTCTGAAGATCTGCCCCAAGCCATAATCGGCCTTGTAAAGATTATCGCTCACCCGAGAGCCTTCGGCTCTCGAGTTCGCGTAAATGGGTCTGAAGATCTACGTCAAGCCATAATCGGCATTGTAAAGATTATCGCTCATAATAATGCCTGCCCCAAGCAATAACGGGTCTTGTGAAGATTATCGCTCACCCGAGAGCCTTCGGCTCTCGAGTTCGCGTAAATGGGTCTGCAGATCTGCTCCGAGCCTTAATCGGCCTTGTAAAGATTATCGCTCACCCGAGAGCCTTCGGCTCTCGAGTTCGCGTAAATGGGTCTGAAGATCTGCCCCAAGCCATAATCGGCATTGTAAAGATTATCGCTCATAATAATGCCTGCCCCAAGCAATAACGGGTCTTGTGAAGATTATCGCTCACCCGAGAGCCTTCGGCTCTCGAGTTCGCGTAAATGGGTCCGCAGATCTGCTCCAAGCCTTAATCGACCTTGTAAAGATTATCGCTCACCCGAGAGCCTTCGGCTCTCGAGTTCGCGTAAATGGGTCTGAAGATATGCCCCAAGCCATAATCGGCATTGTAAAGATTATCGCTCACCCGAGAGCCTTCGGCTCTCGAGTTCGCGTAAATGGGTCTGCAGATCTGCTCCAAGCCTTAATCGACCTTGTAAAGATTATCGCTCACCCGAGAGCCTTCGGCTCTCGAGTTCGCGTAAATGGGTCTGCAGATCTGCTCCAAGCCTTAATCGACCTTGTAAAGATTATCGCTCACCCGAGAGCCTTCGGCTCTCGAGTTCGCGCGAATGGGTCTGAAGATCTGCCCCAAGCGATAATCGGCATTGTAAAGATTATCGCTCACCCGAGAGCCTTCGGCTCTCGAGTTCGCGTAAATGGGTCTGAAGATCTGCCCCAAGCCATAATCGGCATTGTAAAGATTATCGCTCACCCGAGAGCCTTTGGCTCTCGAGTTCGTGTAAATGGGTCTGAAGATTTGCCCCAAGCCATAATCGGCATTGTAAAAATTATCGCTCACCCGAGAGCCTTCGGCTCTCGAGTTCGCGTGTTGGGCCACACAGAGACAAAACGCGCTCTAATGGGACGCTTCGGGCCTTCGGCCCTACGCGGAGCTCGGCCTTCGGCCTCGCTTGGCCTCGCCGCGCCTTCGGCCCTCAGGTTTCGCTTGTAAGAGTGACGGGAGTGACGAGTGTCCGCGTGGGCTCGCCCTTCGGGCCGCAAGCGGCCCTCGGGCTCGCGCGGAGAGCGCGCTCTGATGGGACGCTTCGGGCCTTCGGCCCTACGCGGAGCTCGGCCTTCGGCCTCGCTTGGCCTCGCCGCTCACCTGAGGGCCTTGCTTGCGGCCCTCAGGTTCGCTTGTAAGTTACACGGGGCACATGAATAGTTGAGCAACCCCTTCCTCTAGCAGCTCGGCCTTCGGCCTCGCGAAATTGCTTGGGGGGGACTCCCTTGGACGCTCGGGGTGAGGCTCCGGGCCTACGGCCCTCCGCCGAGCTCGGCCTGCGGCCTCGCGGCCTGAAGCTCGCCCTTCGGGCTCGCGAAACCTTGTACTTATATAGGATTTTCCTTTGTTCGGGGCTCCCGCAGCTCGGCCTTCGGCCTCGCCAAAAATTTGAGGGGGGGGACGTGCCTGGTATTCTTATGGAGGCTCCGGGCCTTCGGCCCTCCGCCGGGCTCAACCTGCGGCCTCGCGGCCTGAAGCTCGCCCTTCGGGCTCGCAAAAACTACTCGGAAATGGTTTTGCCCCTGGAGGCCGCCATTTTGGATTTTTTCAAATTTTTTTTTCTTTAACATATTCTTGGGCCCCCCAAGTCCCCGCGTGCCAAATCTCAACGCGCTCGGACCATGTTGAATTTTGGCCAAAAAAAAAAATTTCATTTTTTGGCAAAAATTGTAATGCTGTTTTTTTCATTCGGCAATTCCCTATGACATTTGGTCGAGCACCTCCCACCCATCTCTCACCGTTTGGCTTTTAGGGGGGGCCAAACAATTTCCCATACAACTTTTTTTTCAAGCTACGAAAAAAATTTTTACATTTTTGGAATCAGGGGACCGGTATCTCTCCGCATGCAAAATCTCAGCGCGCTCCGAACATTTTGAATTTTGGCCAAAAAAAAATTTCATTTTTTGGCAAAAAATATTAATGCAGTTTTTTTTATTTGGTAATTCCCTATGACATTTGGTAGAGCACCTCCCACCTATCTCTCACCGTTTGGCTTTTAGGGGGGGCCAAACAATTTCCCATACAAATTTTTTTTCGAGCTACGAAAAAAATTTTTACATTTTTGGAATCAGGGGACCGGTATCTCTCCGCATGCAAAATCTCAGCGCGCTCCGACCATTTTGATTTTTGGCCAAAAAAAAAATGTCTTTTTTTGGCAAAAATTTTAATGCAGTTTTTATCAATTGGCAATTTCCTATGACATTTGGTCGAGCACCTCCCACCCATCTCTCACCGTTTGGCTTTTAAGGGGGGCCAAACAATTTCCCATACAAATTTTTTTTCGAGCTACGAAAAAATTTTTTCCACTTTTAGAATCAGGGGACCGGTATCTCTCCGCATGCAAAATCTCAGCGCGCTCCGACCATTTAGAATTTTTGCCAAAAAAAAAATTTCATTTTTTGGCAAAAATTTTAATGCAGTTTTTTTCGCCCGGCAGTTCCCTATGACATTTGGTCGAGCACCTCATACCTATCTCGCACCGTTTCGGTTTTCCATACAAATTTTTTTTTGGCGCTAGAAAAAAAAAAAAAATTTTTTTGGGATCCGGGGACCCATATCTACCTATATTTTGACTTTTAGCTCTCTCTGACCATTTTGAAAATTTGGCCAAAAAAAAAAGTCATTTTTTGGCAAAAAAAATGTCACCCCACCAAATCGCTCGCGGTTCCCTATGACATTTGGTCGAGCACCCCCCACCCATCTGGTACCGTTTTCGCAGGCAGGTCTCCAACTTTTTAGTTTTCCCATGTAGCTCGAATGTCAGATTTTTCTGGGGGTCACGTCGGCACCCTCTCTACTTTTCCCATACATTTCTATATCGGATTCGACCTCCTTCTGGGAGAACAACCATATGAATGAGAAATCAGTCGGGCTGCAGCTTTATATAGTATTAACTAGTTTTTCGCGTGGTGCGCGGGGCGCGAGCGCCCCGCGGTACTCTGCGCTCTCTTTTTTTGTTTTTTGTTATTTGTCTTGTACTTTGACTTTACGTCGGAGAGGGGAGGGGGAGGGGAGGGGCGAGTTTGTCATGGAGAGAGGAGGGAGTTTGGAGATTTAAAAATCTGCAATGGGAAGCGGAGAGCGGGAGAGAGATTTGCGAGGCGGGAGTTGCACTCTGTCTTTCTTGTGAGTGTGAGGGTGGGGGGATGACCGTATGGGCGTTAAAAGGCGGTTCCAATGAGTCCAAACACGATGGGTTTATCTTGTATAATTAAGGAGTTGCTATGGTCACCTTTTCTGTTTTCATCATCAGAACAGTTCGATGACACCCCTAATATTGCATCTTCATCTAATTTGTACAAATATTCTAAATATCAGTTCAGTAGGTAGAGGATAACGGTGCTAAAATTCAGTTGCAAGTATTGCCTAGAAAACAAAATACCTACCATACATTGCTATAACAATTTCAAGCTAATGGCATTATAAATAGCGACGTTTACGATCAATGAATAGCGTAAAATTCAACATTATTAAAATTCGCTGCTCAATTCTTGACTGGAATTAATTCCTTAAGCGATGGAATTTATTTCTTCCATCTATGAATTGTGTAATAGGTAGGTATAGCTTCAATGTAGCTATGTTTTTATAATGTTAGAGAAAAGATGAAGAAGAGAAGAGAAGACTACCTTCTTCAGTGTTTATATTAAAAGGACCATCTCGATACGTAATATTGAAACATAAATGAAATACCTACAGTGATTATATTAAATTTAGCGCCATCTATACACAGAAATCGAAACATAAATGAAATTAATTAATAACTTATTATTACATTTTAACATCTTTCGTACAATAGACATGGTTATTGTAACACCTACATTATAAATGAATTGAATAATCAGCCTAAACACGATGCTTTTTTATCATGTGTAATTTAAGAGTTTGCTAATAGCGTTATTAGCTTGCCATTTCCATACCATGCCATCTGTCTTCATCATGAGATCAGCTCGGTGGTAGGTGCCTAACATAATATTGTATTAAATCAATGAGCAAAATTAGCTATGGCCCTGGTCACCTATAAACGCCATCGGCCGCTTACAGCGTTAACGCCGCACGCTGAGTCATAATGCTTACTATAGAGCTGTACTGTTAGGCCCTGACAGACCATAACAGTACATATATCTCTTTAGTATGCATTGTGACGCAGCGTACGACGTGACACTGTAAGCCGCCGATGGCGTTTATAGGAGACCAGAGCATATGTCATCTTATATTCGAGATGCACAAAACTATGACTAACCTAATATGCGCAGCAGCCCTGTAATTGATAGAAGACTGTGTCGCTCTAAGTTAATAGATACTGTTATATCGGTTGTCAATAGAAATAAAGATTATTTTTTTGGTTTTATCTAATAATGCTTGGCTACCAATAATGCAATCATGTTTGTTGATTATTGATGGCATTGCGTAGTTAGTATAACAGATTTCATGGTCGTGTCTGGTAAAACGTTTTGTTTTAAAAACAGCTTCTATTTAAAGGCATATAAAAAAAAAACCTAACAACCTAAACCTGCTTATTTGCAGGGTAAAATATTAATTTCATGTCAAAGTGAGCAACTGTGATATGCAATTAACATTTGTTTTGCGGATATTAGTATTTATTGGTGTGCAGTGAGTGTTTTATGAAATTATATTGCTCTAATGGGACGCTTCGGGCCTTCGGCCCTACGCGGAGCTCGTTGGGCCGAAATTTATCAACTCACTTTGTTCTCACCCTCTTACAAATGACATTTTATCATCTGGTTGACTGCCCCAAGCCCACCCCTCTAACCCCTTGAGAGCCAGGCAGCCCTAGAAGCTGCAGCCATAAAAGAAGAAAAAAAGGAAAACGATTCTAGGAGTTGCATGTTATAGTTTTTACATAGTTAAATTTGAAAGATTTAATATGTACTGTAAAAATTAGCGTAGGTGGATCTGTAATAATGCCCCAAGCAATAATGAGTCTTGTGAAGATTATCGCTCACCCGAGAGCCTTCGGCTCTCGAGTTCGCGTAAAAGGATCTGCAGATCTGCTCCAAGCCTTAATCGACCTTGTAAAGATTATCGCTCACCCGAGAGCCTTCGGCTCTCGAGTTCGCGTAAATGGGTCTGAAGATCTGCCCCAAGCCTTAATCGGCCTTGTAAAGATTATCGCTCACCCGAGAGCCTTCGGCTCTCGAGTTCGCGTAAATGTGTCTGCAGATCTGCTCCGAGCCTTAATCGGCCTTGTAAAGATTATCGCTCACCCGAGAGCCTTCGGCTCTCGAGTTCGCGTAAATGGGTCTGAAGATCTGCCCCAAGCCATAATCGCAATTGTAAAGATTATCGCTCATAATAATGCCTGCCCCAAGCAATAACGGGTCTTGTGAAGATTATCGCTCACCCGAGAGCCTTCGGCTCTCGAGTTCGCGTAAATGGGTCCGCAGATCTGCTCCAAACCTTAATCGACCTTGTAAAGATTATCGCTCACCCGAGAGCCTTCGGCTCTCGAGTTCGCGTAAATGGGTCTGAAGATCTGCCCCAAGTCTTAATCGGCCTTGTAAAAATTATCGCTTACCCGAGAGCCTTCGGCTCTCGAGTTCGCGTAAATGGGTCTGCAGATCTGCTCAAAACCTTAATCGGCCTTGTAAAGATTATCGCTCACCCGAGAGCCTTCGGCTCTCGAGTTCGCGTAAATGGGTCTGAAGATCTGCCCCAAGCCATAATCGGCCTTGTAAAGATTATCGCTCACCCGAGAGCCTTCGGCTCTCGAGTTCGCGTAAATGGGTCTGAAGATCTACGTCAAGCCATAATCGGCATTGTAAAGATTATCGCTCATAATAATGCCTGCCCCAAGCAATAACGGGTCTTGTGAAGATTATCGCTCACCCGAGAGCCTTCGGCTCTCGAGTTCGCGTAAATGGGTCTGCAGATCTGCTCCGAGCCTTAATCGGCCTTGTAAAGATTATCGCTCACCCGAGAGCCTTCGGCTCTCGAGTTCGCGTAAATGGGTCTGAAGATCTGCCCCAAGCCATAATCGGCATTGTAAAGATTATCGCTCATAATAATGCCTGCCCCAAGCAATAACGGGTCTTGTGAAGATTATCGCTCACCCGAGAGCCTTCGGCTCTCGAGTTCGCGTAAATGGGTCCGCAGATCTGCTCCAAGCCTTAATCGACCTTGTAAAGATTATCGCTCACCCGAGAGCCTTCGGCTCTCGAGTTCGCGTAAATGGGTCTGAAGATATGCCCCAAGCCATAATCGGCATTGTAAAGATTATCGCTCACCCGAGAGCCTTCGGCTCTCGAGTTCGCGTAAATGGGTCTGCAGATCTGCTCCAAGCCTTAATCGACCTTGTAAAGATTATCGCTCACCCGAGAGCCTTCGGCTCTCGAGTTCGCGTAAATGGGTCTGCAGATCTGCTCCAAGCCTTAATCGACCTTGTAAAGATTATCGCTCACCCGAGAGCCTTCGGCTCTCGAGTTCGCGCGAATGGGTCTGAAGATCTGCCCCAAGCGATAATCGGCATTGTAAAGATTATCGCTCACCCGAGAGCCTTCGGCTCTCGAGTTCGCGTAAATGGGTCTGAAGATCTGCCCCAAGCCATAATCGGCATTGTAAAGATTATCGCTCACCCGAGAGCCTTTGGCTCTCGAGTTCGTGTAAATGGGTCTGAAGATTTGCCCCAAGCCATAATCGGCATTGTAAAAATTATCGCTCACCCGAGAGCCTTCGGCTCTCGAGTTCGCGTGTTGGGCCACACAGAGACAAAACGCGCTCTAATGGGACGCTTCGGGCCTTCGGCCCTACGCGGAGCTCGGCCTTCGGCCTCGCTTGGCCTCGCCGCGCCTTCGGCCCTCAGGTTTCGCTTGTAAGAGTGACGGGAGTGACGAGTGTCCGCGTGGGCTCGCCCTTCGGGCCGCAAGCGGCCCTCGGGCTCGCGCGGAGAGCGCGCTCTGATGGGACGCTTCGGGCCTTCGGCCCTACGCGGAGCTCGGCCTTCGGCCTCGCTTGGCCTCGCCGCTCACCTGAGGGCCTTGCTTGCGGCCCTCAGGTTCGCTTGTAAGTTACACGGGGCACATGAATAGTTGAGCAACCCCTTCCTCTAGCAGCTCGGCCTTCGGCCTCGCGAAATTGCTTGGGGGGGACTCCCTTGGACGCTCGGGGTGAGGCTCCGGGCCTACGGCCCTCCGCCGAGCTCGGCCTGCGGCCTCGCGGCCTGAAGCTCGCCCTTCGGGCTCGCGAAACCTTGTACTTATATAGGATTTTCCTTTGTTCGGGGCTCCCGCAGCTCGGCCTTCGGCCTCGCCAAAAATTTGAGGGGGGGGACGTGCCTGGTATTCTTATGGAGGCTCCGGGCCTTCGGCCCTCCGCCGGGCTCAACCTGCGGCCTCGCGGCCTGAAGCTCGCCCTTCGGGCTCGCAAAAACTACTCGGAAATGGTTTTGCCCCTGGAGGCCGCCATTTTGGATTTTTTCAAATTTTTTTTTCTTTAACATATTCTTGGGCCCCCCAAGTCCCCGCGTGCCAAATCTCAACGCGCTCGGACCATGTTGAATTTTGGCCAAAAAAAAAAATTTCATTTTTTGGCAAAAATTGTAATGCTGTTTTTTTCATTCGGCAATTCCCTATGACATTTGGTCGAGCACCTCCCACCCATCTCTCACCGTTTGGCTTTTAGGGGGGGCCAAACAATTTCCCATACAACTTTTTTTTCAAGCTACGAAAAAAATTTTTACATTTTTGGAATCAGGGGACCGGTATCTCTCCGCATGCAAAATCTCAGCGCGCTCCGAACATTTTGAATTTTGGCCAAAAAAAAATTTCATTTTTTGGCAAAAAATATTAATGCAGTTTTTTTTATTTGGTAATTCCCTATGACATTTGGTAGAGCACCTCCCACCTATCTCTCACCGTTTGGCTTTTAGGGGGGGCCAAACAATTTCCCATACAAATTTTTTTTCGAGCTACGAAAAAAATTTTTACATTTTTGGAATCAGGGGACCGGTATCTCTCCGCATGCAAAATCTCAGCGCGCTCCGACCATTTTGATTTTTGGCCAAAAAAAAAATGTCTTTTTTTGGCAAAAATTTTAATGCAGTTTTTATCAATTGGCAATTTCCTATGACATTTGGTCGAGCACCTCCCACCCATCTCTCACCGTTTGGCTTTTAAGGGGGGCCAAACAATTTCCCATACAAATTTTTTTTCGAGCTACGAAAAAATTTTTTCCACTTTTAGAATCAGGGGACCGGTATCTCTCCGCATGCAAAATCTCAGCGCGCTCCGACCATTTAGAATTTTTGCCAAAAAAAAAATTTCATTTTTTGGCAAAAATTTTAATGCAGTTTTTTTCGCCCGGCAGTTCCCTATGACATTTGGTCGAGCACCTCATACCTATCTCGCACCGTTTCGGTTTTCCATACAAATTTTTTTTTGGCGCTAGAAAAAAAAAAAAAATTTTTTTGGGATCCGGGGACCCATATCTACCTATATTTTGACTTTTAGCTCTCTCTGACCATTTTGAAAATTTGGCCAAAAAAAAAAGTCATTTTTTGGCAAAAAAAATGTCACCCCACCAAATCGCTCGCGGTTCCCTATGACATTTGGTCGAGCACCCCCCACCCATCTGGTACCGTTTTCGCAGGCAGGTCTCCAACTTTTTAGTTTTCCCATGTAGCTCGAATGTCAGATTTTTCTGGGGGTCACGTCGGCACCCTCTCTACTTTTCCCATACATTTCTATATCGGATTCGACCTCCTTCTGGGAGAACAACCATATGAATGAGAAATCAGTCGGGCTGCAGCTTTATATAGTATTAATACGTGTTAAATGGCAATTGAGTAAAGCCTAGGAAGCCGATAGTCGCGGATTAAGTATAGATTAATAAATTGCCTTATCGGTATATCATGCGCTGCTGACTATTGTCTTCCGCGCCTGGCTCACCAATAATACTTTTATCACGCCTGTATTCCACAAAGGGGTAGGCAAAGCAAATGACATTCAATAGCAGTGCACATTTAGCAATTGTAGGCTTAAAGGTGGAGAACATGTGATATTGCTATCCCATCGCCCCCAACACACTACAAACCTGGTTACCATAATCGACTCTTATCGTGCTATACTAAGCCGGCACCACACGCAATCGAATGGTTGACTGGTGTATAATGCCTTATGGCATTAAGCCCCCCATTTTTATTGTATTATGGAATAAAGTTTAAATAAATAATTAAGCATACCATCTCTTGCAACCTTCTGTTAGAATAAACCTGCCATCTAAGCTGGTGCATCACTAAGCCTCATATCCCGAATTTCACATAACCCGACCCAAACCCTAAAAAGTAGGTATTTGTTTTCCCCAAAATACATGAGGGCCCTTGCGGATGCACTTCGAGCCAGTTGCATCTTTAATGCTATTGCCACGAAGTCAAAGTCAAATCATGTAATTCATGTAAAAAGGCACGAGTCAAACTCGGAATTCCTTTGGTTCAGGGTAACCATTGCCAAAGTCATTCCCTCTCCGTCGGGCAAAAGCGTGGCATTCACACAATAAGTGTTCCATTGTCTCGTCATCCTCGCCAGCGCCACACATCCTACATTCTATTTGTCCGATAGCCCCGCCCCATCTTAGCCAAGACCCCGGGCACTACTTCTAGGTGTTGTGTCCATCAGTTGTGTGCATAGTATTTACTTGTTCATATGTTTCGACAATTGTATTGAATTCTAGGTACATTCAAATACATAAATTATATGTACCTTCCCAAAGTGATAATAAGCCCTTGTCACTTTCATACTTCATGTTTGGATATTTTGTCACCGTTGGTGCTTGTAGTGGTTTTGATGTTGACTGTACAGCCTTTTTATTCCGAATGTATTTGAATATGATGTTGATAAAATAAACCAACTCAAATATAAAAGTAAAAGAAGAAAAATATAAACTATAGTTGTAGAGTATCATCAACCCCTTTATTCATAAAAAATAACAAACCTGCTAACTAAAATGTGTAATGTCCCTTTCCCCCAAACACAAATATCAAAGTGACCTATAAAGACTAACGAATATTAAGCGCTTTGTAGCTAAAGTAGGTTTGATGAACGTTTATGAATGAGGGGGTGAATGTTTTGTTATTATTTAGTTTGATATTCCGTGCTTATCCCGATCTGGACGTTGCAGACGTACTGCGTAAACGACCAGATCCCGGACTCGGCGTGCACGGCGACGGCCTACCTGTGCGGCGTGAAGGCCAACTACGGCACGCTGGGCGTGACGGCGCGCGTGCCGCGCTACGACTGCGCCGCCTCCGCCGACTCCGCCACGCACCTCGAGTCCATCGCCTCCTGGGCGCTCGCCGACGGACGTAGCGCCGGTATATCAGTGAAATAGTTTTTCAAAAGGACTGTAGAAAAGATTGTTCTAGGAGTGAGTCACGTCACGTACTTTTCCTGCAAAAGTCGCACACATGTCGTGAACCTGTCGTGTCGCGCAGTTGTCTTGCAAAAGTCACGCACATGTCGCGAACTTCTCCGCCACATTTCATGCAAAAGTCACGCATAAATAATACTGCATGTAAAGGATGAGAAATTTAAATGCTGGAACTTATAATTTGCCATTCAGACTGACAAGGTCTCTGGCTTACGTAGTATAGAACTCTCGGTGGGTGAATTTATTGATACAGGAGTGGGTCGTCGTTATGAGCAGTTACTCTTTATGATGAGGAATTGCTCTTTGGCAATATATTTAATATTATTATGGAGTTTTGTGATACTTTAAGTAAAATCCTGATACTTGTCATCATGAAAATAAAAATATTGAGCTTACATAATACATGTGTCGAAACAAATACAAGTACAAACATTTATTCTGCAAATAGGCCACAAGGGCACTTTTACATGTCAAAATATTAATTTACAATTTAAGAAAGTCTGACTATAACAAGTAATACATTTTTCATGTCAAAATATTAATTTACAGTTCAAGAAGGAATAATAATTTCGAGTTTACAATTATAACAAAATTAATGTCATACAGTGAAGATAAACTTGCAAAGTTATCTATTACAAATATTACAACATCAGTAAAGTTAGAGATGTATAAGGTCTCAAGATTAAACATGGGGTATAATGAAATTAATATAATATCCCAGAGATGTACATGGTCTCTGAGCGTCAAAATTAAAATTAATTTAATATTGTTAGGGATGTATATGGTCTCTAAGTCACTGATAATAAAAACGAATCCACAACAGGATGATGTCTCTCGTCAATCCCCTATAAAAAGACACTAGTATTAACGTAGTCACTATGTCCTAGCAAGCATGAACAGACCGGACTCCACAAATATAACCATAGATTTAAAATATTATTTGTTAGTTTCTCGACTTTATTTCTTGTCGTGGGCTTTTTTAATTTTTAATTTTGCTTTTATTTTCTATTTTTTAATGTAGGTATAAATATTAGGGAGGTATTCATAGGGATTAAGTTAGTTGAGTTAGTAACTGATGCCCGCATCAACTATTAAAGAGCTGGTGATCTTCAAACGGCTGATCAGGTCATGGTTACCTTACCATATACTTTCAATATTATTGAAGTAACACGGTACCAAATTTCGAATCGATCGGGCATAAGGAAGTTAGTCAGATCCCCTCATCAACTATAAAAGAGTTGATGATCTTCAAACGACTGAACAGATTTTCATGAAATATGGCTAAGAATACTCGGGATAAAATTATCTATGACACAAAAAAACTAAACGATAATCGGTTCATCCGTTTGGGGCTAGGATACCATAGAGAGATACACAGATACACAGACAGACACGTTAATATAACACCCCTCTCTTTTTGCGTCGGGGGTTAAAAATTGCCGCTGTGTAGGCATCGTGACATCGACGCGCATCACGCACGCGTCCCCGGCCGGCGCGTACGCCAACATCGCTAACCGCGGCTGGGAGGACGACGCCGAGGTGCGCAGCGCCGGCCACGACCCCACCATGTGTCCCGACATCGCCGATCAACTCATCAATTCGTATCCCGGAAACCAATTCCAGGTCAGTCTTAATTGTTGTGCTGTGGTAATTGTTGTTTTTGTCTCGAATAAATATTTCTTATTTCTTTCATCACCTTCATCAAACTACACAACTGTATGGTCACGTTGACGTATAATCGACGCGCTCCGTTTCATGACGCGCGAACTGTCAGGCTTCCATGGCTTGTAGCATAATAGTCGCCTGACCTGCTGCATGTAGTGTAACGCAGTATGTCGCCTGTGCGTGAACGCGGCCATTACGTAATTAGTATACCATTTAATTCCGGAACACCAGAAGTACAGTATGACAAGAGTTATGAGTACATTGGTAGCTTTTTACCGCAGGTGATTTTAGGGGGTGGACGTCGCGCGTTTCGACCAAACATGACAATTGATGAAGAGGGCCAGCCGGGCCGGCGCTGGGATACACGTGACCTGGTCGAAGAGTGGCGTGTGCATCGCGAGGCGGCCGAGCAATCCCACGCGTACGCATGGAACCGCACGCAGCTACTGGACGCCATCACCAACCCACCCGACTACCTCCTGGGTCTTTTCGAGGATGGTCACATGCAATACGCAGCAGAGGCGCGCCTGGCGGGCAACGACGAGCCCACGCTCGCCGAGATGACGGAGGCGGCTATTCGCGTTCTATCGAAAAACCCTAAAGGGTTCTTTCTGTTTGTGGAGAGCGGGCGCATCGACCATGCGCATCACGACAACTACCCGCATCTCGCGCTCGACGAGACGCTAGCGCTGGCCGACGCCGTCGAGCGCGCCGACGCGCTGCTGCCCGCCGCCAGCTCACTGCTCGTGCTCACGGCCGACCACTCACACGTCATGGCCTTCAACGGCTACTCGCGCCGGGGCAACGACATACTCGGCGTTTCCGACGACCTCGGCGACGACGGCGTGCCCTACATGACGCTCTCCTACACAAACGGTCCCGGTTACCGCAACCACATCGATGGCAAGCGCCCCGACGTCACGTCGGATAATACCTTTCGTAAGCCACTTTCTTTATTCAGGATAGTCATGAGTTGTCGGATGTGTGATGATAATAAGACGATGTTTTCAATTTTTTTTTTTTTTTTTTTCAGAATCATTACGGTGGCAGACGCACGTTGAAATACCGCTGGAATCGGAGACGCACGGCGGCGAGGACGTGCCGGTGTTCGCGCGCGGGCCGCAGCAGGCGCTGTTCGCGGGGCTGTACGAGCAGAGCCAGCTGCCGCACCTGATGGCGCACGCGGCGTGCCTGGGCCCCGCCGCGCGCCGCCGCCACGCCTGCAGCGGCGCGCCCGCCACCCTCACCGCCCCCCTCGTCGCGCTGGCGGTCGCCACAATCGCAGCACTATTCCGATAGCTCTACTGAATGTTTCGACGATTACATTGTGATATTATTAGTTATAAGAACGTTTGAAATAGTTTATTTTACAAGATATGTTATCACGGTAAAAATAAATAAATAATTGTTTGTGGACAATTTTACACAAGTCGACCTAGTCCTAAACTAAGCAAAGCTTGTTCTATGGGTACTAGACGATGGCCCCTCGGCCGCGTATGTAACCGGAGTTTTATAACCAGTTACCTCAGAAGAAAAAATGATCCTCATAGGATACTGGTATCCAAGTCATATATTTTTTTCCTTTCACGTAACCGAGTTACAAACTAGGAAAACTTCCTAACGATTACGAGAAAGTACTTTATATTCCTCGTAGGTAACTCCTTGAAAGATAGATAGGTATGGTATTATCAACCCCTTTTGATATCATGTCACTCAACATTAATGAAATCATCATTACAGCCGAAAGACGTCCACTGCTGAACATAGGCCTCCCCCAATTTTGGGGGATTAATGAAATAAATGAACTTTATTCTGCAAGTAGGCCGCAAAGGCACTTTTACAAGTCAAAAACTACTAGCGTTTCTCATGAGACCACTGCCGAGAAGAAACGCCGAAAGAAACTCGACAGTCAGTCATTTTCTCCAAAATATGCTTATTACAATGATACTACTTAACCTAATTAAGTAAATGTAAGTGGTAAAAAACAAAAGAGAATGGAAAGAAAAATGAAGACAAAATAACAATAGGTATTTTCAATGTGTAGTTACACAAGAAAATAAAATGTCGAATCGTTTGATATGCTTTCCTGCAAGAAATGTGTCAACTAGATACAATGAAAGTATTAGACTCTTTACGCTATTTAGGTATTTGGTTTGGGCCATGCATTTTTGTCCGTTAGATAGTCCTCGACCCTATAATAAGCCTTTGACATCAATGTTTTCCATTCTTTATTTACAAAGAGCTATTTATTTATAAAGATACGAATAGTATACAGTTGTAGAACCGCTCATAATTCATAGGTAAGACGCGAATTCGCATCTGTGGCATTACGTTCGAGTTCTTGAGGACGTGATATCGTGTCCGCGGCATTAAGTTGAGGTTCTTGAAGACGCAATATCGAAGAGTATATTTTATTGCAAGTAATACCAGTTTCACACGAGGGCAGAGCAGTGGGGCAGAACAGTAGGCAGCACAGTACTGCTACAAATGCACAAGCTGAGACAGAACTGTACTATTCTGTCTCAGTTTGTGCGTTCAGGTTACATAAGGGGTCAGTCATAACTTTGCAACTCAAATATAATGAACTAAGCGTAGACTAACTCCTAATACTTTCTGTTGCCTTGGTACTTTTCATCACTCTTTTCTCAACACGAAATTCGTCACTTATTTTCCACACCATGTCTTCAATTACTAAAAAATTATATGGTATAGGTCCTAGGTAAAGCATGGGTCCGGATCACTCATGGTTTCATAAGAGTATTATATATTCCTTACTGGATACTAGTTATAAACAATCGTACAGGTATCAGAAAGGAAAAAAATATATCACTTGGACACCACTATCCTATGAGGATCATTTTTTCTTCTTAGGTAACTGGTTATAAAACTCCGGTTACGTACGCGTCCGAAGGGGACGATGGGATATACATACTTATATAGATAAATCAGTAAATGCCCTTACCGGTATTCGAACCCCGAACCTCCAGCTTCGTAGGCATAGTCATTACCAACTAGGCTAAAGCGGTGGTCAAATGAAAATTATACTGCAAAAACACACGGAACCCCTGCTAGGCAACTCTTCATACATAATAATAATATGACAATAACATCACAATACTTGTTTTACATAATTAAATTCGTGAGCAAGTAACATACAATTTTTATTTCCAACTAAAACATCTGTTCACCCATTGCACAAAAAACCAAAAATATGTTGGCCACAACATGTTGCCGATTTGCAAAATCTACTAAAACTGTGTCTACTGTGGGTCCAGATCTCTATAATAGACTACCAGACAAAATTAAAAATGTTGAAAAAAACGTGACTTTTCTAAATAATTTAAAAGTAAAAGGCTAACGGCGAATGCTTTTTATGGCTTAGACGAATATAAAAATATGTAATTCATTGCATGTTGTTAAATTGTATTCTTAACATTATAATTCACTACATAAAAAATATCCCACTTAATTATAATATGTTTAATCGACATAATTTAGTTACCTATCTGATGCCTACTAATAATAATCAACTGACATGTAAAACTTTATTGCTTTATGAATAAATGAATATCGATAATGACTATATACATACAAATAAACTCAACTCAAAAGTAAAAAGAAAAGAAACAAGGCGGAAAAAAAAAACAATTTGGATGGAAAAGGAATAAACACAAACGAGGAATACCTAAATCATATCCGCTTTGCGGACTACTTATTGACTAGAAGTTCCACTGGTAGTTCAGAGTACGACCATTCAATATGAAAAAGAATACACATATTTGGAACAATGCATTTTCATTTCAGAACCAAACACTTAACGAGGTAGATAAACGTATAAAAAAAGGATAAGGTTGGAACAAATACTAGTCACTTAAGCACTTTTTCAAAAATAAGCTACCTATGTCACTTAGATAGAGATGGATTCCTGCGTACTGCCTATACTCTATTATACGGGTGTCAACACTAGGCGCTAAATAGGAAACTTGTATATAAAACGCAAGTAACGCAAAGGACCATGGAGAGAATCATTTTAAACTTAAGATTGAATGACAAACAAAAAAATACTATGATACGACAAAATATCAACATAATAGACGCCGCGATTAGCATGTCAATTGAAATGACGATGGGCTGGCCATGAGGCGCGGTGCGCCGACGGGAGGTGGACGGGGAGGGTGCTCCACTCGTATCTTCACGAGGAGCGCAGCCCGCGCGGCAGGCCACGGCGAAGGTGGAGAGACGACATAGAGGAAGTCGCCGGCAGAACATGGACGAGGAAGGCGGCCGACAGAGCAGTGACGACAGCTGAAGTAGGCCTATATCGGTAAATGGTTCTCTCATTAAATACATATAGGTATTATGTCAATTACTATATGAGAAATAAGAGGTTTTATTTCTCATTATTCTATTTTTTGAAACCACTGCTTTTCTTAACCCGCTTGCATCCATAATTGTTTCTATCAAGATCACACCATGTAAAGTAGTCGCTGGCGACAACAACATTAATACTTTGTCAGAAAACACGTCCCGGCTCGCCATTAACGCAAATTATCTCCGTTCGCTCGCAGAACTCAATCTTGTCCCAACAGCAAGCAAACCCACACGAGGAGACTCCTGCCTGGATCATGTCCACGTTAAGACTCGTTTCCAGGCAACGTCAGTGGTCTGTAATACTAACTTTTCTGACCACGATATGGTGGTCACTGGTATAAGAACAAAAATAGATAAACCGGTACAAATAAAGCGACATATTAAAAAGTGGACTATATTGTACTAGGAGAGGATCTAAAAAAGGTAGATTGGTATAGCGTCACGTGTTCAGTCTCGGTAGGTGAGTCTGTTAAAGCCTAAATCTATCAATACACCATGGAACTCACGGGCATCAAAGGATCTGTCACTGAATCTACGGACCAATGTAATGAATACTTCTCGAGCGTCCGTAGATCACTAGCAAACAACATCCTGGCTACTATTTAATTAACGGAATCGCGGAAAAACTAGCACGTGAAACCCTAGTAAGTCTGTCCCCAGCGCAATCTTTATTCTTGGGTCCCACGGATGAAATCGAAGTAGCATCCGTAATAAACGGATTAAAAACTAGCAGTGCTTCGGGTCTCGACGGGATTACAAACGGCTTGCTCAAGGCGATAAAAGAACAAATTGCAATACCTCTCACCCACATAATCAAGCTAAGCCTGTCAGAAGGAGTTTTCCCGAATGAGCGAAAAACATCCGCAGTCATTCCAACATATAAATCAGGTGACAAATCCAGTCCCAATAACTTCAGACCTATTTCTTTGCTAGGCGCCTTCTCGAAAATATTAGAAAAAAGAGTAAAAGTTTTGTTAGCTTCCTAGAAAAGAATAACATACTCTCCAAACGCCAATATGGCTTTCAAATAAATCAACTGCATGGTTGCAGTTGTATGGTCACCCTTCACTGCCCGCGAGCTCGACCTTCTTCGGTTTAAAGACTTTAAAGACGCGGCCGGAGCGGCGGGGGCGTGGCCACGGTCACCACCGTCACACGGTCCGCGCCTGTGCCTGTACATACTTTACTTATTTTTAGTTTGCATGACCGTACTCGCTAGCGACTGCGTAAACCATTTAGTATGCCGATTCTTAGTTCTATTGCGTAACCGCCAGAAGCGCTGTACTTTTGCCCATACAAATTTTTACGCAGTCGCCAGCGAGTACGGTCATGTAAACTCGGACGACTCTACTGGTAACGGCACCAGTAGAGTCGTCCGACCCAGGTGATCCTAGCTGTTTCTTGCCGAACTCTTCTCAGCTAGGCTATGTTTAGTGAACCAGCGACAAACTCCCAGTAGCTCGATTCCACCCACACCTCAGATGCGGTTGAACCTGTTTAAGACAAGGCAATTCCATTGCCCCCTTCAAATGACTCACTTTAACATACGTGAGTTTGCAATGAACCATCCCGCTCTCTAAGGAAGCTCTGCGAGTAATTTGGTAAATATTAAGTATATTTTAATTGATTTTTGGAACACGGATCACTTATAAATAAGCTAACCTTTTTGTAAAAAAAAAACTTCAACTTCACTGTTGTTTACACCGTTACTATGCACTCACTTGATTACCAATCAAAGATGACGACTAGACGGCTCTTTCTTATGGAATTCGAATCGAACAACCGTTATCTAGTTTCTATTAGGTACAGCGCCATCTAGTGGTCCACAAACACGATATCGTCCTAAACAACTGTCGTTGATAATTATGAAATCTGCAGCATCAGTTTACTTTTGTTTTACGATGATATTTAAGATTGTTTAAACCGTCGTCTACCGGCGATACAAAACAATGCTATTTGCAATGCAACGCATTTACCAACAACGCAATTACCAAGTTACCAATACATTTTCCCTTATTTTATTTTTTTTGGTTATTTTGTTCCTGTTTCTTTTTCAGTCCACAGTAATTTTGTGTAGTGTTATTCTACATTACTTCTTCACACTGGAAACTCAAACAGATCTCTGAATGGGCCTTGCCTTAACCAATTTCGCCCGCGTGGTCGTGCCGAAGGATTCTGGATTTTCCTCAGGCTACCCTCCAACCGCGCACTCCTTACTTTACTGGGCCCGGCCTATAAAACCAGTCAGGTTAAAAAAAGGCCATAATTTGTAATTGCATGCAAAAAATGTTGACCCCTAAACCCGTAATAATTGTTTAATTTAAATAGGGAAGTTGGACATTTTCAGTGGTTTTCTGTATTGACAGATGAGCACCTCGATCTCTTTTTACCAATAGTTGTCATTAAGCTAGGGGACAAGTAAAATAGAAGAAGCACTTAAGTGAAATTTGATTAGTTATTTGTGTTTTTTTTATACAACGCCGGTGGCAAACAAGCGTACGGTCCACCTGATGGTAAGCCGCCACCGCAGCCTATAGACGCCCGTAACTCCAAAGGAGTCACGTGCGCATTTCAGTCACGCCGACCCTTTATAAAATTTGAGGATGCACTGACTGATATGACGTATGACATGGTGTCAAATCACTGGTAGTTAGGTTACGAACAGGTTTTGGGTCTTTGGGTTGGAAGGCCGCTCAGTCTTCAGCTGCTCGTCAGGACGCATTCGTCCGCCCTCCACCGGAATTTAATCTTGAACTGTGTTGCGTTGACTTCCCCTCCTCCCTCTAGCTCGCAAAAGTTAATTGCTTAACGTTTTCAAATTTCACGAAAGCACTCTGAGTTTGATCTACGGCTTCTTATATTTTTTACGTTTATGTATAGAGGTAAATAGGTAGGTGAATGCTTGGGAGTAGTAGTAAGCACTCCGTCTTTGGGTTCACAAATATTTCTTTTAAAAGCTATACCTAATAAGTACGACTATGTTATGAGAAAAAAAATGTGCATCTTGAAAAAAATATTAATCTTTTATGTATGTCTCAACTCCTCTTTTATTCGTCTCTTACTAATACTTCAACATCGAAATTCTAGGATCCGGTGTTGTCTCTTTCCGGCCTGCCGCTGTTATCAGTAGAAATTATAACATTAACTACGTTCCTCCAAGAAAGTAGTCCTCCACTTTTGAATCTTTTATACTTATGTACAAATAGGTTCAGGTTGGTAGACCACTTTGTTGACTGACTGTACCTAACCATTACAAAAGTTAGTATTAAAATGACTTCCAGTACACCGTGCCGAGTCAACGCGCCGCCCAGCATGTTTGCGTCGCAACACTTGACGTAGTCGCATTGTTTGCTCCGGCGCGGCGTCAGCACCGGTATGGCCTGGGCTCGGCGAAGTGTACCGAATCATCATTTAATTGTGGACTTTTCACGCGTTTTAATTCGAGCAAAATTGACATGTGTCAGTAGTATCTACACGTTGATAGAGTTAAATCCCGTTAAGCAGGGATTGACCAAAATTATCATCGAGGACCAATGTACGTGTAAATGCAACCAGATGGTGTAAAGTATATACAAGTCACAATAACATTGAATAGAATACACATACTCTTTATTGCACACCTAAGAAAAAAAAAGAACACGTACACATACATGATTTCTGGAATACACTTATTATTCCAGAAATCATCTCCCAACGGTATGAAATAATGTTCACGCGAACGAAGTCGCGGGCAAAAGCCAGTACCAAATAAAATTAGATCGAATTTACTATCAACGGAAGATTAAGGCCACCAGTATTTATTTATTTATTCTTACCGTTATAACAAATCTTGTAAAATAAGGTATTTCAAATGCTCTTATAACAAATAATAAATATCACAATGTAATTGTCGAAACATTCAGTATTAGGGCTATCGGAATAGCGCTGCGATTGTGGCGACCGCCAGCGCGACGAGGGGGGCGGTGAGTGTGGCGGGCGCGCCGCTGCAGGCGTGGCGGCGGCGCGCGGCGGGGCCCAGGCACGCCGCGTGCGCCATCAGGTGCGGCAGCTGGCTCTGCTCGTACAGCCCCGCGAACAGCGCCTGCTGCGGCCCGCGCGCGAACACCGGCACGTCCTCGCCGCCGTGCGTCTCCCACTCCAGTGGCACTTCGGCGTGCGTCATCCAATCAACAGCTTCTGAAAATTTAAAACATCCACATATAATTATCCACATCACACATCCGACAACTCGCGACTATATCCTGAAAAAAGAAAGTGACTTACGGAAGGCTTCATCTAACGTGACGTCGGCGCGCTTGCCGTCGATGTGGTTGCGGTAGCCGGGACCGTTGGTGTAAGAGAGCGTCATGTAGGGCACGTCGTCGTCGCCGATGTCATCGGAGACGCCGAGGATGTCGTTGCCCCGGCGCGAGTAGCCGTTGAAGGCCATGACGTGTGAGTGGTCGGCCGTGAGCACGAGCAGCGAGCTGGCGGCGGGCAGCAGCGCGTCGGCGCGCTCGACGGCGTCGGCCAACTCTATCGTCTCGTCGAGCGCGATATGCGGGTAGTTCTCGTGGTGCCCGTGGTCGATGCGCCCTCCCTCCACAAACAGAAAGAACCCTTTAGGGTTTTTCGATAGAACGCGAATAGCCGCCTCCGTCATCTCGGCGAGCGTGGGCTCGTCGTTGCCCGCCAGGCGCGCCTCCGCTGCGTATTGCATGTGACTATCCTCAAAAAGCCCCAGGAGGTAGTCAGTTGGGTTGGCAATGGCGTCCAGTAGCTGCGTGCGGTTCCATGCGTACGCGTGGGATTGCCCGGTCGCCTCGCGCTGCGCACGCCACTCTTCCACCAGGTCACGTCCGTCCCAGCGCCGGCCCGGCCGGCCCTCTTCATCAGTCGTTGTGTTTGATCTAAAGGCGCGACGCCCTCCTCCTAGAATCACCTGCGGCAGAAAGCTACTAATGTACTCGTAACTCTGGGCTCACGTGAATGGGCTCATGTAGCAATATTGTCTTTGTGTAAAAAATCTGATATCCATAGTTTTAATATTAGTAATGAAAATAAAATTGCCACTAAAAACGTTACGTGTCCGTAAAGTATACAAGTCTTTTGTAAGTCAATGTGTTCGTTTCTGTAATAAGTTACCAGACGAAATTCTAAATTTACCCTTTCCAGCTCTTAAAAATTACTTTAAAAAAACATTGATATCAAAGGTTTATAACGGGTTGAGGACTATCTAACAGACAGAAATGCATGGCCCAAACCAAATACCTAAATAGTGTAAAGTTTGATTGTATGAATTGTAAATACCCATTGGGGTACCCCAATAGTATACCCCAGTGGCAAACAACAAAAAAAGAAGTTTAAAAAGAGAGAAACAATATAACAATTTATATATTTCCTCTCTTTTAAAATTTCTTTTTTGTTGTTTACTACTCAGATTTACTTAAGTAAGTTAAGTAATTAAGGCTTTTTTACTAATATATTTTATGGACATTATATGATTTAAATAAATTGAGTTGAATTGAGTAAGTAGTATAATTGTTATAAGCATATTTTACGCCGCAAGCCATAGTCTCCTTTAATGGAAGTTGGTTGAGGGAGTGTGGACTACACCCCAGAGGGGTTAATGGAAGTCCACACTCAGTGACACGCAGAAGTAATCTGTACAACTGAATATCTTTTTATTGATAATACTGTCCTTATATACTAGCACATACATACATAATCATCCATACATCTCGCACGCTCTTAGTCTCTAACTTATCGCGCGTCATGGAACGCAGCGCATAGATCGCAATACGTGACCATAAAATTATGTAGTATTATGAATGACTGACCTGGAATTGGTTTCCGGGATACGAATTGATGAGTTGATCGGCGATGTCGGGACACGTGGCGGGGTCGTGGCCGGCGCTGCGCACCTCGGCGTCGTCCTCCCAGTACCGGCTGGCGCTGTTGGCGTACGCGCCGGCCGGGGACGCGTGCGTGATGCGCGTCGTTGTCACGATGCCTGCATAGCGACAATAATTATTTAAAAATCGTATCGTACTGTCAAAACATACTAAACGTTCATGTTTTCATATCAAACTTAAATTCGCTCGACTTGACTAAAACAAAAATTACGAGCTGTAAAACCTAGGGAAGAAAACATCGCTCATGGAGTTCTCCCGATAGCTTTCCGTTATGAATTGAAAATGCCACTTGGCTACGCAATTTATTGCTGTGTAACATATTCGATGGCAATGAATAGAAAAGAATGGCGGTCTGTCCACCGACAAGAGCGAAGCTCTTAAGTTTTGATGATGATGATGATGATGAACATAATCGCTATGCTTCGACAAGTTGGTAAAACTGCGGCTGTGACGCAAATTTTATATAACAAGGTATAAATAGGTATAAATGAACATAATTATAATAGGTAGATGATGAAAAATCTCCTGGCGTCCAGCACCTCGCATAGATGAAGAAGAAGGACTAGCCTTCCGCATAAGCCACCCTCAGTTCTCTTAATTTTGGTATATTTTGCTGAACCTGGAGACGAACTTATTTGTTCAGAAGACAGACTGCCCTAAAGAATCCATTTCATGTTTGTTTGGATTATTGAGAAGACAAAATTGCTTGATAAAGGCTTGGCATATAATGACTGACCGGCGCTGCGTCCGTCGGCGAGCGCCCAGGAGGCGATGGACTCGAGGTGCGTGGCGGAGTCGGCGGAGGCGGCGCAGTCGTACTCCGGCACGCGCGCCGTCACGCCCAGCGTGCCGTAGTTGGCCTTCACGCCGCACAGGTAGGCCGTCGCCGTGCACGCCGACTCCGCGATCTGATGGTCGACGCAGTACGTCTGCAAAGTCCGGATCGGGATCAAATCAAACTATATAATTACATAACATTTAGCTGGCACTCTCCACAAATATCGGAATCACATCTGGGATAAGCATAGTTTATACTTCTACTTTTATATCTGAGCTGGATTAATTTAACAACATCCTACTAATATTCCACCACAAGTCGGAATGCAAAGGCTGTAAAGTCAACATCGTAAACGCACTGACAGCGACAAAATATCCAAATATGAAGCATGAAAGTGACAAAGGCACTATCACTTTGGGACGGTACATAATATTCGTGTATTTGAATGTGCCTAGAATTCATTGTAAGTGTCGGAACTTATGAACAACATTTTACTGCACGCAACTGCATGATGACGAACGCAACAGCTAGAAGTGGCGCCCAGTGTGGCCCGGGCAATCATAGTGGTGCTAGAAATAAAATCAAGTCGTGGTGTATTTAATTTAGGATTGCTAGATAGATACTATCCTGTTCCTGATTGGTTCTGGTTAGAGACCTTCTCTCAATATTTTAATAGTATAAAAGTTAAATAAAAGCTCGAGAATATTAATGGGGCAACATTTTTAGCAAAGCTTAGTCGGATTGGAGGATATTCGGCTAAGTGAAGCACCAGCTTAGATGACAGATGTATTCTAATTGAACGTTGCATGAGAAGGTATGCTTATCTAAATTATAACAGAGCAGAAACCTTGGCGAGTCCGGTGATGGGGAAGCGCTCGAAGCTGAGACGCTCCTCCTCGCCGGGGCGGTTGGCGCGCTGGCCGCGCAGCGTGCGCGCCGCCGCCAGCGTCGGCAGCGACAGCCCGTCGCCCAGGAACATGACCACGCGGCGCGCCACCTCGTCGTAGGCCGGCGCCTGCAGCCGCTCGTCGATGGCGGCGAACGCCTCGTCGTACCAGTAGTGCGCGTCGCGCTCGGCGGGGTCCGGCTCGGCGACTGAGTGGCCGGCGCCGGCGGGGCGTGCGTAGCGCTCCGGGTGGTAGCGGTCGGAGCGCGCTCCTACCAGCAGCGCCAGCGCCAGCAACAACAACGATGGACGCATCGTGAGGAGAGCGGGGGAAGGGAGTGCCCGCGGCGGTATTCTCTTGTCGCGCCAGCGGTGGCTGAGCAAGTGCGCATCTTGAAGCGAGCACACTGATTTATTAACTTTCTTTCTATCTTATCGATAGCGATTAAAATATTCAATAATTTGACAATACTTGGCGAGTGACTGGGTATGCGATTACATCTTTATCGATTTATTAATCCGTCTGCCGTGTTGTTAACAAAAAACATTATGCACTACTCGTATCTGCGGAACAGTTGCACCGTCGTCAGCGCGACTAGGTAGATTAGGCATTAAGTTTGTGTTTACTTTTTTGTCGGTAGAAGAATATATAATGATCTTATACTTATCAAAATATCTATTATGAATAAGAAATGCGTTTGTGCAACATACGACATATCGCATTTCATTCGAACAGGAAAACTTATTAAAATTTAGCCATTAAAGACAGCCTTCTTATTTCTGTACTTTTATTGTAACCAAGCAACATACGTCACAATATCAATTACATTTTATATAGAACATAAGGTTAGTTGAAATAAGATAAATTATTATTTGCCCACTTATGATGAAGTTTTATGTTCTTTGTTTCATATGTTTTATGTTGTTTGTATCGGGTGGGGCAGTCCAGGTACTCGGGACGTGTTTTAACGGAGACCCTATGCGATGATCTTGGCATCGACCGGGAACGACGGGCTACTGCGGTAAGATGCAACACGCTCGCACGCAGGTTCGGAAACTGTAGTGACTCAGTAAAGATGACACTGTTTAGGGCATATGGCCAATGCTACTATACATGACAGCTCTAGAGTCAAGTATGCGAGACGAGCTATGAGCACCATCAGAGTGCAATACAATGACGCTTATCGCATTCTGGTGAAACGACCTCGGTACTGCAGTGCGTCAAGCATGTTTGCGGAATCACGTATTCCAAATTTCTTCGCAATAGTTAGATCGCGCATAACTGTACTGTCAACATTAAACTACGGCGACATTGTGTACGGGCCGCGTCTGTTATCACGGCCGCAGAGGCTGGTCCAACGAGTGCAGAACGCTCGTGCGCGTTTCTGCTTTCATATTCCGCCGCGCACACACGTTATGCCGTTCCTAAATAGAAATCGTATTTTGAGAATGTCAACCCGTCAAAATTTACACTTAGCTACATTGATGTTTGGCATAGTAAATAAGCAAACCCCCTCGTACCTGTACAACAAGCTGACGTGGTTTCACAACTCCAGGTCCTCAGCAGTGAGATCATCAAGAATCCTTCAGCTTGTTTGTCCACGCCCACACACGGCAGCATTTCGTGGCAGCTTTCGCTACTCAGCAACCAAGTGTTGGAATGATATACCCCCTCCTCTCCGTGGCTTAAAATCAATACAAAGTTTTAAATCAAAACTTCGAGCACTTCTTTTATATGTACAAATTGGTGACTAATTTGATTTTTAATTTTAAAGCGTGGGTAGATTTACCGTTTTTCTTTAAAGGTTGCAGCTGGTTTTTATTATTTTTGAATATTATATCTGCCAGTAATTTTGTAAATTGAGGTATGCCGCGACGTGAGGTTGTAAAAAAAATTCTGTTCAGCGTATTATAGCTTGCTTATTAGTTTAGTTTAGTATTGCCAGCTTAGAAACGATTGGACTTGTGATGTCACCCGCTAGTGTTAAGTCCACTTTTAGAGTTTTTAGGTAATAAGTTGCCTAAAAATTATAAAAGTTTTGTTTATTTATTGCTTAGTTTATTTTATTCCTAGTTTTGGGGCACCAACTGAAAACCAGCGTCACGGTTTCCGTGACATCATGCTGGGTGGGTGTCCTATTTATCACATAAGATGTACAAGTTGATTTACAATTAAATTGTATGCTTTTTAATAATGTGTGCTAAATAAATACATTTCTATTCTATTCTATTCTATTCATAACGGCTTTCAAGAACCGTCTTTTTACAGCAGAGAACGAGATTCTTTCGAGTTTGTCCGAGCGCCTGGACTGCTAGATGCTAAAGTGCTGGCTGTCTGTGCACCGCAATAGAAATAAGAAATGAAAGTCTTGTGACTGTCCTGTTTATCTTTATTTATGAGATACGCGTCTTACTCGTGATCGGGTACTGTTTGTGGAGTTCGGTCTGTTCATGCTTGCTTGATTGATGAGAGACTTCATCCTGTTGTGGATGCGTTTTTATTATCAGTGACTTAGAGACCATATACATCTCTAACAATAATAAATTAATCTTAATTTTGACGCTCAGAGACCATGTACATCTCTGGGATATTATATTAATTATACTCCTTGTTTAATCTTGAGACCTTATACATCTCTAACTTTACTGATGTTGTAGTATTTGTAATAGAAAATGTAAAATGTATGTGTGTTGTAATGTAAATGTAATGTTGTAATGTTTGTTGTTTTTGCAAGTTTATCTTCACTGTATGACATTAATTTTATTATAATTGTAAACTGATAATTATTATTCTTTCTTAAATTGTAAATTAATTTTTTGACATTTAAGAGTGCCCTTGTGGCCCATTTGCAGAATAAATGCTTGATTTTTGTTTTTTTCTGATTTTATAATTTTATTACATTATGTTGTATTTTGTATATGGGTAATTACCTGAAATAAATGACATTATTACACCACCATTATTTTACTGTAGGTACACCAGGTAAGTGGCTCAAATTACATTGGTACTCTTTAGTTAAGTCCGCGTATATTTTTATATGAACAGTAAGTTGGTAAGTTTCGACACAAAATTTATTCCTAGATGTACCCAGTGCTATATTCTAACCTGATCTATTTAAATATACATTTATGGCCCCCACACCGGTGTAGTTATAAAATAGAAAACAATGAGCCACACAAAACTTATTTGCTGCTGCCTCAGTGTCGCGCTCATATCACCAGCGCGAGCGCACAGCATGCGTTCCTGCCTACAAGGTCTGTGACTACTAATCTTCTCGCCTTAACGCAGGCATTATCTAGTGAGCTAGATAGAAAGTCTCAAGTCGATGTCATTTACCTAGACTTCCTAAAAGCTTGTGACAGCGTGGATAATGACATCCTTCTGTTAAAGTTGGGGACGATGGGCTTTACTCCCAGACTTAAACTGAAACTGTTTGCGAGCTATCTTTCGGACAGGACTCAGTACGTGAAATACGGTCCGTATGTATCCGATAGCTATCGTACGCGCTCAGGTATCAGTCAGGGATCGAACCTTGGACCATTTCTCTTCGTGCTTCTCATTAATGATTTGCCACTTGAGGTGCGTCACTCCACTCTACTGTTGTTTGCTGATGATGTGATGCTGATTAAGCCTGTTCAAAGTCAGACGCATTACTTGGAACTGCAAAGAGACATTGATGCGATATGTGCGTTGATCACGAAAATTTGATCAGAAAACTTAGGCACTATGGGATAAAGAATGGAGCTCTTGATCTCGTTTCATCATATCTATCAAACAGAACACAGCGAGTAGTCATCAATGGGACCTCGTCAGCAGGGTCAAACGTTGCTCTTGGAGTACCGCAAGGATCCATCCTAGGACCGTTCTTATTTTTAGTGTACATAAATGACTTACCAGAGCTTGTGCAGGGTAGACATGATATAGTTTTATTTGCAGATGACACTTCTCTAATTTTCAAAGTGGATAGAAAAGAGAAAAGCTTCTTGTATTAATGATGTATTATCCACTATTGTAAATTGGTTTACAGCCAATAACCTGCTTTTAAATGCAAGAAGACGAAGTGCATAAAATTTATTTTACCCAATGTTAAGCACATAAACAAGTCAAAAATTAAATTAAAGGGCGAAATTCTAGAATTCGAAGACAAGACTGTGTTTTTGGGAATAACCTTAGATTCAAAACTTCAATGGCATGCACATATAGCCACATTAGCAGGAAAACTTAGCTCCGCAGCCTATGCAGTGAGGCGAATCAGGCAGCTGACAAACGTCGAGACAGCAAAATTGGTGTACTACAGTTACTTCCACAGTGTTATGTCATATGGAATCCTGCTGTGGGGGAAAGCGGCGGATATCCAGACTATCTTCGTACTACAAAAACGAGCAGTGCGTTCTATTTATGAACTAGGAGCTCGTGCTTCCTTAAGAGAAAAATTCAAAGAGGCAAACATTCTCACTGTAGCGTCTCAATACATTTTTGAGAACATTATGTATGTACGGAAAAATCTCCATGAATTCAAACTTAACAGCGAAGTCCACGACTACAACACAAGAAGTAAAAACAAGCTCGCAGTGGCAGCCTGTCGTCTCGGTAAAGTTAGCACGTCCTTCGTGGGGAATTGTATACGCTTTTATAATAAAATACCCATGGATGTAGTGAATTTGCCCTTCAACAGATTTAAGTATCACGTTAAAAGTCACTTGGTAAGCAAGGCGTATTATTCCGTCAATGATTTTTTAAGGTCAATAAACAAAAATTTTAGACCCGGGTTGGATTATTTTTTGTCGAATTTGCAACAACAAAAAATCGTTTTTAATAGATCTATAGCACGTGAGTATAAATGTGAAATCCGTTTTTCGATATCTCTAACCCTTTCGGAGATAAAAAAATGTATGGGGAGACTAAAATCCGAGTCGCACTTGGCCAATTTTTTTTTATCGTCAGGTTAGGTTAGGTTAGGTCAGGTTAGGTTAGGTTAGGTTATAGGGGTAAATCTCGGTAGATTTTCTTGAAACTTGGTATACGGGGGTTTTTTAAGGTGATCTTTCTACGGTCTTTTTGGCTTGGGGTCAAATCGCCCTCCTTTTGGTACCTCCCGTACAATTTTTTTGAAAAAAAGTGGTTTTTATTTTTTTTGAAAAAAGTATTTTACCTAGGGAGCTGGATTTCTGCTGCCCAAAAATTACTATCATTCTACGTACAATAACATTTTTTCGGTTGCTCTAGGGCAATAAACAAAACTTTAAGACCCGGGTTGGATTATTTTTAGAATTTTTTTTTGTCGAATTTGCCACAACAAAAAATCGTTTTTAATAGATCTATAGCACGTGAGTATAAATGTGAAATCCGTTTTTGATATCTCTAACCGTATCGGAGATACAAAATGTATGGGGAAACTAAAATCCGACTCGCACTTGGCCAAATTTTTTTTATTGTTTCGTTATTATAATTTCTGTTTTATGATGAGTCTGATAATGTGAATTGACCAAATATTGTTTGTATGACAGTTTTTTGACAGTTTATGTATTTTAATTCAAATGCGTATAAATGCGTTAAATTTCTACGTAATAATACGTAGAAATTGATGATATGACATAATTTTTACAGAAACTGTCAAATTAGTGAATTTTGACAGTTTTTTTGACATTGATGATTTCGATGGTACAACTTACTATACAAGTGGTAAGATGGTCAAATTTGGTATGTTTGACAGTTTTTTGACAGTTTTTATTTTTTAATGCAAATGCATTTATTAGTTGGAAATTGATGATATGACATACTATATTTGACAGAAAGTGTCAAATTAGTGAATTTTGTCAGTTTTTTTTTTTTTTGACATTGTTGATTTCGATTGTACAACTTACTATACCTGATATTCTCTTACCATTTCTGAGATACTACTAATTAAAAGATAGACCTCTGGTCACTATCTTTACCATACAGTTTGTTCTTAGATGAGAGGTCAGCTTATAGTAGATTTCAGTCTATCAAATTAAAAGTGAAAACTGTCAGATTTTGACAAACGAGGTATCGTTTTCAGCAAATCTCGAGTAACGTGTGAATTGCTAAAAAAAAAAAAAGGCTTTTTTTTTTTTTTTTTTTTTTTTTTTTTTTTTTTTTCTAAATTTTAAAAACTGTCGGTTAAGTTAGGTTTTAGGTTAGGTTAGGTTAGGTTAGGTTAGGTTAGGTTAGGTTAGGTTAGGTTAGGTTAGGTTAGGTTAGGTTAGGTTAGGTTAGGTTAGGTTAGGTTAGGTTAGGTTAGGTTAGGTTAGGTTAGGTTAGGTTAGGTTAGGTTAGGTTTTTTTTTTTTTTTTTTTTTTTTTTTTTTTTTTTTTTTTTTTTTTTTTTTAACTGTGCTCCTCCAACATGATCGGAGACTTTTGCTATCTATTCTACACTTTCATGCCAGTTCTCGCATTTTCTACTACTCGTACTTCCATGCTTCATACTGTTCTTTCTTTCATTCGTTCTCATTCATTCTTTTCCAAGGTGGGATTCCTTGCTATGTAAAGGATACGCTACTTTATTTTTTATTAATGGGTTTTATTCTAATTTAATAAGGAACACAAGACAACAATTCTTTAATATTTTTTGCCACATACAGGGTTTTCTTATTTCTATTTACATACATCTAGATATTACACTCATATTATTATGCTACTTTTATATGTATGCTTAATTTTAAATATATTCAATATATTTTATAAGCATGCCTTATGTCTCTACTTATTTCGTTTGCAAACAATGTTTATTATCTTTGTACAGTATGTCATAAAACATTTTCTTTTATTACCTAACATTATTGTGGCTACATTTTGTGGTTTTATTTCTATTTGCATTTCTTGTTCAGTGTTAAAACGTTCCCTGGCAAACATTGGGCACTCCATTACCAGATGCAGTACCGTCTCCTCCATTCCTGGATCGCAGGTACATGACGGGTTATCCTTACACTTATATTTGTACAAGTATGAGGAGAACCCACCATGACCCGTCATAAGCTGGGTGGTTTCAGGTGCTATTCTAATATTCTTTACTACCCTATACGCCGCAACCGCATCCGGAAAAAATATCTTCGTAACAGAAGCTGTCTCTCCCGTTACATACCGCTGGTTCCATTCTCCTATGGTCTCCATTCGTAGCTTACGTTTCACGTAGGATACGGGGCACAGATTGTAGTCTGGGCTTTTCTTCAGTCTTAAGGCAGCTGCTTTTGCCAACTCATCCGCTCTCTCATTTCCTGGCAGTCCGGCGTGTGCTTTGATCCAGAAGAGGGATAGATTTTTATTCCGAGCATTACAGCGTTTTATCATCTCCCTACTCTCGACTGCCAGGGGATGGCGAGAGCTTGGGTTTACAGTGGCTTGTAGAGCCGCCATTGAGTCACTGAAAATTCCTATTTGGGTAGCCGTACCCTTTTCAGCTTCTTTTGTTGCGCGGTTTAGGGCTAGGAGTTCTGCCTGATATACTGTGCAATAGCTAGATAGCGCGAGCTTAATTGTTTTGGTTTCGATGGCACCTTCCCATATGGACAGTGCAGCGCCTACCTTGCCCTCAATCCTGCTGCCGTCTGTATATATTCGCATTTGTAGGCTTTCACATTCCTGGTATTGCTCTTCGCTACATATGCTTTCAAACGTTAGTTCTACTCGTTCTGCTGGATGCGGTGCTTTTATGGCTGGTGTCATAGTCTCGATTTCTCTGTCCTCTGGCGCTGCTGGAGCGCGGACTCCCTTCTTGGTTTCATATAATGAAGCCACCTCACGGACTCGGAGGTCCAGGGGGAGCAATCCGGACAGCAGCAGCGCTGAGTTCAGGGAAACTGTTCGGTATGCTTTGCACAATTTTTGTGCAAAGCCCCTTTGTACCGCGTTCAGTTGTTTTATGACTCCCAGTTTTTTCACGGCTGGAGCCCATGCGCTTGCTGCGTACAGGATAGTGGGTTCCACTGCCGCGGTATATATTAGCCTTATAATTTCCGGGTGTAATCCCCATCCCACTCGGGCAGTTCTAGCCAGCATTTTATATCTGTTTAATGCCTTACTGCAGACGGTTGCGACGTGCTTATTGAAAGTTAGTTTTTCGTCTATGGTGAGGCCTAGGATTTTAATGTCCCTGGACATAACGATGCTCACACCCCCCATACTCAGGCGTGGTTCGTCGTAGACCAGTCTTCTGGTTATCACCATAGCGCACGTTTTTAATGGTGCAAACTTAAGTTTGTTCTCGACACCCCACGCCAATGCACGGCTGAGTGCGGCATTTGCGCTCGTCTCGATTTCCAGTGCTGTCTCACCATCGAACACCATGACTACATCGTCTGCATATGCCTGGCAGTATATACGTTTCTCGTCGAGCTCTTTCAGTAGTGGATCCAAAAGGAGGTTCCATAAAATGGGTCCTCCTATGGATCCCTGTACGCAACCCTTGCTGGTTTCTCTCAGGTACTCTTCTCCCGCGTACCTTACTCCTACTGATCTATTCTCGAGGTAGCTATCGATGACCCTTCTCAGATTCACCGGTACGTTTTCGTCAGCTAATCTGACACGTATTGCTGGCCACCAGGCGCTATCGAAGGCTCCCTCTATATCCAAGGATACCAATGTCACTATTTTCTTTTGGTCCAGTTTGTTCCTTATGTGTTTTATCAGGGAATAGAGGGAGTCTTCGGTGCTCCTTTGTGGGACAAATCCGTACTGGCGCACACTGGTCTTTGGTAGGAGGTGATGTCTGAGGCGGGCCACCAGCATCTTTTCAAATACTTTTCCCAGTACCGGCAGCAACCCAATCGGTCGGTAGGATTTTGGAGAGGTGTACGAATCTTTTCCAGGCTTTTTCAGGACTACGACCGTTGCCTTTTTCCATTTCTTTGGGAAGTGGCCGAGGCTTAGGCATTTATTTATTAAAGCTAAAAAGACTTCTGGGGCGCATAGTATTGCTCTATTACAGATATCTGAGGTGAAACCGTCGTCTCCTGGTGCTTTTTTCGGGTTGAAGGATTCCAGGGCCATTTTTAGCTCATAGGCGGTGAACGGTGGGTCATGAATCTCAGCATGACTCCATTCGTTGACCTTTTTGGCTTTGCATCTAATATGTCCCTGTATATCCGACTCTCCTTCCTCTTTGTCTTCGGGGTAGAACGTTTTTGCCAGAAGTTCCACTGATCCCGTTGCGTCCAGGAGTTCATCGCCATCTTTTAGCATTTGGTCCTCTTCCCTTTTTGTTCCTTTACCTATGACGCGGTATATTCCCTCCCAGACCCCCTCCTTCTCCTGTTTTGAGCAGAAGTCTCTCCAACTGTCCGTCTGCGCGTTTTTTGTTGCAGTCTCATATGTCTCCTTTTGTTTCAGGTATTGTGCTACCACCGCCTCTCTACGGACCGGCGCTGCGTTTCTTATTCGGCGTTTGCAGGTAGCGACCTTCTTTTTCATCTCGGCGAGCTCATTTGACCACCATGGCAAGGTAAGTAGCTTTGTGTTTCTTAGTTTTGGTATTGTGCAATTGCATGTTTCTGTGATTTGGTTGTTTAATGTATTTACTATTGTGTCTATTTCTTCTGTGGTATGTACATTTTCTATGGTTTCTGCTGTGAAATTTACATTCTGCATAGCCTGGGTCAGTTTCTCATGAAATTGCTCCCATCTTGCTTTTTGTGTATTGTAAATACGTGTTGTCCTACGTATGTGAACCCCATTTGATTTTTGGATATTTACGCCAAAAACAATGCCATTGTGATCCGAGCTCGTGAGGTCCTCGCTGACTCGCCAATCTTCTATACGTCCGAGAAGATCCGCAGTACAGACTGTGACGTCAACGTGGCTGGAGAATCTTCTGCCCCCCCGGATGGTGTCGAAGGTCGGGGTAGTACCCGTGTTTAGAATTTGCAGATTTAGTTCCTCAATGGTACCGCTCATCTGTTTACCCCGAGAGTCTTCATTTAGGCTTCCCCACCAGATGCTTTTTGCATTCGCATCACCGCCTATTATCATATTCTTTGTACCACATGCGCTTACCACTCCTTTTAGTTGTTCCATGTACTGGTCCATAGGTTTATCCGGTTCAAGGTAGAATGACACCATTGTTATTTTCCAGGCACTAGTGCGTATTTTTACCACTGCAATGTTTTTTGTGGTGAGTTCTGGGCATTGGACTACATCAAGGTCTGCGTCAAAGACTGCGATTGCTGCTTTCACGGCTCCGTCTTCATTTGTTGTGTCTTGGAAGATCCGTACGCCTTGATGTGCCCTCATACCCTTTTCCCGTCCCACGTAGGGTTCCTGGAGCAGAGCGACCGCTATTTTTCTTGGTTTGGCTTCCAGTAAGAGTTCATTTGTCGCCAGTTTGCTACGTTGGAGGTTTGCTTGGGCCATGTAATACTTATGAACTCGTTGGTCAACTTTAGCAGTAGGCATGCGAGGCCCTTGCTAGGGCATCCCACCTTTTTCTTACTGTGCAATCCATACTAAATGCATTGTGGTCATCTTGTTCGATTTTTGCCCTTTTGCAGTTGATGCAAGACGGTGCTTCCCCTAGCGTCCATTCCGGGCATTCGGTTTTCAAGTGCTGGCCTCCGCAGTGACTACATAGGTCATCTTTTTCCTTGCAGAGGCGCCGAGAGTGTCCGTACGCAAGACAGCGTGTGCATTGTATAAGGGGGGTCTGATCTTCGACCCTAATGCTTTGCAAGTCAATTCGCACCCTGCCGTCTTCGATTGCCCTTTTCCAAACTTTTGGGTTGACGCTGAGGACCACGTGACTGGTCAGGGGGTTTCGCGCCTTCTTTCTATATTTCACCGTCACTTTTTTCTCCTCATCATCGAGGCCGCAGAATAATTCTCTATTTTGATTTTTGAGGGCCTTTTCCATGTCTTCATCACTATGGAATGATAGGACATCCTTCAGTACCAGCAGTGGGTTTTTGTTTTCCACTTCCTCGACAATCAGGCGCACTCCTGCTGCCTCCAACCTGTCTTTCATCTTCTTTCTCTCGTCTTGCGTTCTGCATCCCATGACTATCTTCCTATCCTTCGCCTTTCTTACTCTTTCCACCTGTATCCATCCTTCCTTTGCGTCTATCGCTTTTCGTACTTTCTCCAGCACCTCCTCTCCTGTCTCCGTTTCATTTTTTGAGGAGACCACTACCGAATGCAGCGTCGGTCGCCCCAGTGTTGCTTTCTCGGGGCGATTCCTCGCTACTTCCGCGTAAGTGTTTGCTTTCCAGCTTTCTTTATGGTGCTCCAGAGCTTCCTTTAGTTCTTCCATCTTCTTTATATGTTCATTCTGTCTCTCTTCATTCTTCTTCATGATTTCCTCCATTTTTGCTATCATGTCTCCTTCTGTGTCTCTTTTTCCTTCCGTTTCTTGGTCTTTCTCAGTGCGTTCTTCCCTTCCGTTTCCCTTTTTCTGTAACGTTTTCTCCTCTGGCCTGACTTTCCCCTTTTCCATTTCGGCTTCTTTCACGAGCTGGTAGAGCCGCTCAACAGCCTGGGTAACCTTCGTCTTTATTTCTGTTTTTAGGTTTCTGGCTTCACCAAGCTGCGTCTTTGCCCTAGTCAGGCATGCTCTTGCTTCCGCTGTCCGGTTGATATATTTTTCTATGCTAGGTGGGCTCTTTATTTCGTCCACTGCTAGCCTCTTCACAACACCGAGCAATGCCGTTGGGCCCTGTGCGGAGGGGCCTATCCGCTTTGTTACCGTGGCCCCTTTTTTGTCCTGTGGCCGGTGAGGGTTGGGTTTCGCAGGGCCAGCCTGCTCTTCCTCTATGTTTGTAGGTGTTTTAAAAGGGGTAGGATCATTTCCTATCGCCTCCCAATCCCCTATACTGCGTCTCACGCTCTGCTGGGATTGATTAGATGTAGGCGCCGCCGGCACCGCTTGAGTGTGCTCCGGGGATAAAACCCCGGAGGCGGATCCATCAGCAGCTATCATCTCCCGTACGTGGCCCGGCGATGCCGTCTTTTGGGATTTACCTCCCTCCTGTCCTTTTGCTGGGGTTCTATATCCGAACATGTTGGGTACACAGGAATATAGGTCAGACAGGAACTGCAAGTTAGAGTGCCTGTCAGTTGTTAAGGGTAACGTTTTATATCAGGAGTTTATGCAATAGGGCCAATAGGGGCCGAAAGTGCTTTAGAAAATAAAAATACTATAAGAATAGGTCAATAAGTGAACGTAAAGAAGCTGGTCAATAGGGACCAAGTCAATTTTTATCTCTAGAGCAGTGTAGAGTCAATAATAATAAATTATAGAGTCGCAGACTCTACTATCAGACCTTATTGATACTTAAATTATATTTACAACTTATAACTATAGCTTTTTTACTCTGTAAAAATTTCGTCTCTATGTAGAGCGTTTTTTACCCCACCAGAGGGTAGGTCTTCTCCTGCCCTTTCCAACGATACCAAGCACGGCGGTCGAACTCCCAGGGGTTTCCGAGTTACGAGGGTTTCAAAAACCCGGTAATTGTCCGGTAATCCGGTAATTGAAAACGGTAACCGACGTAGCTCCCGATCCGATGGTCCTATAAGACCGTGCTTGGGCTCGCTTTGACGGGCCCGATGAGCTCTATCCCCCGGGGTACCTTGAAAGTTTCGACAACTTTCGAAAATTTCGAAATTTGTGGTTTCCCAAAAGTTCCCGAAAGCTGACGAGACCCGGCTGGTCGGACGTGGGGTGATCTGCTTGTGTCCCTGGAGAAAATCCCGTCTCTCTACTACGCCCGTGTGCGAAGCTAGAGCCCTTTGAAATTTTCCAATATGGCGGCCGAACTGTCAAACTAGAAGTTTGGATGTCAATTTCTCCGGTTCTAGACGTCGTAGAAGGACGGGGTTTTGGGCTGGCTGGCTAATGTGGACCTTCTTTGTCCAATGGGACCGTTTCCCGGGGGGCAGTCTTCAGTGGGAGATAAACGCTCAAGAGTGGGGGGAGAGGGCAGTACAGATGCTTTTAGTGCGGGGGTTGAAAACCGCAGTTTCCCAGGACCTCGGGTTGCAGAGTTATGGCGACCTAAAGTTAAACAAGATGGCCGCCGAGCTGTCAAACTCTGACTTTGAAGTCCTGTTTCTCAGCAACCGCTGGTCGTAGGAGGACCGGACTTTCTCCTCGGTATTGTGCCCGCTCTCCTCTATCGTCCTGGTTAGGTTTCAGCGCTAAATAATTTTTTGCGAGATAATTGATCGAAACTTCAAAAATCGGGTAGGGCTCCGGAAACGCGGGCCCGGCGTGAAAATCCTAACTTTCTAAGTGAAACGGTCTCCGAGTTATCGTGACTTTAGTTTTATAACCGGTAAAACAAAATGGCGGAATTTCCGGTAATGCGGCAATTTTAAAGCTAATGGGGTCGTGTTTGGGGTTACTAAGGTCGGAATATGTGGTCTGATACTAAATCCAAGGTTAGTTTTGCTAATTTATTATTAGTTTTAAATTTAACCCAAAAAATCCTTAGAAATTCAATATCTCGGGAACCGGTGCACCTAAATTCACACAAAAATCGTCAAAATATAGCATTAATACAGGCCTATAATATCTTATATCTAGAAAAAACAACTTACATATAAAATTTTAAATCTATTGGCAGTTTTCCGGTTTTTCACAAAAAGTCTATTTTCTCGGTCTCTGCAGGGGTCCGAAGTCTGGAACTTTTCAGGCTTGTTTGTCCAGTTAGAGCGCAACAATATCCGTTGCAAAAACCCGGGCGTCTGCCTAAACTTTTGCACCACGAGCCGTTGAAGTTTTAGTTTTTAAAAGTCTATTATTCCGAAACCGGACCTCCAAAAATTTTTCTTCAAGTACCTTGTGTATCCTGGCGTAGTGGTCTTCGAATCTGCGTCGGTGGTTGCAGCCGCGCGCCTCTGGATCTATGACCACGCCACCACGTGGTACTTGTTTTTCTCCCAATTGTGCCTCAGCCGCACGTCGCACAGATGCGGTTGAGGTGTCGTCGTGTAGGTCTCTGCAAGAGGTATCCTCCGGTGTTTTTGGCGGTTTGATTGCGCCGTCCTGGCGCGCAGAAATAATGGTTTAATAGTCAATTAACCTCAAAAACTCGGTTTTCCGGGTTTTTCCGGCTTTCACTGCACTCCGCGGGTTTCTCACTGTATATCACTTCAAAGCCCTTGGCTTTCTGCACAATTTGACACCAAAATCACTGTAATCCGTCACGAAATGCCACTTGCGCGAATTTTTAAGTGCGGAGCTCCACGGAAAAGCTGTTGTCTCGACGCCGGGAGGTGTGCGACTAGTTAGGTTAGGTTAGGTTAGGTTAGGTTAGGTTAGGTTAGGTTAGGTTAGGTTAGGTTAGGTTAGGTTAGGTTAGGTTAGGTTAGGTTAGGTTAGGTTAGGTTAGGTTAGGTTAGGTTAGGTTAGGTTAGGTTAGGTTAGGTTAGGTTAGGTTAGGTTAGGTTAGGTTAGGTTAGGTTAGGTTAGGTTAGGTTAGGTTAGGTTAGGTTAGGTTAGGTTAGGTTAGGTTAGGTTAGGTTAGGTTAGGTTAGGTTAGGTTAGGTTAGGTTAGGTTAGGTTAGGTTGGGGCGCTATGTCAGGTAACCTCCTCGAGTGTCTGGGCTCTTCCAATTCCCCTTGATCCGGTTGATCCGCGGTAAAGGGAAGAGTCCAGGCCGGTGCGCCCTGGAGGCAACGGCAGGTGATCATTTAGTGGACCCTAAGTGATCACCTGCCGATGCTACCAATAACCTGACAGGGGGGGATGGGGGGTTCCGCATCAGGGAGTCGCAAGGCTCCCCAGATGCGGCGGTGAGGGTCAGGAGGCGGGGTAGGGGCTTTTGTCCTCCCGTTGCCTGTTTGGGGGGCACTGCGGACAGGGTAACTAGGGACCTGTGCCGTTGCGAGGTGGCCGCTCCGATTCCGGTTGGCAGAGGGCCTAGAACCGGATCGGATGCGGCGTGGTTGCGGGGTAGGGGCATTTGTTCTCCCGCGGCCTGTCGAGGTGTGCTACGGGGTAGGGGCGTTTGTCCTCCCGTAGCGGTGGTGCACCGGGGTAGGGGTATTTGCCCTCCCGGTGCCGTGAGGGTGGGACCGGGACACCGTGTGTCTGGTGCCGGTCCCAGGTTCCCCGGGGGTTTAGGGAACCAGGTGAGGGAAAGCACACTGTTCATGCTGCAGTGTGCTTTTTCGGAGAGGGTTCGCCCTAGGGCGAAGGTGCCGGTGACGTCGTGGTAGAATGTTCGCGATCCCATGGCATCACCACCAAGGCACGTGAGGGTAGCATCCCAGAGTTTTAGTGGGTAGGCTAGTCCCTTCTGGACTGGAGAGCCCCACATAACCAATGCGTAATTTCTGGTTCTCCCCCGGAGCCTTTGGTTACGTAGTGGTATGCAATTCCATGCATTTCTCTGAGTCAAAAAAAAAAAAAAAAAAAAGGTTAGGTTAGGTTAGGTTAGGTTAGGTTAGGTTAGGTTAGGTTAGGTTAGGTTAGGTTAGGTTAGGTTAGGTTAGGTTAGGTTAGGTTAGGTTAGGTTAGGTTAGGTTAGGTTAGGTTAGGTTAGGTTAGGTTAGGTTAGGTTAGGTTAGGTTAGGTTAGGTTAGGTTAGGTTCCGGGGGGTTAGGTTAGGTTAGGTTAGGTTAGGTTAGGTTAGGTTAGGTTAGGTTAGGTTAGGTTAGGTTAGGTTAGGTTAGGTTAGGTTAGGTTAGGTTAGGTTAGGTTAGGTTAGGTTAGGTTAGGTTAGGTTAGGTTAGGTTAGGTTAGGTTAGGTTAGGTTAGGTTAGGTTAGGTTAGGTTAGGTTAGGTTAGGTTAGGTTAGGTTAGGTTAGGTTAGGTTAGGTTAGGTTTTTTTTTTTTTTTTTTTTTTTTTTTTTTTTTTTTTTTTTTTTTTTTTTTTTTTTTTTTTTTTTTTTTTTTTTTTTTTTTTTTCTTTTCTTTGATTCTCCAACATAATCGGAGGCATTGGTTACAGTTTCTCATTCATTCCAGTTCTCGCTGTTATTCCTCTCGCACTTTTATTCTGCATACTTTTTCTTTCTTTCATTCATCATTTATACTTTTGTGGGTGGGACTCCCACCTATCTACTTGTTTTACTTCCTTTTGGGTTAACGATAACACAGACACATGGGATACTTTATTTGGTATAAAGAAAAACTACACACAGGGCGGGTCGTTCGTTTTGACGGATTACATATTTCAACTTATTCTATATTACAATGTTTACTTATTATCTACGGTTAATACATTTTCACAATTATTATTTATGCAAAAGTTTCTTACATATATTTTGGGCACATAATGTGTATACTTTTTATAAACAGTTGTGCTCCTTTCTTACTTATTTCTTTTACCTACTGTTACAGCTAGTTTTTTACAATATGTTAAGAATTTATTTCTAACATTTGCATTTTCTAAAATATCTTTTATGCTTTCCATTTCTATTTTCATGTCTATCTCAAACTCGATTTCAAAACGTTCCTTTCCAAATACTGGGCATTGGGTAATAATATGGAGGACGCTTTCCGCTATATTGGGGTCACATACACATGCAGGATTTTCTTTGCATTTAAACCTATATAAGTATTCTGAGAAACCTCCATGACCTGTTAATACTTGTACGCATATGTGGTCCAAGTTTATCTTTTTTATTATACTGTATGCCCTTATGGCATCTGGGAAAAATTGTTTAGTGGTTGACGCTGTCTCCCCTTGTTTGTATCGCTGGTTCCATTCGCCGAGCGACTCCAGCCGGATCTGCCGCTTGGCGAATGAAACCGGGCACCTGTCATAGTCCGGTTTTGTTTTTAATTTCAGCGCAGCGTCCTTCGCTAATGCATCCGCTCTTTCGTTTCCCTCCATCCCCGCGTGGGCTTTAATCCAAAATAGCTTAGCTATTTTGCCTCTTTCATTTAGTTTAACTAAATTGGCTCTTATTTTTACTGCTAGGGGATGGAGTGAAACGTTATTCACCACTGTTTCGAGTGCTGATCTCGAGTCGCAGTAAATGCTGCAGGTCTGCTCTGCTACGTGAAGGGCTTGCTTTGTGGCCTCTTGTAGTGCCAGTAACTCCGCTTGGTAGACCGTGCAGCAGTTGTCGAGTTTCAGTTTCTTCGTTTTTATCTCTGTATCATTTTGCCAAATTGATACTGCTGCTCCGACCTTACCTTGTATTTTACTGCCATCGGTATATATCTTTAGGCCTTCACTGCTGAACTCTTCGAATTGTGCACGGTCTTCCAGGCATTCAAATTTTTGCTTTAGCTGTTGCGCTGGGTGAGGCATGTCCGTGAAGGGAACCGGCTTCTCCGTATCCCGGTCTAATTCTTGTAGCTGGGTATAACCTTTCTTTACGCAGTAAAGTGAGGCTGCTTCTCGGATTCTGATGTCCAGTGGAAGCAACCCTGCCAAGAGTATTGCCGAGTGTAGGGAGACGGTTCTGTATGCCTTCACAATTTTTTGTGCAAAGCCTCGCTGTACTGCATCTAATTGTTTGCGGATCCCCAACTTCTTGGAGGATGGTGCCCATGCACTTGCTGCATACAGTATGACTGGTTCTACTACTGCTGTGTATATCGTGCGGACTATTTCCGGACCCAGCCCCCAGTGGATCTTTGCTGCTCTGGCCAGTTGTTTATAAAGTCCGATAGCCTTATGACAGACTTGTGTTATATGCTTGTTGAATGTCAGCTTGCTATCCACTGTGAGGCCGAGGATCTTTATTTCTGGGGAGATGCCAATGTCTATCCCACCCATGCTCAGAAGTGGTGAGTCATATTTTAGTTTTCTAGTCAAAACCATTGCTTTCGTTTTATGTGGTGCAAAATTTAACTTATTGCTCACTCCCCACCTCCGGACATGTTCAAGAGCGGCATTGGCACGTCCCTGAATGTCTTGTGCTGTATCTCCTGAGAATATCAGAACCACGTCGTCGGCGAAAGCCTGACAGTAGTGGCCCACATTCTTCAAGTCTTTCAGGAGAGGATCGAGCAACAGATTCCAGAAGGTTGGGCCACCAATTGATCCCTGCACACACCCTTTTGTTGTTCCTTTTATATATTCTTCGCCTGCGTATCTGACTCTCACCTTCCTGTTTGACAAGTAGTCGTCTACTAAGCGTCTTAGATTCACAGGGCACTTTGTTTCAGCGAGCCGACACTTTATGGCGGGCCACCACGCATTATCGAATGCTCCCTCTATGTCAAGCGAGATTAAGGTTACTATCTTTTTATCATCCAATTTAGTTCGTATATGTTCTATCATGTCATAGAGGGAGTCTTCCGTACTGCGCTGTGGCCTGAAGCCATATTGCTCATTGCTCATTTCTGGCAAGATATAGTACCTGATTCTCTTGACCATCATCTTTTCGACAATTTTTCCAAATACTGGCAAGAGTCCTATCGGCCTATATGACTTTGGGTGTGTATAGTTGTCTTTGCCAGGCTTTTTCAGCACCACAATCACCGCCTCCTTCCATTCATCCGGGAAGTGATTAAGTGCTAGACATCGGTTTGCCAACGCTAGGACTACCTCTGGGTTGTGTTCGGTGACCATTTTACATATATCGGCTGTGAGGCCGTCGTGACCTGGTGCCTTTTTTGGGTTGAAGCTTGTCGCAGCCCTTTGCAGTTCCTCCATGGTGAATGGTGGGTCGCATATTCCAATATGCACTCTCTCATTTACCATGTTTGCTCTAGCTCGTTGGTGTGCGTGGTCTGCGTTATCTTTTTGGGGCTCATCCTCTGGATAAAATGTGTCCGCCAGTAGTCTTACCGATTCTTCGTTGCTAAGCACTTTCCCGTTTTGGCTCAGGGGTACATCTTCTTCTCTTTTACTGGTCCGCCCAATTACACGGTATATCCCGTCCCACATACTTTCCCGGTCCTGTTTTCCACAGAAGTTTTTCCAGCTAGTGGTCTGCGCTTTCTTTGCTTCCTCTTCATATTTCTCTTTTGCTCTGAGATACTGTTCTACTACCCATGCTCGGCGAATTGGGGCAGCACATCGAATGCGACGTTTCTTAGTGGCAACCTCCTTTTTCAGTTTTTCAAGTTGCTTTGTCCACCATGGCAATTCCCTCTGTTTCTTGTTGCCTATTTTAGGAATCGAATCATCACATGCTGTTTTTATTGTGTTTATGAATTTTTCTATTGTAATGCCTAGTTTTTGTTTGGTGTCTACTTTATCTATTTCTGTTTTGTTTATGTTTTTGTCTTCCCAAAGCTGGTTCAATTTCTCAAGAAATTGACTCCAGTTTGCCTTCTTTGTGTTAAAGATTCTTGTATTTCTTTTGATGCTGGTTCCTTCGGGTTTATCTAAATTTATGTCGAATATAATTGCTTGGTGGTCCGAATTTGTCACATCTCCTGCTACCCTCCAGTTACTGATTCGCCCAAGTAAGTCCTCCGAGCAAACGGTCACGTCAACACAGCTGGTGTATCTCCTTCCGCCTCTTATTGTGTCGAATGTGGGCTCAGAGCCTCTATTCAAAATATGCAGGTCCAGTTCCTCAATCATCCCCGCCAACACTTCTCCCCTATGATCCATTCTCTCGCTTCCCCACCAGATGTTCCACGCATTTACATCGCCACCTAGAAGCATTTTATCAGTGCCTATCTGTCTCCTTATTTCTTCGATTTCTTCGATGTATGGTTCGATTGGGACATCTCCTTCCAGGTAGACAGATGCTATGCCTATGTACTCTACTCCCGTTTTAATCTTGGCTACTGCTATGTTTGGTGTCGTTAGGGTTGGACATTGAATGATTTCAACGGTGTCGTCGAATATCACTAGCGCCGACTTGTTCACTTTGTCCATGTGACGGTCGCATTGTACTACTCTGGTTCCGGGATAAGTTTTGAGTCTCTTCGTGTTTCCAATGTACGGTTCCTGGACCAGTGCGAAAGCGAACTTCCTTTTGTTTGCTTCCATCATAAGCTCTGCGGTGGCTAGCTCGCTTCGTTGTAAGTTCGCCTGGACCACGATGTATTTTCTTTCATTGACTCGTTCGATATTGCTTCTGGGTGTAGTGTTTTCTTCCGGGGTGCCCTTAGCAGTATGCTACTGCTGACCTTGCTATCTGTTCCCATCGTCTTCTGATCGGGCACTCCTGACTGAAGGCGTTGTGTACGATTGACTCTTTGCCCGCCTGTTGACAATTACAACAGGTGGGTTCTGTTCCCGCCATCCATTCTGGGCATTCTGTTCTCATGTGTAGCCCATCACAGTGGCTACATTTGTCTTCCGCTGCCTTGCAGAACCGCTTGCTGTGGCCATATCCCAGGCATCGGGTGCATTGCACCAGAGGGGACTGGTCCTCTACTTTTATTAATTGTAGGTCTATATGGACCTTTCCTAAATTTGTCAGTCGCTGCCACATGGTCGGGGATACCTGGAGCACGATGTGGTGGGTGTGCGGGTTCCTTGTGCGTCTTTTGTATCTTACTTCCAGTTTTTCTTCTTCAGTAGTTAAGTCGCTAAAGACTTTGCCGTTTTGTTTGCGTAACGCATTCAGTACCTCTTCATCTGTATGGTACGTTAATACGCTTTTTAGAACAACCAATGGGTCCTTGTTTTTGAACTCTTCCACTTTTAGTTGTCCTCCTGTTTTTCTAACCTTCTCACTTATTTTCTCTATTTCCTTCTTTGTTTTACATCCGACTATTATTTTCTGATCCTTTGCTTTTCTGATGTTTTCGACTTGTATTCCCTCTTTTGTGGCTTCTACTACTTTGCGGAGACTCACTAGGACATCCTCTCCTGTGTCTTTTTCGTTTGCTGAGGATATGGCCACGGAGTGTAGCGTCGCCCCTCCATAAGCGGCTCGCTCGGGGCGGCTCGACGCCACACTCGCGTAGGTTTTTACTCGTTTCATTTCCTCATTTTGCCTTTCTATTAACTCCTTCACCTCTCCCAGTATTTTAGTGGTTCTTTCCTCTTTCATTTCTTCCCTTTGGTTCTGAATTGCTTCTCTTAGTTTTCCCATTTCTTCTTGGTTTTGCCTTAGGAACTTCCCATGCTCCTCTATTTTCTTCATAAGCTCCTTTCCCTCTTCGGTATTTTCCCTTTTTGATTTTACGATTTTTTCTTGTTCCGTCTCTTTGTTTTTACCTTGTCCGATTTCTGTCATGCTTTTTTGCTCTTCAGACTCTTTTACGAGCTGGTATAGTCGCTCTATTTGTTTTGTGACAGTTATTTTAATATCTGTTCTAAGGTTTCTGGCCTGTCCCAGGTTATATTTTGCACTTGTCAAGCGGGCTTTAGCCTCCGCTAGTCTACTGGTATACTTAGTATCCTGGGCTGGGCTTAACATTAGTTCGCCCTGCTGCGTCTTGTTCTCAGTCTGAGTTTTTCGGGCTTCCCCTTGTGTGCCTTTCGGCTGTGGTTTTGGCGGCGATATGATTATGGTCTTTACCACCTTTTCACCTTCCGGTGACAGCCGGAATGTTTTTCCATGTTCCCATTCCCCAATACTCCGCCGTACTGATGGCCCGGGGCCGGATTTCTCCGGCTTTCCGGGGGAGGTATTGGGGGCTTGGCCTTTGGCTGGGGTCCTTAGTCCGAACATTGTGTCCGTGTTTCGTCAAAAGGATGCAAGTGAGTATATGTATATATATATATATATATATATGTGTGTAAATAATATAATTGCCTCTGTAAAGGGGAGGCAGCGTCAATTTATTCTATGAATGGCTCTGCCTGGAGCTCTGGTCGCTTAGGTAAGGTTAAATAGAAGACAATTTTAAGAATAGTTAGTTGTGTTTAAGAAAGGTTTGATTGCTCTACCTAGAGCCGAAATTTCTTTATTGTTTCTATACTAAATATATGTATAGCTAGGTTAGTAAAGCTAGGACGCTTCTAGCTGTCAAGAAACTCGAGATGTTGAGGTCCAAATTATTGGACTCTATGTAGAGCCGATTTCTTAGCACTAATTGATAGCGCTCCCCGAGCCCTTTTAAATGAACCCAAACACGACCTACCTATGTCAAAGGGTTCCGGAGATATTCCAACCTGAAAATTCTGGTATCCGGTATCTGGTTTATGCCGGCCTTAGCCAAGCCAGGGCAAAACTCCTGGAGTCTCCACTCGACTTTGAAAAGGAGTTGGAGGAAATCGCTCCCAAAAAGGTCGCTCCGAGGAAGAAGGGAGATGGGAAAAGGACGACAGCTTCGCCCAATGAAGACGAGGAGGTTTTATCCCGGCCCGCTCCTGCAGAAAAAGTAAAGGGCAGCGCCCAAACATTGCTGGCCGAAATTGCTCGGTGCACCAACATCAAGGGCGACATCCGGGGACGAATGAATGCCTTATGCCGTGAGCTTATCGATTGTGGTGAAGGTCTCGAGGAGACGGAGGTGGTCCGCTCACTGCGAGCGGACAATAAGCGGATGGGTGAGCAGCTGAGGCAATGCCAGGAGGAGGTAAAGGCTCTGCGCTCTGCCTTCTCAGAAAGGAAGTCCACCCCGCAATCTACGACAAGTGCAGACGGTGCAGCCAACGTTCTGCAGGGGCTGGGCGCCCTCCTGGACTCTCGCCTAGGAGACCTCAAGAGGGACATGTTTGTCTCTTTAGGGGCGATGATAGATGCCCGTATAGGCAATATTGAAAGCAGGCTCCCTCCGGAGCCCATCCTGAGGCCCCCATTGGCTGCAGACAATAGGGCTGCAGAGGTGAAGGGCAACCAAACGGCAAAGCCTTCTTTCAGCCAAGTGGCGCAGAAGGAGAAGAAGGGTTCCCAAGCCAGGAAGGCGCCCGCCGCTAAATCGGCTGCAGTGCTGACGCCACAGGCTGATGAAAGTAACGGAGTTACTGCTACGACAGGTTCCGAGACGGTACCTTTGACACCTGACCCGACGTCGGCGCCGAAACCACAGCCGCGTGTCAATAACGAGTGGACGGAGGTAGTGAAGGGAGGCAAAGCCAAGAAGCCCTCCCAAACACCAACTGTGAGGGCCCCTACCTCCGCGCCGGCTAAAAAGCCCGCGGCTCCTAAATTGGTGGCGCCCACTTCGGCGGCGGTAGTCATCTCTCTAAAGCCGGAGGCAAAGACGGACTACCTAACAGTAATGGGGAAGGCAACCACCATTAAGCTGGATGAATTGGGAGTTGCACACGTGAAGGTGCGGAAAACAGCGACCGGAGCACGCATAATTGAGGTTCCTGGGGCCCAAAGCGGCCCGTTGGCTGACAATCTGGCGGAAAGGCTACGCAGCGTCATAGGGGATGTGGCTGAGGTCACCAGGCCCATTAAAAAGGCGGAATTCCGAATATACGGGTTCGATGAGTCGGTGACCTCGGACCACATCAAAAACGAGGTGGCTGCCAAGGGTAACTGCCCTGAAGTCCAAATTGAGGTTGGCAGAGTTAGATGGGGAGGCAATGGGACCGGAGCAGTCATTGTAAGATGCCCAGTCACCGCGGCCAAAACTGTGGTGGCGGCGGGTCGTATGATGTTGGGTTGGACTGCGGCACAGGTACAGGCATTGGAGCCGCTACCTATGCGTTGTTACAGGTGCATGGGGAGGGGCCACACTAGGGCAATGTGTCCGTCGCCAGTGGACAGAAGCGGCTCCTGTTTCCGATGCAGCAAGACGGGGCACACATCAAAAGAGTGCAATGCCACTCCGTGGTGCGCGGTGTGCCATCAGGCAAAATTGACAGCGGGACACATCATGGGGGGACCGTCGTGTAATCCCCCAAATGTAAAAGGAAAGGAGCCCTCCAAACGGACCCCCGGGAACTCGAGTGAGGGGCAAAGTATGGACCTCCAATGCCAGTAAGACCCACTGCAAAATTGGAGGTCCTACAATGCAACGCCAACCACTGTGCCCGTGCCCAAGATCTCTTGATTCAGCACATGGCGGAATGGGGCATTGGCGTTGCCGTTGTTGCGGAACCGTACTTCGTCCCCCCACAACCCAACTGGGCGGGAGATATTAGTGGTTTAGTGGCGGTGGTGGTCCCGCCAGTAGGTAACCACCCGCCCATTACAAAAATAAGAAGTGGGAGGGGGTACGTGGCAGTTAGTTGGGGGGGAATAGTGCTCATTGGAGTTTATTTCTCTCCCAACCGCCCGCTGTTTGCCTTCGAGCAATTTTTAGGGGAGCTGGAAAGAGTGGTGGGTGGTGCAGCGCCAGCACCAGTGCTGTTGTTGGGGGACCTCAACGCCAAGTGTGAGGCGTGGGGCTCCCCAAGAACAGATCATAGGGGAGAGATCCTTTGGGACTGGGTGACTGGTCTGGGGCTGGAAGTCTTAAACCGGGGCACGGCCGAGACCTGCGTGCGTCGGCAGGGGGGGTCCATCGTGGACGTATCGTTCGCGACCCCTGCTATCGCCGCACGAATTAATGACTGGCGTGTCCTGGGGGACGTAGAGACCCTCTCTGATCACCTATACATTAGATTGAGGGTCTCTGAAGCCGGGCGGATCCAACCAGCCGACCCAGTCAGAGGAAGAAGGATTGGCTTCCCAAGGTGGAACTTGGGAACTCTAGATAGGGACGCCGCGAAGGAGGCGGCCATGATTGAGGCCAGGTGGGGGCAGACTCCTGGTGAACACTGGGAGGTAGAGGAGAGGGCGATCCACTTCAGGAACTCGCTGGAAACGATCTGCGATGCCAGTATGCGCAGAGCCGGGAAGCCGCGAGCCAAACGCCAAATTTACTGGTGGTCGGAGGAGGTTGCGGCTCTCCGGCTCACTTGTAATAGCGCACGTAGGGAATACACCCGATGCCGACGGCGTACACATACTCGGGAGGAGGAGGAACTCCTACACGGGGTCTTGAAAGAGGCAAAAGAGGCCCTGTGTCTTGCAATTGCAAGAGCCAAGGACACTGCACATGAAGCGTTCCTGGCCACGTTGGACAGGGATCCATGGGGGCGGCCCTACAAGGTTGTGCGCAACAAAATGCGCAATGGCCCCACCATGGATTCCCTTGAGCCGGAGCTCCTCACACAGGTGGTGGAAGGGCTGTTCCCGCCTGCCCTCGATTTTGTTCCGCCTGCGATGTCGGAGCCGCAGGAGGAGCAACCGGTAGTGGTGACACCTGTCACTGAGGCGGAGGTGACATGGGCAGTGCACCGTCTAAGGGCGTGCAAAAAGGCCCCAGGCCCAGACGGGGTACCCGGCAGAATCCTGCCGCTTGCGCTTGGGGACCTCGGGAGCCGCCTAAAGGACCTTTTTAACGAGTGCTTGGAGGCAGGGCGGTTCCCAAGGTGTTGGAAAGAAGGGAGACTGTGCCTCCTCCGAAAGGAGAGTCGCCCGGCGGACTCCCCATCCGGATGGAGACCAATAGTGCTGCTGGACGAGACCGGGAAAATGCTGGAGCGTATACTCGCTTCCCGGATCGTCCGGCACCTGGATGGCACGGGCCCCAACGTGAGTGACCGCCAGTTCGGCTTCCGGATCGGGCGGTCCTGTATGGACGCGTTGGGGGCCTTAAGAGCATTCTCGGAGGAGGCGGCTGGGAGGGGGGAGGGAGTGATCGCGGTGTCACTAGACATCGCGAACGCGTTCGGCTCCCTCCCATACTCAGTGATTGGGGAGGCCCTTAAATACCATCACGTGCCCCCATACTTGAGGCGTATTGTGGAGCACTACCTGACGCAGCGGGTAGTGCTCTACGAAGATAGAGAGGGGTGCAGAAGAGCGAGGCCCATGGCCTGCGGAGTGCCCCAGGGGTCCGTACTTGGCCCCCTTCTATGGAACCTGGGGTACGATTGGGCCATCCGAGGCGTCCTTCTTCCCCGGATGGCGGTCATGTGTTATGCTGACGACACAATGGTTGCTGTCCGGGGATCCGAATTGAGGGAGACTTTAAGGAGGGCAGAGGTGGCTGCGGAATTAATCATCACGCGCATCCAGATGCTGGGGTTGAGGGTGTCCCTCCCAAAAACGGAGGCGATTCTCTTCGGGGGAAGGGGGTGGCGGCCGCCTGCCGGGGCTTCCTTAAGGGTCAATGGGGAGACGGTCCAGGTGAGACCCCACATAAAGTATCTGGGTCTCATCCTGGACCGGAGGTGGAATTTCGGGGAGCATTTCCGGCAACTTGCTCCCCGAATTGTGGCGGCTGCCTCAGCCCTAGGCAGGTTGCTGCCCAATGTGGGGGGGCCTTCCGTGGCGTGCCGGCGCCTATATGCTGGGGTAGCCCGTAGCATGGCGCTCTACGGGGCCCCAATTTGGGCTGACAAGCTGAGCACA